>CM076849.1:144005760-145205760 GCA_039519185.1 Astragalus membranaceus | reverse complement strand
TGGTTAATGATAGAAATAGACCCATGAGGGATTATGCTATGTTTAATCATCAAAATATGCAAACAAGTATAGCAAGACCTCATATTGATGCTGTGCATTTTGAATTTAAACCCATGATGTTCCAAATGCTACAAACAATTGGTCAATTTGGTGGATCTCTCCATGAGGATCCCCTTGAGCATTTAAAACAGTTTTTAGAAGTATGTAGTAACTTTATCCTTCCTGGTGTTAGTGAAGATGCATTAAGGCTGAAGCTATTTCCATATTCTTTGAAAGATAAGGCTAAATCTTGGTTGAATTCAATGGAGCCTAATTTTATTCATTCATGGAATGAAATGGCTGAAAAGTTTTTAGCAAAATATTTTCCACCCATAAAAAATGCCAGAATGAGAAATGATATTACATCTTTTAGACAAAAAGAATTTGAATCATTGTTTGAAGCATGGGAAATATGGAAAGAGCTTTTAAGAAAATGTCCACATCATGGTCTACCTGTCATTATTCAAATGGAAACTTTTTATAATGGTTTAGAACCCTAAACCAGAATAATGCTTGATGCATCATCTGGGGGTGTGTTGTTAAACTTGTCTTATAATGAAGCATGTGAATTGATTGATAGAATTGCAACAAACAGCTCTAGTTGGCCTACTGAGAGGGTGAGTGCCCAAAAGAGACCATCAGGGGTACATGAAATTAGTGATGTATCAGCCCTATCTGCTCAGTTAGCCTCACTGACAAACCTGTTTAAAAACTTCACTTCAATCAGTGCACCTGCACCTAATGCAGCTGCACCAATAGAAAACACTGCAGCAGCCATAGAACAAGCCCCCCAGGTGATACATGTTGTGTATATTGTGGAGGAGGCAATTTGTATGAAGAGTGTCCTAGCAACCCGGTCTCTGTCGATTTTGTAGGACATAATAGGAATAACAACCCTTACTCAAACACCTATAATGCTGGTTGGAAGAACCACCCAAACTTTAGGTGGAACAATAACAATACTAGTGCACCTGCACCAAGTTCATCTGCACCAGCCACACCACCAGGATTCCAATCTCAGAATTACCAAAGACAACAAACACCTGCCAATGATAACTCCTTAGAAGCCTTGCTAAAATCATTCATTAGTGAAACTAGAACAGCTAGGCAAGCACAAGATGCATCTATAAAGAATTTGGAGAATCAAGTGGGACAATTGGCTACAGCTCTGTATCAAAGACCAACAGGTACACTACCATCAAATACAGAAGCCACCACATCCCACAGGCCAGGTAAGGAACAAAATAAAGGTCATTTCTTTAAGGAATGGAAAAGATCTATCAGAACCACAAGAGATTGAAGGTACAGGTAAGGGAGAAAAAAAGAAAAATGAAAAAAATACTCAAGATGCAGAAGCACCTGAGGCATCTGCACCTCATGAAATTCCAACTCCAAGGTTAGTCCCTGAATACCCTCCTCCTCCTTTTCCTCAAAGGTTAAAAAAGGCACATGAGGAGAAGCAATTCAGTAAGTTTTTAGATGTTTTAAAACAGTTGCATATCAGTTCCTTTAATTGAAGCACTTTAGCAAATGCCTAATTATGCTAAATTTATGAAAGATGTGCTTTCAAAAAGAAAAAGATTAGGGGATTTTGAAACAGTCGTTATGTCCAAAGAATGTAGTTTGATTTTGCAAAACAAAATTCCAAGAAAATTGAAAGACACTGTTAGTTTTACAATTCCATTTTCCATAGGCAAATTCTATACTGGTCGTGCATTGTGTGTGTTAGGTGCAAGCATAAACTTGATGCCTAAATCTATCTTTACAAAGCTAGGGATTGGAATTGCTAAGCCTACCATTGTAACACTATCACTTGCAAACAGATCAATAGCTTATCCAGAGGGAATTATTGAAGATATTTTGGTAGAGGTTGACAAATTTATATTCCCTCCAGATTTTGTTATTCTTGATTTTGCTGCAGATGAAGAAGTGCCAATTATTCTTGGAAGACCATTCTTAGCAACTGGGAAAGCACTGATTGATGTGCAAAAGGGGGAACTAACCATGAGAGTAAATGATCAAGAGGTGAAATTCAATGTGATGAATGCCCTAAAGTATCCTGCAGAGGAGATTGAAGAGTGTTCAGCTATCAATTCTCTTGACCATTTAGTGCAGAAGCAGTTCCATAAGCAGTATGATCACCTTGCCAGTGCATTTGCACCTGATGCAGATGCACTGCCTGAAGAAGAAATTCTGGAAAAGGACATTCTGCCAAGAAAAGAACCAACACAAAAGATATGGTCTAGAACTTTTGAATCTCTTAATTTAGAAGACCCTAACCTTAAAAAGAATTTACCCTCAATTGAACAACCTCCAAAATTAGAATTGAAAGAGCTGCCTAAACATTTGAAATATGCTTTCTTAGGGGAAGATGATACACTTCTAGTGATCATTGCCTCTGACTTATCAATAATGCAGGAGCATGATTTCATTTGTACCTTAAGAAAGCATAAAAAAGCAATAGGCTGGCAAATGGCAGACATAAAAGGAATTAGCCCTTCAATATGCATGCATGGGATAATTTTAGAAGATAATTCTAAAAATTACATAGAAGGACAGAGAAGGCCAAATCCAATAATGAAAGAGGTTGTAAAGAAAGAAATCATTAAATGGTTAGATGCTGGAATCATATACCCTATATCAGATAGTGCATGGGTTAGCCCTATACAATGTGTTCCAAAGAAGGGGGTGTAACAGTTATAGCCAATGAAAAAAATGAGTTAATACCAACAACAACTATTACAGGTTGGAGGATATGTATGGATTATAGAAAACTCAATAAGGCCACAAAGAAAGACCATTTTCCTTTACCCTTCATTGACCAAATGTTAGATAGGTTAGCATGTAAGGAGTTTTATTGTTTCTTAGATGGTTATTCAGGATACAATCAAATTGTAATTGAACCTAAAGATCAACAAAAAACTACCTTCACTTGTCCTTATGGCACCTTTGCATTTAGAAGGATGCCTTTTGGACTTTGTAATGCACCTGCAACATTCCAAAGATGCATGATGTCCATATTTTCTGACTTCATTGAGCAATCAATGGAAGTTTTCATGGATGATTTTTCAGGTTTTGGAGAAACATTTCCATTGTGTTTGTCAAATTTAGAAAAAAATTCTCCAAATATGTGAGGAAACAAGTGCTCAATTGGGAGAAGTGTCATTTTATGGTACAAGAAGGCATTGTGCTTGGTGTTGCGCCCGAAAAAGTCCCCGAGGGAGAACCTTCCTCGTTTACAACTTTTCTAAAGTCAATGAAGCCGCCACCAATATTTATTAAGGAAAATATTAGGAAAACCTTTTTTTGGAAAGCGATTGGTCTTGCGAAACTAGAGAATAGGGTTCGGGGGTCGGTTACGCGCGGGGAAGGTATTAGCACCTCACACGTCCTCTCTACTGAGAGGGAACCTTTAATTAAGTGTGTGGTTTTTATATGTTGACCTGAAAATATTCAACTTTGCCTCTGTACTTCTTATTGACAATGAATTAAAGAGCTTAATAGATTTTTTATTTTTGGAGAGAAAGGGAAAAAAAAAAGGGTTTTTAGAAAAAAGTGCTTGACGGGACATGGCCCGCTCCTACGTATCTCCCGGTGCGATGGAGAATTCAAAGCTACGTAGTTCTTGGGTGTAGAAAATGTTTGTGGGTTGATGTTTTTTAATGTAGGGGTTTTAGGACTGCGTGATCTGTGTTGGAGGACCACTGGGGGTCTGAAGGGCCGCTGGGGGCTGAAGGAGCGCTGGGGCTCTGAAGGACCACAGTTCACTTATCCTAAAACAATGATTAACCCGGCCGTACGACCGACTTAATCCCCTACTTTGAAAATAAGATTTTTGATTTTTGAAAGAGATGTGCTTGTATTTTTTATTTAGAAATCATTTTTTTTTGCGCTTGACAGGGGCGCGGCCCTGCTCCTACGTATCTCCGGGTGGAGAATCAAAGGCGACGTAGTTCTAGGTTCTTTTGAAAATAATTGTTGAAAACTTATTGTGAAAATGATTTTTATTTGTTATGCTTGACGGGATGTGACCCGCTCCTACGTATCTCCTGGTGGAGAATCAAAGCTACGTAGTTCTTCTGTGTCCTGAAAAACGGTTTTTGTTATTTTATTATTTATTTATTTTTTATCTTGTTTAATTGTGAAAATTAGGCATTTATGATGATCAATTGAGCAAAGGCTCCAAGTGATCACCACTAGCACCTCATTGTTAGTAATCATGCAAGCAAAGGCTTCACAAGACTATTTAACAAAGTTTTTAACTTAGTGAACTTTTTAGGAAAATTCAGATATTCATGATGATCAATTGAGCAAAGGCTCCAAGTGATCACCACTAGTATCTCATTGTTAATAATCATGCAAGCAAAGGCTTCACACGACTATTAACAAAGTTTTTGATTTATGAGAAACTATTTTGTCTTGAAGAGAATTAAATAAAAACGAGAAAGGGGGTGAAATGGTAAAGTGGGAGTGTAATTAACTGTGTGGGGTTGTATTATTAAAAGGGAGGTGTGAAAAACAGAAGCCCAGCTCGCATTGGAGGGCCCAATATGCGAAACTGGGCTTAAGTGAGGGGGTGTGTGTGTGTTAATCCGTGGGGTGCTAGAAGCAGAGCCCAATTTCAATATCGAGGCCCAATATGCGAACCATGGGCTATCAAGGGGAGGGGGTGTGCGCATGAATTAAAGGGGGTGTTATTACTAAACTGATATTTTAATTAAATAAAATAAATAAATAAACAATGGGGCATATAAAAGGGAGACATTCAGATTAACCTAATTTTTCAACCCTTTTCTCCACAGCAGCCGCAGCCAACTTAGAAAGGAGAGAGAGAGAAAGAGTTTCGTGAGGAGAGAAAATGCGAGACTGAGGGAGGGAAAGAGGGAGCAGTGACGGTGGAGAGAGGGTCACGCTGGCTGGCCAATCCATGGCCGGCGATGGCGAGGAGAAAGACGACGACGTGGGGGGAGTTGTTCGCGCCTGAGGTCCATTCGTGATCGGAGAAGACGACCGGAGTCGCCACGACGACGACGGAGAAAGAGGGAAGAAGGACGCCAGCGGCGCTGGCGGTGGTGTTTCTCAACGGCGACGTTTTTTTTTTGCTATTGACGTGCGTACGGTGGAGGGGCGGTGGTTCCGGCCAGGAAAGGGGAGGATGATGCGAAGAGGACAGTCACGGTGCCAGGGTCGTTGACGGAGGAGACCGGCAACGGGGAGAACGACGCGACGGCGTTCGTGGAGGACGACCACCGTCTACGGTGGTCGGTGCTGACGGTACGGTTCTGTTTCTCTTTTTTTTCCTTCTCCTAATTCTGATTCGGTTTCGTTTTTTATCCTGTTCCTCTTTCTCTCTAATGGATTTTGTTTTCCTAATCCTAATTTGTAGTACTTCCAAAACCCTAATCCTATAAAAAACTTTAATCTGGTCCTAATTAATTTTTATAATAATCCAGTCCTAAAAACTAGTCTGTTCTAAACTTCAAATTATCTACCATATCAGATTATAAATTATACATATATACAGTTCTGAAGATTAGCCCGTTCTAAAACTCGATTCCTCCTAATCTTGTTCTTTACATGTATATAAGGATTGGGTACTAGTTTCAGATTGATAACAAATACAGTTTATTTACAAAGAGACCTGTTATGTACTAAATTAGACAAAAAAACCAACCTCAAATTCCAGCTTCTGTAAAACCTCCTGTGGCTTGCTCTGCTGCCTTTTGCTTCTGAATTTTAGGACTTCGTGATTAGGGTTCCAATGTGGAACCCTATTTTTTTCTCTGATTTTCTCTCAATTCTCGTCTCTGATTTTCTGTCTGTGTATGTTTGTCTCTGATTCCCTCTTGATTCAGCTTGTTTTTTATAGGCAATTTTTAGGCTTAGGATATTAATTCTTTGATTCTAACCTGATTTTATTTCCTTTTTCAGGTTATTGGACTCTTGGGCAACAAGAATCAGCCCATGGATCTGCTGCTGCTGCTTTTATTTTTATTTATTTTCGTTTTTCCTATTTTTTTGTATTTTTGGTTATTATTTTCGGATTTGTATTTTTGGTATTTTTAGTATTATCATTTTTTTGTATTTTTGGACTTTTGGACATCTTAGACACTATTAAATTGTAAACAAACAATAAATAGAATTTTTTGACATTTTTAGACTCAAAACAAATTAAATAGACAAAATAAAAATAAAAGAAGTTGAGCCAAATACAAAAGCGAAATCGGGCTCAACTAGACAAATGCGCTAGAACGAGGCTCAAATAGAACAAATAGGCCCGCTAACACTAAAAATTAACTAGGAACCACGTTCGCGGGCCCGACTCAAAATGATAAGCCCAATAGTGAGAAAAGCGACTTAAATAAGCCCGCTTAGGTTCAACTAGGCCCAAATATCAAGATTAAACTGAAGAATGCGCGAAAAGATCGATCATTCGCACGCATGCCTAGCTTAAGTAACGGTATTTCGGCTTAATTGAACGGATAATTGAAATTGGCTTAAATTAAAAAGGGACGCTATTCTAACTACTCAAAATACAAATTAAGTAAAACAAGTGACTAGAAGAAGGCGGACAAAATTGGGGTATGACAGCTGCCCCTCTTTATTCGGATTTTATCCAGAAATATGAATTGGCCGAGACATATTTCGAAGATAAAATAGGAATAAAGAATTCAGAAATTATACCAATTTTGTCTACTTAGAGAAACCTGAATTTCTTTTTTTTTTTTATTATTTTTTTTTTTTTTTGGAAAGGTGGACACTTTCGTGTCGATGCGAAAACAGTAAATGAACACTGACGTGCAGACAGAAAAGGTAAAACGGGCACTTGCGTGCAGACAGAAGAGGTAAAATGGGCACTTGCGTGCAGACAGAAAAGGTAAAACGGGCACTTGGCGTGCAGAAAGCGGTAAATTGCCCAGGCTGCCTAAAACCTGTAATCCTTAAACGGACTCTTGGTGAATCCGAGTTTGCACGTGGCTTTGAGGAGCACGCTTCCTGTTGGCCTTTTCGAGCGACCGGGGGGATCGTTATCAGCTCCGGAACTGATATACTGATCAATGCACGGCGTCCACTGTATCTTAGGCTGATACAACTATTCCGTTGAACCTCACATGGGGCTGCGGTCCATCGCGTTGCTCGTACACGACGTGAGACCTGGGCAGAAGGGAGCGATGATCTCTGTGCTCCGATCCGCAATGCGCGCTTGAGCGCTCTCTTTTCTTTTCTCTTTTTTCTTTTTTCTTTCTGAACTCCCAACTTGGGGGAACATTTTCTGGAATCTGGGGGCGAGGGCTAACACCGAAGTGCTCACCCTCTCTTTGTACCTGTAGCTGAAAATGAACAAATGCATGCGATGCAAAATGCCATTATTGCTGCTTTCCTTTTTTATTATGATGAATGATGAGTTTCTTATTTCCTTTGTCTATGTTGGATGAATGCATGATCTTCTGGTGGTCCTATATGCTTGATGAATGCAATGATTTTCCTTTTCCTCTCTTGTCTGTTCGCAATGCAAGATTTTCTTTTTGCTTATGAATGCATGATTTTCTACTGTTCTTATATGCTTTTTCTCTTTCTCTAGCTTCTCTTCTTTCTTTTTCTTTCTTTTCTTTTCTTTTTGCTCTCTTGGCTCTTTTCTTTTCTCTCTTTCGGCTTCTCTTTTTGCTCTTTTAAGAATCATGGGTATGTGAATGCAAAGTTTTGATGAATGCTCATGTATTTTAATGGAATGACAGATGACATGTAATGGAAAATTTTTCTTCTTTGCCTTTTTTTCTATGAAGTGTGAATATTGCTGATGAATAACATGAAATGATGAATGACATGGGACGCTTTAGCTTTCTTCTCTTCTATGAGATGCAAGTATTGATGTGATGCAACTGTATTGCTTTGATGGTTGAATGCAAACGTATGCGGTGATTGATGTTTTGATGAATGAAATGCTCCTGTTCTAACTTCTGTTTGTTTCTTTTTGCTTCTTCTATGAAATGCAAACATTAATATGATGCAATGCTCTGATGTTTGATGCAATGATTCTTGTTCTTTTTTCTTTTATGGAAATGCTAACGTTAATATGATGCATATGCACTGCTTTAATGTTCGATGATTGAAATGACAAAGGAATGCTTGTGAAATGATGAATGATAGGAATGCTGGATGGAATGCTTTTTGTGTTGCTTTTGTGGTTTCTTTTCTTTGTTTTCTTTTGCTTTCTTTGCTTTTTCTATGAAATATCTGATGCAAAATGTAATGCTCTAATGATGAACGACATGCAATGATTTTGTTCTTTTCCCTTTTTTATGAAGTGCGAACATTAATATGATGCCAATGCAATGAAAAGATTTCTGCCTTTTTCTTCTTTACTATTTTCTTCTATGAAATGCAAGTATTAATATGGTGCAACTGATGTGGAACGCTTTCTCTTTTTACTATGTTATGAATGCACAAAATGTGAAGATGCAAATGTAATGCTTTGATGCAAATGCTATAATGAATAGATTGAGATGCCTAGATGCGTGAGGTAGACATTTTTGTGATGATGAGATGCGAGACTTTGAATGCAAGGAATTGAGATAACTATTGCCCATTCTGCTGAAAAATTGAATTTGATTCAAACTCCGGTGTTCTCAAGGTTTTTATTTACAAACAACCTCATTTGTTTTCTCCTTCTTTCCATGATGACTGAATTTTAGATATCACGTAAACAACTGGTATTCTCTCTTTTGAAGCATTGTCTAGTAAGCATGCATAAGAGTGCAAATGTTAATGAATGAGTCAGTTAACTTGGAATTGGTTTAGGGCATGGACTTTTATGGCAAGTGAAGGAATGACAGACATGGTTATTGCCGAAGCTTTGTGAGGGATCAAGAGATACAAGATTGCCCCAATTCAGGTCTTTGACGAGTGAATAGACTCGCCCCTTGTCTAGTGGTTACAACAACTAGGGGTGTAGAAGATGATGAATTGGGAGCGCTTCGGCTCTTGGGATGAAAGCTGGAATGAAGGGGGTTTTGCTTCAACCCACAGAATTTGATGTTGCCCCAGTCATAACAAGGACAAGGCTGCCCCAATCAGAATGACAAGGTCTTGCTTAGGATAGTGAGTTGAGAGATTGCCCCGGTGAGGTTTTTATGGGAATGAATGAGGTGAAGGAATGGGAATACACTTGCCCCACTTTGGAATGACATTGACAACTGGAGTGACATGGGATGGGCATTGAACAGACTTTCCCAGGACTAGGGTGTGTGGGTGGTGAAGAGAATGCCCCAACTTTTAGGTCTGAGTGGTATTCTCAGTGCAAATCTTTGGTTCTCTACTGATGTCTTGACTTTTGGTGCGAAAGAATCCTTACCTGGTGATCACTAAACCTTGTTTTAATGCATCTTGAATGTGTTTTGGAGTGCAAGTCCCTCTTTTTTTATTTTGTCAGCTTTCTTTTTTCTGACTGTTCGTTTTTGTTTCCTCAGCTCTCTTTTTTTCTGAGGGTTTATTCTTTCTTGATCAGCTTTCTTTTTTCTGATCGTTTGTTTTTCTTTTGAGCAAACACATTGTACATAGATAAGCTTGTTCAGTCCTAAGATTAGATTTCGAGTGAACAAAAGCAACCGGTCGTTGATCGGAATGGACTTTTCGGGATTGTGGTGTTTTGTGGAGGAAGGAGGGTTAGGCTTAATGAAGTGTTTGAGGCTAAAGGGAGGATGAGTTTTGTTTGGCGTTGATTGACGGTTAATGGTCTATGAGGAAGATGGTTATTGGGCTTGTTTGGGCTCTGTTAAAGCAAATTCGTGTCTCATGGTAGAATGACTAAGGGGTTTGATGTTGAGGCCAAAGGAAGTGTTTGAAGGTTTATGGAATCAGGTGTTGGAATGATGAAGTGTTTGAAGGTTTATTTAGACAATGATCTCTTGTGTTTTGTGGTAACATGTACCAGCTCACCACTCACATTTCTTTTGTATTTTCTTTGTTTTGGGATTTTCATTTTTGAATCCCCTTTTTTTGATTTTCTCTTTTCCCCTTTTTTTCTTCTTTTTTTGTTTTATGATTCTTTTCCTTCTTTGACTCGGGTGAGCTGATAAAAAGTGATGCACTATTTTTTTATTTGGGGTGATCCTTGCCTAGGGTGATCTTTGGATTTTGGTTTTCCTTGGCTCAAGGTGGGTAGGAAAGGGACTTTCTGGGATTTTGGGGTTTTTGAGGAGATGGCCAAACTTCATTTCAAATCCCGATTGCTTATTTCTATGAGACTTAACTTTAGAACAATAATTTATCTATCTTCATGTGTTTGCTCTTTTTTCCTTTTTTGTGCCCTAATTTTTGCCTGGACCGCTCTTTGTGAGTTTTCAGTCCACCGGGCGCTCCTTTTTGCCTAGGCCGCCATTTCCGGGTTTTCAACCTAGCGAGCTTGTTTTCTTGTTTATTATATTATTATTATTATTATTTTGAGAGACTTGCACTGAAGGAATATGATATTAATCAAGGGGAATTAATGATCACAGACTTGCCCCAGCATGGAGGACTTGAACCAAAAGTCAAATACGCACTGATGGGGAGAATATGCACTTTATGGGTGGACGGGGCGGGACTAGATTTGGACGGGAAACTGTGGTAAGGGAGGAAAACCAACGGACTCAAACAATAGAATGTACTCATAGCATGCACGCTCATTAGAAGAATGCTTCACAGAGAGTTAACATCAGTTAAAAATTTGTTTTTTCTTTGATACACTATTTCAGTCTTTTGTCATGGAATGGATGGGATGCAGTGCTTTTGAAAAACTGAGTGCCTTGGAACACCTTGAGTTTGCAACCAACTAAGGATAAACTTTTTCAAAAAGGATGATTGTTTCACAAGAACGTCCCGCTTCTCATCACAACTCTTATTTTATGTAATGAATGAATGAACAAATTATGATATGTAAGTATGATGCAAATGCGTGGAGAATGACCACTCGATGAGCGTGGCTTATTCTAAATAATTTTGTTATTTTTAATGCAAGACAAAATATGGAATGCCAATGCGAATGATGCAAGAATGATGCCCCCTCTTTTTTTTTCAAAATGACTTTTCACTTTGATTTTTTGTTATGTTTTAGAGGCGAGACACGGTACGAAATACCAATGCCCCCTTTTTCTTTTGAATGGTGAAAGATGCAGGAATGATGCTTTTTTCCAAATGCTGATTTTTTAGAGGCAAGGCAGAGTATGAAATGCCAACGCCCCTTCCTTTTTTGAGAGATGCATGTATGGAGGAATGATGTACTAAAGTGATGAGGTTAATGAAATGGTGCATGGATGCTACATTTTGAATAAACTTGATGATGATTCTTATTCATGATTATGAATGAGACGCTTTCTTATTTTCATTTTTTTTGTGTGCAATGAAATGCATAATACTCACAACGATTTTCTTTTTTGTTTTTTAGTTTTGGAACATGATTTTGAAAATTATTTGGAGATGCAAATGATTTATAAAAAAAGTTTTAGAAAAATGTGCTTGACGGGGTATGACCCGCTCCTACGTATCCTCATTGTAATGAGGAATCAAAGCTTACGTAGTTCTACTGTGTCTTTTTTGAAAAAAATGCTTATGCATGAATGTCTCATCTTGGATGACGAGGATTTTTGCATGATTATAAATGAAATGCTTATGCTATGCAGATGATAATTGTTTTTTTTGTTTTATCTTTATGTAATGAAAGGGAATGCAAGATGAATGTTTTTTTTTTCAAAATTGGAATTTTATGCAATGCAAATGATGCAATGATGCAGTGATGCAATGATGTGAAACGATGTGAATGCGAAATGATGTGTCATTTACATAAAAAGAGGGTAGGAAAATAAGGATATTATTTTCTACGATTTTTGAAATAGAGTTTAAGAAAAAGGAATGCCTAAACTAATGCAACAAACAAAGGCGTGCCCCCGTGTCCTACAAAGGGTGGGAATCCTAGGGTCTAAAGTCGACGAAAGGGGTAATCCTCCCATGTAGGTTCTAGTCACTTCCTTGCAATGGCAACCAAGAGTTAAAGTCTCTCTCATGATGGCACCCACAATCGTAGAAAGCTACCGAGTGTGAGGCATCCTGACAAAGCGCACTCTTGGGCGGAACTTTCATGAGAGCCATACAGACAAAGGTCTACGAATGGCAGTCACTAATCATTCCCACTCTCCTAGGTTTTTGTTCAGACCTTGGGTTTTAGGCCCCACTCAATGCTCACAAGTATAGGATGTGAAGTGTGTGTCGAGGGCACAACACCTAGGAATAACTACCCTTCCCCACCTGCAAATGAAAATCCAGAGCAGTCCAGACAAATAGCATGTTGTTTATCCTAGGGTTCAATATCGATCCAATATAAACTAATCTAGGGTGCCGATAACAATGCATTACTTACCTCAAGAAAGGGAGCAAAGAAGAAGGGGACATGATAAGAAAGGGGAAGTATGCATGTGCTTACCATAGGAAAGGGAGCAGAGAAGAAGGGGACATGATAAGAAAGGGGAAGAAATGCATGAGGGAACTAAACAAAGAAGTAACTATCTATTGCAAAAGCAAACATAGAATAAGAATGCACATGGATGTAACATGCTTATGAAAAAGGAAGAAGAAGAGAGGCAAAGCAAGATATTCAAATCATTCATATAAACCACACATTTAATTAATTAGGCTTGACCCACTTTGAAAAAATGTTTTTTAGTGTCCCCAGTGGAGTCGCCAGCTGTTGCGCCCGAAAAAGTCCCCGAGGGAGAACCTTCCTCGTTTACAACTTTTCTAAAGTCAATGAAGCCGCCACCAATATTTATTAAGGAAAATATTAGGAAAACCTTTTATCGGAAAGCGAGTGGTCTTGCGAAACTAGAGAAGAAGGTTCGGGGGTCGGTTACGCGCGGGGAAGGTATTAGCACCTCACACGTCCTCTCTACTGAGAGGGAACCTTTAATTAAATGTGTGGTTTTAAGTGTTGATTTGAAAAATATCTAATTTGCCTCTTTATTTCTTATTGAAAATGAATTAAAGAACTTAATAAAATTTTTAATTTTGGCGAGAAAGGAGGAAAAAGGGTTTTGAGAAAGAAGTGCTTGACGGGACATGGCCCGCTCCTACGTATCTCCCGGTGCGATGGAGAATTCAAAGCTACGTAGTTCTTGTGGTGTGTAGAAAATGTTTGTGGGTTGGTGTTTTTTAGTGTAGGGGTTTTAGGACTGTGTGATCTGTGTTGGAGGACCACTGGGGGTCTGAAGGGCCACTGAGGGCTGAAGGAGCGCTGGGGCTCTGAAGGACCACAGTTCACTTATCCTAAAACAATGATTAACCCGGCCGTACGACCGACTTAATCCCCTACTTTGAAAATAAGATTTTTGATTTTTGAAAGAGATGTGTTTGTATTTTTTATTTAGAAATTATTTATTTTTGCGCTTGACAGGGGCGTGGCCCTGCTCCTACGTATCTCCGGGTGGAGAATCAAAGGCGACGTAGTTCTAGGTTCTTTTGAAAATAATTGTTGAAAACTTATGGTGGAAATGATTTTTATTTGTTATGCTTGACGGGATGTGACCCGCTCCTACGTATCTCCTGGTGGAGAATCAAAGCTACGTAGTTCTTCTGTGTCCTGAAAAACGGTTTTTGTTATTTTATTATTTATTTATTTTTTATCTTGTTTAATTGTGAAAATTAGGCATTTATGATGATCAATTGAGCAAAGGCTCCAAGTGATCACCACTAGCACCTCATTGTTAGTAATCATGCAAGCAAAGGCTTCACAAGACTATTTAACAAAGTTTTTAACTTAGTGAACTTTTTAGGAAAATTCAGATATTCATGATGATCAATTGAGCAAAGGCTCCAAGTGATCACCACTAGTATCTCATTGTTAATAATCATGCAAGCAAAGGCTTCACACGACTATTAACAAAGTTTTTGATTTATGAGAAACTATTTTGTCTTGAAGAGAATTAAATAAAAACGAGAAAGGGGGTGAAATGGTAAAGTGGGAGTGTAATTAACTGTGTGGGGTTGTATTATTAAAAGGGAGGTGTGAAAAACAGAAGCCCAGCTCGCATTGGAGGGCCCAATATGCGAAACTGGGCTTAAGTGAGGGGGTGTGTGTGTGTTAATCCGTGGGGTGCTAGAAGCAGAGCCCAATTTCAATATCGAGGCCCAATATGCGAACCATGGGCTATCAAGGGGAGGGGGTGTGCGCATGAATTAAAGGGGGTGTTATTACTAAACTGATATTTTAATTAAATAAAATAAATAAATAAACAATGGGGCATATAAAAGGGAGACATTCAGATTAACCTAATTTTTCAACCCTTTTCTCCACAGCAGCCGCAGCCAACTTAGAAAGGAGAGAGAGAGAAAGAGTTTCGTGAGGAGAGAAAATGCGAGACTGAGGGAGGGAAAGAGAGAGCAGTGACGGTGGAGAGAGGGTCACGCTGGCTGGCCAATCCATGGCCGGCGATGGCGAGGAGAAAGACGACGACGTGGGGGGAGTTGTTCGCGCCTGAGGTCCATTCGTGATCGGAGAAGACGACCGGAGTCGCCACGACGACGACGGAGAAAGAGGGAAGAAGGACGCCAGCGGCGCTGGCGGTGGTGTTTCTCAACGGCGATGTTTTTTTTGCTATTGACGTGCGTACGGTGGAGGGGCGGTGGTTCCGGCCAGGAAAGGGGAGGATGATGCGAAGAGGACAGTCACGGTGCCAGGGTCGTTGACGGAGGAGACCGGCAACGGGGAGAACGACGCGACGGCGTTCGTGGAGGACGACCACCGTCTACGGTGGTCGGTGCTGACGGTACGGTTCTGTTTCTCTTTTTTTTCCTTCTCCTAATTCTGATTCGGTTTCATTTTTTATCCTGTTCCTCTTTCTCTCTAATGGATTTTGTTTTCCTAATCCTAATTTGTAGTACTTCCAAAACCCTAATCCTATAAAAAAACTTTAATCTGGTCCTAATTAATTTTTATAATAATCCAGTCCTAAAAACTAGTCTGTTCTAAACTTCAAATTATCTACCATATCAGATTATAAATTATACATATATACAGTTCTGAAGATTAGCCCGTTCTAAAACTCGATTCCTCCTAATCTTGTTCTTTACATGTATATAAGGATTGGGTACTAGTTTCAGATTGATAACAAATACAGTTTATTTACAAAGAGACCTGTTATGTACTAAATTAGACAAAAAAACCAACCTCAAATTCCAGCTTCTGTAAAACCTCCTGTGGCTTGCTCTGCTGCCTTTTGCTTCTGAATTTTAGGACTTCGTGATTAGGGTTCCAATGTGGAACCCTATTTTTTTCTCTGATTTTCTCTCAATTCTCGTCTCTGATTTTCTGTCTGTGTATGTTTGTCTCCCATTCCCTCTTGATTCAGCTTGTTTTTTATAGGCAATTTTTAGGCTTAGGATATTAATTCTTTGATTCTAACCTGATTTTATTTCCTTTTTCAGGTTATTGGACTCTTGGGCAACAAGAATCAGCCCATGGATCTGCTGCTGCTTTTATTTTTATTTATTTTCGTTTTTCCTATTTTTTGTATTTTTGGTTATTATTTTCGGATTTGTATTTTTGGTATTTTTAGTATTATCATTTTTTTGTATTTTTGGACTTTTGGACATCTTAGACACTATTAAATTGTAAACAAACAATAAATAGAATTTTTTGACATTTTTAGACTCAAAACAAATTAAATAGACAAAATAAAAATAAAAGAAGTTGAGCCAAATACAAAAGTGAAATCGGGCTCAACTAGACAAATGCGCTAGAACGAGGCTCAAATAGAACAAATAGGCCCGCTAACACTAAAAATTAACTAGGAACCACGTTCGCGGGCCCGACTCAAAATGATAAGCCCAATAGTGAGAAAAGCGACTTAAATAAGCCCGCTTAGGTTCAACTAGGCCCAAATATCAAGATTAAACTGAAGAATGCGCGAAAAGATCGATCATTCGCACGCATGCCTAGCTTAAGTAACGGTATTTCGGCTTAATTGAACGGATAATTGAAATTGGCTTAAATTAAAAAGGGACGCTATTCTAACTACTCAAAATACAAATTAAGTAAAACAAGTGACTAGAAGAAGGCGGACAAAATTGGGGTATGACACTTGGGCATAAAGTGTCAAAGAAAGGTCTTGAAGTGGATAAGGCTAAGATACAGGTCATTGAGAAGTTATCACCTCCAACAACTGTCAAAGGAATTAGAAGCTTCTTAGGTCATGCAGGCTTCTACAAAAGATTTATCAAAGATTTCTCCAAAATATCCAAGCCATTGTATAATCTTTTGCAACAAGATACACAATTTAATTTTGATGAATCATGTATGGAAGCATTCCAAAAGCTCAAGAAGGCACTGGTAACTGCACCAGCGATTGTAACACCAGATTGGAGCAGACCTTTTGAATTGATGTGTGATGCTAATGACTTTGCTGTGGGAGCTGTCCTAGGGAAAAGGTATGATAAAATTTTTCATTCTATTTATTATGCTAGCAAGACATTAATTGAAGCTCAAATGAATTATACTGTAACAGAAAAAGAATTATTAGCAGTGGTTTTTTGCATTTGACAAATTTAGATCTTACTTGGTTGGCACCAAGTTATTGTTTATACTGATCATTCTACCATCAAGTATTTAATATCAAAGAAAGATGCAAAACCAAGGTTAATAAGATGGGTTCTCCTCCTTCAAGAATTTGATCTTGAAATTAGAGATAAAAAGGGAGTGGAGAACCAGGTTGCTGACTATTTATCTAGACTTGAAGGTGAAAGTACAAGTACACAAGAAGGAGAGATCAAGGAAAACTTCCAAGATGAAAAACTGTTGGCAATTACCTTGACTGCACCTAGTGCTTCTGCACTAAGTGCAGATGCACCTAGTGCAACTGCACCATGGTATGTGACATAATAAATTTCCTTGCAAGCAAAGTTGTACCAGTGGACATGAACTATCAGCAACGAAGAAGGTTTTTCCAAATAGTCAAACAATACTATTGGGATGGTCCCTTTCTCTACAAGATGTGTCCAGATCAGCTAATGAGAAAATGCACCCCAAAAGAAGAACAGCAAGTAGTGCTTCTGCACTATCATGCTGCACCATATGGAGGCCACTTTGGAAGCCATAGAACAACAGCCAAGGAACTACAGTCAGGTTATTATTGGCCTACTTTGTTTAAAGATGCTTATTTAATGGTCAAAACCTGTGATAAATGTCAAAGAGCTGGTAATATTTCTGAAAGACATGAAATGCCTAGGACCAATATTTTAGAAATTGAACTTTTTGATGTATGGGGGATGGATTTCATGGGTCTTTTTCCACCTTCTTTTGGCAATCAATATATCTTGGTAGTTGTTGATTATGTGTCCAAATGGGTAGAGGCAGTAGCATTACCTAATAATGATGCCAAATCAGTTAGCAAATTTCTTCAAAGAAACATTTTTACAAGATTTGGCACCCCAAGAGCAATCATCAATGACGAAGGCTCACATTTTTGCAATAAACTCATTGAAAACCTTCTTGCAAAATATGGGATTAAACATAAAATTGCTATAGCCTATCACCCACAAACAAGTGGACAAGCTGAATTGTCTAATAGGGAGATAAAAAGAATGCTTGAGAAAATGGTTGGGCCAACAAGAAAAGACTAGTCCTTACAGTTAGATGAAGCATTATGGGCATACATAACTGCATTTAAAACTCCATTAGGTATGTCCCCCTATAGGATAGTTTATGGAAAAGCATGCCATCTTCCTGCTGAGTTAGAGAACAAGTCATATTGGGCTATCAAAAAGTTAAATTTGGATCTCAATAAGGCAGGAACACAAAGGTTTTTGGAATTAAATGAATTAGAAGAATTTAGGTAATTCTCTTATGAGAATGCAGAAATTTACAAAGAAAAAACAAAGCATGCCATGACAAAAAAATCTAAAAGAGAAAACTTAGAGAAGGTAGAATGGTCATGTTATATAATTCTAGGTTGAAATTGTTCCCTGGAAAGCTTAAATCTAGGTGGTCAGGACCATTTCAATTAGTTAAAATTTACCCCCATTGTGCAGTTGATCTTTATGATGCAGTCGAAAATACCACTTTCAAGGCAAATGGCCAAAGAGTAAAAATGTACTATGGTGAGCATGTGGTGAAGGATAAATTCACCACCCATCTTCAAAATCTCTAAGATAAGGAGATAGTCAGGCTGAAAGACTCTTAAAACAAGCGCTTATGGGTGGCAACGCACAATTTTTGGTAATTAGTAAGTTATTTTGTTCAATTTGATGTTTTTTAAGTGTTTTGTAGGAATACAGGTTTTTGGTAAATCTGCACCTACGTGCAGCTGCATGTAACATCCCTAATTTTTAAAGACTCGTATTATGATGCCTAGGACCGATTAATCATTTGTGGGAATAATTAGTCGTGTCTCGGGGATTATTGTACGAGTAAAAGCCCAAAGAAAATCCTATCTCTCATTCACTTATGGATTAGTCATAACTTAATTGAAGATTTCAAGCTGAAGGGCACATTGGTAAATTCGCACCCCTCATATAAATACCTCAAGTCTGAACTCTCCAGCCACACTTCCTTCACTTTATCACTTTCTCAAAATTCTGAAGTGGAAACTGAAAAACAGAATAAGGAAAAGAAGGAGGAGGGGGCGCGAAGGAGGAGGAAGGGAGAAGGAGGAATCCACCTCAAATCTGAATGCATGTAAGTGTTCTCACTCCCATTCTACTCCATTTTTGATTCTGAATCCAATGGCACCACTTTCAAAGCTTGATTCTCACTCTTTCTCTCATCTCCATTGATGCCCATGAAGCTCCAAGTGGTGAAAATGGTGGAACTATGTGTTGATAGCTTGCATGTTCAGTTTTGCTGTTAAAAGGGGGAAGACTCAAGCTTGCATTTCGATTTGGAGGAAGTTGTGAAAGATTTGGGTTGCTGTTTCAGTTATAGAGAAAGGGAGCCACTATCCTTGTTCGAATTCGGTTCTAGCGGGGATAGTTCGTTGCTTTCGATTCGACGATTTCGTCTCTCGACTCAACTCTCGGATTCCGTCAACGGGTGAGTTCTACTCACGATAGGGTATTTTGAGATTTTGAACATGTTTTCGACATGGAATCCCTTGGTCATATTTTCTGTTTACGAAAGACTTAGAACTGAAAAGCGTTTTTGAGTCGAAACGGTGTTTTACGGTTTAAATGAGATTTTGATTTAAATCGTTGAAATGAAATGCATTGTGTACTACTGGAAATATATTCTGGGAATTTTCTGAGTTTCAGGTGATTGAAATTAGAAATCGAATCGGACGAGAATGGAGAGCGAAAATGAGAAGAGTGCGAAATTCTGGTAACAGACACAGGTCGCACGGACCGTGCGCCCCTGGGCACGGGTCGTGCGCCTGCTTCGGGATGGAAGGATTGGAAACAGAACGGGACGCACGGGTCGTGCGCCCCTGGGCACGGATCGTGCGCTTCCCTCTGGTAGATGGGTCTTGAGTAGTGCACCACGCACGGGTCGTGTGCCCCTGGGCACGGGTCGTGCGTGTAGTTCTGTTACCGGCTTCCGTTTTCTCGTTTTGTTGCTCCGTTGATCCCGAACCTTTTCTAATTTCTTTCTCAACCATTCAAAAAGGGATTGCCTCACTAAAAACCTTATTTTGAACTTGTCCAACTCATGGTTTTTGAAAAAGAGCTTTGAAAGCCTATTTGATCGAAAAACCGAAACCCTAGTATACGTGTGGGTACACCGTCTGATGGATAGCCTGTATATATATTTATATATATGTCAACTGTATATGATTATAATGCCGGATGTTTATAGACTCATCAAAACGGGTTATAAGTCAATAATACATTACAATATGATTATAATGCCGGATGTTTATGAATTCATCAAAACGGGTTATAGATCAATAAGATATAAATTATCTAAAAAGATTATGTGATTGATCCTTTGGTGATCAAATTGAAAAAGAAGATATAAATTATCTAACTCTCGAGAACTTGATGCGTATTGTCATACGTATTGCGTTGGGTGACGACCCGACAAGTAGCATACTAGGGAGGGTAGTCATGACCCCTTACCTAGGCCCTGAATGTGTTTTGGCGTGGTCAACTCACGGGTTACCGGGATTAGCACTGGATTGCAGTCGGTTTATGCTAAATGGAAAACACGATTACCGGGATTAGCACTGGATTGCAGTCGGTACGTGTTAAATAAATTCACGAAGTGCGTGGCATTTCGATTAATAATTATAAGACATGATTATGTCAGCTTGGTTATAATGGTTTAATGAATTGAACCGAGTGTCAGTGAGGGGGCACGGTAGGACTCACTGAGATAATGTTATCTCACCCTATCCATATTTGTTGTTTTTCAGAGAAGCAGGGAAAAAGGAAGACTATTGTGCACGAGTAGTTGATATACTCTTGGAGGTGCTGAAGACTTAGTCATTTTGATTCCTTGTTCTTTTGTTGTCCTAATTGGTTGTATAATCTTGTATTGATTATGAGTTATATGAACCGTTTATGTTTCTGTTTGGTATTTGGACTTGGATATTGTAATCCTCTCGGTATGGAACCGATAAACTTCAATTTTATGAAGTAATGTTATTTCCGATTACGTTTTATTTCGGAAAAATTTTGTATGTCCAAAACTGAAACAGGAACTGTGTCCTCTGAATATTTCCGCATCTGTGCACTTTCGGTGTTTCTACATGTTAGAAATACCGGGGTGTTACATTTGGTATCAGAGCGGTTCGACCTAGTCGGACTTAGATGTTAAGAGTCTTTTACGTCTTCTAAGTCTGATTTTTCTTAGTATGCTATTAGACATTGAGCCTGATCAACTTAATACTTTGTGCATACTTCGCAGAATCATGGCTGGGAGAGGTAGAAGAAACCCACCTGTTGATCCTCATCAAGAATGGATGCAGAATGTCATCGAGACTCAGCAAAAGATGATGAATGACATGATGCTAATGCAACAGCAACAGATGGCTCAGATGGCTCAAATGCAGCAGATGCATCAAATGCCTCAACCACAACCAGCTGAGCCAGTTAATGTACCAACACCTGAGGATCCCAACAGGATGTATTTCCGGTTTCTGAAGATGAAACCCCCAACCTTCAAAGGGGGATCCGAGGCAATGAAAGCCCATTTCTGGGTAGATGCCATGGAACGGATCTTTGATACTTTGCAATGCAATGAAGGAGAAAAAGTAATCTGTGCTGCTAACGCTCTGGACGAGGATGCTCACACTTGGTGGGTTAACGCTCGTAGAATGCTTCAAAATCAAGGAACTCCTCTTGAGTGGGATAACTTCAAAGAGTTGTTTTTGGGTCATTATTTTCCCGACTCCCAAAGACTTGACAAGCAGATGGAATTTCTGAGTTTGAAACAGGGAGAGATGACAGTTGGGGAATATGCCGCCAAATTTGAGAGATTATCACAATTCTATGAATTGGGGACCACTGCTCCTGATGATAAGTGGAAAAGGGTGATGTTCAGACAAGGTCTTAGAGGCGATGTGAATCAAGGCCTCAGTTCTTATTCCATGACCACTTATCCTGCTTTGGTTCAACAAGCTCATTCAGCCGAGAGCGATCTTAAAAGAATGTATGCTGAGAGGAAAGATTTTTGGAAGGATAAGAAAAAGGGAAACGGGTCAACTTCTTCAAACCCGAGGTATAAAGGGAATTTAGACAAAGGGAAACAGATTCAGTCGGATAACCCTTCTGGGTATCGGAATTGCAGAGTGTGTAAAAAGAGTCATCGTGGAAAATGTCAATTGGAGTCAAAATCAAACCAGTGTTATTATTGCAATGAAGAGGGGCACTATGCTAACAACTGCCCAGCGAGAAAGGCTTTCTTAGAGTCCCCTGATGCTCCTAGACAGGCTCGAGTCAACACTTTGGATGCCAAGACCATCAAACCAGCTGATAATCTTATAAGGGGTACAGGTTCTATCTTTCATCAAACTGTTAATATTCTGTATGACTCTGGTGCTACTCATTGTTTTATCTCTGAAGCATGTGCTGAACGGCTAGGATTAATAGTATCTCCTATATCCGAGCCAATATCTATCCTTACTGCTGCAAAGGGTCGTGTGCGAACCCAATCATTATGCCTTAACTGTCTGCTTACGATAAGAGACAGGGACTTTGTTGTTGATTTTATCTGTCTGCCTATGAGAGGAATGGAGATCGTGTTGGGAATGAATTGGATGACTTCCAATCACATTACGATTGACTGTTTCAATCGTGCAATTAATTTTCCTTCTGAAGTGGCTGAACATTCACTACCTGCAGATGATGGTGTTATCTCATTCGCTTCAGCCAGCCAGTCTCTATTCCAAGGTGCGGAAGCTTTTGTTGTTATTTTGTCTGCATCAACTGAAGCTGATTTGGATTTATCATCTACTCAAGTTGTTAATGAATTCTTAGATGTGTTCCCCGAGGAAGTTTCCTCTTTACCTCCAGAACGAGAGGTAGAATTCTCTATAGATTTGGCGCCTGGCACAGGGCCAATATCCATAGCACCTTATAGGATGTCTCCTCTTGAACTGAAAGAATTGAAGTCCCAACTTGAGGAATTAATTTCCAAGAAGTTTATTCGACCGAGTGCTTCTCCATGGGGTGCTCCGGTATTGCTAGTCAAGAAGAAGGACGGAAGCATGAGGTTATGCATAGACTACCGTCAGCTGAATAAAATCACTATCAAGAACAAGTATCCATTGCCAAGGATAGATGATCTACTTGACCAACTTCGAGGTGCTAAAGTTTTCTCCAAAATTGATCTGAGGTCAGGGTACCATCAAATTAGGGTAAGAGCCTTAGACATTCCGAAGACTGCCTTTCGTACGAGGTACGGACACTACGAGTTTGTAGTGATGCCTTTCGGGTTAACTAACGCTCCAGCCGTATTCATGGATTATATGAATAGAGTATTTCATTCTTACCTAGATCAGTTTGTGGTCGTCTTTATTGATGATATCTTGGTTTACTCCAAGTCAGTTGAGGAGCATGCGCAGCATCTCCGATTTGTCCTAGGAGTACTCCGAGAGAAGAAACTCTATGCTAAACCATCAAAGTGTGACTTTTGGATGTCTGAAGTAAAATTCTTGGGTCATGTAATTTCCCAAGAAGGGGTTGCAGTGGATCCTAGCAAGGTGGAAGCTGTGTTGAATTGGGAGCGGCCAACGTCAGTGACTGAGATCAGAAGCTTTCTGGGTTTAGCTGGTTACTATAGAAGATTCATTGAAGGTTTTTCGCAAATGGTACTTCCGCTTACTCGATTGACTCGCAAGGGTCAACCGTTTACGTGGGATGCCGATTGTGAAGAGTGCTTCCTTGGATTGAAGGAAAAGTTAACTTCTGCTCCGATCCTAATTCTTCCGGATCCGTCATTGGGATTTCAGATTTACAGTGATGCATCTGGGAAGGGTTTAGGATGCGTTCTCATGCAGAATCAACATGTTGTGGCCTATGCATCGAGACAATTGAAGACGCATGAACGGAATTACCCAACTCATGACTTAGAGTTGGCGGCTATTGTGTTTGCACTGAAAATTTGGAGACATTACCTTTACGGTTCTCGTTTCGAAGTTTTTAGTGATCACAAGAGCTTGAAATATCTATTTGACCAAAAGGAGTTGAATAACAGACAGAGAAGGTGGACCGAATTTTTGAAGGACTATGACTTCGAATTGAAGTATCACCCTGGGAAAGCCAATGTGGTAGCAGATGCTCTGAGCAGGAAGTCTATCCACACGGCAAGGTTAATGGTTCACGAGATGGCCTTGTTGGAGTCGTTCAGAGACTTGAAACTCAAGGTGGTAAGAAAGAGGGATCGCGTAGTGCTGCGGCATATACAGATAGCCAGTGTGCTAAGGGAACAAATCCGTGTAGCTCAAGAAGCTGATATGAAGTTGCAGTCTCAGAGGGGATCGCCAGATTTCACTGAGGATAGTGATGGCGTGATTTGCTCTAATGGGAGGATTTGTGTTCCCGATGATGATGATATCAAAAGGCAAGTATTGGAAGAAGCTCATAGGAGTCAGTACTCCGTACATCCGGGATCCACCAAGATGTACCGAGACTTGAAGTTGATGTATTGGTGGCCTGGGATGAAGATCGAGATTGCAGAATTTGTTTCTCGGTGCTTAACTTGTCAGAAGGTTAAGGCGGAACACCGAAGACCGGGCGGTCAGTTACAACCGCTAGATGTACCAGTTTGGAAGTGGGAAGATATCTCAATGGACTTCGTCATGGGTTTGCCGAGGTCACAGGCAGGCAATGATTCTATTTGGGTAGTAGTGGACCGATTGACTAAATCCGCTCACTTTATTCCCGTTCGCTCGACTCATAAGGTTTCCAAGTTAGCAGATGAATATGTGAGGAACATTATCAGACTGCATGGAGTCCCAACGAGTATTGTGTCAGACCGAGATCCCAAGTTTACTTCCAGATTCTGGAGAGCATTGAATGAAGCTTTGGGAACAAGGGTGCTGGTTAGCACTGCTTATCATCCTCAGACTGATGGTCAGACGGAGAGGACTATCCAGACTCTTGAGGACATGCTTCGGGCTTGTGTGCTCGACAGTGGGAGAAAATGGGAGGACCATCTTCCGTTAGTAGAATTCTCCTACAACAACAGTTACCACTCTAGCATTGGAATGGCACCGTTTGAAGCACTTTATGGTAGGAAGTGTAGAACTCCATTGTGTTGGTGGGAGATTGGGGAAGACAAGTTTTTGGGACCCGATATGGTTCGCGAGACTACAGAGAAGGTCAAGTTAATTCGAGAAAGGATGAAGGTTGCTCAGAGTCGGCAGAAGAGCTATGCTGACAACCGAAGGAGACCGTTGGAGTTTGAGGTTGGTGATCATGTGTTCTTGAAAGTCTCTCCAACCATAGGCACTGGAAGAGCCTTGCGAGCGAAGAAGCTCAGCCCTCGATATGTTGGACCTTTCCAAATCATCGAGCGGATTGGGCCAGTTGCTTATCGCCTCGCATTGTCTCCGGCCCTATCAAATCTCCACGATGTGTTCCACGTATCTCAGTTGAGGAAGTATGTTCCCGACTTGCATCAGCCATTGAGTGTTGATACCATCGACCTGCAACCGGATTTGTCATTCCAACCTCATCCTAGCTACATCTTGGAGCGTGGCGAGAAGACGCTACGGTCAAGGACTATTCCTATTGTCAAAGTAGTCTGGGATGGATTCTCACTCGAGGAGGCTACCTGGGAACTGGAAGAAGACATGCGCAATCAATATCCATATCTCTTTCAGTAAGGTATGTTTCGTCAATTTTGAGGACAAAATTTTTTTTAAAGTTGGGGAGATTGTAACATCCCTAATTTTTAAAGACTCGTATTATGATGCCTAGGACCGATTAATCATTTGTGGGAATAATTAGTCGTGTCTCGGGGATTATTGTACGAGTAAAAGCCCAAAGAAAATCCTATCTCTCATTCACTTATGGATTAGTCATAACTTAATTGAAGATTTCAAGCTGAAGGGCACATTGGTAAATTCGCACCCCTCATATAAATACCTCAAGTCTGAACTCTCCAGCCACACTTCCTTCACTTTATCACTTTCTCAAAATTCTGAAGTGGAAACTGAAAAACAGAATAAGGAAAAGAAGGAGGAGGGGGCGCGAAGGAGGAGGAAGGGAGAAGGAGGAATCCACCTCAAATCTGAATGCATGTAAGTGTTCTCACTCCCATTCTACTCCATTTTTGATTCTGAATCCAATGGCACCACTTTCAAAGCTTGATTCTCACTCTTTCTCTCATCTCCATTGATGCCCATGAAGCTCCAAGTGGTGAAAATGGTGGAACTATGTGTTGATAGCTTGCATGTTCAGTTTTGCTGTTAAAAGGGGGAAGACTCAAGCTTGCATTTCGATTTGGAGGAAGTTGTGAAAGATTTGGGTTGCTGTTTCAGTTATAGAGAAAGGGAGCCACTATCCTTGTTCGAATTCGGTTCTAGCGGGGATAGTTCGTTGCTTTCGATTCGACGATTTCGTCTCTCGACTCAACTCTCGGATTCCGTCAACGGGTGAGTTCTACTCACGATAGGGTATTTTGAGATTTTGAACATGTTTTCGACATGGAATCCCTTGGTCATATTTTCTGTTTACGAAAGACTTAGAACTGAAAAGCGTTTTTGAGTCGAAACGGTGTTTTACGGTTTAAATGAGATTTTGATTTAAATCGTTGAAATGAAATGCATTGTGTACTACTGGAAATATATTCTGGGAATTTTCTGAGTTTCAGGTGATTGAAATTAGAAATCGAATCGGACGAGAATGGAGAGCGAAAATGAGAAGAGTGCGAAATTCTGGTAACAGACACAGGTCGCACGGACCGTGCGCCCCTGGGCACGGGTCGTGCGCCTGCTTCGGGATGGAAGGATTGGAAACAGAACGGGACGCACGGGTCGTGCGCCCCTGGGCACGGATCGTGCGCTTCCCTCTGGTAGATGGGTCTTGAGTAGTGCACCACGCACGGGTCGTGTGCCCCTGGGCACGGGTCGTGCGTGTAGTTCTGTTACCGGCTTCCGTTTTCTCGTTTTGTTGCTCCGTTGATCCCGAACCTTTTCTAATTTCTTTCTCAACCATTCAAAAAGGGATTGCCTCACTAAAAACCTTATTTTGAACTTGTCCAACTCATGGTTTTTGAAAAAGAGCTTTGAAAGCCTATTTGATCGAAAAACCGAAACCCTAGTATACGTGTGGGTACACCGTCTGATGGATAGCCTGTATATATATTTATATATATGTCAACTGTATATGATTATAATGCCGGATGTTTATAGACTCATCAAAACGGGTTATAAGTCAATAATACATTACAATATGATTATAATGCCGGATGTTTATGAATTCATCAAAACGGGTTATAGATCAATAAGATATAAATTATCTAAAAAGATTATGTGATTGATCCTTTGGTGATCAAATTGAAAAAGAAGATATAAATTATCTAACTCTCGAGAACTTGATGCGTATTGTCATACGTATTGCGTTGGGTGACGACCCGACAAGTAGCATACTAGGGAGGGTAGTCATGACCCCTTACCTAGGCCCTGAATGTGTTTTGGCGTGGTCAACTCACGGGTTACCGGGATTAGCACTGGATTGCAGTCGGTTTATGCTAAATGGAAAACACGATTACCGGGATTAGCACTGGATTGCAGTCGGTACGTGTTAAATAAATTCACGAAGTGCGTGGCATTTCGATTAATAATTATAAGACATGATTATGTCAGCTTGGTTATAATGGTTTAATGAATTGAACCGAGTGTCAGTGAGGGGGCACGGTAGGACTCACTGAGATAATGTTATCTCACCCTATCCATATTTGTTGTTTTTCAGAGAAGCAGGGAAAAAGGAAGACTATTGTGCACGAGTAGTTGATATACTCTTGGAGGTGCTGAAGACTTAGTCATTTTGATTCCTTGTTCTTTTGTTGTCCTAATTGGTTGTATAATCTTGTATTGATTATGAGTTATATGAACCGTTTATGTTTCTGTTTGGTATTTGGACTTGGATATTGTAATCCTCTCGGTATGGAACCGATAAACTTCAATTTTATGAAGTAATGTTATTTCCGATTACGTTTTATTTCGGAAAAATTTTGTATGTCCAAAACTGAAACAGGAACTGTGTCCTCTGAATATTTCCGCATCTGTGCACTTTCGGTGTTTCTACATGTTAGAAATACCGGGGTGTTACATTGCACTTCTCATTCCTCAAAGTGCTCCTGCACCAGAAATTCAAAAATTTCACTTGGGTGAAAAACTTTCAAAAATGCCAGCACAACAATGTGTAAATCATGATTAGTGGCTGAGATGTTGAGTTGTCCCACCTAGACTCCCACGTGTCTTAGTGCATGCAATCCCACATACCCCTAACGGCTACTCCACCCATAAAATCAACCAACCACCAACTCACTCACCACTTTAAACCGACCCTATTCCCCATTGCTACCATTTTTCCCATAGTTACTCCCTCTCTCACACCGTAAACCTCACCAATCCCTTTCTCTCTACCACAATTCCCCAATAAAATTCTGTAGCACCCATCTTCAATCTCTCGCAAGTTTTCAAATTTCCCTGCAAAACATGTCCAAAATGGTTCGCAAACAAAGTGCCGTGACAACCTCAGGAAAGAGCATCACAGGTACAGGATCAACATCAAAGCAAATCCAAAAGAAGAAAATAGGTGCAACTGCATCTATTCCAGTACCAATTGATGCCGATCATGCGCATTTCTGGGAAATGAAGTTCCTACCTGAAAGAGGCTACAGTTTGATGAAAGCACACCCAAGCTTCATGTCAACAATCTCAAGTCTTCATTGGGACCTGTTCGTACAACACAAAGCGTTCTACTTGGAGAAAGTAGTGAGAGAATTCTATTCTGGAATTCAGGACAACAACAAAGGTAAAATTCAGGACCATTCTGTAATTAGAGGTAGAAAAGTTTATTTTGAGGCTGAAAGGATTAATAACAATTACAACCTAGTCTACTCTGGTTCTGATTTTGAGGAAAAAGTAGAAAATTATGGAAGAAAAGAAATGGAAAGAGTAAGATCTAGAATTGCTGTGAAAAACTCAAAATGGGATAAGGTTACCAACACTGTGATCAAGCTTAAGAATAGATTCATTATTCCTGAGTTAGGCAATTGGTACCTGTTTATTGATTGCTCAATGTTCCCTACATCACACACATACACACTCTCAAAGGATAGATTGATCCTCTTGGATGCAATCTTAACCAAGGATAATGTGGACATAGGAAGAATCATTAACAATGAAATTTTAGCTTGTGCAATTAAAACAGAAGGATTTCTATTTTTTCCATGCTTGATCACTGAGCTATGCATGAAACAAGGGGTACAAATTAGTTCTGATGAGCATCAACAGAGGAAATACCCTCCAGGCCAATTATCTGCTGAAATGAAAGAAAGAACGAAAATAAAGGCTGAACCAACTAACCTGGTGCAGGAGCACTTAGTGCAGAAGCACCAAGCAGTTTGGAAATTCCAACAAGAGCAGCATGAATGGCTTCAACTTAGGTTGATGGAGATGTCACAGGTACCAACTCAATTAGAAACCCCAGGTGTTCCAGCATGGGTTTTTCAGAATGAGGAAGAAGGGGAAGAAGAGGAAGAAGAGAAAAGAGAAAAAGAGGAGGAAGAGAAGGAAGAAAGTGAAAAAGAGATCAAGAAGAAAAAGGTCCTGAAAAGGAAGAGGGAGACTAAAAAGAAACAGAAAGAGAAGAAGAAAAAGAATGAGGAAGAAGAGGAAGAGCTACTGAGTGAAGAGTTAACTAACACTGATGAGGATGAAACATTAACTAAAATGGTGAAGCAAATGGAGAGGAATGAAGATGAGGAGGATGATGATACTACCACTGATAGTAATGGCAGAAGTGGGGAGGAAGAAGATCAAAACTTGAGCATGGAGGAGATAGTAAGAAAGAAATATGGGGCTAGATCCCATACAGAACCAATTCTCACCCAAATCACTCCACCAACCCACCCACAATCAGAAAAATCAACATCACCATCCACAAGAAAGACACCTACACCACCACCCTCTAAATCACCATCACCCATTACACAGTCATCATCACCACCACCCATCACCCAAGAAAATCAACCTGAAAAAGAACCAACCAAACAACCATCACCCATTCCTTCTCAAGAGAGAGCTCCACCACAAACCATTGAGCCAATCTGTCAAACTTCTAACATTGTTTTTGAGAAACATTCTTTACACGTTATTCAGGAAGACCCCCTTGAGGAGGAAGGAAAAACAAGTTCTGAAAAAGAAGATGGAGATCCAGATATACCAGCAGCAGATACTTCTGCACCTAGTGCAGATGCATCTCAAGGTATTCCAGTTTTGACAGTCATACCAAAGAAAAAAGAGGATACTGTCAAATTGGTACTCGAAGAGCTAGCACAGAAGAAGAGAGCAGAGCTGGGAAATACTCAGAAATTCTTCAACAAACCTGCTGAGGTTACAAAAGCTGTGATGGAGACCCCGAGTGAAGGAGGACAGGCTGCGAAAACAATTGATGAACCTGTTGTTGAACCAACTATAGCAGAGCAAACTAGTGCAGAAGCTTCTGATGCATCTGCATCAAAGAAACCTGAGGAACCAAAACCAACAACAGAAGTGGTTGGTGCAACTGCATCTAGTGCAAATGCACCAAAAGCTTAAGAACCCAAGAAAAAGAAGCAGAAGGTCAAAAACATTCCTGTAAGATCCGGCTCAAGGATCAAGAGTGGAGCAAAGAAAGAGTAAAACTTTACTGTTGTTATTTTAAATTAAACTACTTATATGTTTTTGCTATCCCACATGTACTAACCCCTCTCCCTGTAACGCCCCGAAATAATTAATTAATTATTTAACCAATTGTTTAGGAATTATTTAGTAGAAAATAATGGAATAACTATATGTTAGTGTATGTGGACCTATTATTAGTGTTAGGATTAGTAAAGGAGAGGTGTTAGGGAAAAAGCCCATGATTAATTTGAATTAGCTAAGAAAAGCCCATAAAATTAAATAAAGTATAGATAAGAGGAATTTTAGGGTTTGCTCATTTTAGAAGGAACAAAAATAAGAGGGTCCTTGGAGAGGAGAGCAAGGGCGCGACGGCCAAGAGAGAAGGAGAGAGAGAAGCGACGGCAAAGAGGAGAGAGGAGGCTAGGGTTTCGTGATCTTCTAAGGCTGGGGTTCGTGATCTTCTAAGGCTAAGGTAAGGGTGGGATTCAAGCCTTATAATGGAATATATGAATTACTTTATGTGGGGGTTAGGATTTGATGATTGTCATATGTATGATCATATATGTATTGAATACCTTGTTGAATAATTATGTTGTGTGATCAGTGTTCTATGTTGTTAGCCATAGAATTATATTTGTGCTTTGCCATGTTCATAAGGAAAACGATTTGCTATGATCAAGGGAGCCCTAGGCGCCCTGTTGCTGAAACTGGCGCCCTAGGCGCCCAGTCCCTGTTGTTGTTGCTGAAACTGGCGCCCTAGGCGCCCAGTCCCTGTGGTTGTTGCTGACTCTGGCGCCCTAGGCGCCCGGTGCCTGACGGTGTGTTGCTTGCTGTAACTAGCGCCCTAGGCGCCCTGTGCTTGGTGTTTTGTTGCTTGCGGATGATGGCGCCCTATCCCTAGGCGCCATGCTCTATTTTATTGTTGCTGGTGTTGGCGCCCTGTCCCTAGGCGCTACACCCTATTTCTGTGTTGCTGGTGTTGGCGCCCTGTCCCTATGCGCCACACCCTATTTCTGTGTTGCTGGTGTTGGCGCCCTGTCCCTAGGCGCCACACCCTATTTCTGTGTTGCTGGTGTTGGCGCCCTGTCCCTAGGCGCCACACCCTATTTCTGTGTTGCTGGCGTTGGCGCCCTGTCCCTAGGCGCCACACCCTAGTTCTGTGCTGCTGTTGTTGTGCTGCTGTTGCTGTGTTGCTGTTGCTCTGCTGCTGTTGTTGTTGTGCTGCTGTTGCTGTGCTGCTGTTGCTGTGCTGCTGTTGCTGCTGTTACTGTGTTGCTGATGTTGCTGTGTTGTTGTTGCTGTGTTGCTGCTGCTGTTGCTGTGTTGCTGTTGCTGTTGCCGTTGCTGTGCTGCTGTTGCTGTGCTGCTGTTGCTGTGCTGTTGTTGCTGTGCTGCTGGTGCTGTGCTGCTGTTGCTGTGTTGCTGTTGGTGTTGTTGCTGCTGCTGTTGCAGTGTTGTTGTTGCTGTTGCCGTTGTTGCTATTGTTGTTGTTGCATGTTGGCGCCTTAGCGCCTATGGTTGTTGCTGTTGCTTGTTGGCACCTTAGCGCCCATTGCTGTGGCTGAATTGTTGGTTCAGATGTTGTTAGTCGATGATGTTACACCAGTTGGATTGCCTCTATTTATTGGCATGGATTTTATGTTGTAGGCCTATGGCCAACAATGATTTCCGATGTTGTTGCGTTGCTATGTAGTCGTTGTTTATTGGTTGTGCATTTACATAGCGTCGCATACATAGCATATTTTCATGATGGAGCTATGCTCAAAACACGATGGCCTGGACTGGCAAATTACGATGAAATGATGTCACGGCGTTAATGCCTCTCTTTATTGGCTGGATTATGGTACCACATGCATTATAGGGCGGTGGCCCTGAGTTGAGTCACATTCTGCATTCATGTTGCATATTTATGCGATTGAAATGATTTCGACTGTTGTGACGTAATGACTTGACCGTTGTGATATGATGATATTGACTGCTGTGAAATGATGATTTGATGTCCTGACCTGATATATATTGTCTTTCATATGATTCATTATATAGTTCGATATCTCACCCCTTCTGTTTGAATGTTACCCCGATGTTGGTAACGCGCAGGTAACCTCGAATGAATGTCGTTGTACCTTCATTAGTTCGGGTCGGTGTCGTCGCTCTGATACGTAGCACTCGGGGGGATGAACGTTTATTTATGTTATTTAAGTTGTTCACTGTTGGATTTTGAGTTATGAATCTTGCATAGTTGCCACGATTGTTTAGTTGAACCATTTGAATTTCCGCTGCGTAGTTAAAAGAAGTTTGGCTTGTTTTGAAATGTTGTTTTGTCGGTTTTTAAGTTGATAAATGTAGCATCCGTTTGTTTGTGAAAACTATGTTTTTACTTATATTTTTACCGGGGAGAAATGGGTGTTACACTCCCCATTTTGGAAGAAAATTACTTTTAAACTCAACTTAGAGCAGTGAGGACACTGATCAACTATAAGTTGGGGGGAGAAGCACTTTAAATACTCTATGCATGTGCTTATGTATTTTAGTAAGTATGTATGTCTGTTTTTTGTTATGTGTTGTTAATTTCAAAAAATTTGTGATGCAATCAACAAAGCTTCTTTTGAAAAATTCAGAAAACTGTTTTACAAAAACATTAGTTACAGAAGCTTTAGTTTGAGGTACATCAAATTGTTTCTATGTTAAGCATGATCAGCTTAAATTCTTTTTCACAAAACTTAGCCAAATGCATTTTTTTGAACTGATTTTTAAGGATGAAAGGAAGAAAAAGAAAAGAAGCCTTGGTTTCCCAAATGACCAATTTTATTATTACTTCAACACAAGCAAAGCTGAGTTTTGAAAAGAACCTTACTATTTGAAAAAAAATTTCTGATGCAAGAGGAATATTTGGAAAGCTAAGGTCAAAAACAAAGTTTTACTAAAAATATAGAAGAGCATAAGAATTAAGTTTGGGGGAGTTTTATGTATACTAAGGCAAAGTATGAAAAACTTAGAGTGGTCAATGCAATAGGTTACCAAAAAGTCACTACAAAGAGTGTTTAAATTCTTGTAAAAAGCTATACTTGCCTGAGTCATTAAACTGAACCTGTTCCAATAGTGCATTTGGTTTGAAAAAAGAAAAAGAAATAAAAAGGGAAAAAGAAAAAGAAGAAAAGAAAAGCAAACCAAAGAAAAAAGTATGCATAAGGAGGTCAGTGAGGAGGGCAGTATATGCTACAAGTCAGGAAATATAGTATCAAGTGCAGCTGCACCAAAACAAAAAGTTAGTGTTTCTGCACTTCACAAAAAAAAATCCAGTGCTTCTGCACCAAAAGAACCACCAAAAATAGGAAATAGTGCATTGACTCAATAGTTTTGAAATACTCAATCAAAGCCATTTGTTGTGCTTAGATCCCCCCCAAATCTTGAGGATATTGTTAGTCTAGTTTGTATTTTGAAACACCATTGTTTTGACCAAACGTTATCTAAATTTTTCAAAGGCTATAGGAGAAACTTTTTACTTAGTTTTGGAACTGAATGACTCTCGGTGGGCACACACGCACACAAATGAGTTTTAATAGCTCTGGATGTTGTGGAAATCAAAGGCACAAAGACAAAAAACTTTGAGAAAAGAGGTTCATGAAAAATGTATTATTTTGAAAAAAATCATTCCTTGAAAAGAAGTGAGCTCATCTGTTCTTCTTAGTTATAAAAATCTTATTTGTGTTTTCTTGTCATTGCTTGAGGCCAAGCAACAATTTAAGTTTGGGGGGTGTGATAACTCTATTTTATATACAGTTATTCATACATTTAAACTTAGATAATTACTTGATTTCAAGTATAATATGTGTTAAATATAGTAGTATGAATAAAATAACAACATTTATGGTTTTAAGATGTATGTCATTCACAACTTAGCATTTTGTATATATATTGGTATGTTTGATGTGTTTGTTCAGTGCATCTGCAGTTGATGTGTCTACACCAGGAAAAACACAGTGCATCTGCACTAGAAGCATTTCCACAGTGCATCTGCACCTAAGTGCTTCTGCACCCTTCTGCACCAAGACGGATAACCCCACATTGGAAGCACCTCAATTCATACCAATGCATAAACATTTCTATGACATCATGCTTAGTCACAAGTCACATGGAGGAACATGCCAACATGCAAGAGGAGGCGCCCACAATGAGAAAATCATCATGAAAGGCTACGCATCTAGGACACATGGTCTTCCACAATTAGACCTCTCTTTTGGACTCATTCTTCGTAATCAAAGCTGTGAAAAGTAACCATGGTTAAGCCTCCTTTGGTTATCTTGATCCCCAAGCAAACCCTCACTTGAAGGAAACCTCCAAGGCTATATAAAGGCTTCCACTTCTCATTTGAAGAATCATCTCACTCATAAGCAATTCACATATAATTTAGTAGTTTCCGTTCTTGTATTTTATTTTATAGTTTTAGTAGTAGTTAGTTGGCAAGAAGGTAAGGAAGGAACTGACGACTTCTTCCTTCACTGCTTCATCAAGTTAGTTAGGTGCAACTGCACCAGGAAGTCAGTGCTTCTGCACTGCTGAGCAAATTTATGCAAGAGTACTTCAATCAGTGTAATCTCTACCCTATTGATATCTCTAGTACTTTCCATTATATCAACATGTTTTATTTCATCTATTTTTGCCTTGCAATCCATATTATGAGCTAAACCTCTTTGGTTGAGATGTTCTAACTTTACAATGAGCTTTTAAGTAAGTTATTGTGTTTTCAAAGTGGTGTATGCATTTTTGGTTCTTGTGTTATACTACATCCATCTTATTTTAAAAGTTGATCACTTAAAATGAGTAGAGTTATATTCACAGACATGGTTTATAACTAGAAATCAAGAACTAATAAGGGTGAGTGTTTTAACGAAGGCTTTGTTAACTTTTTTAATAAGGAGAACTTTGTTAAAACCATGTTAAGTCCTAGACATAGGATAACATAATCCTTAGGGAAATGCAGTGGGTACTTAAAAGGCACGAGTATACTTATTTAGCAACTTAGACAAGAATTTTAAGAAGGCAAGAAAGGAATTGACAACTTCTCTCTTTACTCCAAGACAAGGTTTTAAGAGCTTGTAACGAAACTCTGAAGAAAGTAGCTGAAAGGCACATACTGGTGCAACTGCACTCAAGTGCATCTGCACCACAAAAAACACAATACTCTTGAAAGTGATTTATTTAGTGATGACATCTCAACTATCATTCTCAACTGATTTCCTCCATATTTTTCTGCACATTTACATTCTGTTTTCCTAAAACATTAAATACCCAAAATTGTGATTAGTGTAGCTGCACTAATTTATATGCTTTCTAAAGATAAGGGGGTGTGAGTTTGGTGTTTCTTTTAGGTGCAGTGAGAATCATATTTTAGAGAAGGCTGTTTTATGGTGGGGACGACGAGGCTAGGAGAGACTGCTTGCACACCTTGAGCAGAGTCGCGAGACGTCTTAAAGAGAGCGACCTAGTCAGCAACTCAGCCTATTTTGTTTGTGTTCGTCGGTGTGTTTGTAAATGTTCCAACAATCCACTAACAAAATTACTGCACTATCCTCTATAAATTTTTGACAATTCAACATTACAATACCCTTTTTATTTTGAAATTCAAACTTGGCGCCAACAAATTAAAAAAAAACCAGCTACTATATAGAGTGGGGTACGTAGCTACATGAGTACTCTTGATAGGCTCACATTTGTGAATGTGTGATAAACTCCAATTTTATGCATTTTTTAGAGACATTTTTGAGTCACTTTTAGAGTAATTATATATCAATCATGTAAATCACTGACTTAATTTGCTCTATATTTTACAGAATGGAAGAAAAGATAAAAAAGAATGGAAGTCAATTATTTGAACCATATTATCTAATACATACATATATATTATCATTAAAAACTTGTTGCGTTAAAAACACACTTAGAGCAAGTGTACTCTTTCGCAGAAGTAGTATAAAAGATTATCGTATCCACAGGGACTAATTAACAAGTACCAAACTAGTCGAGATTATTTATTGTTTAGACGAACCAATAGTTTGATGATTATAGAAACAAAATAAAAATAACTAAATAACTAGAATTAAAATACTAGATTTAATCGATGGAGAGAGCTCTAGGGTCACGGTTTCACTTGCAAGCTTTGATTCCCCTATGTCTAATTCTACCCGAATTCCTTTATTTTATTTAATTACCAATCCCTTTACTAAAACTATTAATCCGTTTGTTCATTCGCGATTAATATTCTTTTTCCTAAACTAACCCTTGTTTGGTCATGCAAGAATTTAAATTTAAGAAAAGCATAAAGAGCAAAAAGGTTGAATGATTGGAAGACTAAATTAAAGTTTGGTCATGCATTAATTATAGCCCCAATTGTCCTATAGGTCCACCAACTAATTGCAGTACGGTCGTTGATCAACTAATTGATTATGAACATGCAAAGGGTGATCAATCCTATGAACGTGATTAAATTACTAGGACAATATTAATTGAAATAAAAATAGGAATTCAGATTAAAAATTAGAACATAAAAAGGTCTCTAATCAAGCAAGATCCACCTAAGACCCTAGAAGAGAATTTAGCTATCCATAGTGTTCAAGAACAATAAAATAGAAATAAAGTTCATGAAATACAAAGATAATGAAATAACCCGTAAAATAGAGAAAGTCTTGATCTATGTCTTCAATCTCTTTTTTTTTCCGCTCCAAAGCTCTCTCACGGTGTCAAAAACGATACCCAAAAACTCTTTTTCTCATCTCCTGTGTGTTGCCGTCACTACCGCTTTTCTCTCATTCACGTGTGCGGCTGTTTTATGTGTGTAGTGTACGGCTTACTTCTTTAATCATGCGCTGCAATCCTCTTTTTATAGGTTGAATTAACCGAATTCAATGGATGATGGGCTTGGATCTTTTTTGTATAATGGGCTGCACTTGTTTACATGCCCCTTTCTTTATCTTGCTCCAATTTCTTTTTCTCTCACTCCATATTATCTAATCACATATATATTTATATATATATATATATATATATATATACACATATATATGTATGTATTAGATAATATGGTTCAAATAATTGACTTTCATTCTTTTTTATCTTTTCTTCCATTCTGTAAAATATAGAGCAAATTAAGTCAGTGATTTACATGATTGATATATAATTACTCTAAAAGTGACCCAAAAATGTCTCTAAAAAATACATAAAATTGGAGTTTATCAATGTGGAAGTGTGGCCGCTTCCAATGAAGTTTTTGGCAAAACTTGCTAGCTAGAACGATCACTATACTGGGATAACGTGCGGGGCCATCATGCACGGGCTTATAGACTACACCCTGAAAAATTGAGTGTGTAATGTTGTCTGAGATAGAGTTCAAGACTACGTGTCACTCTTGTTAAATCGGAAGCATCATCACTATGTATTGGTTCAAGTTTACGAACACCAATATTTATGCTCAATCTTATATAACGAAGAATTACTGCTCGATGAAATTTGTTTGAAGAAATCAAGTGGGGGATTATTGGTTGACTTTTTAAATAGAGAAAAATAAATATTTTGAAATTATTATTATGAATTTATTTAGCTTCATGACGTTGAAATAGAAATCAATTCTTTGACGGTTTTTATAGCGATATCATTAGCTTTTTAAAGAAATCATTAAGTGACATGATTTCTAAGTCTTTTTGAAAAATTTAGTTTGACGTTACTTTTGTTTTGAAAGAATATGTATTATTACCGTTTGTATTTATATATGATATAATTATTCTTACGTTTTTTTTATCATGTATTAATATTATTTTATGGTTATAATATAGATTATGAAAAACCTAGAGCATGGGGTTCACCAGTTGGGGTTGATCCTCCCTTAACCAAGAGTTGGGGGTTCGATCCTATTATTTATTATGAAAGAGAATATTAATACTTGGCGCCAACAAATTAAAAAAAAATCCAGCTTTTGAAAGGACAATGAAAAGTGGTAAATGGTCATATTAATCTCATTTACTTTTTCATCTTCCACATCTTCAACACGCCCTCTCCCTCTCCGTGTTTTTACTTTTGAATCTCCTCTGGCATGTCGGAAAAATCTGGTTTCCAAATCCATCTTCTTCCTTTGTTCTTCTCAACTCGCATGGAGCAAAAAAATCAAGCACCAACCAGGTATAAACCCTCCTCCCTCTTCCTTTGTTATTGTTCTTCTTCTTTAACTTCTTCTTCAATAAAAACCCAACATTAATGTTCCATTTTGATAAAAGCCCTTCTTCCATTTTGAAACAAATCTGAAGAGAAGTTTTTGAATAAGAAAAAAACATTGTCTCTCCCTCTTTAGTTAGTGAGTTGATTCATCAATAGTTCATTTCTCTTAGATTTTTCCCAACTTTAGAACCCTAACCATTGAAACTTCAAAGAATTTGCAGCTTAAAATTTGGTATCTGATTGGTTTTGTTGTTTGGCTAAAACTACTCTATTTGATGTGAAATAAAATTCATCCTTGCTCACTTACATTTTATGTGGCGTTTATATTCTTCTTCAGCTTAGATCTTCTTCAACTAGCTTGGGTTTCACCTACTTTGCTTATTTGGTAAGCTCCTTTTTACTTTGTGTTCCATTTTGTCTGCTTTTTATAACATTTCATTGAGTTCTTCCGTGTCTTGGTCATGTTTTTTTTAAGGCTTAAATATCATTTACCCCCTGCAAATATTACCATAATCTATTTACCCCCGTGCAAAAAAAAAATTAAAATGGACCTTGCAAATATTAAGTGTTTCTAGTTACCCCTCTGCTGTTAACTTTTCTGTTAAAAAAATGACGTGGCAAACTGAGATGATGTCAGCACTAACGTCAGTGCCACATGTCACCTTATTATTGGACATTTGTGCCACGTGGCACTGACACGCCACCTCAGCATCCAATGTCACCATGGCCACGTGGCTCTGACATGTGCCACGTTAGCAACCAATAGATGGTTGACACTCACTTGGCAATGGGGCGCAACAGTGTTACTTAAAAAAATAGAAATTTTGGTAACTCATGGGTGTTGAACTCATGACCACTATGTTAAACCCTCTCCATATTACCATTTGGCCAAATCAATTCTTGAGAACTTTAAGCCCACTATTAGTATATATTACAGAAACGAATTCTTCATCTTCAAGAGAACAAATCTGAAAAACGAAGGATTGATGATGAATTTTGAAGGATAACAGAATCATCATCATCATAGGGTAGTGGTGCGAAGGATAGTGGTGGTGGTGGTGCGAACAAATCTGGATATCAGAATTATCATCATCATAGAAAATCTGGAAAAATTGATTATGAAAATTAGGAAAAATTGGAAAACGAAATTTACAGAAACGAAAATCTAGAAAAATTGATGATGAATTTCGTATTGGTGCGAAGGATTGATGATGAATTTCGTATTCTTGAAAACGAAAATCTAGAAAAATTGGAAAATTGGAAAATCTGGAAAACGAAATCCATAGAAACGTTTTGAAGCCATTCAGGAAACCCATAACCAATTTAGTTTATAGATTTACGTTGATTTACGAACTCTAATTTCGTTGGTTGATTTCGTTTACAGATTTACGAACTCTAATTTCATTGGTTGATTTCGTTTACAGATTTACGAAATCTAATTTCGTTTACAGACAAACAACAAACGAACAAATTCGTTCAACACAAAAACGAAATCAGCCATTGTTGTGTAACAAAAACGAAAATCGATCAGCCATTATTGTGTTTCTGGTTGCAGATCTGATTAAGATGAAGATCTGATCAAAAGAATACCTTTTTATATAATATATATTCTTTGCTGGCAGAAGAATCACAAATTCCCACTGGGCTTAGTGGCAATAGTGGGATTGCATCACTCAATGGTCACAAGATCGAGACCTATCTAGACCAAAATTGACATTATTTTAGTAACACACAATATTCCACATTGCCAAGTGAGTGCCACGTGGCAACCATCTATTGGTTGCTGACGTCGCACATGTCAGAGCCACGTGGCCATGGTGACATAGGATGCTGACGTGGTGTGTCAGTGCCACGTGGCACAAATGTCCAGTAATATGGTGACACGTGGCACTGACGTCAGTACTGACGTCATCTCAGTTTGCCACATCATTTTTTTAGCATAAAAGTTAACAGCAGGGGGTAACTAGAAACACTTAATATTTGCAAGATCCATTTTAAAACTTTTTTTTGCAGGGGGGGTAAATGGATTATGGTGATATTTGCAGGGGGTAAATGATATTTAAGCCTTTTTTTAATGTAGCAGATACCCATATTTTGTTTTAGTGGAGATGCATCAATGATATTAATGCAAGCTGGTGGCAGCTTCTTTCACACCGCTACGGTGACTTGAGGCATATCTTCACTGTGGCTCTTTTGCCCACAGGTGGTACTAAGTATTCTCTATGGTGGATAGACTTACTACTTTTGGAAGAAGGTAATCCCTCTTGGCAGGGTGCATTTGTTTCTACACTTAGGCCTATGGTAGGGAAAGGGAATCTGATTTCTTTTTGGGGACATAAGTGGGCCAGCAATGAGAATTTTAAGGATTTATTTCCTAGTCTCTTTGATGTGGCAAAGCATAAACGGGGTACGTAGCATTTTGGAGCACGATTATTGGCTTGACAACACCTGGCGCTGGAATCTTGAGTGGAGTCGCAATTTATCTGCGGAGGAGAGGGTTGTTCAGGATCTGCTCTTGGCCACTCTTCTTTCGTTGCATAGAAGGTCCTAATTCCACTTTTAAGATTTCTGATTGGTGGGGTAACGATCTTGCTCCTGGGGTACTCTTTTTCCTCCTTGGGTCTTTTTCCTATGAGGTTTTGGCCCCGGGAGGTTTTAATGAGGCTCTTGTATCTGTAACGGTTGGGATGCCCGTTTGCACCCCTTTTATATATAATCTTTGCTTATAAAAAAAAAAAAGAGTTGTATCCCCATCCTTAATTACAAATTTGCAGGTGTTTGTTTTACCCTCTTTTAAAAGAAAGACTATATATCGTTGGTACTATTGTCTTATGGGAGTGCAATTTTTTTGGATTGATTGAACCTGAAGTTATAAATATTAATTTGAGCATTGAATTTTATTAATTTGAGGTTTCCGGGAGAAACACTTAAGCTCTGTCTTTGGTTGAATAATCTTGACCTGTTTTGGAGATGTTAGCAATCTTCTATTAAATGAAACAGAGATATTGTGTTTGATGTTGTTATCCTTATTATTGTTTTGCTGTTCTTTCTACATTATTTGTTTTCTACTTTTTCATGGGCTTTTGGACCGTTCAAACCGGCCTAGCATAAATGGAGCCCGGCAGTTAGAGCACGACATAAATTCTCTCCAAGTGTACGGCAGATGGCGCTCATACAGAATTCCACGTGTACTCAGCCTGAAAGGTTATCAGATCGGATAAGGATGCCACATAACCCAGAGGACGCGCGGAGAGAAAGGAAGGCAACGACAAGGAGCCCGCACATGCAGCGTGACTCGGCGGTTACGACAGAGCTTGGCTATAAATAGAGTTAACAGGAACATAGAAGGACATCCAAGAACACACATACCAGCACTATAACCGTGATAGACAAATAGCTATCCGGCCTCTTGTAATTATTCCGACTTATTAATAAACTATTCAAGTACATTGGCGCCCACCGTGGGGCCCGGTAAAATCATTCCCGGCCACACTTTTTTTTAATATGGTCACTACCCGCCGTGATCATCGACGTCGTCCACCGAGTTCCTCTCGTGGAAACTCTTCCAGGAACGAACCTCGGTCGCAAGGACGTCCTTGAACTCCTCGCCCATCCACTCCCGTTCCTGTTCCCACCCAGGAAACCGTCACTTCACCGATAACTGTACCCACTGCGATACCCGTCATCAATGAAACTCCACTTCCTCATACATCAGTTCTTGTTCAACTTATGGCAGAAGAGCATCCCTTACTAGTAGGGGTCAATGCCGTCATAGATGATCTCCACAAGCAGAATCAAGCCTTGCAGTACAGAATGGATCAGTTTCAACAGGAGAGGGATCCCAACAGCCTGGACAATGTCCAGGTAGAAAAGCCCCAGCCATTGGTGGACTTCATCATGACAGACGTGGTTCCGCAAAACTTCAAACCCCCTCCTTTAGAAAATTATGATGGTAAACGAGACCCTCAAGAGCATGTGACAGCTTTTGATACCCAAATGGCCATCATCGGAGCATATGACACCCTCAAGTGCAAGTTATTTTCAGGAACCATGAAAGGAGCGGCTCTTCCCTGGTATATGAGTCTACCCCGAAACTCTATTTCCAGTTATGCCGACTTCACAAAGAAATTCATCAGACACTTTTCAGACAGGAGGCACCGAAAAACCACAACGGCCACCCTGTTCAACACCAGACAGGGTCCCAACGAATCCTTCCGAGAATACTTGGGTCGGTTTACTGACATAACTGTCGACGTCTTTACTAATGGCCTCCGAGGGGGGAAATTCAACGAATCCTTAGCATACAGGCCGGCGTGAAACATGCAAGAACTCTTAGCCCGGGCAGAGGCATACATGAAAGGGGAAGAAAGCAACACTGAAAAACGTATCCTAGACGTTAGGGAGAGAGTACAAGATCGCGAGCATCAACTTGAGGAATTCCAACGAAATACCTCCCAACGATGCGAGCCTCAGCGCAGAGCCAGCCCACAACGGGGACGGCTAACCCCTTTGAATCAAAGAAGAGAGGTCATTCTGAAGGATATCCTCCACACCAAACTCATCCCAGAATTGACCCCGGCAAGAAGAGCTCTGGGTAGAGAAACTCACCTATGGTGTGAGTATCATAGAGCCCGGGGTCACGATTCAGAAATTTGATTCGCCCTCAAAAACGAAATTGAAAAGCTGATCAAAAAGGGTCTCTTAAAGAAATACATTCAGGCCGATTCGGAGGCCTCAGCAAGCCATACATCAGAAGAGCCTCGGCCAAAGCTACAATCCCAGATAGTCAAATTGGACAACAATGAAGGAGAAGAAGAAGTCCCTCCAGTACAGTACACCCTAAACACCATCTCTGGAGGATTCGCGGGTTGCGGTGAAACTAGTTCTGCCCGGAGAAGGTATGCTCGTCAAGTTATGCAGGTAGCTGAATCCAATTCCAGTCTCAAGGCGGCAAAGGGTGAACCAGATTTGAATTTTTCTCCAAAGGACCTAGAGGGGATCGCACCGCATGAAGATGACCCATTGGTGACCTTCGTCCAACTCCTCAACTTCAATGTCCGGCGTGTACTGATAGACCCAGGGAGCTCGGAAGACATCATATATTGGGAAGCCTTCCAAGGTATACAATTGTCTCGTGAACATTTACAACCATACCATGCTACTTTGGTTGGTTTCTCAGGTGAACAGGTACAAGTAAAAGGACACATCACCCTTAAAACCACATTTGGAACAGGGGATCAAGCTAGAACAATCAAGGTGCGATATCTGGTTATAGATGCCCAATCTTCATACAACATCATCATGGGCAGACCAGCGCTGAACACCCTAGGCGCAGCACTCTCCACTCGCTATCTAAGTCTCAAATATCCCCTGGAGAATGGGGGCGTGGGGACATTAAAAGCTGACCAAGAAGCTGCTCGACAATGCTACCTTGACAGTCTCAAAACAAAAAAGAAAAACACCAAGCCCGGCCCAACGGCAAGTTCTCACGATATCAATTTTGCCGACTTAGATCCCAGAGAAGACTTCAGTGATCAGAGACTTAAGTCAATTGACGACTTGAAACAGATACAGATAGGTGTAAACCCTGATCAAGTCACTAACATCGGAGCCATCCTTTCCCCAGAAGAAGGGACAATCACTAATTTAATCGAACCAATAGTTTGATGATTATAGAAACAAAATAAAAATAACTAAATAACTAGAATTAAAATACTAGATTTAATCGATGGAGAGAGCTCTAGGGTCACGGTTTCACTTGCAAGCTTTGATTCCCCTATGTCTAATTCTACCCGAATTCCTTTATTTTATTTAATTACCAATCCCTTTACTAAAACTATTAATCTGTTTGGTCATTCGCGATTAATATTCTTTTTCCTAAACTAACCCTTGTTTGGTCATGCAAGAATTAAAAGTTAAGAAAAGCATAAAGAGCAAAAAGGTTGAATGATTGGAAGACTAAATTAAAGTTTGGTCATGCATTAATTATAGCCCCAATTGTCCTATAGGTCCACCAACTAATTGCAGTACGGTCGTTGATCAACTAATTGATTATGAATATGCAAAGGGTGATCAATCCTAAGAACGTGATTAAATTACTAGGACAATATTAATTGAAATAAAAAAGGGAATTCAGATTAAAAATTAGAACATAAAAAGGTCTCTAATCAAGCAAAATCCACCTAAGACCCTAGACGAGAATTTAGCTATCCATAGTGTTCAAGAACAATAAAATAGAAATAAAGTTCATGAAATACAAAGATAAAGAATAACCCGTAAAATAGAGAAAGTCTTGATCTATGTCTTCAATCTCTTTTTTTTCCGCTCCAAAGCTCTCTCACGGTGTCAAAAATGATACCCAGAAACTCTTTTTCTCATCTCCTGTGTGTTGCCGTCACTACCGCTTTTCTCTCATTCACGTGTGCGGCTGTTTTATGTGTGTAGTGTACGGCTTCCTTCTTTAATCATGCGCTGCAATCCTCTTTTTATAGGTTGAATTAACCGAATTCAATGGATGATGGGCTTGGATCTTTTTTGTATAATGGGCTGCACTTGTTTACATGCCCCTTTCTTTATCTTGCTCCAATTTCTTTTTCTCTCACTCCATATTATCTAATCACATATATATATTTATATATATATATATATATATATATATATATATATATATATATATACATATATATATGTATGTATTAGATAATATGGTTCAAATAATTGACTTCCATTCCTTTTTATCTTTTCTTCCATTCTAATATAGAGCAAATTAAGTTAGTGATTTACATGATTGATATATAATTACTCTAAAAGTGACTCAAAAATGTCTCTAAAAAATACATAAAATTGGAGTTTATCAATGTGGAAGCGTGGCCGCTTCCAATGAAGTTTTTGGCAAAACTTGCTAGCTAGAATGATCACTATACTGGGATAACGTGTGGGGCCATCATGCACGGGCTTATAGACTACACCCTGAAAAATTGAGTGTGTAATGTTGTCTGAGATAGAGTTCAAGACTACGTGTCACTCTTGTTAAATCGGAAGCATCATCACTATGTATTGGTTCAAGTTTACGAACACCAATATTTATGCTCAATCTTATAAAACGAAGAATTACTGCTCGATGAAATTTGTTTGAAGAAATCAAGTGGGGGATTATTGGTTGACTTTTTAAATAGAGAAAAATAAATATTTTGAAATTATTATTATGAATTTATTTAGCTTCATGACGTTGAAATAGAAATCAATTCTTTGACGGTTTCTATAGCGATATCATTAGCTTTTTAAAAAAATCATTAAGTGACATGTTTTCTAAGTCTTTTTGAAAAATTTAGTTTGACGTTACTTTTGTTTTGAAAGAATAATATGTATTATTACCGTTTGTATTTATATATGATATAATTATTCTTACGTTTTTTTATCATGTATTAATATTATATTATGGTTATAATATGGATTATGAAAAACCTAGAGCATGGGGTTCACCAGTTGGGGTTGATCCTCCTTTAACCAAGAGTTGGGGGTTCGATCCTATTATTTATTATGAAAGAGAATATTAATACTTGGCGCCAACAAATTAAAAAAAATCCAGCTTTTGAAAGGACAATGAAAAGTGGTAAATGGTCATATTAATCTCATTTACTTTTTCATCTTCCACATCTCCAACACGCCCTCTCCCTCTCCGTGTGTTTACTTTTGAATCTCCTCTTGCATGTCGGAAAAATCTGGTTTCCAAATCCATCTTCTTCCTTTGTTCTTCTCAACTCGCATGGAGCAAAAAAATCAAGCACCAACCAGGTATAAACCCTCCTCCCTCTTCCTTTGTTATTGTTCTTCTTCTTTAACTTCTTCTTCAATAAAAACCCAACATTAATGTTCCATTTTGATAAAAGCCCTTCTTCCATTTTGAAACAAATCTGAAGAGAAGTTTTTGAATAAGAAAAAAACATTGTCTCTCCCTCTTTAGTTAGTGAGTTGAGTCTTCAATAGTTCATTTCTCATAGATTTTTCCCAACTTTAGAACCCTAACCATTGAAACTTCAAAGAATTTGCAGCTTAAAATTTGGTATCTGATTGGTTTTGTTGTTCGGCTAAAACTACTCTATTTGATATGAAAAAAAATTCATCCTTGCTCACATACATTTTATGTGGCGTTTATATTCTTCTTCAGATTAGATTTTCTTCAACTAGCTTGGGTTTCACCTACTTTGCTTATTTGGTAAGCTCCTTTTTACTTTGTGTTCCATTTTGTCTGCTTTTTATAACATTTCATTGATTTCTTCCGTGTCTTGGTCATGATTTTTTTTAAGGCTTAAATATCATTTACCCCCCGCAAATATCACCATAATCTATTTACCTCCGTGCAAAAAAAAAATTAAAATGGACCTTGCAAATATTAAGTGTTTCTAGTTACCTCTCTGCTGTTAACTTTTATGTTAAAAAAATGACGTGGCAAACTGAGATGATGTCAGCACTAACGTCAGTGCCACGTGTCACCTTATTATTGGACATTTGTGCCACGTGGCACTGACACGCCACCTCAGCATCCAATGTCACCATGGCCACGTGGCTCTGACATGTGCCACGTTAGCAACCAATAGATGGTTGACACTCACTTGGCAATGGGGCGCAACAGTGTTACTTAAAAAAATAGAAATTTTGGTAACTCATGGGTGTTGAACTCATGACCACTATGTTAAACCCTCTCCATATTACCATTTGGCCAAATCAATTCTTGAGAACTTTAAGCCCACTATTAGTATATATTACAGAAACGAATTCTTCATCTTCAAGAGAACAAATCTGAAAAACGAAGGATTGATGATGAATTTTGAAGGATAACAGAATCATCATCATCATAGGGTAGTGGTGCGAAGGATAGTGGTGGTGGTGGTGCGAACAAATCTGGATATCAGAATTATCATCATCATAGAAAATCTGGAAAAATTGATTATGAAAATTAGGAAAAATTGGAAAACGAAATTTACAGAAACGAAAATCTAGAAAAATTGATGATGAATTTCGTATTGGTGCGAAGGATTGATGATGAATTTCGTATTCTTGAAAACGAAAATCTAGAAAAATTGGAAAATTGGAAAATCTGGAAAACGAAATCCATAGAAACGTTTTGAAGCCATTCAGGAAACCCATAACCAATTTAGTTTATAGATTTACGTTGATTTACGAACTCTAATTTCGTTGGTTGATTTCGTTTACAGATTTACGAACTCTAATTTCATTGGTTGATTTCGTTTACAGATTTACGAAATCTAATTTCGTTTACAGACAAACAACAAACGAACAAATTCGTTCAACAAAAAAACGAAATCAGCCATTGTTGTGTAACAAAAACGAAAATCGATCAGCCATTATTGTGTTTCTGGTTGCAGATCTGATTAAGATGAAGATCTGATCAAAAGAATACCTTTTTATATAATATATATTCTTTGCTGGCAGAAGAATCACAAATTCCCACTGGGCTTAGTGGCAATAGTGGGATTGCATCACTCAATGGTCACAAGATCGAGACCTATCTAGACCAAAATTGACATTATTTTAGTAACACACAATATTCCACATTGCCAAGTGAGTGCCACGTGGCAACCATCTATTGGTTGCTGACGTCGCACATGTCAGAGCCACGTGGCCATGGTGACATAGGATGCTGACGTGGTGTGTCAGTGCCACGTGGCACAAATGTCCAGTAATATGGTGACACGTGGCACTGACGTCAGTACTGACGTCATCTCAGTTTGCCACATCATTTTTTTAGCAGAAAAGTTAACAGCAGGGGGTAACTAGAAACACTTAATATTTGCAAGATCCATTTTAAAACTTTTTTTTGCAGGGGGGGTAAATGGATTATGGTGATATTTGCAGGGGGTAAATGATATTTAAGCCTTTTTTTAATGTAGCAGATACCCATATTTTGTTTTAGTGGAGATGCATCAATGATATTAATGCAAGCTGGTGGCAGCTTCTTTCACACCGCTACGGTGACTTGAGGCATATCTTCACTGTGGCTCTTTTGCCCACAGGTGGTACTAAGTATTCTCTATGGTGGATAGACTTACTACTTTTGGAAGAAGGTAATCCCTCTTGGCAGGGTGCATTTGTTTCTACACTTAGGCCTATGGTAGGGAAAGGGAATCTGATTTCTTTTTGGGGACATAAGTGGGCCAGCAATGAGAATTTTAAGGATTTATTTCCTAGTCTCTTTGATGTGGCAAAGCATAAACGGGGTACGTAGCATTTTGGAGCACGATTATTGGCTTGACAACACCTGGCGCTGGAATCTTGAGTGGAGTCGCAATTTATCTGCGGAGGAGAGGGTTGTTCAGGATCTGCTCTTGGCCACTCTTCTTTCGTTGCATAGAAGGTCCTAATTCCACTTTTAAGATTTCTGATTGGTGGGGTAACGATCTTGCTCCTGGGGTACTCTTTTTCCTCCTTGGGTCTTTTTCCTATGAGGTTTTGGCCCCGGGAGGTTTTAATGAGGCTCTTGTATCTGTAACGGTTGGGATGCCCGTTTGCACCCCTTTTATATATAATCTTTGCTTATAAAAAAAAAAAGAGTTGTATCCCCATCCTTAATTACAAATTTGCAGGTGTTTGTTTTACCCTCTTTTAAAAGAAAGACTATATATCGTTGGTACTATTGTCTTATGGGAGTGCAATTTTTTTGGATTGATTGAACCTGAAGTTATAAATATTAATTTGAGCATTGAATTTTATTAATTTGAGGTTTCCGGGAGAAACACTTAAGCTCTGTCTTTGGTTGAATAATCTTGACCTGTTTTGGAGATGTTAGCAATCTTCTATTAAATGAAACAGAGATATTGTGTTTGATGTTGTTATCCTTATTATTGTTTTGCTGTTCTTTCTACATTATTTGTTTTCTACTTTTTCATGGGCTTTTGGACCGTTCAAACCGGCCTAGCATAAATGGAGCCCGGCAGTTAGAGCACGACATAAATTCTCTCCAAGTGTACGGCAGATGGCGCTCATACAGAATTCCACGTGTACTCAGCCTGAAAGGTTATCAGATCGGATAAGGATGCCACATAACCCAGAGGACGCGCGGAGAGAAAGGAAGGCAACGACAAGGAGCCCGCACATGCAGCGTGACTCGGCGGTTACGACAGAGCTTGGCTATAAATAGAGTTAACAGGAACATAGAAGGACATCCAAGAACACACATACCAGCACTATAACCGTGATAGACAAATAGCTATCCGGCCTCTTGTAATTATTCCGACTTATTAATAAACTATTCAAGTACATTGGCGCCCACCGTGGGGCCCGGTAAAATCATTCCCGGCCACACTTTTTTTTAATATGGTCACTACCCGCCGTGATCATCGACGTCGTCCACCGAGTTCCTCTCGTGGAAACTCTTCCAGGAACGAACCTCGGTCGCAAGGACGTCCTTGAACTCCTCGCCCATCCACTCCCGTTCCTGTTCCCACCCAGGAAACCGTCACTTCACCGGTAACTGTAGCCACTGCGATACCCGTCATCAATGAAACTCCACTTCCTCATACATCAGTTCTTGTTCAACTTATGGCAGAAGAGCATCCCTTACTAGTAGGGGTCAATGCCGTCATAGATGATCTCCACAAGCAGAATCAAGCCTTGCAGTATAGAATGGATCAGTTTCAACAGGAGAGGGATCCCAACAGCCTGGACAATGTCCAGGTAGAAAAGCCCCAGCCATTGGTGGACTTCATCATGACAGACGTGGTTCCGCAAAACTTCAAACCCCCTCCTTTAGAAAATTATGATGGTAAACGAGACCCTCAAGAGCATGTGACAGCTTTTGATACCCAAATGGCCATCATCGGAGCATATGACACCCTCAAGTGCAAGTTATTTTCAGGAACCATGAAAGGAGCGGCTCTTCCCTGGTATATGAGTCTACCCCGAAACTCTATTTCCAGTTATGCCGACTTCACAAAGAAATTCATCAGACACTTTTCAGACAGGAGGCACCGAAAAACCACAACGGCCACCTTGTTCAACACCAGACAGGGTCCCAACGAATCCTTCCGAGAATACTTGGGTCGGTTTACTGACATAACTGTCGACGTCTTTACTAATGGCCTCCGAGGGGGGAAATTCAACGAATCCTTAGCATACAGGCCGGCGTGAAACATGCAAGAACTCTTAGCCCGGGCAGAGGCATACATGAAAGGGGAAGAAAGCAACACTGAAAAACGTATCCTAGACGTTAGGGAGAGAGTACAAGATCGCGGGCATCAACTTGAGGAATTCCAACGAAATACCTCCCAACGATGCGAGCCTCAGCGCAGAGCCAGCCCACAACGGGGACGGCTAACCCCTTTGAATCAAAGAAGAGAGGTCATTCTGAAGGATATCCTCCACACCAAACTCATCCCAGAATTGACCCCGGCAAGAAGAGCTCTGGGTAGAGAAACTCACCTATGGTGTGAGTATCATAGAGCCCGGGGTCACGATTCAGAAATTTGATTCGCCCTCAAAAACGAAATTGAAAAGCTGATCAGAAAGGGTCTCTTAAAGAAATACATTCAGGCCGATTCGGAGGCCTCAGCAAGCCATACATCAGAAGAGCCTCGGCCAAAGCTACAATCCCAGATAGTCAAATTGGACAACAATGAAGGAGAAGAAGAAGTCCCTCCAGTACAGTACACCCTAAACACCATCTCTGGAGGATTCGCGGGTGGCGGTGAAACTAGTTCTGCCCGGAGAAGGTATGCTCGTCAAGTTATGCAGGTAGCTGAATCCAATTCCAGTCTCAAGGCGGCAAAGGGTGAACCAGATTTGAATTTTTCTCCAAAGGACCTAGAGGGGATCGCACCGCATGAAGATGACCCATTGGTGACCTTCGTCCAACTCCTCAACTTCAATGTCCGGCGTGTACTGATAGACCCAGGGAGCTCGGAAGACATCATATATTGGGAAGCCTTCCAAGGTATACAATTGTCTCGTGAACATTTACAACCATACCATGCTACTTTGGTTGGTTTCTCAGGTGAACAGGTACAAGTAAAAGGACACATCACCCTTAAAACCACATTTGGAACAGGGGATCAAGCTAGAACAATCAAGGTGCGATATCTGGTTATAGATGCCCAATCTTCATACAACATCATCATGGGCAGACCAGCGCTGAACACCCTAGGCGCAGCACTCTCCACTCGCTATCTAAGTCTCAAATATCCCCTGGAGAATGGGGGCGTGGGGACATTAAAATCTGACCAAGAAGCTGCTCGACAATGCTACCTTGACAGTCTCAAAACAAAAAAGAAAAACACTGTCGTGACCGGGATCCCGACTTAGACGGCCCAAAAATCGATATTTCAGGGAGTCGCCACCCAATTTATTAAATAGGGAAAATTGAGAAAAACCTACCTTAAAATTAATGGTCTGCGTAAACTAGGTTGGATTCGGGAGTCGGTTATGCATAGAGAAGGGCGAAAACTTAATTCCACTACACCCCTAGTACATCCGTCCTAAGACAGTTACCCTAAATCTGATTGTGCAAATATAAATTACGAATTTATTTGTTTTACCCAAAAATAAAATAGTAGAGAATAATAAGGGCTAATTTAGAAAGGTTTAATTTTGACTTGACGGGGAAGCCCCGCTCCTACGTATCCTCTGGTGCAATGAGGAACTCAAAAGTCACGTAGTTCTTCCTGAAAAATTTTGTTGGTTGGTATTTTTTAATATAGGGGTTTTAGGATTATTGAGCTGTACAGCTCATCCATCCTAGAACGCTGACTGACCCGTCTGTACAGTCGACTTAGTCCCCTATTTTATAAAAATGGAGTTTTTGGAGTTTTGGAAAATGATTTTATGTGTGTTGGTTTGATTTTATTTGAATAGGGATTTTAGGACTCTTGAACCGTACGGTTCATTTATCCTAGAATACTGACTAACCCGTCTGTACAGTCGGCTTAGTCCCCTATTTTCGAAAAATGGAGTTTTTGATTTATGGAAAGAAATATGTTTGTGTTTATTTTGATTTAGAAATTGTTTGTTTTAAATAGGGATTTTAGGACATGATCCGTAACGGTTCATTAGTAACCTAAAAAGCTGACTAACCCGACTGTACAGTCGATTTAGTCCCCTATTTATATTTTTTTGAAAATGAAATATTTATCTATTTATTTTTATAGGTTTTTTGTAAAAGGAAATAATAAAAACGAAAACAGAGGGTGCAATAGTAAAATGGGGTGCAGTTTGCAAAAAGGGAGTTGTATTATTGTTTGCTTGAATGCAAAAGTATTAAACTCCTTTGTGTCCTAGAGGGGTCCCTCTGGGAATAGATCTAAGGCTTTTTCTATCAAGTGAACCTCTCAAAGGTAGCTCTATAGAGCCCTAAATAAGGTTCCTAGAGCCAACGACCCCAATTAAGAACACTGATCAACAACAATAGGCAAGCTATTAGGAGTGCCAGCATTCTCAAGAGGGACCAAACTCTAGGTGAGACTTTCGTGACCACCCAACAGGACGCACATCCAGTAGGCCATCACTACGCAGTCTCGTTCTAACTTAGGTTATTCTCCAGTCCGGGTACAAGACTATTCTCACGTGTGTGCAGAAGTGTGATAGTGGAGTGTGTGTAGGAGCAAAATGTTAAATATACCCCCTAGTTGCAAAACAAACAAACACATATACAGAAAATAATAGTCTTCTACCCTAGGGTTTATATCAAGCATAAAATAAAGATATACAAAAAAAAAACTAAAGAAATAAATAAATAATCAATAAATCAATAAATATGTACATAAATAAATAAATAAATAAACAAATAGATATAAATAAATAAATACAAAACTAACCTCAAGCTGATGAACGCGAGGAACGCCGAACCGGACCGAGCAGTCTGACCAAGTCAACTGCGAATCGGACTGCTTTGAGAACCGAAAAAAACCGATTCAACAAAAAAATTACAAACTAATCAAAGACAGACTTTTAGTGTCTGGACCGCAAAAGGCTAGCCCAAAAGATCACTTAATCTGCCAATGACTCCTCCCTCCAAACCTTCACCTCTCAACCTCTTTTATAGTCAATTTCTATAGGGTTGTTGTTTCTTGCAAGCAATGTGGGACTAAAACAAGATAGAGAAAACAATTCCCACTTAGAGAACACAATTCCCGTTTTTCTCAAACCTGTCACCGTAAAAGCGCGATTCCGGATTCGTTAACCGTTGGATCGTCTTGGTTTTTTGACAGTAGGTTCGTGAGACATATATCTTCACTTTCACCGTTCGGATCGTCAAAACGAGGTCTGAGGAGAGAGAAATTGCCTTCGCAATAGCTGCAGTTTTTGGTCCGTTTTTCTCAAACCTCTCACCGTAAAGGTGCGATTCCGGATTCGTTAACCGTTGGATCATCTTCGTTTTTTGGACACCAGGTTCGTGAGACATCCCTCTTCACTTTTACCGTTCGGATCGTCGAAACGAGGTCTGAGGAGAGAGAAATTGCCTTCGCAAAAGTAGAAAAAACAACCTCCGAAAATACCCAAAAAGCGACTACTTTTTTTTGTAATAATAATTTTTATTATTGCACCTCCCTTTTTTTATTTTATTTTGTAATTTGTATTATTTCATATCTATTTTATTTTTTTATTTTCGTTTTTTAATTAAAGATATTGCAACAAGAAAAATAAATTAAATTTACTTTGTAATTTTTTGAATTAGCATATATTTTTTTAATTTTTGTTTAACCACTAAAAAAAGTAATAATAACGCAAAATTAGTAAATTAGCGCAAAATGACCTATTCGAGGGATTAGGAATCAAATATACGCGAAAAACGTATTTTTGTGATTTTTTGAAAAAGTAAAAAAATGTACCGGTTAAAATTGGGTGTTCACAAACACCAAGCCCGGCCCAACGGCAAGTTCTCACAATATCAATTTTGCCGACTTAGATCCCAGAGAAGACTTCAGTGATCAGAGACTTAAGTCAATTGACGACTTGAAACAGATACAGATAGGTGTAAACCCTGATCAAGTCACTAACATCGGAGCCATCCTTTCCCCAGAAGAAGGGACAATCACTAATTTAATCGAACCAATAGTTTGATGATTATAGAAACAAAATAAAAATAACTAAATAACTAGAATTAAAATACTAGATTTAATCGATGGAGAGAGCTCTAGGGTCACGGTTTCACTTGCAAGCTTTGATTCCCCTATGTCTAATTCTACCCGAATTCCTTTATTTTATTTAATTACCAATCCCTTTACTAAAACTATTAATCCGTTTGGTCATTCGCGATTAATATTCTTTTTCCTAAACTAACCCTTGTTTGGTCATGCAAGAATTAAAAGTTAAGAAAAGCATAAAGAGCAAAAAGGTTGAATGATTGGAAGACTAAATTAAAGTTTGGTCATGCATTAATTATAGCCCCAATTGTCCTATAGGTCCACCAACTAATTGCAGTACGGTCGTTGATCAACTAATTGATTATGAATATGCAAAGGGTGATCAATCCTAAGAACGTGATTAAATTACTAGGACAATATTAATTGAAATAAAAAAGGGAATTCAGATTAAAAATTAGAACATAAAAAGGTCTCTAATCAAGCAAAATCCACCTAAGACCCTAGACGAGAATTTAGCTATCCATAGTGTTCAAGAACAATAAAATAGAAATAAAGTTCATGAAATACAAAGATAAAGAATAACCCGTAAAATAGAGAAAGTCTTGATCTATGTCTTCAATCTCTTTTTTTTCCGCTCCAAAGCTCTCTCACGGTGTCAAAAACGATACCCAAAAACTCTTTTTCTCATCTCCTGTGTGTTGCCGTCACTACCGCTTTTCTCTCATTCACGTGTGCGGCTGTTTTATGTGTGTAGTGTACGGCTTCCTTCTTTAATCATGCGCTGCAATCCTCTTTTTATAGGTTGAATTAACCGAATTCAATGGATGATGGGCTTGGATCTTTTTTGTATAATGGGCTGCACTTGTTTACATGACCCTTTCTTTATCTTGCTCCAATTTCTTTTTCTCTCACTCCATATTATCTAATCACATATATATATTTATATATATATATATACATACATACATATATATATATGTATGTATTAGATAATATGGTTCAAATAATTGACTTCCATTCCTTTTTATCTTTTCTTCCATTCTAATATAGAGCAAATTAAGTTAGTGATTTACATGATTGATATATAATTACTCTAAAAGTGACTCAAAAATGTCTCTAAAAAATACATAAAATTGGAGTTTATCAATGTGGAAGCGTGGCCGCTTCCAATGAAGTTTTTGGCAAAACTTGCTAGCTAGAATGATCACTATACTGGGATAACGTGTGGGGCCATCATGCACGGGCTTATAGACTACACCCTGAAAAATTGAGTGTGTAATGTTGTCTGAGATAGAGTTCAAGACTACGTGTCACTCTTGTTAAATCGGAAGCATCATCACTATGTATTGGTTCAAGTTTACGAACACCAATATTTATGCTCAATCTTATAAAACGAAGAATTACTGCTCGATGAAATTTGTTTGAAGAAATCAAGTGGGGGATTATTGGTTGACTTTTTAAATAGAGAAAAATAAATATTTTGAAATTATTATTATGAATTTATTTAGCTTCATGACGTTGAAATAGAAATCAATTCTTTGACGGTTTCTATAGCGATATCATTAGCTTTTTAAAAAAATCATTAAGTGACATGTTTTCTAAGTCTTTTTGAAAAATTTAGTTTGACGTTACTTTTGTTTTGAAAGAATAATATGTATTATTACTGTTTGTATTTATATATGATATAATTATTCTTACGTTTTTTTATCATGTATTAATATTATATTATGGTTATAATATGGATTATGAAAAACCTAGAGCATGGGGTTCACCAATTGGGGTTGATCCTCCTTTAACCAAGAGTTGGGGGTTCGATCCTATTATTTATTATGAAAGAGAATATTAATACTTGGCGCCAACAAATTAAAAAAAATCCAGCTTTTGAAAGGACAATGAAAAGTGGTAAATGGTCATATTAATCTCATTTACTTTTTCATCTTCCACATCTCCAACACGCCCTCTCCCTCTCCGTGTGTTTACTTTTGAATCTCCTCTTGCATGTCGGAAAAATCTGGTTTCCAAATCCATCTTCTTCCTTTGTTCTTCTCAACTCGCATGGAGCAAAAAAATCAAGCACCAACCAGGTATAAACCCTCCTCCCTCTTCCTTTGTTATTGTTCTTCTTCTTTAACTTCTTCTTCAATAAAAACCCAACATTAATGTTCCATTTTGATAAAAGCCCTTCTTCCATTTTGAAACAAATCTGAAGAGAAGTTTTTGAATAAGAAAAAAACATTGTCTCTCCCTCTTTAGTTAGTGAGTTGAGTCTTCAATAGTTCATTTCTCATAGATTTTTCCCAACTTTAGAACCCTAACCATTGAAACTTCAAAGAATTTGCAGCTTAAAATTTGGTATCTGATTGGTTTTGTTGTTCGGCTAAAACTACTCTATTTGATATGAAAAAAAATTCATCCTTGCTCACATACATTTTATGTGGCGTTTATATTCTTCTTCAGATTAGATTTTCTTCAACTAGCTTGGGTTTCACCTACTTTGCTTATTTGGTAAGCTCCTTTTTACTTTGTGTTCCATTTTGTCTGCTTTTTATAACATTTCATTGATTTCTTCCGTGTCTTGGTCATGTTTTTTTTTAAGGCTTAAATATCATTTACCCCCCGCAAATATCACCATAATCTATTTACCTCCGTGCAAAAAAAAAAAAATTAAAATGGACCTTGCAAATATTAAGTGTTTCTAGTTACCTCTCTGCTGTTAACTTTTCTGTTAAAAAAATGACGTGGCAAACTGAGATGATGTCAGCACTAACGTCAGTGCCACGTGTCACCTTATTATTGGACATTTGTGCCACGTGGCACTGACATGCCACCTCAGCATCCAATGTCACCATGGCCACGTGGCTCTGACATGTGCCACGTTAGCAACCAATAGATGGTTGACACTCACTTGGCAATGGGGCGCAACAGTGTTACTTAAAAAAATAGAAATTTTGGTAACTCATGGGTGTTGAACTCATGACCACTATGTTAAACCCTCTCCATATTACCATTTGGCCAAATGAATTCTTGAGAACTTTAAGCCCACTATTAGTATATATTACAGAAACGAATTCTTCATCTTCAAGAGAACAAATCTGAAAAACGAAGGATTGATGATGAATTTTGAAGGATAACAGAATCATCATCATCATAGGGTAGTGGTGCGAAGGATAGTGGTGGTGGTGGTGCGAACAAATCTGGATATCAGAATTATCATCATCATAGAAAATCTGGAAAAATTGATTATGAAAATTAGGAAAAATTGGAAAACGAAATTTACAGAAACGAAAATCTAGAAAAATTGATGATGAATTTCGTATTGGTGCGAAGGATTGATGATGAATTTCGTATTCTTGAAAACGAAAATCTAGAAAAATTGGAAAATTGGAAAATCTGGAAAACGAAATCCATAGAAACGTTTTGAAGCCATTCAGGAAACCCATAACCAATTTAGTTTATAGATTTACGTTGATTTACGAACTCTAATTTCGTTGGTTGATTTCGTTTACAGATTTACGAACTCTAATTTCATTGGTTGATTTCGTTTACAGATTTACGAAATCTAATTTCGTTTACAGACAAACAACAAACGAACAAATTCGTTCAACACAAAAACGAAATCAGCCATTGTTGTGTAACAAAAACGAAAATCGATCAGCCATTATTGTGTTTCTGGTTGCAGATCTGATTAAGATGAAGATCTGATCAAAAGAATACCTTTTTATATAATATATATTCTTTGCTGGCAGAAGAATCACAAATTCCCACTGGGCTTAGTGGCAATAGTGGGATTGCATCACTCAATGGTCACAAGATCGAGACCTATCTAGACCAAAATTGACATTATTTTAGTAACACACAATATTCCACATTGCCAAGTGAGTGCCACGTGGCAACCATCTATTGGTTGCTGACGTCGCACATGTCAGAGCCACGTGGCCATGGTGACATAGGATGCTGACGTGGTGTGTCAGTGCCACGTGGCACAAATGTCTAATAATATTGTGACACGTGGCACTGACGTCAGTACTGACGTCATCTCAGTTTGCCACATCATTTTTTTAACAGAAAAGTTAACAGCAGGGGGTAACTAGAAACACTTAATATTTGCAAGATCCATTTTAAAACTTTTTTTTGCAGGGGGGTAAATGGATTATGGTGATATTTGCAGGGGGTAAATGATATTTAAGCCTTTTTTTATGTAGCAGATACCCATATTTTGTTTTAGTGGAGATGCATCAATGATATTAATGCAAGCTGGTGGCAGCTTCTTTCACACCGCTACGGTGACTTGAGGCATATCTTCACTGGGGCTCTTTTGCCCACAGGTGGTACTAAGTATTCTCTATGGTGGATAGACTTACTTCTTTTGGAGAAAGGTAATCCCTCTTGGCAGGGTGCATTTGTTTCTGCATTTAGGCCTATGGTAGGGAAAGGGAATCTGATTTCTTTTTGGGGACATAAGTGGGCCAGCAATGAGAATTTTAAGGATTTATTTCCTAGTCTCTTTGATGTGGCAAAGCATAAACGGGGTACGTAGCATTTTGGAGCACGATTATTGGCTTGACAACACCTGGCGGTGGAATCTTGAGTGGAGTCGCAATTTATCTGCGGAGGAGAGGGTTGTTCAGGATCTGCTCTTGGCCACTCTTCTTCCGTTGCATAGAAGGTCGTAATTCCACTTTTAAGATTTCTGATTGGTAGGGTAACGATCTTGCTCCTGGGGTACTCTTTTTCCTCCTTGGGTCGTTTTCCCATGGGGTTTTGGCCCCGGAAGGTTTTAATGAGGCCCTTGTATCTGTAACGGTTGGGATGCCCGTTTGCACCCCTTTTATATATAATTTTTGCTTATAAAAAAAAAGGGTTGTATCCCCATCCTTAATTACAAATTTGCAGGTATTTGTTTTACCCTCTTTTAAAAGAAAGACTATATATCGTTGGTACTATTGTCTTATGGGAATGCAATTTTTTGGATTGATTGAACCTGAAGTTATAAATATTAATTTGAGCATTGAATTTTATTAATTTGAGGTTTCCGGGAGAAACACTTAAGCTCTGTCTTTGGTTGAGAAATCTTGGGTAAAAAATGTTTTAAGATATGAGCTTTATAATCCATTCATTCTTGTCTTCTTTTATTTATCATTTATTTAAGAACTTCCATTTTTTGAAAGGGTATTATTTTATTTTTGGGAAACAAATTGACATTATATATAAAGATTGAATGATTGGCCTTCTGGGTTAGATACTATAATCTCTAAATATGTCATGGATTTGTTTTTTTAATGAGAATGCTGTTTTTTGGGAAAATCAATCTTGATGACTTGGTTAATAATCTTGACCTGTTTTGGAGATGTTAGCAATCTTCTATTAAATGAAACAGAGATATTGTGTTTGATGTTGTTATCCTTATTATTGTTTTGCTGTTCTTTCTACATTATGTGTTTTCTACTTTTTCATGGGCTTTTGGACGGTTCAAACCGGCCTAGCATAAATGGAGCCCGACAGTTAGAGCACGACATAAATTCTCTCCATGTGTACGGCAGATGGCCCTCATACAGACTTCCACGTGTACTCAGCCTGAAAGGTTATCAGATCGGATAAGGATGCCACATAACCCAGAGGACGCGCGGAGAGAAAGGAAGGCAACGACAATGAGCCCGCACATGCAGCGTGACTCGGCGGTTACGACAGAGCTTGGCTATAAATAGAGTTAACAGGAACAAAGAAGGACATCCAAGAACACACATACCAGCACTATAACCGTGATAGACAAATAGCTATCCGGCCTCTTGTAATTATTCCGACTTATTAATAAACTATTCAAGTACATTGGCGCCCACCGTGGGGCCCGGTAAAATCATTCCCGGCCACACTTTTTTTTTAATATGGTCACTACCCGCTGTGATCATCGACGTCGTCCACCGAGTTCCTCTCGTGGCAACTCTTCCAGGAACGAACCTCGGTCGCAAGGACGTCCTTGAACTCCTCGCCCATCCACTCCCGTTCCTGTTCCCACCCAGGAAACCGTCACTTCACCGGTAACTGTACCCACTGCGATACCCGTCATCAATGAAACTCCACTTCCTCATACATCAGTTCCTGTTCAACTTATGGCAGAAGAGCATCCCTTACTAGTAGGGGTCAATGCCGTCATAGATGATCTCTGCAAGCAGAATCAAGCCTTGCAGTACAGAATGGATCAGTTTCAACAGGAGAGGGATCCCAACAGCCTGGACAATGTCCAGATAGAAAAGCCCCAGCCATTGGTGGACTCCATCATGACAGACGTGGTTCCGCAAAACTTCAAACCCCCTCCTTTAGAAAATTATGATGGTAAACGAGACCCTCAAGAGCATGTGACAGCTTTTGATACCCAAATGGCCATCATCGGAGCATATGACACCCTCAAGTGCAAGTTATTTTCAGGAACCATGAAGGGAGCGGCTCTTCGCTAGTATATGAGTCTACCCCGAAACTCTATTTCCAGTTATGCCGACTTCACCAAGAAATTCATTAGACACTTTTCAAACAGGAGGCACCGAAAAACCACAACGGCCACCCTGTTCAACACCAGACAGGGTCCCAACGAATCCCTCTGAGAATACTTGGGTCGGTTTACTGACATAACTGTCGACGTCGAACACCCAGACCAGCGGCAATTCACCGACGCCTTTACTAATGGCCTCCGAGGGGGGCAATTCAACGAATCCTTAGCATACAGGCCGGCGTCAAACATGCAAGAAGTCTTAGCCCGGGCAGAGGCATACATGAAAGGGGAAGAAAGCAACACTGAAAAACGTATCCTAGACGTTAGGGAGAGAGTACAAGATCGCGGGCATCAACCTGAGGAATTCCAACGAAATACCTCCCAACGACGCGACCCTCGGCGCAGAGCCAGCCCACAACGGGGACGGCTAACCCCTTTGAATCAAAGAAGAGAGGTCATTCTAAAGGATATCCTCCACACCAAACTCATCCCAGAATTGACGCCGGCAAGAAGAGCCCGGGGTCACGATACAGAAAACTGCTTCGCCCTCAAAAACGAAATTGAAAAGCTGATCAGAAAGGGTCTCTTAAAGAAATACATTCAGGCCGATTCGGAGGCCTCAGCAAGCCATACATCAGAAGAGCCTCGGCCAAAGCTACAATCCCAAATAGTCAAATTGGACAACAATGAAGGAGAAGAAGAAGTCCCTCCGGTACAGTACACCCTAAACACCATCTCTGAAGGATTCGCGGGTGGCGGTGAAACTAGCTCTGCCCGGAGAAGGTATGCTCGCCAAGATATGCAGGTAGCTGAATCCAATTCCAGTCTCAAGGCGGCAAAGGGTGAACCAGATTTGAATTTTTCTCCAAAGGACCTAGAGGGGATCGCACCGCATGAAGATGACCCATTGGTGACCTTCGTCCAACTCCTCAACTTCAATGTCCGGCGTGTACTGATAGACCCAGTGAGCTCGGCAGACATCATATATTGGGAAGCCTTCCAAGGTATACAATTGTCTCGTGAACATTTACAACCTTACCATGCCACTTTGGTTGGTTTCTCAGGTGAATAGGTACAAGTAAAAGGACACATCACCCTTAAAACCACATTTGGAACAGGGGATCAGGCTAGAACAATCAAGGTGTGATATCTGGTTATAGATGCCCAATCTTCATACAACATCATCATGGGCAGACCAGCGCTGAACACCCTAGGCGCAGCACTCTCCACTCGCTATCTAAGTCTCAAATATCCCCTGGAGAATGGGGGCATGGGGACATTAAAAGCTGACCAAGAAGCTGCTCGACAATGCTACCTTGACAGTCTCAAAACAAAAAAGAAAAACACCGAGCTCGGCCCAACGGCAAGTTCTCACAATATCAATTTTGCCGACTTAGATCCCAGAGAAGACTTCAGTGATCAGAAACTTAAGTCAATTGACAACTTGAAACAAATACAGATAGGTGTAAACCCTGATCAAGTCACTAACATCGGAGCCATCCTTTCCCCAGAAGAAGAAGGGACAATCACTAATTTGCTAAAGCAAAACATTGATCTCTTTGCTTGGACTCCAGCAGATATGCCCGGAATTGACCCAGCCTTCATCTCCCATAAGCTTTCCCTTAATCCAACAGCCAAACCAATTGTTGAACGAAAGAGAAAAATGGGAATAGAAAGAAAGCAGGCTGCTGCAGAGGAAACCAAAAAACTATTGGATGCTTCCTTCATTAAGGAGATTCAATACGCAAGCTGGTTGTCAAATGTCGTGCTCGTCAAAAAATCTAATGGGAAATGGCGCATGTGCGTTGACTTCACAGACTTGAATACAGCATGTCCCAAGGACCCATACCCTCTACCTAGCATTGACGCTCTAATCGACGGGGCATCAGGTTATCGACTTCTTAGTTTCATGGATGCTTATTCTGGTTACAATCAAATTAAAATGCACCCGGATGATGCAGACAAAACAGCATTCATGACAGACACCTACAATTACCATTACACTGTGACGCCTTTTGGCCTCAAGAATGCGGGAGCTACCTACCAACGCCTGATGGACAGAGTCTTCCATAGACAAATTGGCAAAAATCTAGAAGTTTACATAGATGATATGGTGGTCAAAACAGAGGAAGGGAAACCCCACTCTAATGACCTGGAGGACATTCTCTTTTCAATCCGCAAGCATCAGATGCGCCTAAACCCTACCAAATTCTGTTTCGGTGTGCAAGCAAGCAAATTCCTGGGCTTCATGTTGACAAACAGGGGAATAGAAGCCAACCCCGACAAATGTCGGGCAATCTTAGAAATGCAAAGCCCGTCCAGTCCCAAAGAAGTACAACAACTCACTGGCCGATTGGCAGCGCTCTCCAGATTCCTATCTTGTGCAGGTGATAAAGGCTTCAATTTCTTCTCCTCCTTAAAGAAAGGTAACCAATTCGAGTGGACTAATGAACGCCAAGTTGCTTTCGAGAACATCAAGCAATTCCTTTCTTCTCCTCCCATTTTGGTTAAGCCAAAACTTGGAGATCCGTTATTCCTATACTTGGCAGTATCAGAAAAAGCAATGAGTTCGGTCCTAATCAGAGAAGAACATAAAGAGCAACGTCCGGTCTACTTTTGCAGCAAAGTTCTAAAAGGTGCCGAGCTCAGATACCAAAAAATTGAGAAACTAGCCCTAGCCCTCATTACAACTGCAAGACGACTTCGCCCCTATTTTCAAAGCCACAAAATTATTGTCAAGACGGATCATCCAATCAAACAAGTCTTAATAAAACCTGATCTGACAGGCAGAATGGTGGCCTGGTCCATAGAGCTATCTGAATATGACATTATTTTTCTTCCACGAGGAGGCATAAAGGCACAAGTCCTCGCCGATTTCATGCTCGAGCTCACACCAGAGGATTCAGAGTCTAAACTTATATCATGGATTTTGTCAGTAGATGGCGCATCTAATCTCAAAGGCAGTGGGGCAGGGATCACACTGGAAAGCCCGGACGGACTTTTGATAGAGCAATCCCTTCGTTTTAATTTCCGAGCCAGCAACAATTAAGCAGAGTATGAAGCATTAATCGCTAGAATGAAACTTGCTAAGGAAGTCGGCGTACAACATCTCAAGGTTAAAAGTGACTCCCAATTAGTCACCAACCAGGTCTCTGGGGAATTCCAAACCAGAGACGCTCAACTCAGCAAATATCTTCAGAAAGTTAAGGGATTAATGACCAGCTTCACATCCTTTGAACTGTTATATGTTCCGAGAGAACAGAACATCCGAGCTGACGTCTTATCTAAACTAGCAAGCACTAAAAAGCCCGGAAACAACCACACGGTTATACAAGAAACGCTACTTGCCCCCAGCATAGACGGCGAAGAGGTGAACTCCAACCTCGTACACCCAGCATACCAGAATCATTGTTATACACTTCAAATAACAGACTATACTTCCCCAATCTTATCTTATCTGGAGAACGACATATTGCCAATGTAGCAGGCAAGCTCTACAAAAGGGGATTTTCTACTCCTCTATTACGATGCTTACGTCCTGATGAAGCAGACTACGTAAAGAGGGAAGTTCACCAAGGAATTTGTGGAAGTCACATAGGAGGAAGAGCTCTAGCCAATAAAATAATCCGAGCTGGCTATTACTGGCCACGTCTCAACAAAGATTGCATAAGCTTCTCAAAAGCCTGCGACAAATGTCAAAGATATGCCGACCTCCACCATGCTCCGACTACAACTCTCCAATCTATCTCAGCACCATGGCCTTTCTACAAATGGGGGGATGACATTCTAGGACCATTCCCCATAGGTCCAGGACAAGTCAAGTTCCAAATAGTGGCAGTTGAATATTTCACCAAATGGGTCGAAGCAGAACCTGTTGCTAAGATCACTGCAGCTAGAGTTAAAAAATTCTACTGGAAGAACATAATATGCCATTTTGGCCTGCCTGCCGAGATAGTATCTGATAACGGAACTCAGTTTGCCAGTTCAGTAGTGGTAGATTTTTGCAAAGAGCTCGGTATCCAGAACAAATTCACATCCGTAGAGCACCCACAAGCAAACGGTCAAGCTGAGGCTGCGAACAAAGTCATCTTATTTGGCCTGAAAAGAAAGTTAGACGAGGTTAAAGGTAACTGGGCCGAACAACTGTGCCAGGTCATTTGGTCGTATCACACCACCCCACATTCTACAACAGGGGAAACACCTTTTAAACTCACATTTGGGTCAGATGCCATGATCCCTGTAGAGCTCGACAAACCAAGTTTCCGAAGAGAGAACACTGTAGAATCATCTAACTCGGCCAATCTCAGTGCTAGCTTAGATCTTCTCGATGAAACCAGAGACAATGCCCATTTGCGTGGGTTCGCAATTAAACAGCGCGCAGCTCGGCGATACAACTCAAAGGTAATCCCCAGAGAAATGAAACAGGGAGACCTGGTCCTGAGAAGAACTTCTAAATCAGATGGGGCTGGAAAACTTTCTCCAAATTGGGAGGGTCCATATAGAATCATGTCCGAACTCTCCCCGGGAGCCTACAAGCTAGAAACTCTAGCAGGCATACCTATTCCAATGTCATGGAATTCGGCCAACCTGTGCTTCTACTTCAGCTGAAAGAACAAGGATGTACTTTCCCTTTCTGTAAAGTTTTTATTTCCTTGTGTTTCTCTTCACGTCGTATATTGATATGAACCATGAATATCAATGAATAAATCTGGCAAGTACTCTTTTCTCCCACAGGGAGTTTTTAGCGGGGCTTGCCAGTTAATTACATCCTAGTGCTGAGTTATTTCTTTTACTTCTCTAAAGTTGTAATAAAATAAATATCAAATCGTATCTGGTCTCCATGAGACAAGGGTTCCCCCTTTTCAAAGGGTCACTCCCACTACCTTCTACGGCAATTGAAGTAAATGAAACCAAAGTTAAAAAGCAAGCAAGAACTTGCATAAAGTCTTCCTGAGACAAGGGTTCACTTCTCTTTGAAAGTCACTCCCGCTCACTTCTACCGCAATTGCGGTGAGCAAAAATTAACCACTCGATCAAAGAAAGAACTGGGATCCCTTTGGATCGTTCAAGACCAACAAAGATCAGTGGTTACTCACCCATTTATAGGTCAACGGGACACTCTCAGCCCAAAACCTGGGGATAACAGGGGAACACACAGACCCCTAAAAATCAAGTCGGTTAACAAGTTTAAACCGAACTCATTTACTAATCGTCCTACCTTACAAGGGCAAATAATACTTCAAGTTAAAATCCAAGGCAAAAACTTGAAAAGAAAAGTAACCCAATATTCAGAAAGTGCAAAGAAGCCCGAAGGCATCGTAAGGTACAAACAAAGACCCTGAAGGCATTACAAAACGAGCCCGAAGGCATTACAAACTAAGCCCAGAGGCATCCTAAAGGCATTCGCAAAAAGAAAACAACAAAGGCTAGCAAGTTATCACTTCTCCTTGTGCACTGCACCCCTCTCTACTTCCTCGTTCACTTTATCATCCAGTTCTTCATCACTGGAAACCAACATCTCCACGAGTTTCCCCCCAGATATGCTCTTGAAAATACTAAGCTCTGAGAAATCCAGATCAGGATAGAGAAGTTCTATTTGAGCTTTCCGCATCTTTTTGAAGCAGGGTTTCCGACTTGGTTTTCAGCTGTTCGCGAACATTTGCTAATCTCTTAGTCCATTCCGCTATAGTGTCGTCAAGAGTCTTCTTAACGAAGGCCTCCTTTTCCTTCTGGGCAACCTCCTGATCGGCCACCAGCTTCTTCAAGCGAACGACTTCCTTAACCAAGCCGGTTTGTTCAGCTAAAGTCTTCTAGGCTGACTCAAGAGCTTTCCTGCTGGTGTTGCGCCCGAAAAAGTCCCCGAGGGAGAGCCTTCCTCGTTTACAACTTTTCTTAAGTCAATGAAGCCGCCGCCAATATTTATTAAGGAAAATATTAGGAAAACCTTTTATTGGAAAAGCGATTGGTCTTGCGAAACTAGAGAATAGGGTTCGGGGGTCGGTTACGCGTGGGGAAGGTGTTAGCATCTCACACGTCCTCTCTACTGAGAGGGAACCTTTATTTAAATGTGTGGTTTTTATATGTTGACCTGAAAAATACCTAATTTGCCTATTTATTTCTTATTGAAAATGAATTAAAGAACTTAATAAATTTTTTTATTTTTGGAGAGAAAGGGGGAAAAAGAAAAAAGGTTTTTAGAAAAAGTGCTTGACAGGACATGGCCCGCTCCTACGTATCTCCCGGTGCGATGGAGAATTCAAAGCTACGTAGTTCTTGTGTGTAGAAAATGTTTGTGGGTTGGTGTTTTTTAATGTAGGGGTTTTAGGACTGTGTGATCTGTGTTAGAGGACCACTGGGGGTCTGAAGGAGCACTGGGGCTCTGAAGGGCCACTGAGGGCTGAAGGAGCGCTGGGGCTCTGAGGGACCACAGTTCACTTATCTTAAAACGATGATTAACCCGGCCGTACGACCGACTTAATCCCCTACTTTGGAAATAAGACTTTTGCTTTTGAAATGAAGGAGATCTGTTTGTATATTCTTTAATTTTAGAAATTGTTTATTTTTGCGCTTGACAGGGGCGTGGCCCTGCTCCTACGTATCCCCGGGTGGAGAATCAAAGGCGACGTAGTTCTAGGTTCTTCTGAAAATAATTGTTGAAAACTTATTGTGAAAATGATTTTTATTTGTTATGCTTGACGGGATGTGACCCGCTCCTACGTATCTCCTGGTGCGATGGAGAATTCAAAGCTACGTAGTTCTTCTTTGTTTGGAAAACGTTTTTTTGTTTTTTATCTTGTTTAATTGTGAGAATTGAGCTTTCATGATGATCAATTGAGCAAAGGCTCCAAGTGACCACCATTAGCACTCCATTGTTAATAATCATGCAAGCAAAGGCTTCGCAAGACTACTAACAAAGTTTTTGATTTAGTGAAAATCTTTAGGAAAATTAGGCGTTCATGATGATCAATTGAGCAAAGGCTCCAAGTGATCGCCACTGGTACCTCATTGTTAATAATCATGCAAGCAAAGGCTTCGCAAGACTACTTAACAAAGTTTGATTTTGAAGAGTTTTCGCAATTGGATTGATTCTCGTTTAGGGAAAAGAGAATCTGTTATTTTGAAAAAAAGGTTGGTGAGAAAAAGGTTTACTTAGGGGAAAGAAGTATGTTCATAAATAAACAGTATACATAATAAATAAATATATACAAAAATAAATAAATAAATTAAATAAATAAATGCAATACTAACCTCCAGCTGATCAATGCGATCAACGCCGAAACGGACCGAGCAATCTGACCATATCAACCGCGAACCCGACTCCTATCTGGTCCGTTTTCACCCGAAAACCACCAAGTAAAGGACCTCAACGGCCATCCCAAAAATAACTAAAGACGGGCTTTTAATCTAACGGACTGCAAAAGCTAGTCCAAAAGAATTAAAGACAGGTTTTTAAACTAATAGACTGCAAATGCTAGCCCAAAAGATCACTTACCCCATCAATCACCCATGTCCATAGCCTTTGCATCTCCATCTCTTTTATAGCCAAAGGCTAGGGAGTTCTTGTTTCTCCCAAGCAATGTGGGACTAAAACAACATAGAAAAAGCAATTTTCGTTTTTCTCAAACCAGCCTCCGTAAAAGTGTGATTTCGGATTTTTTAACCGTTGGATCATCTTTCTTTTTGGACAGCAGGTTCATGAGACATCCATCTTCACTTCTACCGTTCGGATCGTCGAAACGAGGTCTGAGAAGAGAGAAATTGCATTTGGAAAGTAGCTAAAAACTAATCCCGTTTTTTCTCAAACCAGCCATATTGACAGTGCGATTCCGGATTCGTTAACCGTTGGATCATCGTTGTTTTTTGACACCAGGTTCATGAGATATCCATCTTCAGTTCTACCGTTCGGATCGTCGAAACGAGGTCTGAGGAGAGAGAAATTGCCTTCGCAAAAGTAGAAAAAACAACTCCCGTTTTTCTCAAACCAGCCACCGTACAAGTGCGATTCTGGATTTGTTAACCGTTGGATCATCGTTGTTTTTTGACACCAAGTTCATGAGACATCCATCTTCACTTTCACCGGTCGGATCGTCGAAATGATGTCCGAAGAGAGAGAAATCACCTTTGCAAAGTAGCTACAGTTTTGGGTACTTGGTTTATTTTTGTATTTTTGTAACTTTGGCATTCTTGGGCCAAGTCATGTACATGGACATTCTCCTTTTTTATAATAATAATCTTTTATTGCACCTTTCCTTTTTTATTTGTATTATTTCTTATCTATTTTATTTTTTATTTTCGTTTTTTTTAATTACAGATATTGTAACAAGAAAAATAAATTAAATCTACTATGTAATTTTTGTGTTGAAAGTTAGGGTTTGGACCTAAGCCGGACAAAATTGGGGTATGACAGCTGCCCCTCTTTATTTGGATTTTACCAAGAAATATGAATTGCGCGAGACATATTTCGAAGGTAAAATAGAAATAAAGAATTCAGAAATTATACCAATTTTGTCCATTTGGAGAAATCCGAATTTTCTTTCTTCTTTTTTTTTTGTTTTTTTTGGAAAGATAGACACTTTCGTGTTGGTGCGAAAATAGTAAATGAACACTGACGTGCGGACTGAAAGGTAAAATGGGCACTTGGCGTGCAGACAGAAAAGTAAAATGGGTACTTGGCGTGCAGACAGAAAAGTAAAATGGACACTTGGCGTGCAGACAGAAAAGTAAAATGGGCACTTGGCGTGCAGACAGAAAAGTAAAATGGGCAGTTGGCGTGCAAACAGAAAAGTAAAATGGGCACTTGGCGTGCAGACAGAAAAGTAAAATGGGCACTTGGCGTGCAGACAGAAAAGTAAAATGGGCACTTGGCGTGCAGAAAGCGGTAAATTGCCCAGACTGCCTAAAAACCTGTAATCCTTAAACGAACTCTTGACGAATCCGAGTTTGCATGTGGCTTTGAGGAGCACGCTCTTCCTGTTGGCCTTTTCGAGCGACCGGGGGGATCGTCATCAGCTCCGGAACTGATATACTGATCAATGCACGGCGTCCACTGTATCTTAGGCTGATACAACTATTCCGTTGAACCTTACATGGGGCAGCGGTCCATCGCGTTGCTCGTACGCGACGTGAGACCTGGGCAGAAGGGAGCGATGATCTCTGTGCTCCAATCCGCAATGCGCGCTTGAGCGCTCTCTTTTCTTTTCTCTCTTTCTTTTCTATTTCTCTCTTTTCTTTTTTTTTTCTGAACTCCCAACTTGGGGGAACATTTTCTGGAATCTGGGGGCGAGGGCTAACACCGAAGTGCTCATCCTCTCTTTGTACCTGTAGCTAAAATGAACAAATGCATGCAGTGCAAATGCCATGATTGCTGTTTTCTTTGAATGATGAGTTTCTTATTTCCTTTGTCCATGCTGGATGAATGCATGATCCTCTACTGTTCCTATATGCTTGATGAATGGAATGATTTTCCTTTTCTTCTCTTGTCTGTACGCAATGCATGATTTTCTTTTTCTTTTGCTTATGTCTGATGAATGCATGATTTTCTCCTGTTCTTATATTTTTTCTCTTTCTCTAGCTTCTCTTCTTTCTTTTTCTTTCTTTTCTTTTCTTTTTGTTGCTCTCTTGGCTCTTCTTTTTTCTTTCTTTTGGCTTCTCTTTTGCTCTTTTAAGAATCATGGGTATGCGAATGCAAAGCTTTGATGGAAGGCTCATGTATTTTAATGGAATGACATGCAAAGGAAAACTTTCTCTTCCTTTTTTTTTTTTGAAATGGGAATATTGCTATAAAATGATGAATAACATGAAATGATGAATGACATGGGATGTTCTAGCTTTCTTTTCGTGAAACGTTTTTCTTTTTGCTATGTGATGAATGCACAAAATGTGAAGATGCAAATGTAATGCTTTGATGCATATGCTATAATGAATAGATTGAGATGCCTAGATGCGTGAGGTAGACATTTTTGTGATGATGAGATGCGAGACTTTGAATGCAAGGAATTGAGATGATTATTGACCATTCTGTTGAAAAACTCCGGTGTTCTCAAGGTTTTTATTTACAAACAACCTCACTTGTTTTTTCCTTCTTTCCACGATGACTGAATTTTAGATATCACGTAAACAACTTGTGTTCTCTCCTTTGAAGCATTATCTAGTAAGCATGCATAGGAGTGCAAATGTGAATGAATGAGTCAGTTAACTTGGAATTGGTTTAGGGCATGGACTTTTATGGCAAGTGAAAGAATGACCGACATGGCTATTGCCGAAGCTAGTGAGGGATCAAGAGATACAAGACTGCCCTAATTCAGGTCTTTGATGAGTGAATAACTTGCCCTTGTCTAGTGGTGACAACAACTAGGGGTGTAGAAGATGATGAATTGGGAACGCTTCGGCTCTTGGGATGAAAGCTGGAATGAAAGGGGTTTTGCTTCAACCCACAGAATTTGATGTTGCCCCAGTCATAACATGGACAAAGCTGCCCCAATCAGAATGACAAGGTCTTGTTTAGGATAGTGAGTTGAGAGATTGCCCCGGTGAGGTTTTTATGGGAATGAATGAGGTGAAGGGATGGGAATGCACTTGCCCTACTTTGGAATGACATTGACAACTGGAGTGACATGGGATGGGCATTGAACAGACTTTCCCCAGACTAGGGTGTGTGGGTGGTGAAGAGAATGCCCCAACTTTTGGGTCTGAGTGGTATTCTCAGCGCAAATCTTTGGTTCTCTACTGATGTCTTGACTTTTGGTGTGAAAGAATCCTTACCTGGTGATCACCAAACCTTGTTTTAATGCATCTTGAATGTGCTTCGGAGTGCAAGTCCCTCTTTTTTTATTTTGTCAGCTTTTTTCTGACTGTTCGTTTTTGTTTCCTCAGTTCTCTTTTTTCTGAGGGTTTATTCTTTCTTGATCAGCTTTCTTTTTTCTGATCGTTTGTTTTTCTTTTGAGCAAACACATTGTACATAGATAAGCTTGTTCGTCCTAAGATTAGAATTTGAGAGAACAAAAGCAACCGGTCATTGATCGGAATGGACTTTTCGGGATTGTGGTGTTTTGTGGACGAAGGAGGGTTAGGCTTAATGAAGTGTTTGAGGCTAATGGGAGGATGAGTTTTGTTCGGCGCTGATTGACGGTTAATGGTCTATGAGGAAGATGGTTATTGGGCTTGTTTGGGCTCTGTTAAAGCAAATTCGTGTCTCATGGTAGAATGACTAAAGGGTTTGATGTTGAGGCCAAAGGAAGTGTTTGAAGGTTTATGGAATCAGGTGTTGGAATGATGAAGTGTTTGAAGGTTTATTTAGACAAGGATCTCTTGTATTTTGTGGTAACATGTACCAGCTCACCACTTACATTTCTTTTGTATTTTCTTTTGTTTTGGGATTTTCATTTTTGAATCCCCTTTTTTGATTTTTTTTTTTTTTTGACTCGGGTGAGCTGATAAAAAGCGATGCACTGTTTTTTTATTTGGGGTGATCCTTGTCTAGGGTGATTTTTGGATTTTGGTTTTTCTTGGCTCAAGGTGGGTAGGAAAGGGACTTTCTGGGATTTTGGGGTTTTTGAGGAGATGGCCAAACTTCATTTCAAATCCCGATTGCTTATTTCTATAAGACTTAGCTTTAGAACAATAACTTATCTATCTTCATGTGTTTGCTCTTTTTTCCTTTTTGTGCCCTAATTTTTGCCTGGACCGCTCTTTGCGAGTTTTCAGCCCACCGGGCGCTCTTTTTGCCTAGTCCGCCCTTTGCGGGTTTTCAACCTAGCGAGCTTATTTTATTGTTTATTATATTATTATTATTATATTTTTTTTTGAGAGACTTGCACTGAAGGAATATGATATTAATCAAGGGGAATTAATGATCACAGACTTGCCCTAGCATGGAGGACTTGAACCAAAAGTCAAATACGCACTGATGGGGAGAATATGCACTTTATGGGTGGACGGGGTGGGACTAGACTTGGACGGGAAACTGTGGTAAGGGAGGAAAACCAACGGACTCAAACAAGAGAATGTACTCATAGCATGCACGCTCATTAGAAGAATGCTTCACAGAGAGTTAACATCAGTTAAAAATTTGTTTTTTCTTTGATACACTATTTCAGTCTTTTGTCATGGATGGGATGCAGTGCTTTTGAAAAACTGAGTGCCTTGGAACACCTTGAGTTTGCAACCAAGTAAGGATAAACTTTTTCAAAAAGGATGATTGTTTCGCAAGAACGTCTCGCTTCTCATCACAACTCTTATTTTATGCAATGAATGAATGAACAAATGATGATATGCAAGTATGATGCAAATGCGTGGAGAATGACCACTCGAAGAGTGTGGCTTATTCTAAATAATTTTGTTATTTTTAATGTAAGACAAAATATGGAATGCCAATGCGAATGATGCAAGAATGATGCCCCTTTTTTTCAAAATGATTTTTATAGAGGCAATACAAGACATGAAATGCCGATGCCCCCTTTTTCTTTTGAATGATGAAAGATGCAGGAATGATGTTTTTTCTAAATGATGATTTTTTTTTAGAGGCAAGACAAAGTATGAAATACCAATGCCCCTTTTTTATTTTGAATGATGAAAGATGCAGGAATGATGCTTTTTTCTAAATGATGATTTTTTTTAGAGGCAAGGCAAGGTATGAAATACCAATGCCCCTTCCTTTTTTGAAAGATGCATGTATGGAGGAATGATGTATTTGAACCGAAGTGATGAGGTTAATGAAATGGTGCATGAATGCTACATTTTGAATAAATTTGATGATGATTTTTATTCATGATTATGAATGAGATGCTTTCTTGTTTTCATTTTTTTTTGTGCAATGAAATGCATGATACTCACAATGATTTTCTTTTTTGTTTTTTAGTTTTGGAACATGATTTTGAAAATCATTTGGAGATGCAAATGATTTATTGGAAAAAAAGGTTTTAGAAAAAATGTGCTTGACGGGGTATGACCCGCTCCTACGTATCCCCATTGTAATGAGGAATCAAAGCTTACATAGTTCTGCTGTGTCTTTTTTGAAATAATGCTTATGCATGGATGTCTCATCTTGGATGAACTTGACGAGGATTTTTTTTGCATGATTATAAATGAAATGCTTATGCTATGCAGATGACAATTGTTTTTGTTTTATCTTTATGTGATGAAAGGGGATGCAAGATGAATGGTTTTTTTTTTTTTTCAAAATTGGAATTTTATGCAATGCAAATGATGCAATGATGCAGTGATGCGATGATGCAAGGATGCTTTTTTTTTGTGTTTTTGCAGAAAGAGGATATTTACAGGTGGTGATTTGAAAATTTTCACACTATATGCCACCTCATATAGGCGTTTATTGAAAAGGGAAAGCATATCTTTTTTAATTTTCAAAAATTTTGAAGGAAAAATTGATTGAACTGAATGCAACGATGCAACACACAATTTTAAAAGCCCTTGTGACCTAAAAGGGGGTAGAACCTATGATCTAAGGTATTTTAGGGATAATCTTCTCATGTAGCTCTATTCACTTCCTTACAATGGCAACCAAGAGCCAAAGTCTCTCTCATGATGGCACCCACAATCGTAGAAAGCTACCGAGTGTGAGGCATCATGACAAAGCGTACTCTTGGGCGGAACTTTCATGAGAGCCATACAAACAAAGGTCTACGAATGGCAGTCACTAATCGTTCCCACTCTCCTAGGTTTTTGTTCAGACCTTGGGTTTTAGGCCCCACTCAATGCTCACAAGTATAGGATGTGAAGTGTGTGTCGAGGGCACAACATCTAGGAATAACTACCCTTCCCCACCTGCAAATGAAAAATCCAGAGCAGTCCAGACAAATAGCATGTTGTTTATCCTAGGGTTCAATATCGATCCAATATAAACTAATCTAGGGTGCCGATAACAATGCATTACTTACCTCAAGAAAGGGAGCAAAGAAGAAGGGGACATGATAAGAAAGGGGAAGAAATGCATGAGGGAACTAAGCAAAGAAGTAACTATCTATTGCAAAAGCAAACATAGAATAAGAATGCACATGGATGTAACATGCTTATGAAAAAGGAAAAAGAAGAGAGGCAAAGAAAGATATTCAAATCAATCATATAAACCACACATTTAATTAATTTAGGCTTGACCCACTTTTGAAAAAATGTTTTTTAGTGTCCCCAGTGGAGTCGCCAGCTGTTGCGCCCGAAAAAGTCCCCGAGGGAGAGCCTTCCTCGTTTACAACTTTTCTTAAGTCAATGAAGCCGCCACCAATATTTATTAAGGAAAATATTAGGAAAACCTTTTATTGGAAAAGCGATTGGTCTTGCGAAACTAGAGAATAGGGTTCGGGGGTCGGTTACGCGTGGGGAAGGTGTTAGCATCTCACACGTCCTCTCTACTGATAGGGAACCTTTAATTAAATGTGTGGTTTTTATATGTTGACCTGAAAAATACCTAATTTGCCTCTTTATTTCTTATTGAAAATGAATTAAAGAACTTAATAAAATTTTTTATTTTTGGAGAGAAAGGGGGAAAAAGAAAAAAGGTTTTTAGAAAAAGTGCTTGACAGGACATGGCCCGCTCCTACGTATCTCCCGGTGCGATGGAGAATTCAAAGCTACGTAGTTCTTGTGTGTAGAAAATGTTTGTGGGTTGGTGTTTTTTAATGTAGGGGTTTTAGGACTGTGTGATCTGTGTTGGAGGACCACTGGGGGTCTGAAGGAGCACTGGGGCTCTGAAGGGCCACTGAGGGCTGAAGGAGCGCTGGGGCTCTGAGGGACCACAGTTCACTTATCTTAAAACGGTGATTAACCCGGCCGTACGACCGACTTAATCCCCTACTTTGGAAATAAGACTTTTGCTTTTGAAATGAAGGAGATCTGTTTGTATATTCTTTAATTTTAGAAATTGTTTATTTTTGCGCTTGACAGGGGCGTGGCCCTGCTCCTACGTATCCCCGGGTGGAGAATCAAAGGCGACGTAGTTCTAGGTTCTTCTGAAAATAATTGTTGAAAACTTATTGTGAAAATGATTTTTATTTGTTATGCTTGACGGGATGTGACCCGCTCCTACGTATCTCCTGGTGCGATGGAGAATTCAAAGCTACGTAGTTCTTCTTTGTTTGGAAAACGTTTTTTTGTTTTTTATCTTGTTTAATTGTGAGAATTGAGCTTTCATGATGATCAATTGAGCAAAGGCTCCAAGTGACCACCATTAGCACTCCATTGTTAATAATCATGCAAGCAAAGGCTTCGCAAGACTACTAACAAAGTTTTTGATTTAGTGAAAATCTTTAGGAAAATTAGGCGTTCATGATGATCAATTGAGCAAAGGCTCCAAGTGATCGCCACTGGTACCTCATTGTTAATAATCATGCAAGCAAAGGCTTCGCAAGACTACTTAACAAAGTTTGATTTTGAAGAGTTTTCGCAATTGGATTGATTCTCGTTTAGGGAAAAGAGAATCTGTTATTTTGAAAAAAAGGTTGGTGAGAAAAAGGTTTACTTAGGGGAAAGAAGTATGTTCATAAATAAACAGTATACATAATAAATAAATATATACAAAAATAAATAAATAAATTAAATAAATAAATGCAATACTAACCTCCAGCTGATCAATGCGATCAACGCCGAAACGGACCGAGCAATCTGACCATATCAACCGCGAACCCGACTCCTATCTGGTCCGTTTTCACCCGAAAACCACCAAGTAAAGGACCTCAACGGCCATCCCAAAAATAACTAAAGACGGGCTTTTAATCTAACGGACTGCAAAAGCTAGTCCAAAAGAATTAAAGACAGGCTTTTAATCTAATAGACTGCAAATGCTAGCCCAAAAGATCACTTACCCCATCAATCACCCATGTCCATAGCCTTTGCATCTCCATCTCTTTTATAGCCAAAGGCTAGGGAGTTCTTGTTTCTCCCAAGCAATGTGGGACTAAAACAACATAGAAAAAGCAATTTTCGTTTTTCTCAAACCAGCCTCCGTAAAAATGTGATTTCGGATTTTTTAACCGTTGGATCATCTTTCTTTTGGGACAGCAGGTTCATGAGACATTCATCTTCACTTCTACCGTTCGGATCGTCGAAACGAGGTCTGAGAAGAGAGAAATTGCATTTGGAAAGTAGCTAAAAACTAATCCCGTTTTTTCTCAAACCAGCCATATTGACAGTGCGATTCCGGATTCGTTAACCGTTGGATCATCGTTGTATTTTGACACCAAGTTCATGAGATATCCATCTTCAGTTCTACCGTTCGGATCGTCGAAACGAGGTCTGAGGAGAGAGAAATAGCCTTCGCAAAAGTAGAAAAAACAACTCCCGTTTTTCTCAAACCAGCCACCGTACAAGTGCGATTCTGGATTCGTTAACCGTTGGATCATCGTTGTTTTTTGACACCAAGTTCATGAGACATCCATCTTCATTTTCACCGGTCGGATCGTCGAAATGATGTCCGAAGAGAGAGAAATCACCTTTGCAAAGTAGCTACAGTTTTGGGTACTTGGTTTATTTTTGTATTTTTGTAACTTTGGCATTCTTGGGCCAAGTCATGTACATGGACATTCTCCTTTTTTGTAATAATAATCTTTTATTGCACCTCCCCTTTTTTATTTGTATTATTTCTTATCTATTTTATTTTTTATTTTCGTTTTTTTTAATTACAGATATTGTAACAAGAAAAATAAATTAAATCTACTATGTAATTTTTGTGTTGAAAGTTAGGGTTTGGACCTAAGCCGGACAAAATTGGGGTATGACAGCTGCCCCTCTTTATTTGGATTTTACCAAGAAATATGAATTGCGCGAGACATATTTCGAAGGTAAAATAGAAATAAAGAATTCAGAAATTATACCAATTTTGTCCATTTGGAGAAATCCGAATTTTCTTTCTTCTTTTTTTTTTGTTTTTTTTGGAAAGATAGACACTTTCGTGTTGGTGCGAAAATAGTAAATGAACACTGACGTGCGGACTGAAAGGTAAAATGGGCACTTGGCGTGCAGTAAGAATGTCAGACCAGGTTGCCACATCTTCATCGAGCTTTGGCCTCTTGGCATCATGAGAAGCCTCAAGTAGAGCTTGACGCTGCCTTCGCGTCTTCACTAGTTTGGAAGGAGATGTTCTTCTAACCCCCTGGCTACTGGTTGCAGCATTCAGGGGTGTTGCAGAAATGGGCGCATTCCCGTCAAAAACAGTCTTGTGAATAATCTTCTTCGACTCTTTGAGCACTCCGAACTCAGCATCACTGACGGCGGCATGAGCTGCTTTTTGTCAGCAGCCTTTTTGAGGTAACTCCTCAGATCTTTTTCCTTCATTAAAGTCATTCTTCCAGAAACACAGAAAGGAGAAATTCAGAGTTAATAAATCAGAAGGATGCTCAAAGCTGGACACAATGCAATGCGGCTTACCAAGAAATTGAAGTAACTCTTCTTCCTTTTCCTCTAAACCAATGATTTCCTTGCAGCTCATTGGAGCAAAGTTAGTAAGGAACTCAATGGCTTCTTTATACTCAGGCAACAACATTCTAGTGTCTACGCCAGTCACCGTGAAAATATCACTTCGCCAGTACAAGGGATAATGATATGCTCCCTTGGCATCAACAAACATTTCCGGACAGGAAGGACTTCCTCGTACCCGAAAAAATTGATCTTTGAAGTTTTTGTAAGATTGGGTAAAAGGGATCAGTAAGGGTTTTTCAGCATGGCTCGTAAATGAAACCCATTTGCCGTTATCTACCCCCTTGGTCCTATAAAAGGCAAAGAAGATACCTACCCTAAGAACTCTACGTAAAGCTCGGCATAAGATCTGAAAAGCCCGCATGAAAGCCCAACTATTAGGATGAAGTTGGGATGGTGCGACATTCAAGGCCCTCAAAACCATGTTTTCGAAAAGGGTAAAGGGCATTTTTACTTTCAAGTTGCTGAAGACACAGGAATACATGTACGTGAACTCATCTCTCACTCCCTTAGGTCTAGCTAAGCAAACAGGCTCCCCACTCTTACACGGCTCAACAATCAAATCCTCCTCTTTACCCGTAGAAGACATCCTGTTGGCAGCCCGAAAACCGGCGATGCTCTCCTCGGTTAAGAAGGTTGAAGAATACTCTAAAGCTTAAAAAATAATAGCCTCTTCAACATTTAGATCGGAAGCCATAAATAATCTCACTCCGTGAACCGGTAGGGTGGCTCCGGCAATAAGTTCGACTCCTGGAGAAGAAGAGGCAACCTGGTCACCTAAGGTGTTCTTAAAAACGGAGATTGGCTCAGAGGTTTCATTACCACTCTCATCCAACTCGCATATCTTCACCATTCTTTCCAAACGAAACTCGAAAATGAAAAGGAAGAACAAAACGACGCAAAATAAAGAGGGAAGCAGAAGTTACCTTATTGAAAACTCAAGCAATGACGAGCTGGAGTATAAACAAACGAAGTAACGTTCAGAACCACGTTGATAAGCTTGTAAGAGATGAAATCCATAGCTATCTCAAGTAAGGAATCCAGATATGGAAGCTGCGTAATTTCTCAAAAAGGGTCATTGCTTTATATGAACAAAGCATCTGACCCACAACGTGACCAGCCACGCGTTCCCTACGCGTGAAGTAGCCGGGAAGAAGCAGAAGCGGCAGGCCTGAAGAGACATAAAGCAGATTTGATGGGACATAAAAGCACGCCTGCTCCCAAGACAGAACGCGTGTCTCCCAAGACAGAACGCGTGCCGCACGTTCTACGAAACACAGCCCGTCCAATTTTTTCATCATTTACGCGTGGTCATCTAAAATATGGTGACCGTCGCATTCATGAAGAAAAACCAATTCGGTATTAAGCGCTGACGCGTTTCCAAATCTAAAGATACTTTGCACGAGAAAATCGGAAACTCTTTTCTTTCCTTAAAGCTCTTCATGCTCCTAGCATTCGAGCTTGGGGGGCTGTAGACCGTCCAAACCGGCCTAGCATAGATGGAGCCCGGCAGTTAAAGCACGGCATAAATTCTCTCCAAGTGTACGGTAGATGGCGCTAATGCAGAATTCCACGTGTACTCGGCCTGAAAGGTTATCAGATCGAATAAGGATGCCACATAACCCAGAGGACACGCGGAGAGAAAGGAAGGCAACGACAAGGAGCCCGGACATGCAGCGTGACTCGGCGGTTACGATAGAGCTCGGCTATAAATAGAGTTAACAGGAACATAGAAGGACATCCAAGAACACACATACCAGCACTATAATCGTGATAGACAAATAGCTATCCGGCCTCTTGTAATTATTCCGACTTATTAATAAACTATTCAAGTACAGCTTTCTTTTTTATAATTTATCGTTGTTGGTGTATTCATTTAAGGGAAGAAGCAGCTCACACTTTTGCATTTGACAGACCAGAAGCATAGCCACATGTTAGTAGTTTTTTAAATGCTTGCAGAAGCCTAAAATGTCATTATGCCTTAATTAGCATTTTATTTGGACTTATATTTGCAGGGACCTAAAAAGTATTAAGTACCTAAAAGCCATCTACTACTAAAAGTCTCTGCTGTAACAAGCTTCTATTATTGATGTATTTGCTATTTATTGTTTTTTAATTTGATATTTATAAGGTGTTTTTATATACAATCTAGACACATAATTCATTCAGTGTGTTCTATATATCCTTCAATCTGTCTACATTGTGATTAGTTTACAATTATTTAATATCATTTTTATGGGGTAATGTTCGAACTAATTAAATTCAATCTAAATCTACGGGATAATGTTCGGATTAATTAAATTATATCTGAGTCCATTCATAGAAAGAACATGACGGCACCCGTACATATGCACGGGTATACCGCTAGTACTACTCTAACACATACTCATGACATATCGGGAAATTATCCGAAATTATCATATATGGATACGTATTGGATACAAATAAGACAACAAAACTCAAGTATCCGTGCATCATAGGTAATATGGGGTTTGAAGGTTTGAAGGATAAAGTGTGGTCCAAAGTTCAAGTGACTGGTGACGACCGTGACGTCACTAGTATCACTTATCGCAAACCCTATCTTGGAGACGATGGCCGCGTTTCCTTCTCGTCCATGACAATCAAGACTGACGAAGACGTGGTGAACATGTTAAACATCCATGACACGCTTTAGGGGTATAAGTCGTTGGAGCTGTACGTGGAAACTCAATGGAGTGTGAATGAGATTTTACGTCGTGTTCGACGACCTGAATTTTAGGAAAATGTATCTGCCTATTGTTATTGTAGTTGGTTATGTTTTATCTTTTATCGCATGAATGAAATCGAAATTTTAATGAAACTCCACAAATATAATAAACAAGAAATAATAAGAATCAAGTCATAATAAGAAATAATAAGAATCAAGAAATATAATAAGAAATAATAAAAATAGTTCAAGCATACAATCCCACAAACCCCTAGTCACGCCCCGGTAGCATATCCAGTAGTAACCGCGTGAGGCGAGCGTATGTCTGACTACCCATCCTAATGTCTCCGCTCCAAAGCCGCCTCCGAATCTCCTCATCCACAATCTCTAGCAAATCTGGCTGTACTGGTGGTGCAGCTGGATGTACTGGTGGTGGTGGTGGTGATGATGCAAACCGTAAGAGTCTAGGAATAGATGCTCTCACATACCAATGTTTGTAGTCCGGAGCAATCTGACCCAACTCCTCAGCAGGATAAGTAGTACGCAAAACCTCATCCACTACAGGCATATAATGTGCAATACGAAAAATGCAGTCTGCATGGCACGGACGACCAGTAAGAGGGTGATGTGGGACAACCTGCACGTACCCAAACTATCTGAGGCACCCATCTGGCATGTAGGGAATAGTGATGTCTCCCCATCTGATGTGTCCCCTGTATAATGACACATGCTCAAAGTCTCTATCCTCACGGTGCTCCTCAAACGGTCGCCAGCAGATATCATCCGAGGTCAGTGGATCAATCCTCTGCCTGTATACCCCTAGCTTCACTCCATCTGTCTTCTTCTTCCTCCAACGCCCACACAGTGCTCCAGCCCGCAATCCATTCCTCCTCTCCACTGGCTGAGGAAAATACCATAAAATCCAACTCTGAAAAAAAGAAGATAAACAACATGGTGATTTAAAAACTGTTTAACAGAAATTTAATCAAACTCGGAAAAAATTAACTTAAAATTATTACCTGTAAGAGGGTCGCATACCCTCCTAACTGATGCGCCCTGTCCAAGTAGGAGTAGTTCAGCTGGTCATAAATGAAAGCAAGTGTTGCTGCCCCCCATGCATATGATCTCACACCAATTGCACCGACATCCTCAAGTAGCAGCAGCCACTTAGCCTCAGCCCTGTCACCGGTCTTGACTGTGAAGATGGACCAGCTCAGGATCAGAAGGATAAAGGCCCTGACAGCAGGACGCGTGTCATTCTCTATGGACCCTCTACTAACAATCTCCTGCAGCCACTCAAAACGGTAATATGGGCCAGATGAAGCTCGACACTCCAGCCCCGCCTCCTCCATAGTCACACCTAGATAAACATGTGCTAGGTGGATGGCCTGATCAGTACTGACAGAAGTAGGTGGAGCTCTGTAGTAGTTTCCTGTAATGGGTAGATGCAGCAAACAGGAGACATCATCCAAAGTAATCGTCATTTCACCAAATGGTAAGTGAAATGACGATGTCTCTGAGTGCCACCTCTCAAGAAAAGCAGACATCAGCTCATGGTCCACCTTTGTATGTCCGGTCGAGACGAGGGGGGCTAATCTGGATCCTGTGATAAAATCCCACAACCGGTGGTTTTGGGAAAACCCAAGCAGTCTCTGAGCCAGCTTGTTACCATGGTTGGTAACCTTCAATTTCCGCTCATATGTCTGTATTATAAAAGTATCAGAAATAAGGCTATGTAAATAAATTAAACTAAGAAGGCTACGTAAATAAATTAAACTTACCGGGTCTCTCAGTATAACAGAACAAACATGAGATGCTAGCCTAGTGAATAGAGGAGACTGCTCCTCATGCTGCTGAGGCTAATGGTAGGGCTCCTCCTGGTACTGCTGATACTACTGCTGCTGCTGATACTGTTGCTGATAATACTGCTGCTGGTAGTCCTCAGGCATAAAATGGTCCTCAGACATAGAATACTCATCAAGAGGGTGCCCCTGCTGGCCCTCCTCATAGTGATAGCCTGGCGCCTCCTCCACCTGCTGATACTGCTGCTGTCGGCTACGCCGGGTAGACGCATGTCCCGCAATCCTGTGGCAGGTGCGTGTACTGGGAGCAGATGGCGAGGTCTGAGCCGATGACTCCCCTCGATACCTGTTGGACACTGAAAAAAAAACAAATTTTTAAAAAAAATAAAACACAAATCGGATCTAGCTATATCCGATGTGAAATCGGATATAGGTAGATACGATGCGAAATCGGATTTAGGTACATCTGACTTACTTTTTACGCAGAATCTGAGGGAAAACGGAAGTATGTAGATCCGATGGTAAATCCGATGGAAAATCGGAAATAGCTCTCTGAATGGTAAATCTGATTCTCTCAGAAATCTTTTTGGTCAAACGGATGCAAGTGAAAAATGGTAAATGTTTTGTAAATTTGTAAAAAATTTAAGGGTATTTTCATCTTTTCGCAGAGTCTGTGGGGGTATATAGAGATATGATGGGGGTAAAAAAAAAAACCCTTTTTCTTAGTGCCAACTTTTATGGATATTATATTGGGCCACCACATAATAACTTGGAGAAAATTGAATGGGCTATTAGTGCCATCAATGCTGACTTGATGCAAATGGAGTGGCTAGATGATGGGTCTTTTTTTATACCCCCACCACATCACAATATACCCCTATCAAATATGAAAATCCTAAAATACGCCCCATAATTTTGACTCAATCGGATTTACCTTATAAATAGGTAAATCCGATTTGAGATTAATCAAAGGCGGATTTACCTAGATCCGATTAAATTTAAAAAATTTGGATCAGATATACTGATAGAAGGGTAAATCCGCTTTTGAATTTAATAAAGCGGATGTACCCTCACAACAGGTAGATCCGCTTTGTCTCTTTATCAAGTCGTATTTACCTATTGTGGGGGTACATCCGCTTTGTTAAATTCAAAAGCGGATTTACCATTTACCAGTGTAAATCCGACTTGTAAAAAAAATTTAAAACATTTTATTTGTTTTTTTACACATTTAATTTGTTGGATATATATATATATATATATATATATATATGTGTGTGTGTGTGTGTGTGTGTGTGTGTGTGTGTGTGTGTGTGTGGATAAATAATTACAAAAATGTGGGTACAATAATAAATACAAGAAATGTCAATCTAAATCGTCGGAATCATGGGCTAAGTCAACAATGGTGGGCGCATCAGTGGGAGGGAGACAGGGCATCTTCAAAGCGGTAGACTGCCAATGGACAAAACGGTCAGTATAAGGATCCAACCATGAAGTAGATTCGTCTGATAAATTATGAGACCACATCAAAGCAACTGGAGGCAACGGACAGACAGGCGAGATCGAAATATGCATCCAATGGATATCCCCGACGTTCAGAATAGATATGATTTTATACTTAGAAGAAGAATAACTACCTCCCAAAGGAAGATAAGTAAAATTCATATCCAAAGACAATTGAACTAGGGCCACATTATACTTAGTAGCTATAAAGTACCCCATCTCAGGCAAACTCAACCACTTATCCTCCTTCTGAAAACCGGGGTATTCAATGGATAACGCTTTTCTAAGCACTGCAAGTCTGTCCTTTCCAAACATGTAAGTATATAGTTGCTCACTCTCCTTTGTTTCTTTGATTAAATCTTGCCTAATTATAGGCCAACTATCCTCACCAAGATCGAGACCAACCACGTGTCATGCACATACTTAATAAGAGCGGGCAAATCAACGCAGGAGTCCCACTCTGACTCGTCAAGTGAATCAATAATGTTATGCCAAAGAGAGAGGACGTCCTTTTGCCTATCCACGTGCACCAACTCTTTAATCTTCGCTTTCACATTTTTAGTCACGTGCCAAGAACATAACAAATTTGTAGCCGAAGGAAAGACATCAAGAATACCGGACATAAGACCAAGATCTCTGTCAGTCAAGAACACCTGAGGCTGAAGCCCGTGCAAGTCAAATAATTCTTTCAGTTGCTGCAATGCCCAAGTAAAATGAATTCCAAGCTCGTGTGAAATATAGGCCAAAGCAACCGAGAAAGTTAACTCCGTTGAAGTGACTCCTACAATCTCCAATAGATTGTATTTGTTGGTTTTGTAGGTGGTGTCAAGAATAAGAACCTTTGGAAACAACCGGAATAACTTAATAGAAGTGGGATGCGCCCACATGATGTCACTGACCACATCGGAACCCTCAACTTTTCTGCTCCAACATAAATAATTTTGCGACTCAATCAATCTCAAAAGCTCCTGAATGTCCGTTCTAGGACCCCTCTTAGAAGACCTATAGGCGTAACTCTGCCTATATATTTGAGGAAGAGAAGTGATGTTGTCCGGATAATGATTCTTCAAAGCAGTAAGACAATCTTTCGGGACAACATTCAGATTAGTGTGCTCATTAACAATAGCTTTCTGTGGCTTAGTTAAACGACCAAAAGTTGTCGACCCGATCGGGGTAGTAAGCAACTCATGTGTGTGAGGACCACACCTAACATTCACATGCCAACCCCCATGACTTATTGTACAAGTAGCTCTCAATGTAAACGGACAGCTTCTTTTCTTAGACCCGTAAACTCTAGAATCATTAGACCACTTCCCTTGCTTCTCGCAACAAAAAATAATCTTATCTCTAGAACCCCTTTTAACTCCAGCTTTGTCAGATCTTACAATGATAACCACAACTCCAATATGTCTCCCAGCCGCTTTAGCCCACTCTTCTACATCCTCGCGTGTAGAAAATATGTACAAAATAGAAAATGTTGCGTACTTAATTAATTAAATATCTACCAAACTTTGATTAAGAAAATTAGTTTGAAAAATATACCCTCTCCGTCCAGAACGCCTCTGTAGTGTCTACCACGAAAGGAACAACCTGCGACTCTGTATGCGGGTCAATATCTATTTCAAAATAGAACAACATACAATTATACATAAATTAATTTAAAAAAAAAAACAAATCGGATTTACGTACCCCAAACGTAAATCCGCTTTGTATTTTTCAAAATCGGATATACCCCCATCCAGGTAAATCTGATTCATTAAAAGACATAATCGGATTTACGTTTTGGACATGTAAATCCGATTGCGCATTGGATTTAGCTATATCCGTCAGGACAAAATTTTGCTTTCTATACTGAAATAAATGGTCAAATCGGATTTATCTGTCAGTTTGATACATCCGATTTGACTTATGCGTGTGTATTTATTACGTATTTAAAGCTAATCGGATTCACCTTGCATTTAGGTAAATTCGATTACCAGATAAAGTGGTCCCCCACCAGAGAATCTTCAAAAAGTCAATTTTTGTTAATTATGTCAGGGGTATTTTCGGGATTACAATAATGTGTGGGGGTAGAAGGGAGTTGATGGGGGTATAAAAAGAACCCCTACATGATTTGGTATTATTTGATAGAGTTCAAGCCCGGCAACAGTGGCATCCTGGTGAATATTTCCACATGTCTAAAGTTCTTTGGTCATTCCAATCCAAGCAATGGGATCCAGGAAAATTTATTCCTAGAGAAAAATTTTACAACCTTGAGGACAAGGTTGATTTTGATGGGGTAGGTAATGATATGATCTTGGAGGTCAATGAAATACTGACTTTTGGTTTATTCTAGAAGGGGTTTTTTAGGCATATTCTCTTACTAGTTTGTTAGATAGCAATGTTATTGTGTGGATGATGTAACCACCTTATGGTGTGTATCTACTAGCTTATATAAGCATTGTATTGACCTCATAATTGGTATCAAATGAAATATATTTAAAGTCTAATTCCTCTCTTTATCCCTTCTTTAGGAGGTATCTCAATCCTCAAATTCTGAGAACTTATCACAAAGACTGAGTTTAGATATTATTTATTTTCCATTAAATTTAAATGGATTCAAAGTATATTTCCCTCTTCAGAGTAGTTTTGGATATTCCAAATGCTTTTCAAACACACATAAATATGTGTAATTCTTAGAATTATCAATTCTATCAAATTAGATTTTGGTGATCAACCATTAATCAACTGGAATTGTCCAAAAGGATTGTTTTAAGAGTCTTTGGCCGTATTAGATTAAGTCTTCCCTATATAAAAAGTCAGAATTGTCCAAAAGGATTGAAATAATTTTAATCAAAGTCAATACTCATTTCTGTGGTGAATAAATGTATTCAATATATTAAAACTTCTGTGGTAAAAAAAAAGTATTCAATATATTAAAATTTTAGAGTAAAATATTTGAACAAGACTATAATATAAAAATAGTAGCATTGTAATCCTTTTTTTAGATAAGTAAAATATATCACAATTAAAGCACCATTTTCTAATCCTCTAGGAAGGGTTGAAGGGACATCCAATCATGTAGAAGGGCATAATAATGTGACAAAAATACATCATAGTCATAGTTTATACATTCAAAAACATCCAGGCACTCAGGCCACATTTACAATTACACCTATACTGTTTTTCATTACAATTACAATACAACGGTGCTCACCAAAATGCCCAACTACCACAGATATAAGGGAAACGTTGTCCACTTGATATGCATTTTCAAAAATTGCTACTATATATGACCCATCTTTATTTAGTTGATTAACAGCTGCTAAGTACAGTTGAAAATAGTACTTTTCTTTTGGCAAGATGAGAGGTAGAAAGTCTCATTAAAACCTTCTGATATAAGAACATCAAGAAGGAAAAAGAGTTCTTCCTCCTTATTTTAATAAAAAGGATGAAAAAAGAATGAGAACAAAAAAGAGTCAAGGGGGGAACTAGACCAAAGCAAGAGAAAAAAATGAAATCAAAACAGTAATAGAGATCCCTGATTTTGTTACACTGAAAAACCTCAAAGACAATCCATTATAGAGACAAACAATTAAAGGACTAAGATATAGAGGCAGAATTTGCCCTAGAACAGATGGTATTTGCACAAACTTTAAAGAAATTAAAACATTATATTTGGATTTTCTCACCTTCACTGTAGGGCTAATTTCATTGATAAATTCTAAATAGGTGATATTCAAATATTTTAACTTAGAAGATTCCATTTCCCCTTAAAAAAGACATTACCCTAAAAGATACTACATCTAAATACACACTAATTGGTTTCTTTTGTATAATGGAGGGCTTGATAGGTGATTATTTTGTTGCATATAAGGTTCAAAGAGAAGTACAACACATAGCACACATTCTTTCATCTGGATCCTACTTTATCATCTTTGATTATATTTTGAGCATTGCTATTTAGTAAGAATAGTTTTTGTAAGAAATGTAAGAAATACAGTGGAAGCTAAATTTTAGGCACCAGATAACATTATACTGTAGGTGCCTTATTTTGTTATTCCCCTTACTCTTTTTTCTCTTTTCGCACCATATGTCATTTCTCTTATATTTTATTTCCTCTCTTTTTTCTTCAATAACAGCAATAGAAATTTGATACAACTTTAAAAAAAGGCATATTATCATTGTTGGAACCTATTGACATAGTCTCATTAATCATTTTCAATAGCACATTGATCAGTGCATTTTAATGCACTCTGTAACACCCCGATAAATTCTAATATATAGAACTACCGAAATGCACTAAATGACATACATCAGAGTAACTTCCTGTTATTGAAATATTGAACACAACTAAAACATTCGATAATACATATCGATTGGTTCTCTGAACCTCATAAACTTCCTGAAATGCTTAAGTTCAAACTCAAGACTTATACATAATCCTGGTGTTCAATACTCAAAACATAAAGTAGCGGAAACGATTTTACAACTTAAACAACTGAAGTTATACAATCGAAACATCGAAACAATAATTGGGATAAAGGTCTAAAACATGAAAACTAGATCTTCCATGACTCCGAGAGTCGCACCAGCTAACCATGCTTTATCGCCTTTGCTTTTCCCTGTTTCTCTGTAAAAACCACAAATATGAAGGGTGAGATAAACATTATCTCAGTGAGTCCTATCGAGACCCCTTACTATCTCTAACGGTTCATTATGCCTTGTTTTGAACTCGTGGTCCTAAAAAGCAACCACGTGGAAATACATTTAGTTCCTGTAACCTTCATGCTCATGGCCCTCCTAAGCGACACATGAAGCATGCAATCTTTGTTCCATGTTTTTAGCATAACACCTCAGTCTACCTATTTTATAGGCATCTCTTGACCTTTTGGTGAACCCATCCCGCTATTTCTAGCAGGGGAAACATTCTTGAGTTCTCTCCCTCTCCTCAACCCTCTCTTTTCTTTCTAACTTCAGAAACTGAATGTGTGGTGTTTTATGTAAGTGACCAGCTGAAAGGGATAAATGGGCTGGGTGATATAAAGGGGAAAAGACCATAATGCCCCTATGTCCAAGTTTTGCTTAAACTTCCTTAATTTCTTCTTAAGTCAATTTTAATCCAACAATACTTATACAATAGTCACATATTGCATATAGGGATGTTCCGTGGAGGATGGTTTACCCGAAACTCATAAATATGTGAAAAAGACGAAAATACCCCTGCGCTCCTATTTGCTTAAAATCCCACTTAACTCACCAGATCATAATTAATCAATAATGCTAATTAATCATCTCGACCTCTTGCTAATTTAAATTATTTAAATTAGCGAAATTGGGGATGTTACAATCACCCCAACTTCTAAAATTTTGTCCTCAAAATTGACAAAACATACCTTACTCGAACAAATACGGATATTTCTCCCGCATGCTCTCCTCTACTTCCCATGTCGCTTCGTCAGGTGACGCACCGTCCCAAAGCACCTTGACAATAGGAATTGACCTCGGCCGGAGCGTTTTCTCGCCACGTTCGATGATCCTGATTGGAGTAGGCTGCTAAGATAAATCGGATCTGATGTCAATCGCTTCATAACTTAATGGTTGATTCGGATCATGAATATATTTCCTCAGCTGCGATACATGAAACACATCATGTAGTCTGGACAATTCTGGAGGTAAGGCAATGCGATACGCTACCGGCCCAACTCGCTCGATAATCTGGAAGGGTCCGACATACCGAGGACTGAGCTTCTTCGCTCGCAAAGCAATACCGGTCCCGATGGTTGGAGAAAGTTTCAAAAAGACATGATCTCCTTCTTCGAATTCTAACGGCCTTCTTCTTTTATCCGCATAACTCTTTTGTCGACTCTGCGCGGCTTTCATCCTTTCTCTTATCTGACGGATCTTCTCCGTAGTCTCCCGGACTAAATCCGGTCCCAACAATCTCTGCTCACCTACATCCCACCAACACAATGGTGTTCTACACTTTCTCCCATACAATGCTTCATATGGAGCCATTCCGATACTAGAATGATAACTGTTGTTGTATGAGAATTCCACCAATGGAAGATGATCCTCCCATTTGCCTCCACTATCAAGTACACAAGCTCTCAACATATCCTCCAATGTCTGAATCGTCCTCTCAGTCTGCCCGTCTGTCTGAGGATGGTATGCGGTGCTAACACACACCTTTGTTCCCAACGCCATGTTCAATGCTCTCCAAAATCGAGATGTAAACTTGGGATCTCGATCACAGATGATACTTGTAGGGATTCCATGCAACTTAACAATATTCTTAAGATACTCATCTGCTAACCTAGCAACCTTGTGAGTCGAACGCACTGGAATAAAATGAGCGGACTTGGTCAGGCGATCCACCACTACCCAAATAGAATCATTTCCGTTTTGGGACCGTGGTAATCCCATGACAAAATCCATAGATATGCTCTCCCATTTCCATTCAGGTACATTCAATGGTTGTAGCTGGCCACCTGGCTTCTGGTGCTTTATCTTAACCCTTTGACAGATCAAGCATCGAGACACAAACTCTGCAATATCCACTTTCATACCCGGCCACCAGTACAATTGCTTTAAATCTCGATACATCTTGGTAGACCCAGGATGTATTGAGAATTGACTCTTATGAGCCTCCTCTAAAACTTGCCTCTTCACATCCTCATCATTCGGCACACAGATTCTGCCATCAAAACAAATTACACCATCACCGTCTTCGGTGTAGTTCGGCAATCTCTTCTGCGCTTGTAGCTCTACATCACCTTCTTGGGCCGAGCGAATCAGATTCCTCAATGAACTTGAAATCTGAATGTGACTCAACACCAACCTGTTCTTTCTTGACTTAACTCTCAAATTGAGGTCTCTGAATGATTCCAACAAGGACATCTCGTGCATCATCAGTTCTGCAGTATGGATAGATTTTCTGCTTAAAGCATCGGCAACAACATTAGCCTTACCAGGATGGTACTTCAATTCAAAATCATAATCTTTCAGGAATTCTACCCATCTCCTCTGTCTGTTGTTCAGCTCCTTTTGGTCAAACAAATACTTAAGGCTCTTGTGGTCACTAAAGACTTCGAAACGAGACCCATACAGGTAATGTCTCCAAATCTTTAGGGCAAACACAATCGCCGCCAACTCTAAATCATGAGTTGGGTAATTCTCTTCATGCGGCTTCAACTGCCTGGAGGCATAGGCAACTACTTGTTGATTCTGCATCAGGACACATCCCAAACCCTTACCAAAAGCGTCGCAATAGATTTGGAATCCTACTGACGGATCCGGAAGAATCAGGATAGGTGCAGAAGTCAAACGACCCTTCAATTCCGTGAAACACTTTTCACAGTCTGAGTCCCAAACAAACGGCTGACCCTTGCGAGTTAACCGAGTGAGTGGAAGAACCAACTGGGAAAATCCTTGAATGAATCTTCGATAATACCCAGCTAATCCCAAGAAACTTCTTACCTCAGTGACCGTAGACGGCTGCTCCCAGTCTACCACAGCTTCAATCTTACTGGGATCCACTGCAACACCAACCCTAGATATCACATGGCCCAGAAACTTAACTTCGGGCATCCAAAAATCACATTTGGATGGTTTAGCATACAACTTCTTTTCTCGGAGTACGTTCAGAACAATTCTGAGATGTTGCACATGCTCCTCAATCGTCTTAAAGAACACCAAGATATCATCAATGAACACTACCACAAACTGATCTAGATGGGGATTAAAAATCTGATTCATATAATCCATGAATACGGCTGGAGCATTGGTCAAACCAAAGGGCATCACTACGAATTCATAGTGCCCATACCTCGTACGGAAAGCGGTCTTCGGGGCGTCCAAAGCTCGAACCCTGATTTGGTGATAACCGGACCTCAAATCAATCTTTGAAAACACAGAAGCTCCTCTCAACTGATCTAGCAAATCGTCGATTCTCGGTAGAGGGTACTTGTTCTTGACAGTCACCTTATTCAACTGACGATAATCGATACACAATCTCATACTTCCGTCCTTCTTCTTGACAAGCAACACTGGAGCACCCCATGGTGAGGCACTCGGCCGGATGAACCGCTTGGAAATCGGCTCTTCCAATTGGACTTTCAATTAGCGGCGATTGTGTTTGCCCTAAAGATTTGGAGAGCATTGAATATGGCGTTGGGAACAAAGGTGTGTGTTAGCACTGCTTACCATCCCCAGACAGACGGGCAGACTGAGAGGACAATCCAGACATTAGAGGATATGTTGAGGGCTTGTGTACTCGATAGTGGAGGCAGATGGGAGGATCATCTTCCATTGGTGGAATTCTCATACAACAACAGTTATCATTCCAGTATCGGAATGGCTCCATATGAAGCATTGTATGGAAGGAAGTGCAGAACACCATTGTGTTGGTGGGATGTAGGTGAGCAGAGATTGTTGGGACAGGATTTGGTCCGTAAGACTACAGGAAAGATCTGTCAGATAAGAGAAAGGATGAAAGTCGCGCAGAGTCGACAAAAGAGTTATGCAGATAAGAGAATAAGGCCGTTAGAATTCAAAGAAGGAGACCATGTCTTTTTGAGACTTTCTCCAACCATCGGGACCGGTATTGCTTTGCGAGCGAAGAAGCTCAGTCCTCGGTATGTCGGACCCTTCCAGATTGTCGAGCGAGTTGGGCCGGTAGCGTATCGCATTGCATTGCCTCCAGAATTGTCCAGATTACATGATGTGTTTCATGTATCGCAGTTAAGGAAATATATTCATGATCCGAATCAACCATTAAGTTATGAAGCGATTGACATCAGACCGGATTTATCTTATCAGCCTACTCCAATCAGGATCATCGAACGTGGCGAGAAAACGCTCTGGACAAGATCAATCCCTATTGTCAAGGTACGTTTTGTCAATTTTGAGGACAAAATTTTTAAAAGTTGGGGTGATTGTAACATCCCCAATTTCGCTAATTTAAATTATTTAAATTAGCAAGAGGTCAAGATGATTAATTAGCATTATGGATTAATTATGATATGGTGAGTTAATTGGGATTTTAAGCAAATAGGAGCGCAGGGGTATTTTCGTCTTTTTCACATATTTATGAGTTTCGGCTAAACCATCCTCCACGGAACATCCCTATATGCAATATGTGATTATTGTATAAGTATTGTGTGATTAAAATTGACTTAAGAAGAAATTAAGGAAGTTTAAGCCAAAATTGGACATAAGGGCGTTATGGTCATTTCGCCCCTTTTTAAGTGAGCTTCAGCTGGACAAAAACATAAAATTTCCTCTTCTTCATCATTTGCTGAAATTCTGAAACAAGAGGTTAGAGAGAGAGGAGAGAAACACGAAGAGAGAGGGAGAGAAGGAGAAGGTGAAATTGTGAAATGTTGATGCATGTAGGTAGAAATTACACCATTCTTCTCCATTTTCGATTTCCCTTCTCATGATACTAATATCAGTACCTGAATCATCCCCTTCTCCAAATTGCCATTTCTGAAACCTTGATGCATACCAAAGTGAAGCTTTGAGGAGTTAAGTCATTGCATGTCACCATTGAAGCTTCATTAGCAACCCTTGAAGTTCAACAACCATATTAGAGCACATACACTAGCTACATTGAGAATTGGATTAGTTTAGAGAGGATTTCAGTTTCTGGAATTGAGTTCTAGGCCATTGGGTAGCTTGAGTTCGTGATACTTGGTGGTTGGGATTGAAGATACCAACTCAAGGGAGATGCTGCTGGAAACCCGTAAGAACCCTCTTCGGTATTTAATTAATATCTCTCTGTACACAGATCGGATGAACATGATTCTTGATGATTCAGAAACTAGACACGAAATGCTTCAGATTAGGCACAAGAATGAACCGATTTCATTGAGTATGGTGGAAGAAAAAGGAATTGCAAGTTTCAGTTTTGGATTAGAGACAGTTTTGACCCAGTCACCTTGTTTCGGGTGTATCTCCCAAGTTACTGGATGCATGCGTATGATCCTTTGACCATTAGAAAGTAGACAAAATTATCTACAGAATGGGCACTGGTTTGAAGGGTTTTGGCCACGATTTGACCAAGATATGCGTGTTACAAAACGGCTCACTGATTCTGGAAAACGGATGCGAAATTGGAAGTGTTGGTTCCTCAAATTTCGGATCGAATCGCCAAAGTTCGAGAGACGCCAATTCCGTAGTCAAGGAGGAAGTTCAGTAGCTGGATTTGTGATTGGTTGCTGTTCCGAAGTTCAGTTTCGAGAATCGGACGAGTTCGGTGCGAGTACGTGATTACGGGGATTGTTCGAGAGGTTACGGTTCGTGAGGACGTGATTTCTCGCGAGGTCGTCAAATCGGTGAGTTCTATACTCGCTTAGGGACATTTTGTTGTCGAGTCATGTTATTTTCTGAAACGATATTATGGAAAATCCGCTTTGTGAAAACTTAACGAAAACGTTTTTATCGAAAAACCGTAAATCGCATAATTGCTCGAATTGATTGGATTGTCGATTTATGATATATATTGTTTGACTGTTTAATCGCTTTCGCTGGTCTGGAATAATAACTGTTATGTTGGGATATCGATCGGAACGAAATTGGAATCGGAACGGAATGGAATTTACTCATGAAAAACCTATTTTCTGGAAAACAGATAGAGACGCACGGATCGTGTGCCTATGAGCACGGGTCGTGCGCCCCCCATCTGATGCTACATGAAATGAATTTTTAAACACGCACGGATCGTGCGCCTAGTCGCTCGGGTCGTGCGTATCTTTCTGGAAATTTTCTACAAACTGTTCAACCACGCACGGGTCGTGCGCCTACACGCACGGGTCGTGTGAGACTCTCTGACCTACAATTTCAAAGTACCTTTTTATCCATTCCAAATGATTCCAATCCTCTTCTAATCCATTTCCCAAGGTTCCACAACAATGTAAAGGTAACAATGGTATAAGATTGAACATGTTCGATAGAAAGTTTGTGTGTTATGAATAAAATGGAAAACCGCACTTAGAGAACGCGAAAGTGCATATGCCAAGAATGTTAATAATACACGGTATTTGACTGATATTATACACTGTATTTGAATGATATGGTACATGGTACATGACTGAAATGACTAACAGCCCATTGCGGGTACACAGACTGAAAATGTATAATAAATACAAGAGGAAAAAGGGTGACGACCCTAAGAGGTTAGCATACTAGGGGAGGGGAAGTCATGAGCCCCAAAACCTAGACTCAAGAATGTTTCCCCTGCTAGAAATAGCGGGATGGGTTCACCAAAAGGTCAAGAGATGCCTATAAAATAGGTAGACTGAGGTGTTATGCTAAAAACATGGAACAAAAGATTGTATGCTGCATGTGTCGCTTAGGAGGGCCATGAGCATGAATGATACAGGAACTTAATATATTTTCCACGTGGTCGCTTTTTAGGGCCACGAGATAAAAGTAAAGCATAATTGAACCGTTAGAGTTAGTAAGGGGTCTCGATAGGACTCACTGAGATAATGTTTATCTCACCCTTCATATTTGTGGTTTTTACAGAGAAACAGGGAAAGGCAAAGGCGACTAAGCACGGTTAGCTGGTGCAACTCTTGGAACTATTGGAAATTAGATTCCCGCTTAGCCCTTTGTATTTTTATTTAGTTATGTTACCGATTGTATAACTTTCATTGTTTAAGTTGTAAAATCGTTTCCGCTACTTTATGTTTTGAGTATTGAACACCAGGATTATGTACGAGTCTTAAGTATAGAAACTTAAGCATTTTCAGGAAGTGTATGAGGTTCAGAGAACCATTTGATATGTATTATCGAAAGTTTTAGTAGTGTTCAATATTTCAATAACAGGAAGTTACTCTGATGTATGCCATTTAGTGCATTTCGGTGATTCTATATGTTAGAATTTATCGGGGTGTTACATTATGGTATCAGAGCTAGCTCAATTGGTAGTGGGAATGCATTGAGCTTGTACCTAAGCCTCAGGGTACAAGGTTCGATTCCCACGGAAGGCAAAAACTCTACATGGGGGGTAGAGAAGGTCATGAGTGCATTGCTGGGTAGCCTACTAAGTCAGAAAAGGGCCCTGGATGTTACACACTCTTTATAGCTTTTCACTTAGTATTTTTAATTGTGTTGTGTGCCTAATATTTAAGTCTTAGCACGTTTTTAGACTTTGGGTCTTATTTGAGCAGTATGACAATTTTTTGATTAATTCTTGTTTTTATTGCATATTGACCCCTGTCTACTCTATAGGCCATAACTTTTGAGGCGTGCGAGCATGCATTGGAAAGATAAGGAATAGAGCTACAATTCATTTGTTGAGCTCGAAACCCAATTCAGATGTCTTGAATGTCAAAACAGCGAATTACTGAAGCAGTACAGTGTAAAACGGAGGCAAAAAAACCACTGTAGCCCAAATTAAAAATGAATTTACCAAAATAACACCATTTTTAGATTATTTACCAAATGAGAAGACATCCAAAAATTAGGCCAGAAGTCGCCCCCAAGGGAAACGACTTCTAGACTGCATTTTTGCAAATTTTTTTAATTTTACAGTGCAGAAGTCGCCCCCTGTGGGAGAGACTTCTGAACTGTGTTTTTTAAATTTTTTTTTTACTTTTTATTAATTTAAATTAAGTTATATTAATTAATTAATTTCATTAATTTAGAAAATTAATATTTATAATTCTAAATATTATGGTGATAAAAAAAAGTATCGTCAACATCAAAACCATTGAAAAAACACAAAAAAAAAAACTGTAATTAGACACAAACAAAACTCTGTGCACTATGCACAGTGTTTTTATATATCTAATTTTTTATTTAAAAAAAAAAATATCTACCGTGTAGAAGAGATATAAAAATACCGTGTTGGTGGTGGCCGGCGATTCCTCCTTGAACGATGTTGTCTGCTGGTATTTCTTTATCAGTCGAGGTAGGTGCAGGTGTATAATACACCAAACAGATTATAAAACATACTTCCGACACTAATCAACAGTCAAGATCTTGCCGACACTAATAAATGATCAAGATCTTGCCACCGTTGATGAAAAGTGTCGGCACAGGGGGCTACTCAGTTTTAGGGTTCTAGACCGCTACTCAGTTTTAGGGTTCTAGACTAAAAATCAGTTTTCAGAAAATCTTCTCCGATTGTCTCGAAACCACAGCTATTAAATCCAAAAAAAAATCAAGGTTTTCATCGTTTACTATTTTTTATGAATTTTTTGAATTTTTCATAATCTCCCAAAAATCTAAAAAAAATTGTATAGTATTCTTCAATTTTATTAGATTTTTTGTGCTGTTGTTATAATTTTTTGATGACGTTTGACTTGTTTTTTATTTTCTGTCATAATTTTCGCATTATACGGCTAGCGGCGACGACAATATGTTCTATAATCTGTTTGGTGTCCACTCTGGTACGCTCGAATCAGTTGCATATCTTCAAAAGCTTCAGGAGCAGGCTGGTGCTACCATGTAGAACTGGCCACCACCATGTGGAACTGGCCACCACCATGTGGAACTGGCCACCACCATGTGGAATTGCCGACACTAATAAACGATCAAGATTTTTTTATAACTCAACACGGTAGTTTTATACCGTGTAGATATTTTTTTTAAATAAAAAATTAGATATATAAAAACACTGTGCATAGTGCACAGTGTTTTGTTTGTGTCTAATTATGGTTTTTTTTGTGTTTTTTTCAGTGGTCTTGATGTTGCCGATACTTTTTTTAACACCATAATATTTATAATTAATTTAGAATTATAAATATTAATTTTCTAAAATAATTAAATTAATTAATATAACTTAATTTAAATTAATATAAAGTAAAAAAAAAATTAAAAAACACAGTTCAGAAGTCTCTCCCACAGGGGCGACTTCTGCACCGTAAAATTAAAAAAATTTACAAAAATGCAATTTAGAAGTCGTTTCCCTTGGGGGCGACTTCTGGCCTAATTTTTGGATGTGTGCTAGTTTGGTAAATAATCTAAAAAGGGTGTTATTTTGGTAAATAAATTTTTTATTTGGGCTACAGTGGTTTTTTTGCCTAAAACGGATTTTGGGCGGAATATTAGTTTGTGAACGGGCTTTTACGATAGAATCCATTTAGGGATTTAGGTTTTTCCTTGAGTTGAGACTAAATACAGTTTAGGAGCCATCTTTTTGGTTCTTACGCATTCTTACTCTAATTTTACATTTTGTCCCTAACCTCCAAGGAAGTCTAAAACCTAAGTCAATTCATTGGTGAACATGTGTCGCTTTACGGATTTTAAGCCTAAAACCTTAATGGTTGCAATTTCAGTTCTTCTTATTTCGCTTGAATCATTCGAATTCTGTTTTTGCAAAACGCGATTCATTTGTGTACACGTTTGCTTGTATACAATCTCAAATGCACGCAAATTGGGGTTGGTAAAACTGTCAACTGGTGAACTCAAAATCTAATTCAAATCCTCTCATTTTATCTCTTTCGAATTCATTTGTTTGACAGAAAACTTTAACGAAATTTACTGGAAAACAGTATGTCACTCTCTTCATATGCTTAGCAATGCTAAAAATCTTATAACAAATAAATTGGTAGCTTTTCAAACTGATCTGAAAAATATGAATTTGATCCTTAATAGAAGAAAATAAAAACACATTTAGAAACCTATTACTGATTCTGCCATGTATAACACATCTAAATTTTCTAATGTATCAATATTCTAGTTTGAGAAAATACCCAACTTAGACAAATATTAGATTATGAGGAGCCTATAAAAAAATCATATCGGAGGAAAGCAATTATTCTTCCTTCTTTTCTAGCTTCAATCCTTTGACATTAAAGTTAGTGCTAACTTAATGGCCAACCCCATCATGATAACTATCCTTAACATATCCCAAGTAGGTAGCTCAGTTGGCGAGCTAAGGGATACCGAAGGAGTGCACCAAAGGAATGCACCAAAGGAGTGCAAGAAGGAGGTCCCGAGTTCAACCCGTGGAAACTAACATTTCCCCCACCCCCACTAACATTGCCTATCAAAAAAAAAACTATCCTTAACATCTCAAATGAAGAAATAATTCTAATACACTTAAAGTCATTTAAATCACAAATAATAGCAGCATACTGGCTACATGCTTGTGCTTGCAATTTGAAGATCGACATTAAGTCCAATAACATGCATGGATTTGCATTATCATACTAAAATGTATTAGATATGTTTTAAGGATAGTTGGAGTAGCTCTTTACCTAAATTCAAAGTTCTGAAGGATCAAGAGGAGTCTTTTTTCTAGTATATATTTTGTTTGATTAAATACATATATAGATATAGATAGATTAGATTGATCCCTTTAAGAAAAAACCCAATATGTTGACCAAAAAATAAGAAAAGGATCATTACTCTTCAGCCCCCCCCCCCCCCCCTCCCTAATCGCTACAACCCCACACACGTAACCCCTAACTAGAGTTGCACAAGAAAGGGGGGTTGAATTGTGTTTTGGGGGAATATTTTCTAAAATTCTTTTCTCAAACTCTTTTCAACTATACATTGAATAAAATAAACATTGACTTAAAATGCTCAATCTATATTTTATGGGGTAGACACATAAATCAATTAGATCAATGCAGACAAAGGTTTAGCATTTAAAAGTTTTAGAACACAGACATAGAACCCGATTTTATTTAATCAATATATGGGAGTAGTATATTTCAAATATCATGATATGGTATCAGCCTAGCGTTCGCCTAATGCTTGAGTTGTGTGCGTAAATTTCTCTATGACTATGGTTTTGTAAATTCCATATCTGATTTATCTTTATCAATTCTCCAAAACCAAGACCATTGGTGTATGTAGATTACGGCTGTCAATTTGGCCTCAAGCCCCAAACTCAGTCCTATTGGCCCCCAATCAAGCCTCATAAAATTGAAGCCCCCTATTAATGGGGCTTTTTTTAGCTCCAGCTCACACTTTTAAATTTTTTAGTGGGTTAGGCCCTGAGCTTTGTGGGCTGGCCCCCAAATTTTTTTTTAATTTTTTTCTCACTATTTACACCTCCATTTTCATTCTTTCACCCCCTTCCTCTTCTCCCTCCCTCTCACCACATCCACCACCACCACCATCACCATCTCCCACTCATGATCACCACCACCACCACCACCTCTTTTCCCACTATTTATACCTCCACTTTCATTCTTTCACTCCCCTTCCTCTTCTCCCTCACTCCCACCACCACCACCACCACTCTCACAACTATCACCCCCCCATCACCCACTATCACCACCAACCTCATTTTTTTCCCACCCCCACTTCCATTCTTTCACCGCCTCTCCCTCTTTACCCTCATCACTATCACCACCACCTCCTTCTCCCTCTCACCACCAGTAACAAATTTTTAGGTTTTCAAGACTAACGAACGACAACGGGAGGACTTGTAATTTCCAGTTTTTTTAAGAAAGTAAATAAATTTTTAGGGCTCATGGGCTGGCCTAGGTCGAAGCGCAAATAGGTCTGTGGGTAATTTTCAGTTTCGTTGCAAAAACATAAAATTAAGGGCCTTGGGCTGGCCCTGGCCCACTGGGGCTTGGGGCCTCTGTGGGCTTTTGAAATGTGGGCTTTTGGGCCCATGGGCCATGTGGGGTTGGGGCTGGGCTGGCCCACATGGGCCAAATTGACGGCTCTAATGTAGATGATACCATTATCATGGGGGAACTCTACTTTCCTCAAGCACACGGATCTGGTCACTGGATTGGGAATTCTCAAACGCATGTCCCGGTGGGTGACTGCTCATGCCGTAGTAGTATCCCCCAAACTGGGCGGGATTTCCTGTCTGATATGCAGCATTCTGGGGATGTGGAACAAACATTGGAGTAGGACTTGCTGGACCTCCTTGTAACACAACACTTGGATTAGGAGCGTGAACCTGCGGTCCACCAGCAGCTCCATTTGGTACAACCCCAGCAGGTTGACTAGCCTCTACAACTCCAGAAGGGTTTGACTCAGCAACTTGAGGCACATAATTGAAAGGCATTCCCCACGGATATGCTTGAACAGTTGGATGGCTCTGGCCGTTTGCCCCTGGAGAGTAGGCGAGATGAGGGACCCCTGGTCCAGGAGGTGGGATAGCAGAGGCAGGCCCACTAGGATTTACAACTGTTGTACCACTCTTCAGACTCTGTAGCATGTTCATCATTTCGGCCATCTGGGCCTCCATAGTACCCATCTTATCTTTCAAAGCCTGGTTCTCCTGAGCTAGTTGCTCAGGGTTGAGTATTGTTATAACCGGGTCATCTGGATCCACCTGATTCTCATTCTCGATCTCTGGATTCTCTGGATTGCTTGCCATTAATCTCGCTTGAAGACGTGTGTTGTAACGTTGAAAGCGAACCAGCGTGCCTTTTCTGTTTGTTTAGACATTTATTGCATAAGAATCAAGATAAATGCATGAATGAATGTATGAATGCATGTACAATGTTTGCTTGATGCCGGGAACCACGGGATGCCTTATCTTGTCATAAGCGCATAAAATTTTTCTTTTTGATTTAGGAAGCGAAGTAAACGAGGAATCGAAATAGCAAATCAACATACTTCATTCATTGAGAATTCAAAGCTTTAACAACTTTCACCAAAGGGGAAAGACAGTACAATATTCATAATGAAGCAAAATAAAAGAGTACAATATTCCAGAATACAATACTCAAAGTAAATGCTCTAGATGAAGAGTACAAATAAACGACTCAAATACAAATAGCTTTGAATTCCCCGACTCCCTTCCTCTTCTTGTTGACACTTGCACCTTGAGACTGCTCCTTGAATTCTGTGATCAATGCTCTGCAGTACTTCACAAACTGGTACACCTCGGGTTGGGTGTTGAAGAAATGCATCTCAGCCTCAGCTATCCTCAGATTCTTGGGAACCCCCACCATAGCCTGACTGGCCAGCTCTGACAGCTTCGAGAACTTGCTCTTCCACAGCTGGATCTCATCCCTGAGCTCCTTACTGATCTCTTGATCTTCAATCTTTCCAATCAAATCTAGGAAGCGCTTTTCCCAATATTGGCTCTCAGCTCGGACCTGTATGTAGGCCTCTTCTAGACAGCGAAGGTTCCTTTTCAATTCATCAGATATTCATCTTTCAAATCTCAGGGCTTGCTGATATTCTTTGAGAATCTCATCAATAGCACCTCTTTCTCGCTCGAGGTTTCTCAGCTGACCCCTCAACTCTACCACCAGATGTGATTCTTGTCCTGATTCAATGGCTATTGTCTTCCATTCTTGAGCTTCCTCAAGTGCCTTCCTTGTTTTCTGTTTATACCTTTGGAGCTCCCCTCTGGCTCCCTTCAGATATCTCTGGGCTTCTATCTTGCTTTGCTCTTCTTTCTCGAATCGCTTAACACTTTCTTCCACAGCGATCATCTTGACAGCGTTTTCTCCCTCTAGCTTTTCCTTCTCTAAAGCCATCTCCTCTAACTTAGCCTGCAATGCTTTCTTTTCCTTTTCCACCTTGGCTAAAACAGATTTGACTTCGTTCAGCTCCTCATAGGTAGGGAGATAGGGCTCTGGTATCTCCTCCTCAAGGGGAAGTGCCCCTTGACTCAGTGATTTTGTCCTTTGAAGCTTCTCCTTGAGCCATTGATTGAAGGTGGTGTCACTGGTTCTTTTTGACAGCTCTTCACCTCCCTTTCGCACTACGGATTCCCATGATTGTTGAACTCTTCGAAGCAAATCACCGCATTTAGGCATCCCCTTATAGAGGTAAACACGGGACAACATGCTTTCGGAGGGTGAGTTCCTCATCGGGTAACCGAGTTGCCTTAGGGTCAATGAAGGGTTGTAATTGATACACCCCTGAGTCCCCATGAGAGGCACGTTTTGAAAGCTTCCGCAGCTGAACACCACCACAGGTCTGTCATTCCAACAAGCAACTGTAAACCACCGGATTTGGAGATCATTGAGATTTTTCAGAAACTCAACCCATTCCAGAGAAGTTCTGACCTTCACATCACAGCTTAGAGCATAAGAGATTAGCTCCCTGACATCTTTTCGGTTATGGATTACATGGGTGATAAGCCAGGCATAGAGGACATGAGAAGAAATTAGGCACATCTTCTTTTTATGGAACCGACTGTAGCGGGTGAGAGCATGGTATGTGTTAGCAAGAACAGCAGGCACAGGATTGACAGGGTTCTTGGTGTCCTTGAAGGCAAAGAATGCACCAATCGCATCTTCATCAACATACCTTTCTATTTGAGGAAAGAGAACAACCCCAAATATGGTGAGAGCAAGCACTAACTTGAATGAACCCCATTTCTTAGCCAAAGCATAGGATTGCATCAGGCCCTCGAAGTACTCTTGCGGATACCCAACTACACCATTTCTTTCTAACTTTTGCAACTTCAATTTGTCCACACCAATCCTAAGCAACATTGCAAGTTTCTCATCAGTGTAGTACTGTCTTTGATATTGGTAGGGCCTAGCATGAGATCTGGAGAACCCCAAAAGTTGTTCATATTCCTCTAATGTAGGTGATAGCTGAAAGTTCTTGAAGAAGAAACATCTCACATCAGAATCGTAGAACTGGCTTAAAGCCACAAGGGCATCCTCTTGGACATCCAACCGCAAGAGCCTACGAATATTCCCATATGCAGATCAAAGGAATCCATTTCAATCGGGCCCATAAGAGCTGCACACTGTCTCAGACTACCAACATCAACCTTCTTCATAACTGGGAAGTGAGAAGTAAGTGAAGACTTGCTATTCGATTCCATTCTGATGCACCTATGACAAGACGGTACATTATTCGGTGATCCCCGGCAAGCAAATGCAAATGAGATGCAATATGAATGCAAATATTTACAACATTTGGTTTTAATGAATGCGGCATGATGCGATTATGATGTGAATGATGCGCGTGAAAAAAAAAGGCGATGCATATGGACGGAAGTTTAAAAATTTAGGAGACACACTACGTGCCGCCTCACGCAGTGGTTCATTTGAAGAAGGAAGATATTTTTGTATTTTCTTGGAAAAACTTTGAAAAGCTCCTTTTGAGGAAGACATGTCCTAAATTTCCATGCAGCACACAATTCGTATGCCCTCGTGTCCTACAAAGGTGGGAATCCTAAGTTCTAGGATAACTTCAAAGGTTCCTCCCATGTAGTTCTAATTCACACCCTCACAATGGCTACCAGAGCTATAGAATCCTCATGCCGACACCCACAAATGTAGGATGCTACCAAGTGTGAGGCGTCATGAGAAAGCGTACTCCGGTTGAGACTTTCATGAGTATCAGACAGACAAAGGTCTTGAATGACAGTCACTAATCGCCTCCACTCCCCTAAGTGTTTGTTGGATCCGGGTATAGGAGCCCACTCATAGCACACAAATCATAAGGTGTGAAAGTGTGTGATCGAGGACATACTTCCTAAAATCTACCCAACCCCACCTGCAAGGAAAACCAGAACAGCCCAGACAATAGCAAGCAATAACATGTTGTCTACCCTAAGGTTTAATATCATCTTAAAACAAAATAAGCTAACCTAAGGTGTCAACAATAATCATGTATAGCTTACCTCAAGAAAGGGAGCGAAGAGGAAGGGATCATAAGGGCATAAGGGCATAATGCGTGAGATTACCTTGTAGAAAGGGAGCAAAGAAGAAGGGGACGTGGAGATTGGAGAAATGCATGCATGATCATAAGCATATAAAGAAAGAAAAAGAAAAGTAGAAGAAGAAACAAGTAGCAAACATAGAAGGAGAAAGAAGCAAATGCACATGGATGCAACACCACAACATGATAATGCAAGAGAAACAATCAAGCATCACAGACAAAGAAAGAAGAGAAAAGAAAAAGAAAAGGAAGAAAAGGAAGAGATAGAACAAAGTTTTCAAGTCAAACAATTTAAATCACACATCAAGTTAACTAGGCTTGACCCTCGTCTTTTTAAAAAAATTTCCAAGTGGAGTCGCCAGCTGTTGCACCCCGAAAAATCCGGTTTGGACTTCTCATTTGACAACGTGAAAAATAGTAGAGCCGCCACCAATATTTATTTAGGAAAACATTGAAAAAACCTTTTTTGGAAAAGCGGATGGTCTTTTGAAAACTCAGAGATGTAGGTTCAGGGGTCGGTTAGGTGCGGGGAAGGTATTAGCATCCCGCACCTCCTTTCTACTGAAAGGGAACCATTAACTTGATGTGTGGTCTAGGAAAAGTTGATTTGAAATGATTTTTGTTCTACTTCTTTTCTTTTCTTTCCTTTTCTTTTTATTTCATTTGAGAAATTGTTTTATTGAAAACGGGTGGAAGAAGAATATTTTTGGTATCTTTGAAAAGCGGAACAAAACAAAGATTTTTTAAAAGGGTGCTTGACGGGCTGTGACCCGCTCCTACGTACCCTCACTGGGATGAGGGATCAAAGCTACGTAGTTCTCGTCTTTTGGTTTTGAAAATGTTTTTGTGTTTTATCTTATTTAATTTTTTTTGGAGCTTTTGAAATAAGACTCAAGTGTTCACGAATACCAAACAAGCAATGGCTTCGAGTGGCGTTCATTCCTAACTTGAAAGAAAAGAGTTGAAACCAGTAACCAGTCAAGCAAAGGCTTCGAGCGATTACAAGTAACAACGTTTTATTATCTTTTTTGAAATTGCTTTGAAAAAGGGCGAGCACCGATGACAATTATCACTAATAGCTCATGTTGTTTTTGAAATTTGAATTAGTTTGTGTTTGGTTAAGGTGTGGGAGCTTTCATAATAGTCAAACAAGAAAGGCTTCGAGTGACTACCACTAATAACTCCTCATTAGCGATCAAACAAGCAAAGGCTTCGAGTGATGACTAATGATTTATTTAAGAAAATGCCTTAGGGTTTTCATTGGAAAAGCATTTTATTTTGATTTGAAAACTAGTTTAGAAAAGAGTTTGATTTGGAAAAAGATTTTGGAAAACAAGTAGAACACTTCAATCAACTCCAAATCCATAACCAATATACAAATCATTCAATTACAATTCATGCAAGCATTACAAATCCAAGAGGCAAGCATAGGCATGAACATGTAATTGTCAAAACTAGTTACAAGTTGCAATAAGAATGGTCACACAAAAATGAGACATTGATCAATTACAAAAGGGTAGCTCATTGAATCAATTTAAGAATCAATCAATAAAAACACAAGAGTTGAATTCCTTTTGGTAATCCTTGACACTTATTAACAATGCACAAGTGCATAAGCGTCTAGTCATTTTACCAAATGTTCAACACCAAAATGTATACAAGAGTTGAATCATTTTAAAGTAATCCTCAACATTTAAAATTATGCTTGAAAGCACATGTTGAATCCTCTTACCAATCATCAACATTTAAACAAATTAATGACTTAAAACAAGCACCGCATTTGCAAGACTCAAAGTGACCAAAAGAAAGTATTCACAAGCTATATCACAAACAATTGGCAAGCAAGGAATCATAAACTCACATTTTGTTCATTGAAAATTTAAAGAGAGTTGAATCACTTGAAGTAATCCTCATCACTTAAAAAATGGCGCCCAAGGCACAAGTGAGAGTCATGTTACTCATCATCAATATTGAAAACAATTGACAAACCAAATTCACAAGAACAAGTAAGATTACAATTCAAAAGGGATTGAATCCTATTGAACAATCCTCATCACTTAGAGAATAGTGCTCAAGGCACAAGTGAGAGTCATCTTGCCAATCATCAACATAACAATTACTTGCAAGCAAGATTCCATCAAAACAACTTGAGAAAACATTTATTAAGCATAATTGCAAGCCAAATAGCCAAGAAACAACAAAACCCTAATTATTTCTCATGATTTGCGAAGCCAACACATAGCCAAACAACAAATTTATTCATCAAACTCACAAAACCAAGCAAGCACAAGATACTAGCAAGACTTAGGAACAATTAACCACATGATTTAAGCACTAAAACTTCAAATCAACATTTATTCTTCATTTCTTTAATTTTTGCGAAACATATATGAGTAAGAAAAGGAGATTTGCAAACTTAAACAAAGGATCTAAGCATGAAAACACCAAAATCGAGTATCCACAACAAGATTAAGCATCATCAAGCAAAGAGGAACAACAAAATCAAATTAAAACCAATTTTAACATGATATACGAACTAAATAACACATGAAGCAACAATTTTATTTCACAACAAATACAAAACCAACACAAAAACAACATAAATCAATTTATTCAAGGGTGAGAGGCACCTTAAACACCCAAGCCTCCCTAAGTGCTTGTCAATAGTGTTTAAGGCTCCTCTCACCAACAACAACCAACAAATCACATTTTATATATGTGTATGAGAGTATGCGAAATGAAGGAAAGGAAGAGCATGAGTTTTGATGCAAAAATGTTGAAGATAATGCTATGGTTTTTAGAGTATACCTTGGACCCAAGCTAGATTATGAAAGAAATGAAGAGCAAGAACACAAATCAACAATGATCTTCAATAGAACACCACAAGAACCCCACGCAAATCTTCAAACCACAAGCCTTTGATGATGCAAATATGAACTAGAGTAGGAGAGTATGGAGATGTATGGAGTGGAAATGAATTTGAGATGAAAAAGAGGAAGGAAATCAAAAAAATATGGAGGAGGAGTGGTGGTGGTGGCTTCGGCCAAGAGGGTATTTGGAGGAGAGGAAAGTTGTGCTGAAATTTGAGAGTGGAAAATGAGGCCAAAGGTTATGAGAGATGGGCTTAACAAGGTATATATAGAGTGCAATTAGGTTTAAGGGCATAATGGTCATTGTGCATCACCTATTGTTCTAGGATTTCATTTAAAATTTGAATGGAGGGTGAGGATTGAATCACACTTTGCAAAGGGCAAAAAAAATGAAAACTTGGAGGAGAATGAGAGGGGGTATGCGAAAATGAGAGGGAGAGTGGTGCCCAAGTTTTGCAAGTTGTCATCTTATACTATTGTACTATTGTGAGACCCTTCCAAATATCTTCTTTTTTTGATTATTCTTTCACAAGATAAATCCATAAAATCTAACCATATTGGGCCAAATACTAGGAATATAAATGAATGGGCCATTTTCATGAGATCACTATGCCCAAAAATGATATAAAACCTCTCCTTGCATTTTTTTTAAAGAATATTCCTTTTTTGTTGACTTTTTAAATTTGACTTTTTGTACAAAATCAACAATGCATGCGCAACACACATATAACTCAAAACATTTGCCCCAAATAAATTCCCTTAAAAGTGCACAATGATTCTTGATGAGAAATTATCCTACTTTGCAAAATGACCAAAATACCCTTTGACCTAAAAACTTGTTTCTTGCCCAAAAAATGCATTTCCACTCTAAAAATGATTCTAAAAACCCTATGATGACTTTAAAACCTTTAAAATGCATGCAAAATGCTTCTTACACTCTACAAAATGATTTCACACTTCACAGTTTACTATTTTTGTGGAAAATTAGGGTTTTGACCCTAGGCGGACAAAATTAGGGTATGACAAAGAAGAATAGGTATCAAAGTTCAAGCCTGGTTGATCTAGTAAGACAACTGAAATTGGATAAGTCGTTGACTTAGACAACTCCGAAAAAGCCATAACCGGTGTAAGGGCATCAGGCTGTAGGGTTGAGTTCCGTGGACCGAATTATAAGGGTCGAAGACACACTCTTATTATCATTTTGGGTTAATCAAAAACATCGTTTGTACCGACGACTGCCTGAAATGCTAGAATTGTTTTCAAGATAACCGAAGACGTGGGTTACTCAAACGTTTACTCAGAAGTAATGGAAGACCGAATTGACATATGAATATAATTGCTAGTAGGAGAGGTATCAAGCCATGTTAAGGCAATTACCTTTTGGCAGTTATAGTATTCAAGCTTCCACTACTAAGGTAAAACTCCAATCGTTAACCTCGATATCGTCAGGGTTAACAGTAAGTTGCTATGACTTTAATCCACCGGATGGATCAAGACTCGTTTCTCGATTCTGATAATCTATTAGTTAGACGTCAATAAAACACGAATGTGCTGAATTCAGAGTTGTCTGATTTTAGTCCAGTACACGAGGCTGTCCCTAAGGAATCCGATGAGTTGGATACGTGTAGTACATTTTTCTTTTTATCCATTACACCAGTTTGATGGAAGAATGTCTGGGGATGAACCATATGTCGACCTGAGACTAAATGATTGGACAGTGAGTGTATAACACACGAGTCCTTGATAGTGAACCATATGGCCATTTTGTATAGTTTTCGAGGCGTTCAGCCATGTCTGTTCTTCTTCATGAAATACAAATCTTTGTGTTAACCTTGAAGTCTTATGTTTGAGCTAATTTGAGAAAAGGATTGGAGGGAGGTGAATTGGATCGAATAGAATAGCGATTTAAGAAAAACAACGTTTTCGGCACAGTTACAAACCTAGGAGCCCGAATCATGCGCCCTAAGGCCCGATCTGAGCACCTGACTCTGTCCCCATTTTAAAATCAAATATCCGCCTTCCTTTCGGCTCAATTCCTTTCCTGATTCCTTCCTCGACGAACCAAATTATTTTCTATCTGAAAGGAGCCCAACTCAAGCACGATCAAGCAAATTGTGAAATTTTGATCACGCAGATGGTTGATTTCAACAAAGTAACACTTTTATTCTCACCTTCGACATTGTAAATTTTAAAATCAGAGAATGAAATTACCGCTTTGTGGAAACGTCGTGCATTGAGTAAGGTCACTTGTAAGTTGGGGTGAATTAACGTTTTTGAAATAATCGTATTTTTCAAAGTGTCATTATTTGGAAACCCCATTGAAAAACATCTTTTATCCAAATGGAACGACTATACCTTCCAGTTTTATAATTAATGTAATGAAAGGACATTTCATTACGATTTTGGAGTTTCCTTGGTCGAGTTGCAAGAAAAATCGTTTTCTAAATTCATTTGGGCTGAGAGTCAACCTATTCTATAAAATAACTCTGCCAAAATTTTTAGTAAAAAGAGTCAAGCGCTTATGCAAGTGTAACTCGAAAAGAAAGGGAAACTGTTCTTCCGGATACCGCGTGGTTTTATTTCAAGTAATCCTCTCATAGACATCCTTTCCTTCAAATTCAAGCTACGGCTATGCCGAAGACCTTCGGAGTTCCTAACTTTGATAGTGCAGGATGTATTGATACCCTAAGCTATAAGTGGTGTTCTCAACAGATTGTAGGTATATCAGTGGTCCATAACAACTAGTGTCTGCCATCAAAAGGTCGGAGTAGTTGATTATCGGAAAAGTTTGTGTAAGCAAGGTGTATGAGTTATAAACGATTTTGAGAACAAAATCTTTCAAGTTGGGGTGATTGTAACACCCTTAGTTTCGTTAACTTCGATTTACGAAATCAACTCTTGATTTATTATTCGATTAAATGATAAATCGAGTCTCGGATATGTCCTTGTCACGAAAGCAATATTTAATTCCTCAATCGTATGAATTATATACAATTTTATTCGGATTGTGTGAATTGTTGTGGGAATTAGAACACAAGGGTAAAATTGTCATTTTGCCTCATGTTGAAGATGTTCTATTCGACGAAATAATGGATCGAGTCCTAAACACGCCAGGATTATGGAAATGCTATTTAAATTGCTAAGTTATATGGATTGTTGAGTGTTGGATGGATTAGAATGAATTTAAGTGAGAATCAAGGGTAAGGGCATTTTGGTCATTTCGCCTCATTTAAACAACCCTCAGCTTATATCACCACCTGACCCTACTCCTTTTCCTATCATTCAGCCTTTTAAATATATATTAGAAGAGAGGAAGTGAGAAAAGGAGAGTTGAGGTGAGAGTTGAATATAAGGGCAAAATAGTAATCTCACGTTCATTTAAAAACCTCACCAACTTATCTCTCTCAACCACACTCTCACTCACTTCACTGATGTTCTGAAATCAGAAAAAGAATTAAGGGTGAGAAGAGAGAGGTGGGGCGAAGAGGGAGAGGAAGAAGGAGGAAGAGAAATCCTTGATTCTCCATGCATGTGGGTGATCCCTTCTCCATCCCATTCCATTTTTCTTCCTCTATTCAATGGTGCTAAGTTCTGAAACCACACTCATCTCTAGCTCTGTCCACCATGGAAGGAGCTTCAAGCTTAAATAGAGGAGATAATGGAGTTATGATGGCCCTTGAAGCATTGCATGTATCATTGGAGCTTTGGAAGTGATTTGATCAAATTGGTGAAGCCACATTGTGGATTGGTTCAATTGGGGAGTGAATTCAGTAGCTTAAAGAGTGGTGATTCGAAACTGGAGCTCAACAAAAAGGGTATTGGTTGCTGGCAATAATTTGGAAGAGCGATTCCAAAGTTTGTTCGAATTCGGTGCGAGTTCCTGAAGTTCGGAGCGGTGGAACCGTAGGAGCGGTCCACATCAACTCCTTGAAGCTACATTGTTGAGTAAGAGGGGATTGGAGTGTTGAAGTTTCTGTTTGAGCAAGTGAAGCCCATCGAGTTCGGTTTCGGAGGCATTCGGAGCGTGTTCGTGATTACGGGGATTGTTCGAGAGGCTACCGTCCGATCATTTTGTACTCCGGCGTAATTTCTCGGGGATTAGTCAAATCGGTGAGTTTTACTCACGATTAGGGATTATTGGATATTCTGAGATTGTTTTGTTTTCGGTCCTATGATAAAAATCTTGAATTCGAAACACTTATAGAGTCCAAAACCGTTTTTTTGGGGAAAATAGTGTTTTACGATTTTTCTAAAAATATATGTGTATTTTATGGATTGTTGATTTTAATGCTTTCGCTGGAATATGGACTGAATTGCTGGTTATACTGTCTGTTTTTAAGTTACAAAGGCCCTAGAATGTCTCGGTAACGGATTGAAAGCGAAACGCCACAAAACCGAAATTTTGGAAAACTGTTTTCTGCACTTTCAGCTAACCATCGCGTCGCGACCCGTCCCCTTCGCATCGCGACCATGCTTAATTTTGTGACAATTTCGTGCCTGTAACTTTTCGCGTCGCGGCGGAACCTGTTCGCGTCGCGACGCAGTGTAATTTTTCAGCAAACCCTACTGATTTTATTTTTGCCATAACTTTTGATCCGGGAGTTCGATTGAAGTGTTGTTAGGTGCGTTTGAAAGCTTATTCAGAGACCTAACCATATAAACATAAATTGAATGGCAGAATGCACTGGTTTCAGAAAGTTATAACCTTTTGAAAAACTGAAACTTAGACCGCGTGTGAGATAATGTTTTGCATAATAAACCGGATCACAAATCCAACACGACGCTATGATTATAACGCCGGATGTCTAACATAGGATTCATCAAAACGGGTTATAGATCAACAATATATATAGATTATCTAGAACTTAAATGACGGCCCAATGCGGGTGCGATATATAGATTATATCGAGTTGGGTGACGACCCAACGAAATAGCATACTAGGAAGGGAAGTCATGAGCCATCAGTCTTATGAATCGAAGTTGTATAAAATCTTGTAGTTGTTTCCGCTGTTTTCTTGTAATGATTTATATCTAAGCAGGAATTTTTATACTCTGATATGAACCAAATCGTATGTTTAGGTATTTCTTTGTTAAAGAAATACCGGGGTGTTACATTTCACAACAACAATTTTGACATTCTACAAAACATTACAAACCCAAGAGAATGTAAGAAAAATTGTAGGAGTCTATTAGGGAAGGAAGAGAGGGATTTAGTGAGATAGTGTTTGGTTAATAAAGATGGATTTTAATGAGAGAAAAATAATAATTTATTATAGTTTTCAGGGGCGCTTCTAGGGTGAGAGAGCAAATCAAATCCCTCACCGGTGAACCATTAAATATGACCGTAGGATGTAGTATAAAAATTCATCAACAGTTGAGATTTAATACTGGTTGATTCAATCTTAACCACATTTTAGTGGTTCATCGGTGCGAGATTTGATTTGCTCCCTCACCCTAAAAACACCCAGTTTTTACACTCTTGTAATATTTTATGTGACATTTTGAAAAATGTATTTAAAAGATTATGAAATCCTCTTCTTTTCACTCCAAATCATCTCAATATTGATTGGAAGTTAAAATTAAGCTTAGAGAATGTTTATTCTCCTCAACCTTGTTTCCCAACCAAATACAATGCAAAAGAAAAAGAAGAGTCCCCCAAGACATAATAGTAGACTCCTTTGTCTTATATTAAGTACATATTATGAGAGAGATACCGTCAAATCCAGAGAGAAGTGATCTCTCTCTAGATCTAACGGCCCTCGTTAGTGCAACACTATTCTACGCGCAATAGAAAATCTGTGCTCTATTAAGTACCATATTTGCAATATTTACCATTTTAAAACTTAAGAGAGTGTACTACATATTTTCAATAATATTTTGTTTATTTGTATCTTAACCACCTATATTAATTATTCCTTCAGTTAATATTTTTTAAGAGATATTCATTAGGTTTTTTTTTATAGGCAAAGTCGTTAGAAATTAGTGTGTTAGTAGTTGTTAGAGGGGAGGGGGAGCGGGGTTCGAACCCCGTATGCCTACGTTTTTCCACCAACGATGTCTTTTTCACTAAACCATATGAGATATTCTTTAGGTGAAACAATTTGTAAATTGTATGAGATATATGAGATGAAAGCACGTCAACAATGAAACACTAATTGATTATTGAAAAATGCTAACGTCATATTATTTTAAACATAACCCCTTTTATTGATTGAAATTCGAATGAATTTCATCAAATTTATATATGTTACATACAAAATTTCGTATTTACTATAGTCTATTATATCTATTATAAGTGTTAGCAAATTGATAAAAGTAGACATTTTCTTAATTTGCCATTTGTCCAACTTTTGAGGTATTTCAGTCATTTAGCCACAAAATGACAAAAAAAAATGTAAGCTTTTTAAGCTTTACCAAAAAAGCTGCTTCACTATTGACGCAGTCAGCAAAAAATGTACAACTTTTACTGAACTGTTGACGCGGGACAAAAAACAAGGTCTGACATGACGCAAAGGACAGAAAAAACTTGGTTTGACGCACAGACAAGAAAAACGGACTGTTGCAAAGAGAGACAGCCGCGCAACAAAAGCTGACACACTGACTTACTAAAGGCTGACGCGTCAGAGAGAGAAAAAAATAGTACTTTTTTTAGGCGAAAAATTAATAAAATAAACAATCTACTCACAATAATCTACTAAAACTACTAGAACCAATCAATTTAACTACTAAAAATTTTCAATTTTTTTTAACTATTAACAAAAAATTCAAAGTTACTTTTTTTATAATTTCATAATTTAAATAAAATGATTCAATTAGTATTAAATGTTCTAGGATAAATTTAACCACTAACAACTACCGAAGATTGACATTCAACCACTAACAAAAACTCTAAATTAACTTTTTTGTCTATTATTAATGTTGAATGTTTTAATTTATATTAAATGATCTAGAATAATAAATATTTTTAGTTAAGGCTATATTTCAACTTGCTTATATCAATTTAACCTCTAAAAATTGGCAACTTTTTTAACCCCTAACAACAATTCCAAAATAACTTCTTTTTTATAATTTCATAACTCAAATCAAATGATTAAATTGGCATTAAATGATTTAGAATAAAAAATATAAACAAGAGGCAACGAGAGCGACAAAAGAAGGGGTAATGGGAGAGGCATCGGGGAGCGGCAACAACAACGGCAACAAAAGACTAGCAATGAAATCAACAACTGGAGAGGCAACAAGAGAGGCAACGAGAGCGGCAACGAGAGCGAAAATGGGAGCGAAAACAAGGGTGCATATCTTATATTAGATCTCATTTTCTTTTTTCTGATTTTTAGTCAATTATTAAGATTAGAAAAGATACTGACTTTTCTTTTAACTTTTTGCAACACGAATTTTTTAAGCAAATTGAAATATAGCTTTTTATTGAGTTTTTTCTTTTTCTTTAATAAAATTTTACAATTTACAAAATATTTATAGATTTAAAGCAAATTATATCCGCACAGATAAAATACTAGTGATCCATTTGAAATCCAATTATTAAGAGGGTGTTTGTTGAAAAATGAGTGTTACAAAATGTGTTGCTAACATTTTCTAATACTCATTTTTCAACATCTCATGAATTTCAAATGAATCATACTAAATAATGTATGTACCATATACATTTAATGAAATCTATGTAAATTTTAACAATATAAGAGAGTGGGTTAAAACAGGGTGACGAAATGTGAGATGCTAACATTTTTATTGTTTATTGATAGTTTATTACTGGTGTGTAAAATTAAAAATGTTAGCATCTCACATTTGATTAATTTATTTGTTTATTGATAGTTCCACACCAATGCCCAAATTTCGATCCATTTGATTAATTTACTACTTTTCTTTATGGCCATTTGATTATCACAATCATATCAAAATCCGAACTTAGAAATAAGAGCTAGTGAGCTACTCCCTCTGTTTTCAATTATAAGCAAATAGTGGCTAGACACATTTTTTAAGAAAAGTTAGAAAAAGAAATATTATTCCTATAATACCCCTATTTATTCTTGCATTGGTAAAAGTAAAAGTAGTGTAAAAAAAGTTGTGTGTCTTGGTAAAAGCAAAAGTAGTGTCATAAATAGGGGTAAAGTTGACATATTAAGTGAAAAAAGCTTTGACTTGTTTATATTTAGTAACAAGAAAAAGTGGGTATATTTGCTTATATTTGAAAACGGAGGGAGTACAATTGACCAAATAAACAAGTAGGACCTACTATTTGACTCGGTGCAAGTCCTTCTAGTAGTAGTCTAGTAGTCTAGTATAGTAACATATAGAAGATCCCCACTCCCCAATCTCTATTTTCCTCTTCCCACCTTCCCTCCTCTCCCATATATTTTTCCAGATACCCCTATTTTATTTGCACTTTCGCCCCTATATTTTTTCTCATTTCCCATTTCACCACCACCGTCTTCAAAAACTAACCACGCCTCGTTTCCCTTTCAGTTTCGCATTCCTCCTTCACGCGCCACCACACTTGTTAGAATCGCACCGAATTCTCTCTTTCCCTCCCTCCCTCTGTTTCTCTGTTTCTTTTTTATTATTTTCTTTTATCTCTTTCCCGGGCTCCGATTCCGGAGTGTTCGGGTCTTTCATATTTTCGGGTTACAACCGTTTTCTCTCTTTGCGAGTTCGAGTCGTTATCGTTCTTCATGGGCGATCTTCATGTAAACGGCACCGTTTTCGGAGAGGATCGCCCTTACTCTTCATCTCCGCCTTCGCCGCCGCTTCCTGTTATGAATCCCGATCCGTCGTTCATCGCGGAGGAGGCTTGGTCGGCTGCTGAGATAACAACTGCCGAGATTCTTCGCCGGATTCAGCCTACCCTCGCCGCCGACCGACGGAGGAGGGACGTTGTTCATTACGTTCAGAGACTGATCCGTTTTGGCGCTCGCTGTGAGGTGATGTTTCTCCTTCTTCGACTTTTCGTTAATTCGCTGATGCTTCTTTTATTGTTAGGTTTCTGTTTGTTTTTTTTTGAATTTTCAACGCTGCTAGCTTTGTTTGATGTTCTTAGATTGCTTTGAGCTTTTGTTTTTGTTAAAATTTAGTAATGATTATGAAGATTTGAACACGAGTTTAGAGTTGCGTTTGTTGTTGATTTGTGAGTTGTGATAGTGTTTTGTTATAGTTTTTAGTATGAGTTTGGTGATCAACTTCACACCGTTAGGAATGCATATGGTGCGTGTTCTTCGATGGCTTGCTTATGAGGTAGAAGAAGAATGTACTGGTTGACACGTTCATCATGTCACTTTGTTATAGCTGGATACTTGTAATTTGTTCAGCTAAAATGATAGAAAATACAATTTTTGTTTGGTTGTGTTCCAGATTTATATGCCTGTAGTAATCATACTGGAGCTATGGGAGATATGGTGATTTTGAATGATTCAGTGATTATCAAGGGAATTAGTTCTTATACTATAGGGCGTTGCTCCAGGACACATTGATCTCCGGTTTGTCTAGGGTAGATTGATGAATCATCTTCACAAATCACAATCATTGAACATATTAAAATCTAAAATTCTAAACTGTTTACCAAAATAATTACAGTATATCTATCTAGCTGTTGTGAGTAATGGTTCGCCTGTGGAGCATGGTCCACTGTAGTTGTTTTCCAGGGTTGGTGAGTTGTCAAGCATTTCATTAGGTTTTACTTAAATTGAACCGATTTTAAATTTTTTTTATCATGAAATCATTTAATCAACTATTAATAAAACGCTCGATAATGCAGGTTGTGTACCATAGCAACTTCTGTCCTTTAATGAATATGTAATCAGTGACAATACAAGTGTTAAAGCAACTGCTGGATCTGTCTCAAAATGTTTATTGTTAAAGGATTTCACACAAGGATTAAGAAAGACACTGGCCTCAATTAAATGAAACTATACCGCATTTGACTAAAATACCGTCTTTTAAAATAATCAAAGTATTATCATTCCATTAATGCTCCGTAGCATTCCATTTAATGGAGAAATTAAGAGATTAGAATAAAAATTGGAAAGAATAGTTAATGTATATTTGATATGGTAAAGACATATATAAAATCAAACAAAAGTATTCAATGTTTACACAAAAATTATTTTGAAATGTAATATAATTTCTACTTTGGCATATATAGTTTTAATGCATTTGCATCGTTGACAAAGTGCAGTTTTCTGACCGGTTTATGGATTACCACTTGTAACATGTAACCTTGTAATCAAAAGGCGTTACTTCTCGACCAGACTTCGGATTAGTCAGGGTCCCTTTCTCCTAGACAGGAAGCGGGGTCGAAGACCTCTAGACCAAAAAGAAAAAAAGAAAGGCGTTACCATTTGAAAGAGAAGAAACAGTAAAATATTTACTAGTATTTTACATTAAGTTTCCCTTATGATCAACACTCATTATATTGACATTTGATCCCTTTCTTATTTGTGAGATATATCCAACATACCTCCTTTACGTCCTGGATGGACCTTATACTAAGCCCCTTAATATAGCAAAGAAAAGGAGGTAAGTGTAATTTTCTAAACAAGGTTGTCAGTGTAATAAGTTGTAAAGTCAAGGGAGATAAATGTAATATCCCTCAAAGTTAACCACAGCGTCGCGATCCCATATCGAATAACGAAATGACGAAAGTGGTCCTTGTGAGACTTGCGCAATCCTCACCTCTTGAGCTAAGCTTTTGGAGTTGAGTTAGGTCTAAAATCCTAAATTCTAATTTCTAAGATGGTATTGGAGAAGCGTCACCCTCTGTGACCTATCCTATCACTTTCTGCTGCCAAGTCCCCTAATGCTTGAGACACTACAAAATTGTATTCTGAATCCCTTTTCCAACTTTGTTGATGCTTTTTGTCCAAAGTCTTTGTTCTTTCTCTTCCCTCTTTATCTAAAACCCTATAACTTGAACAAGGTTAGTTGACTCCCACAAACTGATTTAGCAATGAACCAAAAAATAACTTTGAAAGAGCATCATACACAATTGCCGTTCATTTAGTTGACTGTCATCCTTCTTTTTGTTCTCTTGGAACTATTTTGGCCATACAAATTGAGGCTGATGGTTTATGCCTTTATTATTGATTTATTTCTCCGAAAGTGCCTCTTCAATGTAGTGCAGCTGATTGATGTGCGGATCTGGTGAAATAATTTAGTGCAGGTGATATTGGGATTCTTTCTAAGGTGGTTTAATATAACTAATTTTACATATTCTCTGTTGCAGGTCTTTCCATATGGGTCAGTTCCATTAAAAACATATCTTCCAGATGGGGATATTGATTTGACTGCACTTAGTTGTCAAAACATTGAGGATGGCTTGGTATCTGATGTTCATGCTGTTCTTCGGGGAGAGGAAAACAACGATGCTGCTGAATATGAAGTAAAGGATGTTCGTTTCATTGATGCAGAGGTTCTTTCCACCTTCTTCCTTGACACATTATCAGTAATGGAATACAGTTTAATTTGAGAAACATTCTTTGCCAAAGTAAACTAGAATTCAAGAGTTATTATGAGCCTGAAAATGTTGAATCTGCATTTCTATTACTTTTATTTGGGATGGAATATATATTTTACATACAAGGATGGCAATGGATCCAACTTCCAAGCATCTACCTTTTCCCTCTCTATTGAAATTTTGAGGTGTTTTCAAATGTTCAAATTATTGTCTCTTTGTTATCGTCTTTTCCTCTTTTCTAAAGCAGGCAGTGTCAAGAATTTCATTTGTGCTTTGGGATGGATCCTCTCATAAAATTTCACATTTTGTTGTATGAAATTTTTTATTGCCACCTCTCTCACTAAATGGTAACAAATTTTGATATGACCCTACCTATTTAATGTTTATTGAAATTGAATTAGGCACAAAATTTTCACAAGAGGATGGATTTTCTCTTGCTTTATGCTCAGTAAGTTATGGAAATATCGTTTCCCCTCCCCAACTTGTTGCTATGTGAAAGTAGTGAACTTTGTTTTGGTAGATACACCCAGAATCTGGAGCAGGTCCTGGCAATTCTTGTTTATTTTAAATCTCAATTTTGTTTTCTGCTATCCCATATGGACTGGAAAATTCTTCATTTGTGTAGACTTTGCTAAACTGCTGTGCTAGACTGACTCTGCTACCCAGTCTATTGCTGAATTAACTTAAACATTTATATTCTTATATTTGGAAGTACTGAACGTTGTATTTACTGAAGATGCTAAATGTATGTTTTTGGTGGGTTATTTGGTAACAGTTTTCCTTTTTGACTTTATCTATTGATATTTTTGTCTTCATATGTTGGGGGTACTTTTTCAACAGGTTAAGCTTGTCAAATGCCTTGTACAGAATATTGTTGTAGACATCTCTTTCAATCAGTTAGGAGGACTCAGTACATTATGTTTTCTTGAGAAGGTATTACTAAAAGTAGCCTTTAAGACTGCCAATAATTTTTTCTAACATAAATTTTTTATATGTACTTTTCCACGCATGGCAGTTTTGAAATATTGTGCATTTTGCAGTTTGACTTTTCCTTTCATATTGTATTATGCCATTTCCATTGTACATGTTAACTGAATTCTTCTTTTATAATTTGTAGGTCGATCGACTTGTTGCCAAGGACCATCTCTTCAAACGTAGTATTATCCTGATAAAAGCTTGGTGCTACTATGAGAGTCGTATTCTTGGTGCCCACCATGGGCTGATCTCGACATATGCTTTGGAAACACTGGTTCTGTATATTTTCCATCAATATCATGTGTTCTTAGATGGTCCTCTAGCAGTAAGTTCTCCATTGGATCTACTTGAATCATACGTTTTCAGGAAAAAGAAAGAAAAGAAATCTGTATCACATGATGCCAGTGATGCGTCCTTTCAATAAGCATTTTATGCACCCTGCCCTTTTCCAGGTTCTCTACAGATTTTTGGACTACTTTAGCAAATTTGATTGGGACAATTATTGTGTTAGTTTGAAGGGACCAGTTGGCAAATCTTCTCTGCCTGATGTAGTAGGTAGGTATGCAAGGATTTTTTGGGTATCATCAAGTAGCTCTAGCTTGGTTGTATTTTTTTTTTTTTAAACAAAAGTTTTGTTCTTGTATGAAGCCGAGGCACCGGAAAATGGGGGAAATACTCTTCTGACTGAAGAATTCATTAGAAGCTGTGTGGAATCATTCTCGGTACCTCCAAGGGGGCTTGATCTAAATTTGCGCGTATTTCCCCAGAAACATCTTAACATCATTGACCCATTAAAGGAAAACAACAACCTTGGCCGTAGTGTCAATAGAGGTATGAAGTGATTTTTCTTTTAGTTTGAATGACTGTTGAATTGTATAATTGACCCATTAATGGAAAACAACAACCTTGGCCGTAGTGTCAATAGAGGTATGAACTATGAAGTGATTTTTCTTTTAGTTTGAATGACTGTTGAGTTGTGTATTAATGTTTTGTGGCTAGGCTTCTTTTAGTTTGAATGACTGTTGAGTTGTGTATTAATGTTTTGTGGCTAGGCTGTGATACGATATTGTTTACCTAGTTTTAACTCATTATCTTGTTTTTTGAAGAATTTTTTTGAGGAACTTGTACTTGTCTCCTCTAAAGTATGCCTAAATGATATACACATGATACACCTCTTCTATTTTTTAAACACACATTACCACTTTTATTTGCCGGGAAAGTTGCAGTCACCTCCTCTCATCTTTGTATAAATGACACTGAGACCTCTTTTTTTAGAGAATTGATGGGAGGTGTGAAATTGAAGTGAGGTCAATGTCTTTTACCAAATAGAGGAGGCGTATGTGTCATTTAAGCATATATTAGGGGAGGTGACTGTAATTTCCTCCTTGTTCGGTTTAAAGGATCCTTTTAATGAAGTAGAATCTGTAATTTGAATGTTTATTAAGTCATGTTTTATCTTCCTCTTTTTTGGGGGATTTAAAGTTAGATAATAATCAATCTCAATAGTTATGTATGGAGCAAGTTCTTAGACCTCTTATAAAACATGCTTATAAGAGGAGAGGGCGCCCCTAATGCTGCTGTCCTGGAAGTTAGGCTGCTGTCTTGGCAGTTATTTTATATGTTTCTATGTATAAAAATTTTGGTGTGTTAGTTATTGTTAATAAGCATTAGGATGGTAGTTATTATGCTTGGGTGTGTTAGAATAAATAGGAAAATTGCTTGTATTAGTGTATGTTTGGTTTCGCAGTGACAAAAATTGATTTTGACAGAATTGATTTTAGAGAATTGATTTTGGTTGAACGTGAGTTGAACGTAACATGATTTATATTTGGATATATTCAGAGTAAAAGTGAGTTTTATCAATTCTTGTTTGGATAAGATGAATCAAAATTGCTTTTGGATGTAAAATTACCAAAATGGGTATGACTTTAATATATGTATATACACCAAAATGGGTATGAGTTTAATATATGTATATTTTGTCTAGATTTATATTTAGTTTAATTAATGATTTTTTGTCTTTTATTAATATTTTAACAAAAGGTAAATATTAGGTTTCAATGTGGTCTTTTCTGTTTAAATTGTTGTGATAGTAATTGATCACATTGATATAACTTTGGTAAATTAAGACACTATTTCGAAATAAAAAAAAGTAAACCATATTGCTACAACTCTTATAAAACAATGGACCTAATTGAAACTAAAAGAATAAAATAAAAGACATAATTTAAGGGATAGAGAAATTGTGTGGTTTGGTGTAAGGGATAGAGACTAGAGACTCTCTAATTCTCTAGGGCAGTGTGTTGTTAATTTCTGCAGTGTTTCATGTGATTTCCGTACAATATTCAGATTCTGTTCATCAATATATAAGCAGAATTATGTACAATTAATTTATGTTTTGGACTAGTTCTATCAACTGGTATCAAGGTAGTTACTTTTCCTGGTTAATCATGGTTTCCACAAGGGGGAAATGGAAGCAAGGGTAGAATTATTGGAGCAGCAGTGGTGGGGTTGTTAACCTTGAGAGAAACTCTCGAGAAAACCCTAGAAAACGACCGCATAAAGAGCGTTGAACACAGGCGTTTGATGGAGGGATTATTGCAAAGGAAAGCGACTGGCCTTACAGGCGACACAAGTCTGGGACCAAGGCATCACAGGCGTGAAGCCAGTTCTGGCCCTGTGCAGGGTGCACCCGAAACATGGCAAGTTTCTAGGGACCACAAACAAACCCAGACCGGTGGGATGTTTCTGAAGGTGCATATGAAGAGGAACAACATTATGTTCATTTGCATTATCCTCGAGTTCTAGAGGAATGATGGAGGAAATTGGAAATTCCCGTTTTTGAGGGGAATGATGCATACGTTTGGTTTAATAGGGTTGACAGCTTCTTTGAAATGATAGGGCTGAGCAGGGGAAAAATTACAAGTTTTTATGGTTGCTATGGAGTGTAAGGCATATAGCAAAACCTTTACAGTAACTTGGTAGCCTAGTAACACGAGTTCACATGGAAGTGCCAAAGGTAGTAAAGCAACATGAGAGAATAAGGCTATTTCTTTCAATGGAAGGGAATTTAAGAGGCTTACAGATGCTGAGGTGCAAGATAAAAGAGCCAAGCAGCTCTGTTTCAGATGTGATGAAAAGTTTGGACCAGGTCATCTATGCCCTAATAAGCAGTTACAAGTCTTAATCTTGGAGGAAGATGGAAGTGAATGTGTTAAGGAGTTACAACAAAGAAGTCTATCAAGTTGTGGGGTACCTTAGAGGATAAACAAGTGGTGCTTTTGATGATTGTGGAGCTTCCCACAATTTCATATCCTCCTTATTGGTCAAAGAAGGTCAGCTGACAGTGGAAGAAATCCCACCTTACTATGTAGAGGTTGGTGATGGTAGAAGGATTCCTAGTGAAGAAATGTGTCCCAATCTGAAATTGACCATGCAAGGTCTAGAAGTCCATGAAGACTTCTTTGTATTTGAGTTAGGAGGAGTGGATATAGTGTTTGGGATGGAATGGCTATCTAGCTTGGGTGAAATGAAAGCTAACTTTAAGGAATTAATTATCAAGATTCCTTTTGGTAATAGATACCATGGTAGTTAAATCGGGATAAGTATTGTGTATCATTCGGCCATTTTTATAGTATCGTGTATCGGATCGTGTATCGTAAGATACATGAACAATAAAAATATGACAAATTTAGTAAAAAATAAATAGCATAAGCAAAACAACATGATTTAATATATCATATATAACACTCCAAAATACTTCAAAACACAAGTCATCAACAAAAACAAATGCTTTCAAATTTCAATCCTAAATAAAGATATAGTCTCAACTCTCAAAATAACATGACTAAATATATCATGTATAAACTCCAAAATACTTCAAAATTCAAGTCATCAACAAAAAACGTGGGTTAGATGAATTTGCTGGAAAGGAAATAATAAAATAGAAGAGGCCAAGAAAGAAAGAAAGAAAGAAAGAAAGAAAGAGAGGCGATGATTCAAGCAAGAAAGAGAGGTAAATAAAAAATGGGAGAAACTTTGTGACCTGTACAATGTTGTAAGAATAAAACGCAAAAAAACGCAAATGGGTTGTGTGACCCGACCTGGTTTGGGTCAAAACCCACATGTTGTAGAGTCGCGTGATTCACTTCTGTATTGCGATATAGCGATACGATTGCGATACGCCACGATACGGAATTGATACAGTAACATTTTCGATACAAGCTACGATTCATATCGCTGGAGGGTCAATTCGTATCGTATCGTGATACGTATCGTAGGTATTGTACAATACATACTACCATGATAGATGCGATGTGTTGAAAGGTGAACCAAAATTACTAAGAGGTGCTGCTTCATTCATATCAATTCTCAAAGTTGTGAAAGATGACGGCCAAGGTTTTGTATTGAAATATCAAGGCATGGATGAAGATGGCAGCGATGAGGACCGACGGCCAGCATGGTGCAAAGCTGTTCTGGATGAATTTGAAGATGTTTTTCAAGAACCATAAGGCCTACCTCCCTCAAGAAGACAAGATACATCTTGTTTTCCATATTTCTCCCTTGAAGAAAGCGGTGTTGGCGACTAATATTCACAACCACTTCCACCTATGTTATCTGAAAAAAACTAGAGCTCCAAGTTTTTCCGGAAGAAGTGAAAGCTGTCCGTAACAATCCTAATGGTTCTGCTAAGGTGCTAATTAAATGGAAGGACCTTTCGGAGCTTGAAGCAACTTGGGAAACAGTAGAAGTGATCAGAGAGCAATTCCCTTCATTCCACCTTGAGGACAAGGTGACTCTTTTAGGGGGGAACATTGTTAGACCTCTTATAAGACATGTTTATAAGAGGATAGGGCGCCCCTAATGCTGCTGTCCTTAAGGTTATGCTGTTATCTTGGCAGTTATTTTATATATTTGTATGTATAAACAGTTTGGTGTGTTAGTTATTGTTAATAAGCAGTTAGGAGGGTAGTTATTATGCTGGGGTATGTTAGAATAAATAGGAAAACTGCTTGTATTAGCAGTTATCCAAAAATTGTGTGGTTTGGTGTAAGGGAGAAATTAGAGAGACTCGAATTCTATAGGGCAGTGTGTTGTTAATTCCTGCAGTGTTTAGTGTGATTTCTGTACAATATTCAGTTTCTGTTCATCAACTATAAGCAGAATTATGTACAACTAATTTCTGTTTTGGACTAGTTTTATCACAAGTCCCTAATTTACTTGATAGATTTTTCTTCTAAAAAGGTTGGAAGTAGAGACATAAAAGGTTACTATGCAGCCTCTTTTTTATTAAAAATCTGTTCCTTGCTGGCTCTGAAAAGAACATTTTAAGGTTGCTACGATGGACAGACCCGGGGCCCCGATGTTCTTTTGCACCCACCAATCAAAGGACAGTATATTTATGAGTTTCAGAGCGGATGGTGCACTAGTTTGTATTTGTCATCCTGAATTTCATAATTACCAATAGTGAAGATTTCTACAGCAAGTTTTTTATACCAATGTTAGACCTGCTGTTGCAACAGCTTCCAAATAGCTGTTTTCAGTCCACCTGAAATAATCTGACATTATGTTTTTAATGCAAGTAAATAAAAAAGATCTTTAGAATAAGTCATTGACTTATACCCTGTTTGCATAAGCTCATTTTTAGCTTAGGATGCTTCTCTAGTACAATAAGCACTTCTGAGAATATTTATAATTGATTTGATAAATTTATTAAAGCAGCTTTTGAGACCTGTATAATCTGTTTTGGATTTAGTTTCATAAATTTCATAAACTAGAAATTGAAGGTTTCAGATGGCTGAAAACAGTTGAATTGGTAGCCCTGTGTAGGTTGTTTTTTACTATATTGACTCAAAAGAATTATCAAAATTTTAAACACTCACATTTCCGTCACAAGTGCTTCTTGAGTTGTCTATCTGAATGCCATCGGGTTTTGGACTAATGGACCACATATATGGCCCTTGAACTACCAAGTTATCTACTTGTTTAAGCACTTGAGTTATATATCCAAGCCCGTAAGTGTCATTGAATCCACTATCCCAAAAGCTTAAGCTGTTTGGTGCAGACACGTGAATAATTTTATATATTTCTAACAGTGCCCTCTCATGCAAGAGTAGAGTTGAAGCATGGACAATGCACAGGCCTACTTTCCTTAGCGCTCAAATTTGACTTTTTATCAGAAGAATGAGGGTGGCATTGATCAAACTTTTGACCAGTTGGTCATAGAGACCCTGATACCTTTTGATGGACCTACTATCCCCAAAGTTTTAAGCTTTTAAGCGAACACAAAATTAAGCTTTACTCGAAGAGTGTGTGTGACTCTTCATTCTTCTGAAATGCCTATACCTCTATGATCTAGACTCTATGGTGACTTCTTTACGGCCTAGTTTGCTGCTTCAGTTCTTAATACGAAATCTTTAATCTCAGTTCAGATCACAATGGTCATTATTGAATTTGACTTGTTAACACAGGCCTCGTACCTTACCTGGAATGTATGTTTTCCCTTGTAAATTCTCTAAGCTGAAATTGACATGGTAGTCAATTCTCCTTTTGAAGGGAATGATCCAGTGCATTTAAAATGTGCTACTTGAAATTGTCTTAAAAATTGGTGAAAGCAAAGTAGCTTAAATTGTCATTCTTGATCTTGATGCCCCTACATAGCATTTTTGTGTGTGTTACTTGAAATGCGCTTTTGCTTCTTTTTCATTTCTTTTTTGTTTATCTATGAACAGTTGGAACAGTTATATATGTAAAATCGTGATTCTGAATCTGTGATGTTTTAAATTTATAATGTCCTTGATAACATAATTGCTAAGGTATGCTTACATCAAGAGCATAATAACCAAACCAACATTTAAATGCAAAAATGCAGCAGTAGATCAGTTACTTTCTTTGTTCTTTTCTGCAAGATTGCACCAACGTAAATTAAGAACACAGTTGTGTTTCACTTCCACAGTTCTACAACTCAGTAACATTTATCTATTACCTTTACAATCCCTTCCAATGCAACATCTTTCACTTTCCTGTCTTTTGTTTGTTTTTGTATACACTATCCATTGTCTGGAAAAAGGCGTAAAAAAACAGTCATAGTTAGCTTGCTTTTGTCTAATGATCCATTCATTTCGTCTAATGTCATATTATAATGGTGGCATTCATTTATTTATTTCAGGTAATTTCTATCGAATACGCAGTGCATTTAAGTATGGTGCCCGTAAACTTGGCTGGATTCTTATGTTACCAGAAGATAAAATAGCAGATGAGCTTAATAGGTTCTTTGCAAACACTTTGGATAGGCATGGAAGCAGTCAAGTGAATGGAGAGGAGTTACTTTTGTGTTTATCTACTGGATCCAAGAAGAGTATGATACCCGGAAATCAACATAATTATGAAATTGGAAATGAAAGTGAAAGACACGTAGTAAAAGAGGTCTCTCCTTTGGCTGGGCCTTCATTTGGTGAAGATTCTAAGAGTGTAGAAACATCCGGAATCTTGGGTATTGCAAGCACTAATGGTTTGTCATATTGCTCAAATGGGAAAGTTGAAAATGGGATTTGTAGCGAAACAGCTGTAAATTCTGTTATTGATGATGAGAGAGCGAAGCATGGTATGGTAAGCAATTCTCTCAAATCACATAATGATGAAAATAATATGGCATCTTATGGTTCAGCAGTTTTGAAAGATGCTGCTAATGGCCTTGAAAATAATTCCTTTCATAGTGATAGATACAATACTAGTGTTTCTGGGGGAACTGAAGCGCCAAAATCATTGCTGGACCTTGCTGGGGATTATGACAGTCACATTGCAAACCTACAATATGGTCAGATGTGCAATGGTTACCCTGTCTCTCCAGGTATGGTGACTAGTCCTCCCAGCTCTCCCGACTTTCAGAATAGGAGTCCATGGGAAACTGTTCGCCAATGTCTACAGATTAATCACGGCATTCATTCTCAGACAAACTCAAATTGTGTTGTGGGACAATTTTACATTGTAAATCATCCTACTCTACCAATGACCTCTTTTCCTTCAGAAGAAAAGAGAAAACCCCGAGGAACAGGCGCATACTTCCCTAATATGGTATCTTCATAGTTATTAAAATTGAATAACACATGTTGCTTCTAAACAATTTCATAAGTATGTGAGTTTTCCAGCAGTGCATTCATCAGTTTAACTTTCGATCTCGTAATTTTGCAGACTTCTCGTCCATTCAGGGAAAATAGGCCAATGCCAGGAAGAGGAAGAGGTCAAGCACTGGGTGTTCATGGGAGTTTGCAAAGATACCCTCGTAATGGCTTGGCTCTAGCTCCACACGAGTTGAATTTGTCTGCGGAAGGAAGTTTTGAACCTTTTCTAGAAGGATATCCTTCTCTTGGTAGTGCTAAAGCCAGATCTCCAGAAACTTATTTCTGTCAACCTTCCACTTGGGGATCACGCCATGCTAATGGTTTCCCTCATTCGGTTGAGAAACACGAGTCTGGCTCTGGCCCTGTGAGCCCTCAGCTTCATGGACCCCCAAGAACTGAAGTGAGCAGTCACCCAGACCCGAGCAATTCATCTCCTAAGGGATCTGTGCCTAACATGGGGATAGTGGCCGAGGAGAGGTCTAATTCATTGTCTGTAGTGGATGCCAAAAGGTAAATTAAATTTTTCTATGATGCTTATTCATTGCCGTATAGATTCCTTATGATGTTAAATCACTAGGAACTTTCTTTAGATCTTAAAACCAACTATATGATTGTAGTTTGTACTCCTAGTTTTCCTTTCCTTTAAGGGGGTGTCTATGGTTTGAGATTCAGGATTGAAGTGCAAGCTTATCATTTGAAGAATGAAGATGACTTTCCTCCACTTTCCATCTGAGTGCCAGTGAAGGATGGTGCATATGTAATAGCCCTAACAGTAATGGTCAATACATGGAAACTATTATATGACTTGCCTTCTGCAACCAATGGATGGCGGTTTTGTAAGAATTAAAAAGTAAGATCAATGTGCATTCCTCTCAAAAATGAAGATAGCTCCCATCTACTCTGGGTTTCTTCTAGAGATTGATGAGCACATAGATATGAGAGTACCAAATAAGTAGAAAAAAATGCTGGGAGTAGCAATAGATGCTAACAAACTAGATAAAGTAGACCGAGTGTTGTGTTATCGTTATTTCAGCTTTTCTTACAAGTTGGTCTTTTGTAGTTTGTACAAAAGTGCATGTATATTCTGGTTACTTTTTTTCCTCTCCTACATCCGTTTTTACTGGTGATTATTTAGGGATGTATATATCAGGTGATTTCCTGAAGTTGAGTTTATAGTTCAGTTCTGTTTGACTGTAGCTTTTAAGTGTGAAATTAAAAAAATAGATATTTTACTAGAATGGATACCATAATTTTTGGTCATTAAATTTGGTGTTTTGCTTGGCATTTGGGTGTTGGCCGTGATTTTATTGATGGCCTTACTTGAAGGCAGGCTTCAATGTTTAATATGCTTCTCAGTGGGGAGAGGGAATTAGAGAAATCAGTGATGCACACAATTATTTACTGGATGTTTTGGATGATGTCCGGTGAACTTGAATAATCATTTCCCCCGAAGAATTATGGTGAATTGAATGAATCTGGCCTAGTTGGCATAGTTATAGTGTTTTTATTTTTCTTGGCCAATAGTCTGATTCAATATTTTAGAGGGAGGATTTGGCCGTGTGGGGGTATATCAATGATCCCAATGTTGGATAAGATCCGGCAAGTGTATTACTTGCTGAGAAAAAAAGGATTGAATCTTGCTTAAGATGGTTTAGTTAATACAGACAAATTGATCACAAAACTACTCTCGAAAACATATGGTAGAAGATGATCAGAAAACTTAAATTAAAAGCATTAAAAACATCTTGATCTAAATGATATTTTTTCCAGTAAATCTGACTTTTCCCAAAGTACAACAATGACTTGATTTGATTCATGTTGTCATCTCACTAGTTAGATTTTTTTTTAATTGTTGTACATGAAATATTCATGTTTGAATTGTGAAGTAAAAAACTGATAAACATGCTTTATGCAAATTGAGAAGTGCTAATCACACACTCTTTTTATGCTCTTTCTCCCATACTCTATAGTTTGGTTAAAGTATGGGTTTCACAATTTGAAAATAGGTCCTACTTAATAGGTATAAAATTCACAAATTTAGTGAAATTCACATGAATTTGTTAGTGTTTGAAGGGGAGTATTCCAAAGTGTATTGGTAACACTTCTATGAAGTAGATTTCATGCTTGGCTGTATTTTGGGCAAGCAATGCGATTTCTTTCTTTTAGATTGAGTTGAAAACTAAGTAGTTTTGTTCATTTTATGTGATATTTTACCTATTTTTCTTAATGACAGCAGTGTCTTTGGTGGAGTCCATGGCCATTCAAAATTGCCTTGATGATGCCCCCGAGAAACCTGTATGGTAGTTTTCATTATGTCTAGTTTTTAATGACTATATTTGTTAAAGATGAGTATTGTAAAAAAAAAGTACTCTCTTCAATACTTTGCTTTATGATTGGGTGAAAATTTATGCAGGTCCCACTAAGTTATGAGATTCATTTCCAAAGTGGGGATTCAAATAAATTTCATCCAATTATAACTGAGTATTGGTGAAAGAGGGTTAAAGTGTGTGTTAGTATTTTCCTTTTGTCAATAGACCCTGACTTGATTGAACCTATTGTAAGTCAAAGCAGGATTGACAATGGAAAAATAAGGTTCATTTTTTTGATTATTTGATAGAGTAGAAGTTGTATAATATACCAATAAAGAACTCATTCTTGTACAAAAGAATACAAAAAGAAATTGTTTAGAGCCCACGACAAAAAAGAAATTGTTTTCCTGTCAAAAATGTCATTTATTTTTCCTGTCAAAAAATGATATTTATTTTAAATTTTAAAGTTGTATAGCAAAGTTCGTTAGTTTTGTTTATTTTTCGTTTATCAAATGGGATTATAATGTGCCAACATATTTGTAAACGTGAAGAATAACTACACGACAAAAGAAATAATATTTATGATAATCCATGTTTCATTTTATTTAATTTAATTTTATAGGTTAAAGCTGCCAAAAGTAGAAATTATAAATTAATAGAAAACTTGAAGTTTGGGTAGTTTAAGGACATGTTTGGTAATTAAGATATAATAAGGTGAATTATTTATATTAGAATCCAGTGTTTCTACACACAAAAAAATTAAAATACAATGTTTGTTAAGTCAATATAAGGATAAGTTTAACTATAATCATATTTAAAAAAGTAGGAGAGTGCAGAGGGATAGGAGAATAGATTCAAGGAAGACCCCATGCCAGTGGAGGAGGATAGTGTATCCAAGCAGCAATAACAATCAAGCAGATGAACATGGTACTTACGAGAGAAAATACAACCATTCAGACCGGTTGTGCACATGTATTGTTAAAAATGTCATAACATTAAAATTTTATATATTTAATTAATAAATTATATATCTGGTTGTTATTGTCTACCTGATTTCTGTTTGGAAATTGTTGAATAATGAGTTTACGTTATTGAATACAACATTCGTATCTATTTAAGTTAAGGGTAGCTAAATGTTTTGATTCCATGTAAAAGACAAATAAAATTGACTAAATTGACCTTTATATTTAATTGAAAAAATATTCTATTTCACTTTACTGTTAATAACTTAATTAAATAAATGGTTTATTTAGAATAATAGTATTAATATGGCAAAATTAGTTAACATTTGTCTATAATAATGACTAAGAATTGAAGTTTTAATTTGCTTATGAGGGAGTACATCTCTCTCGGTGTAGGTCATTAAAGATGGAGTGTGGTGCAATATCAAGGGCTTAGGTGCTAAAATAAAATTAGGGTCCAAAATACTTTTTTATAGAGGACTTAGGTGCAAAATTAAAATTCTAGGGTGTGCAACTGACCCTCTTGACTTATATGTGGCTCCACCCTCATGCATGGCAATAGATTGTCACCGGAAAAAGTGATGAGATACGAAACAGACTAATACAGGCTCTCTTCGTTGATAGTATACATCTGACGATCCTCAACAAAAACCTCAAAGTAGTCTTTCAAAAGAATATTACTTCATCCGTCCTTAAATATAAGTAAAAGCGAGTCAACAAATATACACCAACTTTCGTTGACTCACTTTTGCTTATATTTAGGGACAAATGCAGTAGTTTATTTTTATCAGGGTGAAAGTTAACTTTACCAAATCAGCCTAATGGTTTTAGGAAACAAAAAAGGAAGGTCGGGAGTGCACTTGGCAGATATGTTGGGTTGCGTTACGGTCAAGACTAGCTCCGACCTAGTCTAGTATCGAGCTCCATTGGAAACTCGTCGTTGAACTAAGACCGACCTCTACCGACAGTAGGATAGGTCTTGAGCTCTCATGGGTAGTTCGCTCTCAAAGGGACAAAAATAACATAGCCTAATAAGCTCGAGTCCTTGGGTTGGTCTTTGAAGTCTACCCTGAGTAGCTCCTCTTCGAAATAGGACTCACACTCAGATTCGAGGTTGGAACTAAACCCTAGTTCCTCCCAACGTGCCAAACAAGTAACGACACCATCATGATCGAAGATCTAACCACGATTTCATTAATTGCTCTCGCAGTAACTTCAGCCTAAAGAAGAGGAGACCTCATTCGGGCAAGGTTCGCCTCTGGGCCTCTTGGACGGTACTTCTGTAAATAGGGGTCCCCACGTCACAGATTTGACAAGCTTTTTAGCTGACCTAAACTCTGTATTGCTCTCCTCTTATCTTAAGTCCTAATAGTGACTTAGATATCAGAATTTCTTTGCGGGGACACCTCCTGACGTGGATACGTGAAGCCATCAATAACCGTAGACGGAGGAGAGCCACCGTTGTGCAGATTCCAACATCAACAATTGGTGCTCATGCGGGCTTTGGTAAAACGTTCCCGGAACACCATATTCTCACTCATCTACCAATCATATGATCACCACCAGAAACAGTGCGAGGAGGGACTCCTTTCCTCTTGAAGGGAACCCCTTTTCGGTGAGAGATAACCCTCCTCCACCCAACAATCCAATTTAAGGTCCTCCACCGAACCAGAGGGTTAAGTATATTTATATGCAAAGACAATCACAAATTCAGATCGAGTCCTGGTAAAGGGAGATCATAACACCATGGAGATTAGTGTGTTTTATGTTCCATTTTCTTACCTAAAACTAGTAAACATATTGGTTTGAGCGTTATAGTATATTTGTAAGCATGCACCCCATCACACTTAACAAAACCAGACCAGAGGAAATACTCCTTACACCATACTGGGGAACCCAATCCATTCTCAAATTAGCTTGAGAATTTTGACTAATAATGATTTGATCCTTGTGAGAGGATCAAAGAATGAGGATCTTTTCATGATTTGATTCCAAATTTTCAAACCAAAATAAGAAGAAAAGGATGAGTAGGTTAGAGTTTTGGATGAACAAACAAGAAAAGCGAAATTGAAACTTATAAAAACGATGGATAAGAAAATAATATAATACTGAGAAATGTAAAGCGGATTGCCACTTTTTAGAGAAGATGAGATCCATATTAAAATTGCCACAAGGGTTGTGAAGAGCTTCTAGATAAGATTTGAGAGGGTCATGTAAGAACCAAAGAGGAGAGAGTTCTACCTTTCAAATACTCACAAACTCGTCTAAATTCTGATTAAGAGCAAAGCTAATAAAATTTTCTAGTGATTTCCTATTCATAGGAAACAATCTTGGTCCTATTTGCACTTCTCGGTTTCACTCACACGACACACCTTATACCCCTAAAAATAATTCTAAAAGTTTTTAAATTGTCACAACATGCCTAAGAAAGGGTAATTCTGTCATTATAGGAATAAGTGGGGGTATACTAGTCAATACACATTATAGTTAGTTTGATGATTATTCATTAAGTGTAATTCTGTTTTCATTCAGTTAATACAGTGATTACAATTCGTTTTTCCTTCGCTCTCTCTCGTGTGCTCATCTTCTTTCTTCTCCAACAGTGAGTGTGTGAGGGTGTGATTCAAGCTTCCATTGCTTGACATTATGCACGATTATTGCTCCTAGTTCCAACAATTGGTATCTAGAGCTTGATCGAGCTTGGGATCGGGAAACACGAGTGGATTTGGTGAGGTTTTTATTCGTAATTTGGGAAGCACGAGTGCGAGTGAGTGTTCTTCATCGATTCAGTGAATTGAACACGATTTGAGTGAAAATGAAGGTGAGCACGAAGAAGGAAACTTCCCTGCGCAATTGCCGGTTCTCGATGGCAAAAATTGGGAACGATGGAGTATTCAGATGAAGGCGCTGTTTGATTATCATGATGTGATGGAGGTTATTAGAAATGGCGTCGCGGCGGAGCCTGAAGCGCACGCAACTGAGGCGGTGCGAACTGCGTACAAGGATAGTAAGAAGAAGGATTCGAAGGCGATCTTCTTCTTACATCAGAGTGTTGATGATGCGAACTTCGAAAAGATCTCAAAGGCGACTTCGGCGAAGCAAGCGTGGGACAAACTTGAGAAGTATTATGCTGGTGGTGATCAGATCAAGAAGGCGCAGTTGCAGATGCTGCAACGGCAATATGAACTGCTTTCAATGGAGGAGAATGAGAAGGTAGCAGATTACTTCAAGAGAGTGAAGTCAATCACGAATCGAATGGCGACGCAAGGCGAAACACTAACTGATGGCAAGGTTTGTGAAAAGATTACTCGCTCTCTCCTTGAAAAGTATGATTATATAGTCTGTGCAATAGAAGAATCGAAAGATGTATCTAGCATGTGTTTAGAAGAATTACAAAGCACATTAGAGGCTAGAGAACTTAGATTGGTTGAAAGAAATAAAGGTAAAGTAACTGAACAGGCTCTGTTTGCAAAATCTGGCTCTAAGAACAATAGTAAAAGTAGTAGAGGTAGAGGTGGATACAGAGGAAGCGGCCGAGGAAGAAATAACAGAGGTAGAGGTGGTCATGCTTCGAATGGTGGAAGAGGACAAGGTGATAGTAGGTCTAATCAACCACAGAGAGGCAGAGAGGTAGAGGAAACTATAGAGGCAATAGTAGTTACAGAGGTAGAGGTGGTAGAAAGAAATTTGATAAGCAGAATATTCAGTGCTACAACTGTGATAAGTGGGGACACTTTGCAGATGAGTGTTATGCAAAGAAGGAATCCCAAGGTGATGAGGCCAATCTTGCTCAAGGAGATGATGAGGACAATGAGCTGGTGATGCTCATGGTGACTACAACAGATGATAAGTGTACAGTTGAGGTGTGGTACTTAGACACATGTTGCTCTACTCATATGACTGCTCATAAGGAATGGCTTGTGAATTTTGATGAAACTGTGAAGAATAAGATAAAGTTTGCTGATGGCAGAACAATGAAAGCAGAAGGTGTTGGTAAGGTGATGATCATAATGGAAGATGGAACAAAGTCTTGCATTACTGATGCTCTTTATGTACCTGGAATGAAAAGCAATTTGCTAAGTTTAGGACAGTTAGTAGAAAAGGGACACTCAGTGACAATGGAGGATAAGAGACTGAAATTGTTTGATAGCAATGACAAGAGCAAGGTGATTCTTAATGTTCCTTTGTCAAAGAACATGACATGTAATGCAAGCCTTGAAGCTCTTGAACACAAGTGCCTGACTGCAGCAGTAGACAAAGATGAGTGGGTGTGGCATCACAGATATGGCCACTTGAATTTCAGAGACCTGCATGACTTGAACATTTTCAAAATGGTGAAGGGATTGCCTCAAATCAGCACACCTAGTGAATTGTGTGAGAACTGTGTTGAGTCTAAGCAACACAAACTCTTTCAAGAATTTTGTGGAGACTAAATCCAAAGAAAAGCGGCAAGTGATATATTCTGATGTGTGTGGACCAATGCAGTGTGAATCCATTGGTGAAAGCAGATATTTTGTGTCATTTCTAGATGATTTCACTAGAAAGATGTGGGTCTATATACTGAAAAGAAAGAGTGAGGTGCTGGGAGTGTTCAAGAAATTTAAGAAGATGGTTGAAAGACAAACAGGGCTAATGATCAAGTCTATAAGAACCGATGGTGGTGGAGAATATACAAGCAATGAATTCAATGATTTCTGTGAAATGGAGGGAATTGTTCATGATGTGACTCCTCCATACACGCCTCAACATAATGGTGCAGCTGAGAGAAGAAATAGGATAGTGATGAACATGGTGTGGTGTATGCTTAAAGGAAAGAGTCTACCTAAGTTCCTTTGGGCTGAAGCTGTCTCCACAGCAGTGTATATTTTCAATAGAAGTCCAACTAAGAGACTCAATAAGGTCACTCCAGAAGAAGCATGGTCAGGAAGGAAGCCAGAGGTCAGTCACTTTAGAGTCTTTGGCTCAATCTGCTATAAACATGTACCTGGTCATCTTAGAAAGAAGCTGGACAGCAATGGTGAAGTGATGATATTGTTGGGCTATCATACTACTGGTGGGTACAGAATGTACAATCCACTAACCAGGTAAGTGTTAGACTATCTGATAACCTTAGAGGGGGGTGAATAAGGTTATGTGTAAATTTTGGATTCTTTTCAAAATAAGTGATAAGTTTGTTTTAAATCAAATGCGGAAACTTAGATTTAAACCTTATATGGTGCAAGCAGGCAGATTTAGGCACAATGAGATGTTATACTATTTTCAATATACACAATAAGATTATTTATAAGAAGTGTAGTGATATTGAATATAGTAGAAAGTAGATCAATTGCAGTGATATGGAAGATGATAGATAAACAGATCAGAATAGGGATATGTATTATGCTGACTACGCTATGATTGGTTTTAACAATAAACAGATGTTTTATGTTTAGCGAAGTATAACAATAAACAAACAGAAATGACAAATAAAGTAAAAGAGTAGGGATAGAGATACACCAGGAATTTAGCGAGGTTCGGGATAAAAGCCCTACGTCCTCGGCCTCAGGCTTTGCAACCCTTGGACTTGATGGTAACCACTATATTGAAGAATTGTTTACAAACAAGCAACTTCAAAATAGCAAATCTCAATTCCCCCGAACTGAGAACCCGAGCACCTAGCTAAGGATTTCAACACCGCTTCAATCTCCTGATTGAACGACCCAAGAGCACCTCCCAGGATTTCACTACCGCTTCAATCTTCCCTGATTGAACGACCCAAGATCACCTCCCAGGATTTCAAACCAACTCAATCTCCTGATTGAGAGACCCAAGAAAACTTCCCAGGATTTCAAACCAACTCAATCTTCTGATTGAGAGACCCAAGAACAGATCCCAGGATTTCAAACCAACTCAATCTCCTGATTGAGATACCCAAGAACAAATCCCAGGATTTCAGAGTGACCCCACAAATAGAGTAACGAATACAAACAGAGATCTATGATCCAATCACCTCAGATATAATGACAGTATAGTGACTAAGAGATGAGTAATATGGAAAATAGAAAATGATATGAAAGTTGAAGCTCTATTTTCTCTCTCTCTCTCTCTCTCTCTCTCTCAGATTTAGAAGATGTATGTGAGAAGTAGAGATTTGTGAAAAGTGGTGTGAGGTGTGATTTGAAAATGAGAAACACACCTCCTATTTATAGGCGTAGGAAAAAATTGATTTTTGAAAACCATTTAATGCATAGGATAATCGATTAAGGCCTTTATGTTTTAACAAGCCATAATCGATTATTTGACAAACTTGGAAACATTTATTTGCTTGATAATCAATTATGTATAGAAGGCAAACAAGCATATAATCAATTATCTTGATAAAAAAGGAAACATTACTTTGCTTGCTAATCGATTATGTATGAAGTGCAATAGGCATGTAATCGATTAAGTGATAAATAAGGAAACTTCCATTTGCTTCATAATCGATTATGTGTGATGTGCAAATGAAGGCTAATCGATTATTTGCTTCCTAATTGATTAGGATAATCGATTTATTGATCTAAAAAAGGAAGGTAAGGCAAGATCTTAATCGATTATTTGTTTTAGTTAAAATAGGAGAGTAATCGATTATGTGCTCTGAAACATTCAGGCACCTAATCTATTACCATAATCTATTATCTTTGTAAAAATATAGGATTTTGATTTCAAGCCTTCAACCAAAATAGTTTTAGGGTTTATGGTGCCACTTTATGCTTGCATGAAATTTTTATAAAATATTTTTCAAAACTATTTTGATGCACCATTCATGTTTTGAAAAACTCATCTCTCAGCTACTAAGAGTCATAGACCTTCAGTGATAGGACCTTACACAGTGTCCTAAAGAAAGCGGATAAACAAATAGGTCTTGAACTGCTGAGGTGGCTTCTTCTCCAAGCTGCTCCATTTTAATCTTCCTGCTATTTGCTTTATGTCCTGTACTTAATTCAACTTGAACCATTAGTAGATAAGGTGTAATTTGTTATCATACAAAACAAAGAGTGTTTGCCTCTGGTTCAACAAACTCCCCCTTTTTGATGATAACAAATTACATTATGCATAGGGGGTTTGATAGCAATGGAACTTTTTCAAAAAGCTCCCCCTAAGCATATGCATAATAAAATAAACAGTACATCAGCAGGATAGCAGCAATTATTTTCTCCCCTCACTTATGCGTAATAAAATAAACAGTACATCAGCAGGATAGCAACAATTATTTTCTCCCCTCACATATAACATGCATAATATTCTCTCCCACATATAACATGCATAATATTCTCTCCCCCTTTGTTTTCATCAAAAAGGTGGGGGTGAGCACATAGCATATGAGATAATCACAAACAGACATAATCACTTTGTAAACTAGCAAAGGAGCACATAGCATATGAGATATCAGAAATAGTAGTTCATGCTATTTCACAAAAGTGATAAATTATTCTTAAGGTGAATAGAACTTTTCCAATCTAACCTTCACCGGTGATTCTTCCTCTATTGTTGATATTACTAGTCACATGACTGCTGTTTCTGAGTATTAAGAATCTTTTTGCGTCTCCAGTCATGAACTTTGAGTCTCTGCTATCAAGGTATCGATCTGACCCCCATACCTTGTAGCACACCTGTACTAAGATCAAGTAGAAAATTTTGGTACCCAATTCTCTTTGGGTCCTTTGGGATTAGTCATCAAGGGGTTTGTTTTTACAATCCACCTTGGTTTCTCACAAGCAGGTATAAGGGTACCAAGCTCACATAATTTACGAATACGACATCTAAGAGAGCTATGGTTCCCTTTTTGACAATAGGTGCATGAGAAAACAGTAGGTGTATAACTTGAAGTAGCAGCTACAAAAGTTATTTTCTTGTTCAAAACAGGGGAGGTGGAATTACCTTTGTACCCAATACCTCTCCTATCAACATATTCATGTTGGGAGTGAAGTAGCTTGGTCAAGGTCTTTTCACCTACCTCAAACTTTTTCAAAGATTCTTTCAAAAATTCATTTTCAACCTTGACTTTTTCAAAATTTTGTTTAAGCTCTAGAAACTCAAGGTTGAATGGTTTTATTTCATGTAGCTCATTCTTCAGCCTATCTACTTCATTTTCAAGTGTCTCAATTTGAGTGAGCATGCTTTTGTTACTCTTTGCCAATTTCTTAGATTTTAACAAAAGAGTTTCATGTTCAAAATAGAGAGCATCAAAAGCCTCACTCAAATCTTGACTACTACAACTATCATCAAGTAAATCATCATGCATAGAGGAATCAGAAAGACTAGAAGAGTTAAGGCTTACCTTAGATGAGTCATTTGCCATATGACAAACACCATTTGCAATTTGCTCTTCTTCGTCCGTGTCACTATCAGTGCCAAGACAATCCCATATAGTAGCCTTAGGTGTTTCACATGCCGTGAGACAAATGGCATTTGCAACCTCCTCTTCTTCACTGTCAGTATAGTTGTTCCATGTGGCCTTTCTTAGCTTTCTTGGATTTCTTTGAGTTACCCCACAAATAGAGTAACGAATACAAACAGAGATCTATGATCCAATCACCTCAGATATAATGACAGTATAGTGACTAAGAGATGAGTAATATGGAAAATAGAAAATGATATGAAAGTTGAAGCTCTATTTTCTCTCTCTCTCTCTCTCTCTCTCAGATTTAAAAGATGTATGTGAGAAGTAGAGATTTGTGAAAAGTGGTGTGAGGTGTGATTTGAAAATGAGAAACACACCTCCTATTTATAGGCGTAGGAAAAAATTGATTTTTGAAAACCATTTAATGCATAGGATAATCGATTAAGGCCTTTATGTTTTAACAAGCCATAATCGATTATTTGACAAACTTGGAAACATTTATTTGCTTGATAATCGATTATGTATAGAAGGCAAACAAGCATATAATCGATTATCTTGATAAAAAAGGAAACATTACTTTGCTTGCTAATCGATTATGTATGAAGTGCAATAGGCATGTAATCGATTAAGTGATAAATAAGGAAACTTCCATTTGCTTCATAATCGATTATGTGTGATGTGCAAATGAAGGCTAATCGATTATTTGCTTCTTAATTGATTAGGATAATCGATTTATTGATCTAAAAAAGGAAGGTAAGGCAAGATCTTAATCGATTATTTGTTTTAGTTAAAATAGGAGAGTAATCGATTATGTGCTCTGAAACATTCAGGAACCTAATCTATTACCATAATCTATTATCTTTGTAAAAATATAGGATTTTGATTTCAAGCCTTCAACCAAAATAGTTTTAGGGTTTATGGTGCCACTTTATGCTTGCATGAAAATTTTATAAAATATTTTTCAAAACTATTTTGATGCACCATGCATGTTTTGAAAAACTCATCTCTCAGCTACTAAGAGTCATAGACCTTCAGTGATAGGACCTTACACAGTGTCCTAAAGAAAGCGGATAAACAAATAGGTCTTGAACTGCTGAGGTGGCTTCTTCTCCAAGCTGCTCCATTTTAATCTTCCTGCTCTTTGCTTTATGTCCTGTACTTAATTCAACTTGAACCATTAGTAGATAAGGTGTAATTTGTTATCATACAAAACAAAAAGTGTTTGCCTCTGGTTCAACAGTAAGTACTAGTAAGTAGATATGTGGTGGTGGATGAATCAAAGGCCTGGAATTGAGACAAAGAAGCAGAAGAAATGCATACAAGTGTTGTGATTGAGTCGTCAGTGAGTGACTTATCAAATGAATCTGTGCCTGCTACTGCAGTGCACACAGATACAACAGATAATGAGGAAGATGGCTTAAGAAGGTCACAGAGGACTAGACAAATGTCTAGTAGGTTACAAGATTATGACTTAATACCAGATTCAACAATAGGGGAAGAGGGTGAGCTAGTGCATTTACCTCTATTTGCTGAATCAGAACCAGTGAGCCTAGAAGAGGCTATGAAGGATTCTAAGTGGATTGGTGCTATGAAAGAAGAGCTGAGAGCCATTGAAAAGAATAATACTTGGCAACTTGTATCACTGCCAGAGAAGAAGAAACCCATTACAGTGAAGTGGGTGTTCAAAGTGAAAGTAAGTCCAAGTGGTGATATCTCTAAGTACAAAGCTAGGTTGGTGGCTAAGGGGTTCTTGCAAAAGGCTGGCATTGACTTTAATGAGGTGTTTGCACCGGTTGCAAGAATGGAAACAGTGAGAATTATCACTGCCATAGCAAGTCAGAAGGGATGGTCCATGCATCACATGGATGTGAAGTCAGCATTCTTGAATGGTCCTCTTGAAGAGGAGGCCTATGTGTGTCAACCCCCTGGGTTTGAAGTGAAAGGAAGTAAGAGAAAGTGTATAGACTGAACAAAGCCTTGTATGGCTTGAAGCAAGCTCCTAGAGCATGGAATAAACGTATTGATGGGTTCCTCATGAAACTTGGCTTTATTAAGTGTATAACTGAACATGGTGTGTATGCCAATGGTGAGAATGCTACTGATTTGATTGTAGTGTGTCTGTACATTGATGACTTGTTAGTGACAGGAAATAGTGATGATGAGATTGCTAAGTTTAAAGGAGAGATGATGAGAGAATTTGAGATGACAGACTTGGGTTCCATTTCCTACTTTCTGAGAATTGAATTCAAGTTAACTAATGATGGAATGGTGATGCATCAAGGCAAGTATGCTAGAGACTTGCTGAGAAGGTTCAGAATGCAGGATTGTAACCATGCTGATACACCAGCAGCTACTGGTGTTAACTTGGTGAAAGACACTAATGAGGAAGAGGTTGATGCTACACTGCACAGACAAATTGTTGGCTCACTGAGGTATCTTTGCTGTACAAGACCAGACTTAGCCTATGTTGTAGGGCTAATTAGTAGATATATGGAGAGTCCAAGAGTATCTCATTTCCTTGCTGCTAAAAGGATAATGAGATATGTGAAGGGTACAATTGATTATGGTATTATGTTTCCAAGTAATTTTGCTGCAAATGAATGTGTCATGCTGGGTTATAGTGACTCTGATTGGTGTGGTGATAAGAGTGATAGGAAGAGCACAGCTGGGAATGCATTCTTGTATGGGAATGCACCTATTACATGGAGCTCAAAGAAGGAGCGGGTTGTGGCTCTATCCTCCTGCGAGGTAGAGTATATTGTTGTTGCTATGGCAGCATGTCAAGCTCAGTGGCTTGATAATTTGTTGTCTGAACTGAAGATCAAAGGGAATGGTGCTGTTACACTAATGGTAGATAATAAATCTGCCATCAATCTTGCAAAACACCCAATTGCTCAAGGTAGGAGCAAACACATAGAAACTCGCTTCCACTTTCTTAGGGAGCAAGTGAGCAAGGGCAAGCTGATTCTGAAATACTGTCCTACTGCTATGCAAGTAGCAGATATCTTTACCAAACCATTGAAAGCTGGTCAATTCAAGGAACTGAGGAACAAGCTGGGTGTGATTGCAGTGTTGTGATGATGCAGTGCTGGTGCTGTGTGTGGTGATGTGACACCAAATGCTGTGAATAAGTGCTGTAGCACTATGTCAGTGTTGTGATTGTGTTGTGTCTGTGATTGTGTATGTATTTGCTTTTATTACAGTGTTGATATACAGAATTAAAGGAGAGTGATAGAAAGGGTAATTCTGTCATTATAGGAATAAGTGGGGGTATACCAGTCAATACACATTATAGTTAGTTAGATGATTATTCATTAAGTGTAATTCCGTTTTCATTCAGTTAATACAGTGATTACAATTCATTTTTCCTTCGCTCTCCCTCTCTCTCTCTCTCTGTAGTGTGCTCTATTGCGTTAAAAACACACTTAGAGCAAGTGTACTCTTCCGCAGAAGTAGTATAAAATATTATCGTATCCACATGGCTTAATTAACAAGTACCAAACTAATCAAGATTATATATTGTTTTGACAAACCAATAGTTTGATGTGAAGGAAACAAAATAAAAATAAATAAATAACAAGAATTAGAATGCAAGATTTAATAAATGGAGAGAGCTCTAGGGTCACGGTTTCACTTGCAAGCTTCGATTCCCCTATGTCTAATTTTACCCGAATTTCTTTATTTTATTTAATTACCAATCCCTTTACTAAAACTATTAATCTGTTTGGTCATTCGCGATTAATATTCTTTTTCCTAAATTAACCCTTGTTTGGTCGTGCAAGAATCTAAATTTAAGAAAAGCATAAAGAGCAAAAATGTTGAATGATTGGAAGACTAAATTAAAGTTTGGTCATCCATTAATTATAGCCCCAATTATCCTATAGGTCCACCAACTAATTGCAGTACAGTCGCTGATCAACTAATTGATTATGAATATGAAAATGGTAGCTAATCCTAATTATCTGATAAAAACAATAGGACAATATTAATTGAAATAAAAACATGAATTCAAATAAGAAACTAGAACATAAAAGTCTCTAAACTTGCAAGATCCACCTAAGACCCTAGAAGAGGATTTATGTATCCATAATAATAAAGAACAATAAAAGAAAAATATGGTTCATGAATTACAGAGATAAGAATAACCCGGAAATAGAGAAAGTCTTAATCTTTGTCTTCAATCTCCTTATTTTACTCCAAAGCTCTCTCACGGTGTCAAGAACGGTGCCGAAAAACTCTTTTTCTCCGCTCTTATGTGTTGCTGTCACTACCGCTTTTTTCCTTATTTTGTGTTAGTGCATGCGGCTCTCCCTCACTCACAAGTGAAGCCCTCCTTTTATATTAGTTCATTTTCTTTCTCTCCAAGCTAGGGTAGTGTGTCATTCTTTTTTCCTCAAGTCAAGCTTGTTTCCTCTTTTAATTGAAAGAGCACCGTTTTATCTCCATCCCTAAATATTAGGATTCAGGTACTTCCTAAATATTTGTTGCTTGCGGTCCACTCCATGCCTTTTTCTTTCTCTCGAAGTCACATGTGCATCAGTTTCAATCGAAATCACCAAGAGGGTCTTCTTCTGTTTATTACCGTGGGCCTTCTTGCATTAATGGGCTTGGACTTACTTTCTTTTATTTGTTAGCCATATATATATATATATATATATATATATATATATATATATATATATATATATATATATATATATATATTACATTTAAGTGGCTCTAAATTAAATTTTCATTCATTTTCATATTTCCTTCTTTTCTGCAAAATAAAGAGCAAATTAAGTCAACGGTTTATATAATTAGTAATAAATGCTCTAAAAATGACCTAAAACTATCTCTAAAAATGCATTAAATTGGGGTTTATTATGCTCATCTTTTTTCTTCTGCAACTATGAGTGTGTGAGGGTGTGATTCAAGCTTCCATTGCTTGACATTACGCACGATTATTTCCAACACATGGAAGCCAAGGTTAAACTTTCCACCGAGATAAAATAAAAATTATGCAATGTTATCAAAAGTACCAAGTATTTGAAGCATAATCTCACATTTTATTTTCAGCAAACAAACATATTCATTTCCAATGTAAGAAATTTTAAAACTAGGGATATGTTATATAGGGCGCGTTTGGTGGTCAGGATAGGATAGAAATAAGATATGATATGAAACAAGACAGCAATAGGATATGAAAATGACATCATAACACTATCATATCATGTGTTTGATGTGCAACATTTGATAAGATATAAGATAATATATATTATTCCCTTTTTATGTTCGAATATAACAAGTTATTAAATTATATATTTTAGATAAGCTAACAAATAATGATATGATATATAATATATGTAAATGATAAAACTACCTTTGTGACAACTATATTTCACTTGTTGAAAAATTAAATTAATTTTCTATTTTTATACTTTTTTAATGATAAATTTATTTTTTATCCGCTTATTTCTAAATTTCAATAGATTTTTTTTAATTTTAAATTATACAAAAAGACAAAATTACCCTTATCATAAAATCATATATTATTTTTAAAATTGAGTAGTAATATTTTTAATTTTTAATTTGACATCATTTTTTATTTATGTTTTTTAATATATATTTATTTTTTAATAGATTTCAGATTTTTTTATTTTAAAATATATTTTAGAAGGGTAAATGAATAAATTGTTTTCTTATCCTATAGTAGTTTCTAACTCAACTCAAACTTAGGATAAAATTTTAACCAGAGAGACAAGATATGATGGATTAAGTTATTATATCTTGTTGACTCAACAAACACTAGACTAACACAAGATTTGATAAACTTATCATATTATGTCTGTTTATCCTGACCACCAAACGGACCATTAAAGTTATATGTAGGGATAAAATTATACCTTTAAACTAAAAGAGTTTTGAGACAATCATTACAACTAAAGTCCAATAAGTTTATAATGCTAGTTTAACCTCTAATAGGACCACAGAGTGAAGTTTTCGTTTTTCTCATATCTTAGTCCACATTAGATAAGGATCAATTTTCACCAAATAAGACCATAAATCCCTCAACGTAATTTGCTACACCAGGTCATATTAGAATTCATTTTTTTTTTGTTATCATGTTATTGGTGTGCAGTTTCCACCGGCTTTGCAATGACTAATCTACGCCGGGGAACCTGGCTGGCCACGTGTATACCCGGCTTTGCCCGTCCGTGTGGTTCTCCCCTCCCAACAGAGTTTTTGCCACAATCAAGATTCGAACCCGAGAATTCATTTGTTTTAACTTATGAAAAAATAGTGTCAAAAGAAACTTATGAAAAAATATGTTTAAGATTAAATAAAAAAATTTCTTTAGAGATTTTACATGGACCGAAAATTTTCATTTTCTTTCATTTATTTATTTCTTTAGGGATTTTTTTTTGGTACATATTTCTTTAGAGATTTTACATGGACCGAAATCTAAAAGTATTATTCATTTTTTTTCGTTTCAAACTCAAATTTTGTTTATTCTTCTAAAATACCATCATTGGAAACAACAATAATAGATCCAATCAATCAACAAGAACAGTAACACTAATTGAAAACCATGTCACTAAACCCTTTTTTTCATCATCATAATCATCACCTTATTACAGTTAACCTCAATAATTCAAGAGAGCAACTTCGCAAGGGACTTAATTCTCTCAACATCCCACCACACATTTTCTTTGCTGGGTCCTCTCCACTAAGCTAGCACATTCGGAGTGGCTGAAGTAATGTCAAATGTGTCAATCAACTGCAAGAGGGAGTATGTCATATGTGCATGCATGGCTGGCTTGACCCTCAGTGCTATGGCTATGTTGAAAGTGTAAAGATATGAGAGTGATCATTCAACTGAATCTCTTGATGATTTCCATTAGTTCAAATGCTTATATACATAGTTCAGTGTTCAGTTAGGATCTAACTGAATCTACTAATCAGTTACAATGCAGTTACATCAGCATAACAGTCCAACTAGATTCCTAACTGTCTATCCTAGTTGGCAGTGAGTCAACACTAACATGTCTCCTAGTTGACTCACTTGCATTATTCATTTAGCCTTTATATCATTCCCTATCACCCCCCCCCCCCCCTCAAATGAAAGGTGAGGTAAGGGAATCACCTTGAGTTTGCTCTTGAAGTCCAGAAATTATGGAGCTGGAAGTGGTTTAGTAAGCACATCAGCTATCTTAGTAGTAGCAGGAACATGAAGAACTGAGAGCGACTTAGCCAGAACCCGTTCTCTTACAAAATGAATATCCAGCTCTAAGTGTTTTGTTCTAGAATGCAAAACAGGGTTATGAGCAATGGATACAGCACTCTGGTTATCACAGAGTAATATAGGAGAGTGGTGCTGCACCTTCAGCTCACGGAGAAGGGATTGGATCCATAAAAGCTCAGTTGTAGCATTATCTAGGCCCCTATACTTAGCTTCTGCACTTGACCTAGCCACAAGAGTTTGCTTTTTGGAGCTTCATGACACAAGGTTAGGGCCTAAATAAACACAAGACCCCGAGGTTGATCGCCTATCATCTGGATCACTCCCCCAATCAGAGTCACTGTATGCTCTTAGTGATAGGGGACTGTGAGTGGCTGCTGGTTGAAGAAGTAAACCATGAGTGGAGGTGCTACCAAGGTATCGTAGAATTCTTTTCATAGACCTCCAGTGACTCTCAAGAGGAGCAGAGAGAAACTGGCAAACCTTATTCACAGAATAGACAACTTCAGGCCTTGTAAGCGTCACATACTGAAGAGCCCCAACTATTGATATGTAATTGTGAGGATCTTGTAGAGTGTTAGTGCCAAACCTACTCAGTTTTGTAGTAGAAGCCATAGGGGTAGTGATACCTTTGCAATCTGTCATGGAAGCTTTCTACAGTAGGTCTCTGATGTATTTGCTTTGTGTAAGGACCACAGAGCCATTCCTCAAGTATTTAAGTTCAAGACCCAGAAAATAATCGAGTTTTCCCATGTGTTTTAGAGCAAATTCTAAGTTGAGCTTCTTAATCAAGTCTTGAATCAGCACAACAGAGGAGCCTGTGATGAGGATATCATCAACGTACACAAGAGCAAAGAGCTGTACACCAGGTGAAGCATGAACAAAAAGAGAAGGGTCACACTTGCTTGGTGTGAAGCCAAACAGTTTGAGAGCTTGCTTGAGATGTTCATGCCAAGCCCTTGGGGCTTGTTTTAGTCCATACCAGGATCTATTCAACTTGCAAACCTGAGTTTTGTCTCGGGTGGCAAATCCTGGTGGCTGGACCGTATATATTTCCTCTTGAAGATGCCCATTGATGAAGGCATTGTTGACATCAATCTGTTGAATGTCTCGTTTGCAAGTAATTGCTAATGAAAGAAGATTCCTTATGGTGGTTGGTTTGATGACTGGAGCATATGTCTCACCATATTCTTTACCAGGAAGTTGATTGTAACCTTTGGCTACCAATCTAGCCTTGTATTTGTTGACTGACCCATCAGGGTTCTCTTTGATTCTATAAACCCACTTGCAGCCTATGGCCTTCCTATTTGGAGGAAGAGTGGATAGAGTCCAAGTGTCGTTGTCCTGGAGTGCTTGCAACTTTGTTTGCATAGCTTGCTTCCAATGAGAGGCACTCAGTGCTTGTTTGATGTTGGCAGGCTCAACCTCTGCGAGAAGAAACTTGGGCTTCAGTGAGCCTGTTTGAAGTCTTGTGATCTTTGGATGAGTTTTTGTAGTTTGAGGTATAGGTGGTGGACTAGCTGGGATTGGTGAACTAGTTGGTGCGGGTGGAGTGGGTGCAGGACTTGGTGAAGAGGGTAGGTTAGTGTTAGTGGTGGTTTCTGAGCTCACACGGGCAGGTGAGGTGTTGATATCAGGCACTAGTTGTGTAGTATCTGGAGTAGTGTCAAGTAGCAATGGGGAGATAGACGATGAAGTTGGGGACTCTGTGAAACTAGGTATGGGCAAATTTTGAGAAGTATCTGTTGGTTTGTGTATAGTACTTTTGTTGGTAAAGATAGAGGGATAAGGGAAAGTGAATTCATCAAAGGTTACATTTTTGGAGATGACAATTTTACCTTCAGGGGTTAAGCATTTGAAGCCTTTTTGAAGGGTGAGACACCAAGGTTCACACACTATGAACTGTGAAATTGGAACTTGGCTTTATTGTAGGGTCGTGGGTGTGGATAGCAGGCACAGCCAAATGTTTTCAATTGAGTGTAGTTGGAAAGAGTGTGATAAAGAGCCTGAAAAGGTGAAATGGGAGTTGTTAGGCTAGTGGTGGGCAGTCTATTTATGAGGTGAGTAGCTGTGGTAATAGCATGGTCCCAATAGGTCATTGGCAATGAGGCATGAGAGAGCAGAGTGAAGGCCATTTCAGTGAGATGTCTGTGCTTCCTCTCAACAGTCCCATTCTGATGTGAAGTGTAGGGGCATGTGAACCTGTGAATAATACCAAGACCAGCCAGATGTTTGGTGAAGGGCAAGTATTCCCCTCCACCATCAGATTGCACAACTTTAAGGTTAGCAGAAAACTGAGTTTGTGTATGTTTGTGAAATAAAACAAAAGCAGTCAGGGCATTAGATTTATGCTTGAGTAAGTAAACCCAAGTAAACTTACTATAAGCACCAACAAATGCAATATAATAGTAGTGACCACCACTAGAAGCAATGGGGGAAGGTCCCCAAAGATCAGTGTACACAAGCTCAAAGGGCCTAAATAAACACAAGACCCCGAGGTTGATCGCCTATCATGTGGATCACTCCCCCAATCAGAGTCACTGTATGCTCTTAGTGATAGGGGACTGTGAGTGGCTGCTGGTTGAAGAAGTAAACCATGAGTGGAGGTGCTACCAAGGTATCGTAAAATTCTTTTCATAGACCTCTAGTGGCTCTCAAGAGGAGCAGAGAGAAACTGGCAAACCTTATTCACAGAATAGACAACTTCAGGCCTTGTAAGCGTCACATACTGAAGAGCCCCAACTATTGATATGTAATTGTGAGGATCTTGTAGAGTGTTAGTGCCAAACCTACTCAGTTTTGTAGTAGAAGCCATAGGGGTAGTGATACCTTTGCAATCTGTCATGGAAGCTTTCTACAGTAGGTCTCTGATGTATTTGCTTTGTGTAAGGACCACAGAGCCATTCCTCAAGTATTTAAGTTCAAGACCCAGAAAATAATCGAGTTTTCCCATGTGTTTTAGAGAAAATTCTAAGTTGAGCTTCTTAATCAAGTCTTGAATCAGCACAACAGAGGAGCCTGTGATGAGGATATCATCAACGTACGCAAGAGCAAAGAGCTGTACACCAGGTGAAGCATGAACAAAAAGAGAAGGGTCACACTTGCTTGGTGTGAAGCCAAACAGTTTGAGAGCTTGCTTGAGCCGTTCATGCCAAGCCCTTGGGGTTTGTTTTAGTCCATACCAGGATCTATTCAACTTGCAGACCTGAGTTTTGTCTCGGGTGGCAAATCCTGGTGGCTGGACCATATCTATTTCCTCTTGAAGATGCCCATTGATGAAGGCATTGTTGACATCAATCTGTTGAATGTCCCGTTTGCAAGTAATTGCTAATGAAAGAAGAATCCTTATGGTGGTTGGTTTGATGATTGGAGCATATGTCTCACCATATTCTTTACCAGGAATTTGATTGTAACATTTGGCTACCAATCTAGCCTTGTATTTGTTGACTGACCCATCAGGGTTCTCTTTGATTCTATAAACCCACTTGCAGCCTATGGCCTTCCTATTTGGAGGAAGAGTGGTTAGAGTCCAAGTGTCGTTGTCCTGGAGTGCTTGCAACTTTGTTTGCATAGCTTGCTTCCAATGAGAGGCACTCAGTGCTTGTTTGATGTTGGCAGGCTCAACCTCTGCGAGAAGAACCTTGGGCTTCAGTGAGCCTGTTTGAAGTCTTGTGATCTTTGGATGAGTTTTGGTAGTTTGAGGTATAGGTGGTGGACTAGCTGGGATTGGTGAACTAGCTGGTGCGGGTGGAGTGGGTGCAGGACTTGGTGAAGAGGGTAGGTTAGTTTTAGTGGTGGTTTCTGAGCTCACACGGGCAGGTGAGGTGTTGATATCAGGCACTAGTTGTGTAGTATCTGGAGTAGTGTCAAGTAGCAATGGGGAGATAGACGATGAAGTTGGGGACTCTGTGAAACTAGGTATGGGCAAATTTTGAGAAGTATCTGTTGGTTTGTGTATAGTACTTTTGTTGGTAAAGATACAGGGATAAGGGAAAGTGAATTCATCAAAGGTTACATCTTTGGAGATGACAATTTTACCTTCAGGAGTTAAGCATTTGAAGCCTTTTTGAAGGGTGAGACACCAAGGTTCACACACTATGAACTGTGAAATTGGAACTTGGCTTTATTGTAGGGTCGTGGGTGTGGATAGCAGGCACAGCCAAATGTTTTCAATTGAGTGTAGTTGGAAAGAGTGTGATAAAGAGCCTGAAAAGGTGAAATGGGAGTTGTTAGGCTAGTGGTGGGCAGTCTATTTATGAGGTGAGTAGCTGTGGTAATAGCATGGTCCCAATAGGTCATTGGCAATGAGGCATGAGAGAGCAGAGTGAAGGCCATTTCAGTGAGATGTCTGTGCTTCCTCTCAACAGTCCCATTCTGATGTGAAGTGTAGGGGCATGTGAACCTGTGAATAATACCAAGACCAGCCAGATGTTTGGTGAAGGGCAAGTATTCCCCTCCACCATCAGATTGCACAACTTTAAGGTTAGCAGAAAACTGAGTTTGTGTATGTTTGTGAAATAAAACAAAAGCAGTCAGGGCATTAGATTTATGCTTGAGTAAGTAAACCCAAGTAAACTTACTATAAGCACCAACAAATGCAATATAATAGTAGTGACCACCACTAGAAGCAATGGGGGAAGGTCCCCAAAGATCAGTGTACACAAGCTCAAAGGGCCTAAATAAACACAAGACCCCGAGGTTGATCGCCTATCATGTGGATCACTCCCCCAATCAGAGTCACTGTATGCTCTTAGTGATAGGGGACTGTGAGTGGCTGCTGGTTGAAGAAGTAAACCATGAGTGGAGGTGCTACCAAGGTATCGTAAAATTCTTTTCATAGACCTCTAGTGGCTCTCAAGAGGAGCAGAGAGAAACTGGCAAACCTTATTCACAGAATAGACAACTTCAGGCCTTGTAAGCGTCACATACTGAAGAGCCCCAACTATTGATATGTAATTGTGAGGATCTTGTAGAGTGTTAGTGCCAAACCTACTCAGTTTTGTAGTAGAAGCCATAGGGGTAGTGATACCTTTGCAATCTGTCATGGAAGCTTTCTACAGTAGGTCTCTGATGTATTTGCTTTGTGTAAGGACCACAGAGCCATTCCTCAAGTATTTAAGTTCAAGACCCAGAAAATAATCGAGTTTTCCCATGTGTTTTAGAGAAAATTCTAAGTTGAGCTTCTTAATCAAGTCTTGAATCAGCACAACAGAGGAGCCTGTGATGAGGATATCATCAACGTACGCAAGAGCAAAGAGCTGTACACCAGGTGAAGCATGAACAAAAAGAGAAGGGTCACACTTGCTTGGTGTGAAGCCAAACAGTTTGAGAGCTTGCTTGAGCCGTTCATGCCAAGCCCTTGGGGTTTGTTTTAGTCCATACCAGGATCTATTCAACTTGCAGACCTGAGTTTTGTCTCGGGTGGCAAATCCTGGTGGCTGGACCATATCTATTTCCTCTTGAAGATGCCCATTGATGAAGGCATTGTTGACATCAATCTGTTGAATGTCCCGTTTGCAAGTAATTGCTAATGAAAGAAGAATCCTTATGGTGGTTGGTTTGATGATTGGAGCATATGTCTCACCATATTCTTTACCAGGAATTTGATTGTAACATTTGGCTACCAATCTAGCCTTGTATTTGTTGACTGACCCATCAGGGTTCTCTTTGATTCTATAAACCCACTTGCAGCCTATGGCCTTCCTATTTGGAGGAAGAGTGGTTAGAGTCCAAGTGTCGTTGTCCTGGAGTGCTTGCAACTTTGTTTGCATAGCTTGCTTCCAATGAGAGGCACTCAGTGCTTGTTTGATGTTGGCAGGCTCAACCTCTGCGAGAAGAACCTTGGGCTTCAGTGAGCCTGTTTGAAGTCTTGTGATCTTTGGATGAGTTTTGGTAGTTTGAGGTATAGGTGGTGGACTAGCTGGGATTGGTGAACTAGCTGGTGCGGGTGGAGTGGGTGCAGGACTTGGTGAAGAGGGTAGGTTAGTTTTAGTGGTGGTTTCTGAGCTCACACGGGCAGGTGAGGTGTTGATATCAGGCACTAGTTGTGTAGTATCTGGAGTAGTGTCAAGTAGCAATGGGGAGATAGACGATGAAGTTGGGGACTCTGTGAAACTAGGTATGGGCAAATTTTGAGAAGTATCTGTTGGTTTGTGTATAGTACTTTTGTTGGTAAAGATACAGGGATAAGGGAAAGTGAATTCATCAAAGGTTACATCTTTGGAGATGACAATTTTACCTTCAGGAGTTAAGCATTTGAAGCCTTTTTGAAGGGTGAGACACCAAGGTTCACACACTATGAACTGTGAAATTGGAACTTGGCTTTATTGTAGGGTCGTGGGTGTGGATAGCAGGCACAGCCAAATGTTTTCAATTGAGTGTAGTTGGAAAGAGTGTGATAAAGAGCCTGAAAAGGTGAAATGGGAGTTGTTAGGCTAGTGGTGGGTAGTCTATTTATGAGGTGAGTAGCTGTGGTAATAGCATGGTCCCAATAGGTCATTGGCAATGAGGCATGAGAGAGCAGAGTGAGGGCCATTTCAGTGAGATGTCTGTGCTTCCTCTCAACAGTCCCATTCTGATGTGAAGTGTAGGGGCATGTGAACCTGTGAATAATACCAAGACCAGCCAGATGTTTGGTGAAGGGCAAGTATTCCCCTCCACCATCAGATTGCACAACTTTAAGGTTAGCAGAAAACTGAGTTTGTGTATGTTTGTAAAATAAAACAAAAGCAGTCAGGGCATTAGATTTATGCTTGAGTAAGTAAACCCAAGTAAACTTACTATAAGCATCAACAAATGCAATATAATATTAGTGACCACCACTAGAAGCAATGGGAGAAGGTCCCCAAAGATCAGTGTACACACGCTCAAAGGGCCTAAATAAACACAAGACCCCGAGGTTGATCGCCTATCATCTGGATCACTCCCCCAATCAGAGTCACTGTATGCTCTTAGTGATAGGGGACTGTGAGTGGCTGCTGGTTGAAGAAGTAAACCATGAGTGGAGGTGCTACCAAGGTATCGTAGAATTCTTTTCATAGACCTCCAGTGACTCTCAAGAGGAGCAGAGAGAAACTGGCAAACCTTATTCACAGAATAGACAACTTCAGGCCTTGTAAGCGTCACATACTGAAGAGCCCCAACTATTGATATGTAATTGTGAGGATCTTGTAGAGTGTCAGTGCCAAACCTACTCAGTTTTGTAGTAGAAGCCATAGGGGTAGTGATACCTTTGCAATCTGTCGAAGCTTTCTACAGCAGGTCTCTGATGTATTTGCTTTGTGTAAGGACCACAGAGCCATTCCTCAAGTATTTAAGTTCAAGACCCAGAAAATAATCGGGTTTTCCCATGTATTTTAGAGCAAATTCTAAGTTGAGCTTCTTAATCAAGTCTTGAATCAGCACAACAGAGGAGCCTGTGATGAGGATATCATCAACGTACACAAGAGCAAAGAGCTGTACACCAGGTGAAGCATGAACAAAAAGAGAAGGGTCACACTTGCTTGGTGTGAAGCCAAACAGTTTGAGAGCTTGCTTGAGACGTTCATGCCAAGCCCTTGGGGCTTGTTTTAGTCCATACCAGGATCTATTCAACTTGCAGACCTGAGTTTTGTCTCGGGTGGCAAATCCTGGTGGCTGGACCATATATATTTCCTCTTGAAGATGCCCATTGATGAAGGCATTGTCGACATCAATCTGTTGAATGTCCCTTTTGCAAGTAATTGCTAATGAAAGAAGAATCCTTATGGTGGTTGGTTTGATGACTGGAGCATATGTCTCACCATATTCTTTACCAGGAAGTTGATTGTAACCTTTGGCTACCAATCTAGCCTTGTATTTGTTGACTGACCCATCAGGGTTCTCTTTGATTCTATAAATCCACTTGCAGCCTATGGCCTTCCTATTTTGAGGAAGAGTGGTTAGAGTCCAAGTGTCGTTGTCCTGGAGTGCTTGCAACTTTGTTTGCATAGCTTGCTTCCAATGAGAGGCACTCAGTGCTTGTTTGATGTTGGCAGGCTCAACCTCTGCGAGAAGAACCTTGGGCTTCAGTGAGCCTGTTTGAAGTCTTGTGATCTTTGGATGAGTTTTGGTAGTTTGAGGTATAGGTGGTGGACTAGCTGGGATTGGTGAACTAGCTGGTGCGGGTGGAGTGGGTGCAGGACTTGGTGAAGAGGGTAGGTTAGTTTTAGTGGTGGTTTCTGAGCTCACACGGGCAGGTGAGGTGTTGATATCAGGCACTAGTTGTGTAGTATCTGGAGTAGTGTCAAGTAGCAATGGGGAGATAGACGATGAAGTTGGGGACTCTGTGAAACTAGGTATGGGCAAATTTTGAGAAGTATCTGTTGGTTTGTGTATAGTACTTTTGTTGGTAAAGATAGAGGGATAAGGGAAAGTGAATTCATCAAAGGTTACATCTTTGGAGATGACAATTTTACCTTCAGGGGTTAAGCATTTGAAGCCTTTTTGAAGGGTGAGACACCAAGGTTCACACACTATGAACTGTGAAATTGGAACTTGGCTTTATTGTAGGGTCGTGGGTGTGGATAGCAGGCACAGCCAAATGTTTTCAATTGAGTGTAGTTGGAAAGAGTGTGATAAAGAGCCTGAAAAGGTGAAATGGGAGTTGTTAGGCTAGTGGTGGGTAGTCTATTTATGAGGTGAGTAGCTGTGGTAATAGCATGGTCCCAATAGGTCATTGGCAATGAGGCATGAGAGAGCAGAGTGAGGGCCATTTCAGTGAGATGTCTGTGCTTCCTCTCAACAGTCCCATTCTGATGTGAAGTGTAGGGGCATGTGAACCTGTGAATAATACCAAGACCAGCCAGATGTTTGGTGAAGGGCAAGTATTCCCCTCCACCATCAGATTGCACAACTTTAAGGTTAGCAGAAAACTGAGTTTGTGTATGTTTGTAAAATAAAACAAAAGCAGTCAGGGCATTAGATTTATGCTTGAGTAAGTAAACCCAAGTAAACTTACTATAAGCATCAACAAATGCAATATAATATTAGTGACCACCACTAGAAGCAATGGGAGAAGGTCCCCAAAGATCAGTGTACACAAGCTCAAAGGGCCTAAATAAACACAAGACCCCGAGGTTGATCGCCTATCATCTGGATCACTCCCCCAATCAGAGTCACTGTATGCTCTTAGTGATAGGGGACTGTGAGTGGCTGCTGGTTGAAGAAGTAAACCATGAGTGGAGGTGCTACCAAGGTATCGTAGAATTCTTTTCATAGACCTCCAGTGACTCTCAAGAGGAGCAGAGAGAAACTGGCAAACCTTATTCACAGAATAGACAACTTCAGGCCTTGTAAGCGTCACATACTGAAGAGCCCCAACTATTGATATGTAATTGTGAGGATCTTGTAGAGTGTCAGTGCCAAACCTACTCAGTTTTGTAGTAGAAGCCATAGGGGTAGTGATACCTTTGCAATCTGTCGAAGCTTTCTACAGCAGGTCTCTGATGTATTTGCTTTGTGTAAGGACCAGAGAGCCATTCCTCAAGTATTTAAGTTCAAGACCCAGAAAATAATCGGGTTTTCCCATGTGTTTTAGAGCAAATTCTAAGTTGAGCTTCTTAATCAAGTCTTGAATCAGCACAACAGAGGAGCCTGTGATGAGGATATCATCAACGTACACAAGAGCAAAGAGCTGTACACCAGGTGAAGCATGAACAAAAAGAGAAGGGTCACACTTGCTTGGTGTGAAGCCAAACAGTTTGAGAGCTTGCTTGAGACGTTCATGCCAAGCCCTTGGGGCTTGTTTTAGTCCATACCAGGATCTATTCAACTTGCAGACCTGAGTTTTGTCTCGGGTGGCAAATCCTGGTGGCTGGACCATATATATTTCCTCTTGAAGATGCCCATTGATGAAGGCATTGTTGACATCAATCTGTTGAATGTCCCTTTTGCAAGTAATTGCTAATGAAAGAAGAATCCTTATGGTGGTTGGTTTGATGACTGGAGCATATGTCTCACCATATTCTTTACCAGGAAGTTGATTGTAACCTTTGGCTACCAATCTAGCCTTGTATTTGTTGACTGACCCATCAGGGTTCTCTTTGATTCTATAAATCCACTTGCAGCCTATGGCCTTCCTATTTTGAGGAAGAGTGGTTAGAGTCCAAGTGTCGTTGTCCTGGAGTGCTTGCAACTTTGTTTGCATAGCTTGCTTCCAATGAGAGGCACTCAGTGCTTGTTTGATGTTGGCAGGCTCAACCTCTGCGAGAAGAACCTTGGGCTTCAGTGAGCCTGTTTGAAGTCTTGTGATCTTTGGATGAGTTTTGGTAGTTTGAGGTATAGGTGGTGGACTAGCTGGGATTGGTGAACTAGCTGGTGCGGGTGGAGTGGGTGCAGGACTTGGTGAAGAGGGTAGGTTAGTGTTAGTGGTGGTTTCTGAGCTCACACGGGCAGGTGAGGTGTTGATATCAGGCACTGGTTGTGTAGTATCTGGAGTAGTGTCAAGTAGCAATGGGGAGATAGACGATGAAGTTGGGGACTCTGAAACTAGGTATGGGCAAATTTTGAGAAGTATCTGTTGGTTTGTGTATAGTACTTTTGTGTATGTTTGTAAAATAAAACAAAAGCAGTCAGGGCATTAGATTTATGCTTGAGTAAGTAAACCCAAGTAAACTTACTATAAGCATCAACAAATGCAATATAATAGTAGTGAACACCACTAGAAGCAATGGGGGAAGGTCCCCAAAGATCGGTGTACACAAGCTCAAAGGGGGTGACTATACTGTGTTTGTGATGATGGTGCATGAATTCTATGTGCCTCACCAATTTAACAGGATTTGCAAAAATCAAGAGACATTTTATTAGAACCTTTCAGGTTACATTGAGACATAACATGGGAAACTATATGAGAATTGGCATGGCCCAAACGAGCATGCCACAATGTACTAGATGAAGTACAATTAGAAGCCGTCAAATTGTTCAATTGGTAAGCCCTTGAAGACATAGAGACCATCAGAACCTCGTATGCCTTGCAAGACAACCTGTTTAGAGACCTGTGATTTAACCAAGCAGTAAGGGTCATGAAATTCAAAGTAAACTTGATTATCTCGTACAAATTGAGATACAAACAATAGATTCTTTGTTATATTGGGCACATGTAATAGATTATTCAACACTATATTAATGTATGGATGAATGGGAGAGTTGAAACTAGATGTGCCTATGGAACTGATATGTGAGCTTTTACCATTACCCATTTTGACTCTAGAGCTACCTTTATATGGCAAGCAGTGTTGCAAATTGGAGGCATTGATTGTGACGTGGTGCGAAGCACCAGTGTCACCGTACCAGTTCTCATAATCAGCAGGATTAGAAGAGGGATATTGAATGAATTTACCCGTGGCGTCTAAAGGGAGAGTTTCAGCAAGGCACACACTGGGAGTGGCTGCATCTGTAGGTGCAGAAGGAGACTGATCAGCAGGAACAGCAGTAGCTGCGTTGGTTTGCACAACATTGGGAGGTGGCACAAACGATTCATCGAAACGATACCAGCAATCAAGAACCGAGTGACCGTAACGACCACAGATTTGGGATGTAGGTCTTGGTGTTGAAGACCGGCCACCACGAGAAGCATCACTACGGCCACGAGCACGTCCCTGTCAGCCACAGCCACGAGCATGATAGTTATTAGTGTAATTTCCTCGAACACCTTGTGTGCCATCAGTATTGGCACCAGAACTCTGACAATCACGAGATTGCACTTGTGCAACATTGACCGTGGCGTTTGTAACCGCCAATTCTTGACGAAACTTCCCTACTTATTGGCGTAGTCATCCCTTGATAGATATTAAATCCCAAAAATCTAACATTAACTTGAAATAATTTCATTTTCTTGGCTGATATGACTAAACCATTTTCTCTTATAACATTAATGAATTTATTTAAATGTTCAAAGTGTTGATTAATAGAGTTAGAGAAAACTAATACATCATCTAAGTAAACTATTGTAAATTGTTGATGATTATTAAATATATCATTCAAAATATGTTGAAACTCACTGGGGGCATTCTTTAATCCTTGTGGCATAACATTCCATTCATAATGCCCAAACGGTACCACAAAGGCAGTTTTGTATTTATCCTTCAAATATATCAAATTTAGAGAATACCGAAGCATTATGTAATTTTCCTATTAGATCTTTTTTATTGGGTATTGGATACCTAATCCATTTTAATACTTTGTTTAGCGGCTTGTAATTAATAACTAATCTGGGTGCTCCTCTTTCTATTTCTAAAGATTTCATAACATAGAATGCTGCGCAATTCCAAGGGGATTTGCTAACTCTAATTAGTCCTTTCTCTTCATACTCTTTAATTTCCTTTTTACAGTACTCTAAGTATTGCTGATTCATCTGGATAGGTCGAGCCTTAGTACAAATATTCTTTTCTTCAAATCCCGGCTCGTAAGGTAAAGATACAATATGCTTTTTTTCTTTCCCAAAAAGCATTGGGAAGATCAGCACATATTTCCTTTTCAAACTTGTGTTGTAATTCATTAATCTTATCTTGCATAGTTTTGGTATGTAATTGTTCCTCTATTCTCTTATAATGAATTTCTTTATTTAACCTTCCTATATGTTTTCTTTTTTGAGAAATTAAATTAATAGTAGAGGTAGAGACCTCTTGCAATATATTCAATTCTTTAATTCTAGGAGGTTCAAAGAATTCGAAGCTAACTTCCCTTCCCAGGGCCTCCGTAGTTATAGCCGTATGAGAAACCTTAAACAGGTATAATAATGCCAAAAAAGGGGTTCCTAGAATAAGCTGTTCATGAAGATTTTTTACTAATAAAAATGAGGTATGATAACAGACTCCTGATTTGCAGACTTTAACGTCTGTTAATTTAGAAGAAACATTTAATCTGTGTCCTCCGGCACCACTCAATCCTTCTAGGGTTTTTTCATAATATTTGGTCGGAACCTGTCCCTCTTGGATACAGTTTATATCTGCTTCTGAGTCTATTAGAGCTAGAAATTCAAACCTTTGCTCTTTAATGATTAAAGTAATAGGGCTGTGCCATTTATGGGTGATCATTTTATTTAGTAGGGATATATATGCTGTGTTATTAATATTGCTTGTATCATCCTGCCGATCAGCTAATATATTTTTTCCCTTTCATTCTAAATATATTTCTTGCTTGATGAGAGAAATCTCATCTTGCAAGTTTTTAACAGATACCATCGAAGTGACTGTTGGTTTAAACCTATTCATAATTTCTTTAAACTCTACCTTTTGAACCAAGTCTTTTTCATTCTGTTCTTTTTCTATAATTCCTTTGACTTGTAACATAAATTCTTCCTTTTGAGAAGATTCGGGCATTTTTTCTAATATTTCTATTAGAGTGTTTGCTTGTTTAGAAGTTACAACATTAACTCTTTTTGTACAGCTATCACATGTACATAATTCAGGACCTAAACAGCCTTCTTCTTCTTCATAGCTACTCTCTGAGTCAGAACTATTTAAAACCTGATTAATACAATCTTCTTCATAAGATGATTCTTCGGAAAAATCAGAGGAGTCATTTATTAACATAACATCTCTTAGAATATTAATAAGACTTTCTTTTAATTCTTCTTGAATTCCTAATTTATTGATCTCATTTATTTTTTGCTTGACTCTACAAGTTTTGGCATAATGATCAAATCTTCCACATTTAAAGCATTTAACACTTGTTTGCTAAAGTTCTTATCTGGTTTATTCGTTCTTCTAGTGGCCTTCCGGGAAGGTCTTGTTAGTGGGGACTGGGGATTGGGTTTTATCATAATTGTTTGAGTAATTTTTACGCCTTCTGAAGGGCCTATAGGGTCCTTGTCCCTTTTTATAATTTTTCTTAGTGTGCTTACTTGGGGCTTTAATGGTTTCTATTCCAAACTGTTTACAAAACGAACCTAATTCTTTCTTACTCTGTACTACTGATCTTATTTTATTTTGGATCTTGAAGTCGATACAAATGCTAATCCCTGTTTCTATTACATGACTAGATATCTGACCAAAAGTTAAGGATGAATAAGGGATTATTCCATTGCATTTACTTTTAATGGACATCTTAACCATTTCTCCTAATAATCTAGGTAATCCTGCTTTAATCTTTCTTTCCAATAATCAGCTGAACCATCTGGTCTGGTACATAATTTAGATAAAAACATATCTTTATACCATCTGTAATCAGACATAGTAGGACAGTAAAGATTGGTTAATTGCTCTGCAGCTCTATCTTGTAGCTGTGAAGGGTCTCCTACAAAATGTTTGGTAATAGTGTATAATAAAGTGTTTACTACATCCTCACCTACTTCTATTCCTGTGGTAGGGGCGATTCTTTTGGCTCCTAATATATTGACTCTTTCTTCCTCATTAATTATGTTGTCCCATATCCTTTTAATTGTCCAGTGAAACCTGTAATTATTAATAATGCAGCTTTTTTATCTGTATTATTTCCTATTGTTTTAAAGGCCGTAGCAGCCATAGTCATTTCTTGTATAGTGTTTAATATATTCCGTTCACTATACCCATCTATATTCCATTCTACAATGGAATTTCCACTGTAGGAGCTAGATATCATATCTTTGACTTCCTCAAATTGTAAATCTGGGTAACTAGGTCTGGGATAATAATTCCTAATTTTCCCTTGATAGCCCATATTTCTAAGTTTATTTATCTCTAAATTATCAGACTCTTCTGTTAAAGTGTTAACTTGATTCTTTTCAGAAATAGACAGTCTCTTTAGTTGGTCTATTAGATTGTTAGTTTTAGGACCTAATCTAGCATCGTTTAATTCTTTTTCTGGAACGCTAATCAATTTATAAACTAGCCTATTAGGATCTAATTTATAATCTTTATGAGACCTTACTTCTTTAGAAGTACTACTCTGAGATTTGTAATCTTGAATGAGAGGTAGATAACTGTGATTCTACTCTATCTAATTGTTCTGAAATAGTATTTAGCATTTGATTAGAATAATTTAATTGAGATTGAACTCTCTCAATTTTTTTTTTCCTTCAGGAAGCTTGAAAGGGGAAGCCTCAAAAGAGATTCCATGATTCTCTATTTTGATTGCTTCTAATGGGGGATGTACTGATTCTACTATTTTATCATTTATTGTTTTCCATTCTCTACTTATTCTAGTGTTAACATTTAAATAATTTTCTTTTCTTAGACAATAATTCTCGAACCAAGTAAAGAAATAAATATTAATTCTATTTTTTGTAAGATAATTATAGAAATCTTGCAAATAATCATTAGTTTGGTTTTTAGTAAAATTACTAAAGTACCAAGTTCTTTTTTCTATATTGTAATTAGCTTCAAAATCTTCTCTAATCCAAATTTTATCTATCTCAAACTCTTCCTCTAAGGTAAGAACTCCTAATATTTGAGAAGCAGTAGGGGACATAATGGGGGATTCTGACCTATGAGAAGCTTCGTATAAAGGTTGTGGGATTGAGGGGGTGAAATCCACTCCTGCTAAATTCACATTAATGGTAGACGATGAGTCTACTGATCTTCGATCTAGAATCTAATCCACTACTAAAACTTGATTTGTCTATCCTCATGGACTGACTTCTATTCATTCTAATTCTGATACTCCCATCATCTTTCTAAGATAAATTGTCTAGGCTTTCTAGACTCTATCTTAGAAACTTGCGTGACTTCCTTTAATACCCATTCTTCTGGTAATTTAGCAATAACATCAGAGTAATGAGTAAATAGTCTCTAGTGCCCAAAAAAATTAGGGCCATAGACGATCGCTCATCTTGCTCATAACTAATTGTGATGACGATGTTAGTACATTTTTTTATAAGCAAACAAATTTATTAAAAAAAGGGAGCACAAATCTTGGATAGATACAAAATTAGAGGGCCTCCATAAAACCTCCGAGGGTCAAAGCTCAATGGAAAAAAGACAAAGAAAAAAGAGTACTCAAAAAATCCGAACAAATACAAAAGAGACTATTACTACAACTTCGCCAATCTAAATCCACTATCTGCTAAAAAAGAATCCAAAATCTACTAAAATCAGCTTCTGCAAGGACAAACAACCAAGCTCCATATGGTAAGCAACAACAACACCCCCCTGATCAAAGAGCTAACACCTATGCTTACCACAAGTCACAAATCCACAGTTGGTGCAATACTCCAGCAGCAGCCACTTAAAGAAGCCAAAGCCCACTATTGCCACAATCCTGATCACAACAACAGCCCCAACAAATTAGTACATTATTGAATAAAGGAATACTTATGTTTATCTTTTTCTTTGGTCAAAACTCATGTTTATCATTCATACTAGTATATAGAGTTTCTTCCTTTATTTTATATATGAGAGAAACAAAAAGACAAAACCAACTCATTCAGCAAAAAAAAGACAAAATCAACTCAAACAATTTATATTTTATATTTAAGTAAAAAAAGACACAAACAAGATATACAATGTAAGAAGCAATATGGTTGTCAATTTGTCATAATAATATTATGCCACATGCAAGGAACCTAAATCTACTTTGTAAAAGATGTGTCGTACACTGGGGCACCTTGCTTGTTAACTTACTATTGGATGGCTGAAAGCTTTTAATATCCGCAAGAATCGTATAAAAATAATACCGTTTGGTGGAGAGAAAATAAAAAGAAAAGGACGTTTTTTAAGAGAATATTATTAGTTGAAAAATTGTGTTACAATAAAAAATGGTTCGAGACTTTTTATCACTCATTTTGTATCACGGCTAAATAATCCCTTTGCTTATTTTCCATGTTCCAAATCCAATTCCATCTAAATGTTTAGAGACTTTTTATCACTCATTTTCCATGTTCCAAATCCAATTCCATCTAGGACGAATTAGAAACGAAATTAGAGATTAAGGGCAATATGGTCTATTGATCATATTACCACTTAAATATAATAATATAAGTATGTATGAATAAAAGAAAGAAAAGAAATGAAAGAAGAGAATTAAGAAGGGAAAAGAAACGAAGGAAAGAAAGAGAGGAGAAAAGAAGGAAAAGAAAAGAAAAAGGAAGAGTGGCGAAGAGGGAGAAGGGAAGAGAGAGTGGGAAATCCTCACCAAATGTTCTTCTTCTTTCTTCCATTCGCACCATCTCATCACCCTTTTCATTTTGATCCAAGAATCATCACCAACAAACCATCCTCTCACTCTCCACCATTTTCGGATTTTTGAAGAAAAAGAAGGTTTTGATGGTTGAAGCTCAAAGGAAAGCTTAGGATGGTGTTTAGGAGCAAGCCCAAGGTTGTTTAATTGATGATTGAAGTTTGATTGGAAGGTTAGGAGCTAGTTGGGAGAGTTAGGGTTTGAGAATCAAATTGGGGGTTTATGTGTGAATAGTGATTGAAGCTTGAAGATGATGAATAGTGTCCTTGGGTGACTCATGGTTGAATGGGAAGATTGGGAAGCGGATTCAATTGTCGTCAGAGCGTAAAGTTTATGCGGGGAACGTTAGTGTGGTTATGTCGGAAAAGCGATTTCGCAGAAAGTCTCGGCTATTTGTGATTTTCATCACAATCGGTGAGTTTTACTCACGTTTAGGTTTATTCCGTTTTGAAATGAATTTTATGTGAATTGGTTTCGAAAGATTTTGAGTCGAAAACGTTATTTTGAAATATATCGCGTTTTGACGAAATTCGTATATGTTGAGTTTTTGATTGGATTGATTGATCGAGTGATGTTATTGGATATGTTTTTGTATTGTTTTGGTGTTGGGATTGGACGGGAACAGGTACCGGAAGTGATCGGAATTGATCGAAATGACGAAAAACGCAAAGCGGAATGAAAATAGAATGCTGTCAAATGCGCACGAACTGTGCGTCTGGTTCTGTTTCTATTTCACAAATTTTTAAAACAGGGTGCATGATAACTCTATTTTATATAGAGTTATTCATACAATTAAACTTGGATTATTGCTTATCGTCAAGAACATTAATAAATAAATATAGCTTATTTATTAAGAAACAACATTTTAAAGATTCAAATTAATAAGGACAATGAATTAGGCAAAATGCATATATCTTGTTAGGTTTGATGTTTCTGTTCAGTGCAGCTACTTCGGGTGTGCCCACACTGCCTACACTAGGAGTGCCCACACTGCCTACACCTGCTAAACCAGCACTTTGGACCAAAACATCCAAGGACCATTCCAATGCTTCAACACTTGATATGTGACGTCATGCCTAGTCATATGGAGCAGATCCACTTGCAGAATTCGGCGCCTACTATCAAAGACTAGTTGAGAAGCTCACTCACTCAAGGCCATGTGGCACTCATTCATTGGACCACCCCATGTGAGCTTCATGCAAAGCGACCAATTTGAACAACTTGCTTGATGGGAGGTCTGCAACTAACCATGGTTAATTATCTCAGTTACAATTTCGCGCCAAATGAAACCCTCCAAGGGAGGAAAGCTCTCATGCCTATAAATAGAAGCCATATCTTCACTTAGAAATCATCCTTCATCCATTTCTTAAAGGATCACTTAAGTTTAGTTTTATTTTCAGTTTAGTTTAGTTTTATTTACGTTTCTGAAGAGAAGGAAGGTAAGGAGGTGCTTGACAACCACTCCCTTCACTTCTACTTGGAGGAAACTTGTGTAAGGATATCATCTTGTACTTCAACTTGGAAATCTCATGCAAAAGTTCTTCTACTTGAGTAATCTCTATCTCTTTTAGTTCTTTTGCAATATTACTCATCTTGTTATGTTCCTTACAGATTCTTTCTATTTTATAATGAGTAATATGAGCTAATTTCCTTAAGTTGAGATGTTGTAAGCTTTGTAATGAACTTCTAAGTAAGTATATGTGGTTCAAGTAGTGTATGCATTTTAACTCTTTTGCAATACTTCTTTAAAAATTTATTCTGAATTTGATCACCTTAGAATAGGTAAACTTGTAACAGCAGACATGGGTTACATTTAAGACACCAAGAGTTGATAAGAATAAGTGTTTGTAACATCATCTTTGTTAAACTAGCTTTAATAAAGAATTGCTTGTTAAAACCATGTTAAGTCCTAGACATAGGATAACATAGTTCTTAGGGTGATACAGTGGGCGCTTAAGAGACAAGAGTGAACCTATTTAGCATGCCTAGACATAGGAAGCTTGTAATGAAACTCTGAAGAAAGTGACTGAAAATCACACACTCATGCAGCTGCACTCAGTGTACCTACACTTCCTACACCACTAAAACTCTTAGAAGTAAGTTACTTGGTGAAAACATCTCAACTACTTTATCTAACTGATTTCCTTCACATATTTACTGTTTATATTGTTTAAATACAATTCATAAACTCCAACCAATTGTGAATAGTGTAGACACACTAAGTATACACTCTAAGCAACATAGAGTTTTCATAATCCATGTGGGTTAGACCTTTTCTTATCATTATATTACTTGTGTGACTATGTATACTTGCATACTATTTTCCACACTAGTGCACGACCCGTGCGTATGGGAGCACGGACCGTGCGCATGGGAGCACGGACCGTGCGCAGTGTTCTGTCCAAATATTCCAAACGTGCCCGAAACGATCCCGGTCGATTCCAATCCTCTTATAATCCTTTCCTAACCCTTCTATTATGATATTAGGCTTATAATGCCTTGATTTTGGGTATGTTTCAAAAGGGTTTTGTAAAATACTTTTGAAGTTGAAATTGTTTCGAAAAACCGAACAATAGTTCACGTGTGCGGATATGTTTTATCGATAATAAAACGGACTATAAGTCCTACGTGGCATTGTACAACTAACGCGGAACGAATAGTGTTTATTAATCCAAACGGTCTATGATTCACGATATATAAATTATATCGAATATAGGAGTTAGCCCAAATGCGGGTGGATATATATATATATATATATATATATATATATATATATATATATATTATATCGAGTTTGGGTGACGACCCATGATGTTAACATACTAGGCGGGGCAGCCATGATCCCTTACCCTAGGCCCTCTACCATTAGGAAAAATTCTATTGGTAAGGGGGTTCGTCGGGAGTTAGCGTTCGCGCAGTCGGTGTTATGTTAAATTGTTTGTTGTGCGTTTCACCGGGAGTTAGCGTTCGCGCAGTCGGTGTCGTACTGAGTTATAGTAGGTTCCCCGGGAGTTAGCGTTCGCACAGTCGGTGGAATGCTATGTGTAAAATAATGCGGTTCATCGAGAGTTAGCGTTCGCGCAGTCGGTGCCGTGTTGAGTTAAAAAGGCTTCATAATTGAACCGAGAGTGTTAGTAGGGGTCTCGGTAGAACTCACTGAGATTGTATCTCATTGTTTATATGTTGTTGTTTTACTGAGAAACAGGGAAAGGAAGGACCACAAAGGCACGAGTAGGTGGGGCTCGGATGGTTGCTGATGACTTAACTTTATACTTAAGTTTATGTTTCCCTTTGTTGTCTATGTAGTGAAACACTATATCTTTAGCATTATATCTCTCTTCCACTTTCTTGTATGATACTGAATACTCACTACAACAAATTTGACATATACCAACAGCAACCTATAGGGACGGTAAATAAAACTGTAGGTATAGGTATCCTACACCTACAACAAGTTAAAAAAACCGTGGGTATAGGTTCACAGGAAATATTGTGGAAAAATAACTGTGGAAGCCTATAATGACGACTGCTTTAACCGTAGATATATGTATCATTTACCCACAAACGTTTTCTAAAACCGTGGGTATAGGCTTTAGCGACGAAATCAACTCCATTGGTATAGGCTAAATCAACTCCGCGGGAGAAGTAAAATTTTCCCTCTCTCTTCTCGCGTTTTTATTTTATTCCAAAATAAAAAATTTTGGCTGAAGCTAATTAACTCTATTTCCATCGATCTATTTTTCTTTTCTCTTTCTCTATTCTATTCGCATCCCTCCCTCACTGCCGTCTCTGAACCGTCATCCACCGTCCACCATCGCCTCCCTGTTGCCGTCATCCACCATCGGCTCCCTGTTGCCGTCATCCACCATCGCCTCCCCCTGTCGCCACCTCTCTCTTCGACGAAGAAGCTCCTTCTCTAACTCTCACTGAACCCTAACTCTCTCAGTTTCCTTCTCAAATCAATCCAATGGCAAAACCTAACTCTCTCAGAATCAGGCGCCTGACCTGAACGAAAGACGGAAAAAGCGCTCACCTACGGAATACGAAAGTTCGCATCGGCCTCCGCCTCTGAAATCGTCACCTCCGCCTCTGAAATCGTCACCTCCGCCTCTGAATCGTCACCTCCTCCTCTGAAATCGTCACCTCCGCCTCTGAATCGTCACCTCCGCCTCTGAAGGAAACAACTCTCACCTTCGTCTATTCCATAGCCTCACCCATACACAGAAGGTGATTTTTCTTCTCCCTCACTGAAATCTCCAACTGAAATCATTCTATCTTCATTTTTTTTTTAAAATTCTGATGGGTTCTGGGATGATTCGTTATACATCTGTTTTAGTTCCTTATACCTCTGGTTTGATTTTTTTTTCAGCTACAGAAGGGAATTTAGGTGCGATTGAGGTTTTGAAGCTGTTTGGATCTGTTATCTTGTTTGTTCTGAGAGGTGAGTATCTCTTTGTTGATAATTTTTATTTTCCCCCTTGACAGTAATTTTAGGTATTTTTCTTGCGTGTAGGCTGTAGCGTGTAGGAATTTACTTGGGTCTAAACTAGTTTTTATATCACAAATAAACTTATTGCAACTTATAAGCATCAATTTGGTAGTCACTTTTGATTTTACAATATGAAGTTAGGGCCAGATTAATCCTACTGTTTGTTTGTAACTGATGCTAGATTAATCCTACTACTTGTTTGTAATTGGTGTGCATTTGTGCAAGCATGTTTGATGTTTGTTTTTGGTCAGGAGCACTTGTATTGTTTGTCTATGTGTGATTATGGTTGTAGGTGTTGTGTTCATAGTTTTAATGTGTTGGTATTGCTTTGTTTTCTATTTTCTTTATATTGGATTGCATACCCTTTCTCTCTTTGTTCATTAATTTAGTCACAACAAACCCTTTATTTATTTCAGTTTTACTTGTCGTATGGAGAATAGAGGATGGATGTGTGATCCATCAAAACAGAGTGAGGAATATATTCGGGGGGTTAATAGATTTCTTGAATTTGCTTTTAAAAATTCAGAAACGAATGGAAAAATATTTTGCCCTTGTATAATATGTGCCAATTGTAAGCAACGCTCTCGCACAAGTGTTTATGAACACTTGACTGATCCACGACATGGGTTTCTTAGAGGTTATAAACAATGGATATTTCATGGTGAAAGGCCTACCACTTCAAGTAGTACAAATGAGCTACATTCAGAAATGGAACATGACATGGATTGGTTAATACGTGATGTTTATGCCATGCATCCTACAGGAGAGCGAAGTTGTGGTGAAGAGGAAACTAATCCCGAAGCAAGAGAAAGTGTTAAGTTTTACCAACTGGTGAAAGAGAATGAGCAAATGCTCTACCCAAATTGTAAGAAATATAGCAAGCTATCCTTTATGGTCCATTTGTATCATATAAAGTGTCTCCACGGGTGGAGTGACAAATCGTTCTCTATGTTACTAGATTTATTAAGAGATGCTCTACCAGAAGGAAATGTTTTGCCAAGATCATACTATGAAACAAAGAAGATGATCTCAGGGTTAGGTTTGGGGTATGAGAAGATCCATGCTTGTCCTAATGACTGCATATTGTATCGGGATATGTATATCGATGATCAAGTCTGTCCAAAGTGTGGTATGTCAAGGTGGAAAACAACAAATGAAGATGTGCAGGCTAATGGATCGGAGACTTCAGGAAAGAGAAAGAACTTACCCGCAAAGGTCCTTCGATGGTTTCCTTTGAAACCGAGGGTGCAAAGGTTGTTCATGTCATCCAAAACCGCAGAATCAATGAGATGGCACCATGATGGTAGATTGAATGATGGTTCTCTTAGGCATCCAGCTGACTCACTTGCTTGGAAAGAATTTGATGCTCGATATCCAACATTTTCATCAGATCCTCGTAATGTTCGATTAGGAGTGGCTTCTGATGGCTTCAATCCTTTCAAGACTATGAGCATTACCCACAGCACTTGGCCAGTCATGCTAGTTCCTTATAATCTACCTCCTTGGATGTGCATGAAACAAACATTCTTTATGTTATCACTACTAATTCCAGGACCTAAAGGTCCCGGAAATAAGATTGATGTTTACCTACAGCCATTAGTACAAGAGCTGTAGGAGTTATGGGATGACGGAATTGAAACCTTTGATGCCTACAAGAAAGAGACATTCCAACTTCGTGTTGCTATAATGTGGACTATTAATGACTTTCTGGCATATGCAAACTTATCTGGATGGAGTACCAAAGGTCAATTTGCTTGTCCATGTTGTGGGATTGAAACTGCCTCGCGATGGCTGAGCCATGGTCGAAAATTTTGCTACATGTGCCATCGCCGTTGGTTAGCCCCTAACCACAAATGGAGGTCGAATAGTAAGGATTTTGACGGAGCAAGGGAGTTAAGGAATCCTCCTAAAATACTTGAAGGGAGTGAAATTTTAAGGCAATTAGATGAAATTGGAGAAGAGGGTCTAGAAGATGGGTCACAACCTTGGAAAAAAAAGAGCATTTTCTTCACTTTACCCTATTGGCAATATAATATATTGCGTCACAATCTTGATGTGATGCATATTGAAAAAAATGTATGTGACAACATCATTGGTACATTGTTAAACCAAGAGGGAAAATCTAAAGATAATTATAAGGCCCGTGCTGACCTTGTAGATATGGGCATAAGAAGTATGCTTCACCCCCAACCCAGTCCTAGAAGTAGTACAATGCTTTTGCCTAGAGCATGTTATCAAATGACTGTCAAAGAAAAGGATGCTTTTCTCAGCATCCTCAAGAATGTAAAAGTTCCAGATGAATGCTCATCGAACATCTCACGTTGTGTGCAAGTCAAGCAGCGCAAGATATTTGGCTTAAAAAGTTATGATTGTCATGTTTTGATGCAACAACTTCTCCCAGTGGCATTAAGGGGTTCATTGCCAGATAAAGTCACTTCAATTATTGTTGATTTCTGCAATTTCTTTAAGCAAATATGCTCTAAGGTACTTACTGTGGATTTTCTAGCACAATTGGAGTCTCAAATAGCTATAACACTTTGTCAATTGGAAACAATTTTTCCTCCATCATTTTTCACTGTTATGATGCATTTGGTAATTCACTTGGCATATGAAGCCAAGGTTGCTGGGCCAGTACAATATCGGTGGATGTATCCTATTGAAAGGTATGAATTCTTTATTTTAACATATAACATCTTATTTAATACCATTAAAGAAGCTATTAGGGTGCTAAGAGGTTAGATATCTAATACTAAATTTACTCTCAGGTTTCTTCTTACTCTCAAGTCATTTGTGCGCAATAGAGCACATCCAGAAGGGTCAATTGCAGAAGGTTTTTTGGCCCATGAATGTTTGACCTTTTGTTCGCAATATCTATCTGGGGTGGAAACTAGGTTCAATAGACCTAGCAGAAATGATGATGGAACTGATTCTACATCAATAGATGATGTGTCCTTTTTACATCCTATTGGAAGACCGCTAGGCAGGAAAAAACCACAGAAGTTACAGTTAGGGAAGCGCAAGAGAGTGAGCCGAACTAAGCTCGACAAGAAAGAGTTAATGCAAGCTCATAGATATGTTCTTTCTAACTGTGACGCGGTCAGTCCATTTATAGAGTAAGACCAATACTATTTCCCTTTTATACTAGTTTAAGAGTATTTATAACTCCTTTAATTTTGATATCATTAATTTTAGGGAACACATTGTACTTCTTAAGAGACAGTCCCGACCACGAAGATTGTCGCAACTTGAAATCGATAAGCAACACAGTCAAAAATTTAGTGACTGGTTTCGAGATAGGGTGAGCACAAAAGAATTGAATTATTTGAATTTTAGTGGTTATTTTTAGTGAAACTAACTTTTGTTCTTGAAATATTTTAGATACATCGCTTGGATGAACAAAGAAGCCCACAAGTTACTCATGAACTTAGATGGTTATCTCCTGGGCCGTTTGAGATAGTAAGGAGATACAGTGGTTATGCCATTAATGGTTTTAAGTTCCACACAAAGAAAAGAGAGAGATACTTGAAAACACAAAATAGTGGGGTAATTGTAAGGACTAAGACATCGAAAGATGAAATTAACTACTACGGGGCAATAACTGATATAATCCAATTGGATTATTCTGGCAAGTTCAAGGCTGTGCTATTCAAATGTGATTGGGTTGATATCAAGAAAGGTGTTAATAAAGATAAGTTTGGGATGACACTTGTGAATTTCAATTTTTTGAAACACACGGGTAAAGATATTTGTGATGACCCGTTTATTTTTGCATCACAAGCTAAGAAGGTGTTTTATGTATATAATGAGAGAAACAAGGATTGGCCCGTTGTTTTGAATGCAAAAGTTAGGGATATTTATGATATGGGTGATGAGGAATCCAATGAAATTGAAGAAATCCGTGAGCAGCCAATGCATGATTCAACCGAAGCTACTCAAAATGATAACGATTTGATTGGACTTTCAATCGAAGATGATCGTGATTTCTTTGAAGTTTCCGTTGATAATCATATTGATGATGAGGATGTAGAGGATGAGGGCGAGGGCGGGGATATGTTTTAGTTGTGAAAGATTTTATACTTTTTCTATGCATGTAGACTTGACTATTTTTTGTTGATGTTTTGAATATGAAGTTGTTCCATGTTCGTTTATGTTTTTTACATCCTTTCTTTTCTTTTGTGTTTTATGGTAATCTTAATGCTACTTTGTTTACTAAAATATTTAGTTAAGATAGTTAGACATTGTATTTCTATGAAACACTATTGTACGTTATAAGCTAGTTCAAACTTATGTTATGATTCAATATTTCAGTCGCTTATTGTAAAAGTAATGCAGAAATGGGAAGAAAAAGAAAGTTAAATATTGGGCGTCGCATTCCAGAAGACTCAAACCAACACATACAAGCAAGTAACAATGAAGGAACACAATCTATTCCTACTGACACAATACCAACCCATGCCCAAGGAAGTAATTCTGATGCTGTCATACGCGAGTCTGCTGATTCCCACTCGGTTCGTTCGGATATAGAAGCAGAAGAAGCACAAAATGAGAAAGGTATAAATTATATTTAGTTTCTAGATCTGTTGTTTATATTTCATTTTTGTAAACATTATATTTTATGTTTGTACGCCTTCTATATTACTTGTAGATGTAGAACCTAAGCGGTTGAGAGGCCCAACAAGAATGTTAGATGTATGGGAGATGGAAGATGGTGATTTCATAATTGTTAATTTAGATAAGTATGGTCGGCCTGTTGGTGAGGAAGGGACAACTCTTACTCGTTTCATAGGAAGTATAATTCGAAGGCATCAATATGCTCCAATCAACTACAAATCCTGGAAAGAAATGCCAAAGAAGGATAAAGATGCAATGCTGGAACTAATAGAGGTATTATTGTTATATACTTAAATTTTGATGCATCAAAAGTTGCAATATGACTTAATTTATGTTGTATGTATCTAACATTTATCACTATTTAGTCCAAATTTCAGTTCATTCCTCCTATAAGTGACACAACAAGAGAATTGTTGAAATCTGAATTGAATGAGAAGTGGAGGCAATGGAAGAGTGATTTAAAGTCAATGGCATATGATCCGAGTAAAACTGAAGAAGAGATTGCAGCTGCATTACCTAATGGCAGGGTTGAACCTAATCAGTATCGTGAATTGGTTCATCATTGGTTTTCAGAAGAAGGACAAGTAAGTCATCTAGCAAATAGTTTTTTGCATATTATGAGTAGTGCTTCAACTTTGATTCTTTCTTCAACTAATATTTGGTTGTATAAATTGTAGAAACAAAGTAAAACTAATAAACGAAATCGTGCTAAGTATGAAGATGTCCATTGCATGGGTACAAAAACTCTCCCAAAACTGATTGATGAAAAGGTTTGTTTATATTTCTACTTCTCAATGAGTAAAATGTATTTATAAAACAAAATACATCTAACTTATATGTTTGGTTTTAGAAAAAAAAAGCCAAAGGTGTATCACCTGAACGTAAAGAGATTTACATTGATACCCACACTCGTAAAGATGGATCAATCGTCAATGAAAAAGCTGCAGAAATGATTGTAAGATTTTCTTTCAAACTTAGCAACACACTCGTAAATTATTTTATGCAATGAATATATATTTCTTGCAAACTTAGCAACACAAACTTCAAACTTCCAACCAGATCATACCTGCATAGGCTTTACTTTACATACATTTTATTTGTCCCATTTATACATGTGAGCTTACAAATTTTCACATGTTCAATAAACAAATTAAGGAAACCCATCCCATTTATACATGTAAGTTTTGTTGTCCATAAATACAAATTGCCCAATCAGATGACCCAAAACCATGCTACAATAGACCCAGCAGCCAGACCAATAACCAAGAACAACACACTCACAATCCCTGCAGTCTCTACAAACAGAACCCATTAAGTTGATCTCCAAACAGAACCAGCCAGAACACCATATTTTTTATCTTCAGAGACTGCTTTAATCTTTACTAAACTGAATAGTGGGTGGTTAAAAATCAATAAGTATGGAGTTTGGTTTGCTAAATTTATATTTGAGCTGTGTTAGTGTATATGAGTTTGGTTTGCTTTCCCTTATTTGAGCTGTGTGTGATGAATATACTTGTGGCATTTAGGAGTAACTGTACACCGGAAATCAGTTTCTGATATTGTTTCTTTTCCTTTGAATGCATGCCTTATTTCAGCTTGTGCCTTCTCCATCACTTTTGGGTTTTCATTCTTTTTGACATTGCCCACTCTATTGTTGTTGCTGATGAATCTGTTCCAGCTCTAAACACATCCTAGTACATCAACAAGAAACTTTTGAAAATTAGGAAAAAGACAATTTTTTTTTAAAAGTAGACAAAATAATTAAGTAAATATATGTTCCAGCTGCCACTTTGTTGGATTCTCAAAAGAACATCTACAATATATGTTCCAGCTCCAGCAGTAATAGTATGCATTCTGTATTCTGAATATGCATTCTGTATTCTGAATATGCATTCTGAATAATATGCATTCTGAATATGCATTCTGTATTCTGTATGCATTCTGTATTTCCAGCGGTAATAATATGCATTCTGAATATGCATTCTGTATTCTGTATGCATTCTGTATTCTGAATATGCATTCATATGCATTCTGTATTCTGTGTTCATATGCATTCTGTATTCTGTATTCCAACAGTAATAGTACCTCCATACTTATGCACTTTTAATGTTTCAGGAAAAACTAGACAAATACAATAATGAAGCTGGAACATCTCAATCATCCCAAAAGTCACAAAATCACATGCATTGGAAGGATGACATATTTTCTAAAGTACAAGGACCAGACAAAAGAGAACGTGTGCGTTGTATGGGCAGGATTCCTAAGCCTAAAAAATCAAAGGTTGTTTTGTCTGAAAATCAAGAGTTACGCAATAGAGTTAGTCAAATGGAAAGCCTCTTGGGAAATGTTATGACATTGATTCAAAATCGATTTTCTGGAGAAGATGTAGATGATATTTTACAAGTGGCAAGACAGGTATAATATATTATCTTCCTAGAGTTTTTATAAATGAGGTATGGAAAAATCAACCAAGTTGAGTTGTATATTTTTCTTTCAATAGGTTACAAACGCTTCTAGTGCTCCCGAGCAAATGAATTCTCCAAGTCCAGACACTAATGAAGATAATGGCGCCAATGAAAATTAGAAGAAAGACCAGTGGAACTGGTAGGATGAGGTACTGAAGCTGCACCCAGGAAGAAGGGAGCAGCTGCTTCAGCTTTAGGACTTTGAAGATCGTTTTTTGGTTGGGGCTTGGCTGACTCTGAGACATTATATCTATCATTTTCATTTCCATTTTAGTATGTATTTGCTTTGTAACTTTTGAGATTATGAGTTGATGTAGGAGTAATGTTAATTTCCACTATGTTATATGCTTTTGAGATTATCTTAAGAGTTGATGTAGAAGTAAATGTTAATTTGCAAAATGGTGACATGCTTGTAAGACATGTTTTGTGATTAATTTTCAATATGATTTTAGTTTTATTGTTTCATAAATGTATTTATTTTATATTTAGCTTTTAATTGATTATCATAAATATTGTTAATAAATTTTTTACCAACAAAAGGAAGTGGTGGGTATAGCAAAATTAAGAGTGATTTTAAAACCTATACCAACAGCAATTCGACTGTGGGTATAGCAAAATTAACAGTGATGTTAAAGCCAATACCAACAACAACGTGACTGTGGGTATAGCTCTTAGGTTTTGTCCAACGGTAAGATCGTCTGTCGGTATAGGCTATAGCAACGCCATTTTTGCCGTGGCTATAGCCAAATAAAGACCACGGAAAGATCATCCGTCGGTATAGGTTTTCGGTGCTATACCCATGGTATTTAACCCTTTACCCACGGATTTTTACTGTTGGTATAGGTCAAATTTGTTGTAGTGACTATAGTTGCCGATGGTTTATGGTTTGAGAACCATATCGTTTTGTTTGTATATTAGACTGTTTTGCTTTCATTCAGCGAAAAATTATAGTGATATTCAGTGTCTAAGCAGGGAATATATCTCTGATGTTCTAGGGATGGTGCGCTCAGGCATTTCTACTCGTTAGAAACACCGGGGTGTTACAGCTGGTATCAGAGCAGTTCGACCTAGTCGGACTTAGTTTAGGGTTTAGTCGATTCCTTGTTAGTCCTTGTTGTAATTATACTTGTGATGCTAAGAGACATTGAGCCTGATCAACTTAATACTTAGTGCATCATAAGCGGAATTATGGCAGGATGACCAAGACGCAGTCCTCGACCAAGACCGGAATCTCCAACCGGTGCATCCTCAGGAAAGGTGACCTGACGGTGGAAGAAAACACCGCTAAGTTTGAGAAGTTGTCTCAGTTTTACCAAGTGGTAAAGTATACTCCGAATGATGAATGGAATACACAGATGTATAAGATGGGCCTTTGTGCTAATGTGACTCATGGTCTTAGTTCTTATACTCTCACCAATTATGCTGCCTTAGTGCAACCATCCTATGTCGCCGAGGATGATCTCAAAGAGAGTACTGGAAAGGAAAGAAGGTAGTTGAATTATCAACTCCGAATGCAAAGTCCTAAGATAATTTCATCAAAGGAAAAGCAGGTGCAATTCTTCGATTCTTCAAAGGTCAGAAGATGTTCTAACTATGGAAAGCATCACAGTGGTGATTGTCAGCAAAGATCAATCGGTGCTATAATTTTAATGAAGAGGGTCACTATGCAAATGAGTGCCCTACAAGGAAGAGTTCGAAGGAGTCACAAGCAGCTCCAAGGCAAAGACGCGTCAACACTTTGGATGCTCAAACAGTTACGACTACTGACAAGTTACTGAGGGGTATGAGATCTCTTTTCAATAACTCTGTCAGTATATTATATGATTTCGGTGCAACCCACTGTTGTATATCTCAATCATGTGTGGATCGGTTGGGACTAGCGTTATCTCCGCTATCAGAGCCGATAACTATTTTAACTGCTGCTAAGGGTCGTGTCCAGGCCCAATCTTTGTGTCAAATTGTCTACTTGTCATAGGAGGCAGAAATTTCGTTGTAGAATTTATTTGTTTGCCTATGAGAAGTATGGACGTCGTTCTGGGTATGAATTGGATGACTGCAAATCATGTTACAATCGACTGTGCCAAGCGAACTATCAATTTCGCCTCTGAATCCGTGGAATTGACGAAGGCAAATTCCGAAACAGTTATCTCTTTCACCTCAGCAAATCAGTCATTATTCCAAGGTGCAGAAGCTTATAATTATTATGTTGTCTGCATCCACTGAAACTAGTTTAGATTTGGCAAACGTTCAAGTTGTGAATGACCTTCTGGATGTTTTTCCGAATGAAGTTTCTTCTGTACCTCTTGACCGAGAGGTAGAGTTTTCAATAGAGTTGGTTCCTGGCACATGATCAATATCTATTGCTCCTTATAGAATGTCTCCTTTAGAATTAAAGGAATTGAAGTCTCAACTTGAAAAGTTGATCTTTAAGAGGTTCATTTGACCGAGCGCTTCTCCATGGGGTGCTCCGGCGTTACTTGTCAAGAAGAAAGATGGAAGTATGAGATTGTGTATTGACTACCGACAACTCAACAAAGTGACGATCAAGAAGGAATATCCTTTGCCAAGGATACACGAATTGTTGGATCAACTTCGCGGTGTCGTGGTGTTTTCAAAAATTGATCTGAGGTCAGCTTATCATCAATTAATGGTTAGAGCCTTAGATATTCCGAAGACAGCTTTCAGTACTAGGTATGGACATTACGAGTTCGTAGTGATGCCCTTCGGTTTGACTAATGCTCTGGTGGTATGCATGGACTACATGAAACGAGTTTTCCACACGTACCTAGATCAATTTGTAGTTGTTTTCATTGATGATGTCGTGGTGTACTCAAAGACCATTGAGGAGCATGTTCAACATCTCCGCATTGTTCTGAATCTACTCCGAGAAAAGAAGTTGTACGCAAAACCTTCAAAGTGTGATTTCTAGATGCCTGAGATAAAGTTTTTGGGACATGTGATTTCCCAATCGGGAGTTGCTGTAGATCCCAGTAAAGTGGAAGCTGTGTTAATCTGGGAACGACCATCATTGGTCATAGAGATCAGAAATTTCTTGGGTCTGACTGGTTATTATAGAAGATTTATTCAAGGGTTCTCACAGTTAGTTCTTCCACTTACTCGGTTAACTCGTAAGGGCCAGCCGTTTACGTGGGATGCCGATTGCGAAGAATGTTTTCAAGAATTGAAAAATCGGTTGACTTCTGCTCCGATCCTAATTCTTTCGGATCTGTCATTGGTAGCTTATGCATCCAGGCAATTAAAGTCTCATGAGGAGAATTATCCGACTCATGATTTGGAGTTGGCTGCTATTGTGTAAGCACTAAAGATTTGGAGACATTACCTGTATGGGTCTCGTTTTTAAGTCTTTAGTGATCCCAAAAGCTTAAGGTATCTGTTTGATCGGAAAGAACTGAATAACAGGCAAAGGAGATGGGTAGAATTTCTAAAGGATTATGACTTCGAGTTGAAGTATCATCCAGGGAAGGCCATTGTTGTAGCTGATGCACTGAGTAGGAAGTCTATTCACACGCCAGAGTTAATGATGCATGAAATGGAATCGTTAGAGTCTTTTAGCTCTAATACGGGGTACATGCATAAGTTTCCACTATAGTGGCAAGGTTTTGGTGTTAACCTTTCGCTTGCGAAGGTTAACAACCAGATAGTATTATGTGATTCCATTTGACAAGTCAAACGTGAATACGAATGTGAAAGTGAGGTGACTGCTGACTGTTTTTCACGATTGTGGGTATCCATCAAAGGATTAATTGATGGATATGCTTGCAAGTGACTGAAATTTCTTAATTGAAGATAGGCGTGCGGCATGGTAGTTTTGAAAGTCATTTTGTGAAAACCCGCATGCTAAAGTTAAATTTTTGGAACGAATCAAGAGGCTAATAAAATCTGATTGAGGAAAATCATTGGAGGCGTACTTAGGTTGAAGGGAAACTCTCAACGCTCTTGGCTAATTCGGAAAGGAATTGGGTGCGTCGTTGGTAAAGATATCGTGAGAAAAGTTGCAATAGAGGAAAAAGAAACTCTGGGTTAAGTTTAATAGTTGTTTGAAAACAACTTTGAGGTGATTTGATTGTTTCCAAATTTGTTTGATGTCCTCACGGCTTATTTATACGAATAAGGCCAAAGTTTTTAGTAAAACCCTCCTTCCATCTTTTTGAAAAAGTTTTACCTCGAAAACTTGGAAGCGAGTCAAGGAATTTCACAGTGACTTTCCGTTACATTTTTCAATGTGTACGAGAGCCGATAAGGATTTTTAGAAATTTGTTGAAAAGGTGTTTACTCCCTTCAAGAAAATCATGTTTGTTCTTACCGCTATCGAGGAGTACCAATTTGTGGATCTCATTTTCAACCTGTATTTCTATCAAGTGCCTCATATTAAACCCTTTGATTTAGATTAATCAAAGTTGGGGTCCAAACGAGGATAATTGGAATAAAGTTATGAAAGTGTTTTCAAACGTAGTGCCTAGCCAATGGAGGCGAGTGATGAGTTTCTCGTGTTGATTCGTAACAAGAGAGTTCAGATTATAACCTTAGAGCGCTCTAGGGTAGTAGTAGAACATACTTAAAGATTGACGTGCCAACATGGGAAGATTTTCTACCCTCATTCCGTTAATTCAAGATTGTTTTCCAGCAAATTTAGACCTTTCTGAGAATGTCGATTCTCGGTTAGTCAAATAAAGGACTTGACGAAATTTTGAGAACAAAATTCTTTCAAGTTGGGGTGAATGTAACATCCCCAAAATAATTAATAAAATTATTTGGATGTTAACCCAATTGAATTATTTTAGTACTTGACTGGTAAATTTATTGAGTGCTAAAATTAATTATTGGTTGTCTTAGGATCGTTAACCGGTTAATTCGGGGCAAGGACAATTTAGAAACGAAATTAGAGATTAAGGACAATATGGTCTATTGACCATATTACCACTTAAATATAATAATATAAGTATGTATGAATAAAAGAAAGAAAAGAAATGAAAGAAGAGAATTAAGAAGGGAAAAGAAACGAATGAAAGAAACAGAGAGGAGAAAAGAAGAAAAAGAAAAGAAAAAGGAAGAGAAAAGAAAGAAAGTGGCGAAGAGGGAGAGCGGAAGAGAGAGTGGGAAATTTCTCACCAAATGTTCTTCTTCTTTCTTCCATTAGCACCATCTCATCACCCTTTTCATTTTGATCCAAGAATCATCACCAACAAACCATCCTCTCACTCTCCACCATTTTCGGATTTTTGAAGAAAAAGAAGGTTTTGATGGTTGAAGCTCAAAGGAAAGCTTAGGATGGTGTTTAGGAGCAAGCCCAAGGTTGTTTAATTGATGATTGAAGTTTGATTGGAAGGTTAGGAGCTAGTGGGGGAGAGTTAGGGTTTGAGAATCAAATTGGGGGTTTATGTGTGAATAGTGATTGAAGCTTGAAGATGATGAATAGTGTCCTTGGGTGACTCATGGTTGAATGGGAAGTTTGGGAAGCAGATTCGATTGTCGTCGGAGCGTAAAGTTTATGCGGGGAACGTTCGTGTGGTTATGTCGGAAAAGCGATTTTGCGGAAAGTCGCGGCTATTTGTGATTTTCATCACAATCGGTGAGTTTTACTCACGTTTAGGTTTATTCCGTTTTGAAATGAATTTTATGTGAATTGGTTTCGAAAGATTTTGAGTCGAAAACGTTATTTTGAAATATATCGCGTTTTGACGAAATTCGTATATGTTGAGTTTTTGATTGGATTGATTGATCGAGTGATGTTATTGGATATGTTTTTGTACTGTTTTGGTGTTGGAATTGGACTGGAACAGGTACCGAAAGTGATCGGAATTGATCGGAACGACGAAAAACGCAAAGCGAAATGAAAATAGAATGTTGTCAAATGCGCACGATCCGTGCGCCCCTAGCGCACGCACCGTGCGTATGGGTAGTGTTCTGTCCAAATTTTCCAAAAGTGCCCGAAACGATCCCGATCGATTCCAGTCCTCTTCTAATCCTTTCCTAACCCTTCTATAATGATATTAGGCTTATAATGCCTTAATTTTGGGTATGTTTCAAAAGGGTTTTGTAAAATACTTTTGAAGTTGAAATTGTTTCGAAACACTGAACAATAGTACACGTGTGCGGATATATTTTATCGATAATTTGGGTCTCTCAATCTCCCAGTTGGTTTGAAATCCTGGGAGGTGATCTTGGGTCATTCAATCAGGGAGATTGAAGTGGTTATTGTGAAATCCTGGGAAGCATTCTTGGGTCGTTCAATCAGGGAGATTGAAGCGGTTATGAAATCCTTAGCGGGGAGCTCGGGTTCTCAATTTGGGGAAATTGGGATTTGCTATTTGAAGTTTCTTGTTTGTAAAACATTCTACATCATATAGTGGTTGTCAGAAAGTCCAAAGGTTGCAAAGCCGGAGGCCGAGGACGTAGGGCTTTTATCCCGAACTTCGTAAAAATCCTGGTGTATCTCTATCCCTCTCGCTTTACTTTCTTTCCAGTTTATATTTGTCTATTATTATCATTGCGCTGCATATCTGTCTATCATGAATTCTGATAATAGCATAATATTACGCTGTGCCTGATCTGTCTGCTTAGGTGCATCATATTAGGTGCATCATACAGTTTAAATCTCAGTTTCCGCATTTGATTTAAACGAACACTGTTAATGCTTTAAATCTGAGTTTCCGCATCTGTTTTAAACAAGAATTGTAAAAGTTTTGAAAACCGAAAAGAATTCAAGTTTTGCACATAAAAATTTTGCATTGTAAAAGTTTTGAAAACCGAAAAGAATTCAAGTTTTAAACAAGCACTGTTAATGATTGCAAGATGTTTGATGCAGAGCCCTGTCTAGTTTTAATTTTGTTTTCTAAGCCTAGTTTTAATTCTGTTTTAATTCTAGTTTTCTAAGTCTAGTTTTAATTCTGTTTTAATTCTACTTTGATACTGTTTTAATTCTAGTTTTCTAACACAATCAGTGCTCCTCTCCCACGCCATAGTATCCTATCACACCTGACATTTAGTCAATTGCAGAAAATATAATGTCAAAGCAGAAGTTGTTCTAGGGCTACCGAATGTTGACTTAGCATGAATGTTTCTTACTTTTGAATGTTGACTTAGCATTTTTTGGCAACCTCGATTTTGTTTTAGGGCTACTGAAGTCGCTGCAAAAAGATATTGCAAACTTAGCCTTTCAAAGAAGTGGGCTACAAATAGACAATCCTTATAGGACCATTTCTCTGATTCAACCAAAACTAGAGATGAAATCATAAGTAACGTGCCAACCGGCATAGATGAAACTCAATGGGCTTATTTTGTTACCTATCGTTTAACACAAAAAACAGAGGTAGGATTTGGTTTACTTTCATCTATTTATTTTTGGTGTAGCAAGTTATTTAACTAAAATACATAATTATATTTGTTTGTTTTTAGGAGGTTTGTCAAAGAAATAAAGGAATACGGAGCCTGCAAGATATTCCTCATACCGGCGGTTCTAAACCTCTCTCGAGAAAAAGACAGGAGATGGTAGTTATATTAATTAACCTAATACAGTTTATGATCTAGTATATTTAATTATATCTATTTTGACATTTTTTATCTATTTTAGTTTTTGGAAACCGGACAACTACCGAGTCGAGGAAAAATGTATATTGAAACCCATAAAAAGAAGGACGGATCGGTTGTTAACGATGCAGCAAAAGTTATTGGGGTAAGTTTCACTTAGACAATATTGACTTTAGGTTGCATTTTTTATTTTAATCATGAGTTTTTAATTTGAAAATCTTATATGATGGTAGGAACAAATTGAAGTGGGTTTGACTCAAAGTAATATTGATGAGGCTGAAGTTTCTCCAAATGACGTCTTGGGTATAGTGTTGGGGCCTGAACACTCTGGGAGAACACGGTGTATGGGTATGGGAGTACCTCCTACTGTTTCATTTAGAAACACTACACTTCAACATTCAAATTTGACTCCTTCTACATCCACTGTTGTCACACCATATCCTAACATATGGCAAAAGAAGTACACCAACTTGGAACGTGCAATTAAAGCTTACGTGATACGGAAAGAAGGAGAGATCCCTGAAGAATTTATTGGTGTCTTTGATTCATCAAATGTAAGTTTTCAAATTTCAATCAAGTTTGAATTAATTGTTGAAAAATTTGAATCTCTTGTTTCACTCATTTATGGTTAGAAGTTAGGCATAAGTTTTCAAAGTTACTATTACTACTACTGAATTGGGGTGATTTATTGTATGTATTTATTGTTCTGTTTGGAGTGGGGAAGAACTGTTAGGGAGGCTCTGACTTCACGAAGTACACTGATCAGCTCCACCAAGGTGTAATGCAGCAAGTGCTGCATATTTTCAAATTCACTGTCCTCAGTAACAGCATCTTTTCAGTAACAACATCTTTTCAAATTCACCAACCCAATAGTTATCCCATGAATCTGAATAATTTTCCATGTGTGTGATATGTTATGAAGCGTATGTATGTGTACCTTCTGAATTGAACAATACACTTATATACTTATATACCTTCTGAATTGAACAATGATGTTATGTACCTTCTGAATTGAACAATGATGTGTACCTTTTCAGTAATAGAATCAATGATGTTATGTACCTTCTGAATTGAACAATACACTTATATACAAGGAGGTCCTCTTCAATAAATATCTAGCTAGCTACTTGAGTTAAAATAATTAAAGCTTGTTGCACATGTAAATATATATGCTTTATCATTGATATCTGGCAGAATGCCTTTATTTAGTTATCACACACATGTCAAGCTTTTGCTGCATTTTACTTACTAAGGAGGAATATACCACTTCTGAATTTGTCTCTTTCATCTCCATGTGTGTGATATGTCACTTAATTGGGTGTGTGTGTGTGTGTGTGTCAATTTTGCATCTCTGTCAGGCTCTTTATCTCTCTCTGATTATAGACATTTACTTTGGTTTTTGATATTTGAAATGAGTCAATTTTTCTTTTGTTATTTCAGGCAAGTGATCATGCATGTGAGCCTTATTCTCCGATGGATGCAAGTGGATCATTCGGTGCTAGCAACATTTAATAGTTTTAGGATCCTTTAGTATAGGATTTCTTTGATGCTATTATCATTTTGAGCTGTCTGACAATAGATATTTGAGCTACAATGTGTTTCTTTTTATTATGTTTTTGAGTTGGATGATATCAAATATTTTAGATATTTGACATTACATTTATATTATCACAATTATATTTTTAATGAAATTTTCAGTTTTTGATTCAGTTTAGGAAGTGTTATGTAAGATGAATGTATAGTCATTAGCGATAAAAATGTTGTAATGAGATAAGGAAAGAAATTCTCAAATTGCAAAAGAAATATTGTCTCTAATAGGAGGTTGTAACCCCCACAAAAAAGTCCTATAAACTATATGGCAATCAAAAATCTACACAAAAATAAAACTCCTACAGCTTATCTAAAAAAAAACTCCTACAAATCACTCGGGTTAGGGAGGTTTATAACCCCCTCAAAAAAACCTCCACTAATTGTGGGGGTTAAAAACCCCCGCAGTAAAACCCCCGCTAACAGGAACGATACCAGCGTTTCCTTAAAACCCCCGCAAACAGATTGCGGCACTTGATTCTCCGGCGTTTTTTAAAACCCCCGCAGAATATGTTGCGGGGGTTTAAAACCCCCGCTAAACGACTTAAAAACCCCCGCAATCCGTTCCGTCTTTTGTAGTGAGTCCAGCAAGTGGTATCAGAGCTAGAAATTGCATATAGAGCTTAACATCTCGCAATTTTATTTTATTTATTTATCTGTGATCATGGGTTCTTTTATGAAAGAGGGGATGTCCTTCTATAGGCCACCCCTGTTTGATGGGACTAACTATGACTATTGGAGTAGTCGAACGAAATGTCATGTGCAGGCTATAGACTTCACCCTATGGAGGATTATTGTTGATGGACCACTGATTCCGATGAAAATCAAAATTAAAAAACCTGGTGGTGCTGTTGACAGAGATACTAAAAAAATTCAAGATACTGGCAAAGCAGAAAAAGTTCCTGTTGAAGATATCTACACCATTGATCTGAGTGAGCTGAGAAAGTCCGAGTTAGACAAAATCTCTCAAAATGCCAAAGCTATGAACATTCTTCACCTATCTCTATGTGAAGAAGCATATGGAAGGTAAAAGTGTGTCAGACAGCTAAAGAGATCTGGGATTACTTGGAAGCTACACATGTCGGTACAAGCCAAGTGAAGGATACAAAAATCAGAATCCTCACCTCTGAGTATGAAGCCTTCAAAATGAACGAATGTGAATCTGTTGTAGCTATGCACCAGAGACTGAATCTGATAGTGAACAACTTGAGGGCACTGGGGAAGAAGTATTCTACAAAGGATATAAATGGGAAGATTCTTGCATCCCTGACCACTGAGTTCTTTCCTAAAACTTGTGCAATCACTGAAGTCAAAGATATTGGCACTTTGCCCCAAGAAGACTTGATTGGGTCACTTCTTGCGTTTGAGGTGGTATTGGCTGCTAACAAGGTTCAAGAAAAAGAAGTGGTAAAAGAAAGGAAGTCTCTTGCTCTTGCTGCTAAAACTCCTAAGGAAGCAAGAAAAGAGGTTGAGTCTGATGAAGAATCCGATGATGAAGACATGGCTAAACTGTTTGAAGAATTCATGAGATTCAACAAGCTTGGGGAGGGTGACTACTCAAAGCAATCCAAGTACCAAAAGAAGAAAGATAAGAAGGCTACATGGAACTATTCTCTGATACCGATAGTGATTCTGATGAAGAAGAGGAGGTTGCAAATGCTATTTGTCTCACGGCAAGTGAAACACCTAAGGCTACAATATGGGACAGTCTTGGCACTGATAGTGAAACAGATGAAGAAGAGCAAACTGCCAATGTTGTTTTTCATATGGCAAATGACGCACCTGAGGTAATCCTTGATAACCATAATCTTTCCGATTCACTTGAGCATGATAATTTAATTTATGATATGTATAGTAGTCAAGATTTGAGTGAGGGTTTTGAAGCTCTTTATTTTGAACATGAAGCTCTCTTGTTAAAATCTAAGAAATTGACAAAGAGCAACAAAAGCATGCTTACTCAAATTGAGACCCTTGAAAATGAGGTAGCTAAGTTGAAGAATGAGCTACTTGAAATTAAACCTCTCAACCTTGAGTTTCTTGAGCTTAAACTGAATTTTGAAAAAGCCAAGGTTGAAAATGAAATTTTAAAAGAATCTTTAAAAAGGTTTGAGGCAGGTGAAATGACCTTAACCAAGATACTCCACTCCCAACATGAATATGTTGATAGGAGAGGTATCAGGTATAAAGGTGATTCCCCCTCCTCTGTTTTGAAAAAGAAAGTAAACTTTGTAGCTGCTACTTCAAGTTATACACCTACTGTTTTCTCTTGCACTTATTGTCAAAAAGGGAACCATAGCTCACTTAGATGCCCTATTCGTAAGTTGTGTGAGCTTGGTACCCTTATACCTGCCTGTGAGAAACCAAGGTGGATTGTGAAAACAAACCCCTTGATGACTAACCCACAAAGACCCAAAGAGAATTGGGTACCAAAACTTTCTACTTGATTTTAGTGCAGGTGTATGCTTCAAGGTATGGGGGATTGGTACCTTGATAGCAGAGACTCGAAGTTCATGACTGGAGACGCTAAAAGGTTCTTAATACTCAAACAGCAGTCATGTGACTTGTGATAACAACAATAGAGGAAGAATCACCGGTGAAGGTTAGATTGGTAAAGTTTTTATTCACCTCTATTGAAAATGCGTTATATAGAAGAACTTAAGTTTTTTTATCAAGTATTAGACACATATGTGAGATAAAAGTTTTTTTTTTGTGTGTGCATCAAAGTTTTTTTTAAGTGTTATTATGCTAGATCTTTGATGCAACCTTTTTTGAAGATAAATATGGTACCTATATTGTTGAACCAAGTATGACATATCTCATGGGTATCCTAGTTTCTATAATATCTTTTTTAAAAAAACTGTGATGGTCCACCTTCTTTTGGCTAAGTTTTTCATTCTACAATCAATCAGAAGGATCATCAAGTAAGGGGGAGCATAGCATTAAACTGTTTTTTATCTATCTTATGCTATGAGCTACTGTTGCATGATTTTGCAAGTTTATAGTATGATTATGTATCTATGTGTTCACCCCCCCCCCCTCCTTTTTGATGAAAACAAAGGGGGATAAAATATATGCATGGGGGAGAAAATATCTGCTGCTATCTGTGCTTATATTGTGATTTATTATATGTTTGATTTAGTTGAATATTTTTATGCTTATGCTTAGGGGGAGCTTGTGCCATATTTTATTATTATCACCCCCCTATGCATAATGTAATTTGTTATCATCAAAAAGGGGGAGTTTGTTGAACCAAGGACAAACACGCTTTGTTTTGTATGATAACAAATTACATCTCGTCTACTAATGATTGCAGTTGAATGAAAGTACAGGGACAAAATCAAAGAGCAGGGACTAAAGTGCAATGGCTTCCAGAAGAAGCAACAATGAAGTTGAAGACCTAATTGTTTATCTGCTTTTGATAGGACTCAAATGTAAGATCCTATCCCTTCAGCTTTATGACATTTAGTAGAAGAGAGATGATGTTTTTAAAGATGTTTTTAAAAATAAAATTGTTGTGTTAAAAGTCTTTGAAAAATATTTTAGTCAAATGCATGCATGCATGAGAAAGGCACATAACGAAGGAAAATTTTTTAAAGCAAAAATCGATTTCATGCTTACTTTACATTGTTCATAATTGATTTTGCCCTTAGTTGGTTAGAGCACACAATCGATTTCATGCTTCCTTTTTGAAGCAAAGAATCGATTTCTTCTAGAGTATGTGAAGCAAAGAATCGATTATACATTTCCTTGTTTTAAGCACATAATCGATTGTCACTTGTTTCCTATTTATGAAATGAATCGATTATGTCATTGCTCACCACAGAGCACATAATCGATTATGGTGTTTGTGTTTTTAGTCCATCGGTCAATTTTTTACATTTTCTATAAATAGGGACGTTGGATCTCAAATGAAAAACACACCACTACTCTTCACTACCTCATACATTTTCAAATCACTAGAAAAGAGAAAAAGAGATTTCATTGTCAAATCTTTTGTTAAAGTTCTTCATTTCAAAACCAATCATCTCTCTCTCTCTACTATATTGTTATTTTGCTGGAGTGATTGGTTCATAGTTTCTATATTGTATTGATCTGTGTTCGTGGTGGCTTAGAAATCCTGGGACGCGTTCTTGGGTCTCTCAATCTGGGAGATTGAGTTGGTTTGAAATCCTGGGAAGTGATCTTGGGTCATTCAATCGGGGAGATTGAAGTGGTTATTGTGAAATCCTGGGAAGCATTCTTGGGTCGTTCAATCAGGGAGATTGAAGCGGTTGTGAAATCCTTAGCGGGGAGCTCGGGTTCTCAATTTGGGGATATTGGGATTTGCTATTTGAAGTTGCTTGTTTGTAAAACATTCTACATCATATAGTGGTTGTCAGCAAGTCCAAGGTTGCAAAGCCGGAGGCCGAGGACGTAGGGCTTTTATCCCGAACCTCGTAAAAATCCTGGTGTATCTCTATCCCTCTCTCTTTACTTTCTTTACAATTTATATTTGTCTATTATTATCATTGCACTGCATATCTGTCTATCCTGAATTCTGATAATAGCATAATATTACGCTGTGCCTGATCTGTCTGCTTAGGTGCATCATATTATGTGCATCATACAGTTTAAATCTCAATTTCCGCATTTGATTTAAACGAACGCTGTTAATGCTTTAAATCTGAGTTTCCGCATCTGTTTTATACAAGCATTGTAAAAGTTTTGAAAACCGAAAAGAATTCAAGTTTTGCACATAACCTTATTCCCCCCCCCCCCCCCTCTAAGGTTATCATATAGTCCAACACTCCGCCCTGGAAAAAAACTGCTTTGATGGAGGCCAATAATTTGATCAAACACCGGTCTCAGTCTATTCACCGGGATTTTGGTGATCAACATGTAGATAGTATTGCATAAACTAATAGGCCTACATTCCTTAAAATTGTTTGGGCAATCAATTTAAGGAATCAAAGCTATAAGGGCGTGAGCAATAGTTGGACCGAAATCACTAGTGTTAAAGGGATGAGTCATCAGGTCACACACATCCTTGCCAATTATGCCAGTATTGCTTTAAAAAAATACCTTGGAAGTCGTTCGGTCCGGGGGCCTTGTATGAGTGCATGTTATTTAAAGCAACAACAATTTCCTCATAGGTAACACAATGAGATAGGGCGTCCTTCTCATGGGTATCAAGTTGGGGGCAAAAGCGAGAGGCCAGCTGGTCATGCAAGGAAGGGTAGGCTGAGGAGGAGAAAAAAGATTTTTGAAAAAACGTTGTGTAACACCCTAATATCTCTAATCAATAGAAATACTAAAATGTACAATTTAGCACACATCAGAGTATAAATTTCCTGTTTCAGATATTGAACAAACTAAAACTCCTGAATACCAGTTCAATGAGTCATAGACATATCCTAAGTACTTCAAATAAACAACATCTCAAGTACTCAGATCTTCAGATTATACTTAAATATAACATAACCTAATGTTCAATATCCAAAAGCAGAGAAATAGCGGAAACAGTGCTTACAACTTTACATGAGTCAAGTTACAAACCCGAGATACAAAGTAAACAAGGAAATAAAATAACATAGTACGAGGCACTATGTCTCCATCATCATCTCGAGCACGTCACCTACTCGTACCGCTTAGCTTTCCTCTTTCCCTGTTTCTCTGTAAAACAATCAACGTATAAAGGTTGAGATACAATCTCAGTGAGTCCTACCGTGACCCCTTACTACACTCGCGGTTCAATTATGAATCATTTCCTCTATATGATTATGTACGACGTACCCAATTCCTTTCCGAATTGGCCAATAGTGTTGTGAGTTTCCTCTCAACCTAAGTACGCCCACTATTATTTTATTTCTCGTTGTTTAATCTATAAACCACGTGTCTTTTACTTTAGCACAACACCAGCCCCAGACATGGTAATCCCGGTGAACCCCCTTCTACTATTCCATACCATAGTGCATTGAACGGGGCCTAGGTTTAGGGTTCATGACTTCCCCGCCTAGTATGCTACCTCATAGGGTCGTCACCCATAACAGTCTTTAACAATTAAACAGTCTTGATATATGTAATTATATCCCTTAATCATTCCATTTACATTATACAGTCAATCAGTCATTTGAACATTTAGTTCCATGTATTTACTTGTTTCACACTAGTGCAAAAAAAGGATTTAAAGTCAGGCGAAAAGGGAATTTAAAGTCAGGCGCCCGCTTGACTTTTATTAAGTCGACTTTGTATGTCAGGAGTTTTAAAGTCAAGCGATAGCCTGACTTCGTAAGTCTGATTTAAAGTCAAGCATTTATTTTGCCTGACTTCGTAAGTCTGTTTTAAAGTCAAGCATTTATTCTTGCCTGACTTCGTAAGTCTGATTTAAAGTCAAGCATTTATTTCGCCTGACTTCGTAAGTCTGTTTTAAAGTCAAGCATTTATTCTTGCCTGACTTCGTAAGTATGATTTAAAGTCAAGCATTTATTCTTGCCTGACTTCGTAAGTATGATTTAAAGTCAAGTATTTAGTTTCGCCTGACTTTAAAAGTTCATTTTTAAAAAAAAAATTATTTGGTAGCCAGCTAATCTAAATAATGACTGCTAATTTCTAATTTTAATTCAACAGACCAAAATCAAACCAAAAACTATCAAACATTAACACACTTTTCATTTATAATCTTATATCAACACAATCTTACAACAATATCAAATTATATATTCCACACAAATACAAACATATAATGACTTCCACATAATTCCATCACAAATACATATCTAACTACACGAATCAGAAGAAGAAGCAGCAATGCACAAATGAATTATCTATAAAGAAATTTATTCAAGTCCCTTGTTCTTCAATTGGATTACTCTTGTATAATGCATTCTTCACTCATCCTTAACTTGGCTAACTCTTTCCCCTTCTACAATAGAATCTTTATTCTTTGATAAAGAGAATCTGCAACAAAAAATTTAGAGTAAAATTAGGACAAGGTTAACACCACAACCCATACAGGCTATACAGCAGACATGACATCCCCTTTAAAATTTTGTAAAACTGAACACATCCAGAAAACTAATAGCAAAACTTATACAAATATCATTAGCATAGTGAATCACAACTTCTGACAAAAATACAAACAAATTATTTTTCCTAACAGAACTCAATTAATTACTCATGCGTACAACAGCACGATCGGAACTGGATTCAGTACAGTCAAACACCTTGTGCAGTCATGCAAATACCAGAATATCAGCCATTAGACTTGATTTTCATACACTCTCAATCTTTGTTTGCTTTGCCTAAAGTTTTTATGAAAAATAATATAAGTTAATGAGATAGAGCAGGGTGACTGCCACCCAAAACATATCCTGCACAATAAGAGGAGACGTGTGCATTCATTTGTAACTATACTAGAAAATTTATACAGCATAGTAATAGTTTTACAAAAGACATTTACTATTTTACATACATGTCATGTCATTCCTACTGAATCATGTACCAAAAAGATGTTGATAACACAGATCCAATACGTATGCAAGCTAACAAAATAGTAGAGTCCGCTGGAAAGGAGAGACGGGCTGGGGGAGAAAAACAAATGATTTAAATGGGGGATGATGGACCAACAATCCTTTTCAATTGATAAAAGTGTAGAAGACTGGTAAAAGGAATTAAACAGTAGGAAAGGAGAGAGAGGGAAAGCACTAACCCTCACAAGTGAGTGCCATTTTTTAAGTTCTTCTCCACTCCACCAAGCATCAATAAAATCACAGCCTTTTTTATCCAAGAATGGCCATATATTGAAGGTGCGAGTTGTAACGCCCCAAAGTTTAATTAATTATTTAATTAAATTGGTTGGGAATTATATTAGTAGGTATAATAAAATAAAAATAACGTTAGGATATATGGACCCAAGGTTAGGATTAGTAGTAGTGAATTTGGAGTGTCATGGACAAGGCCCATGTGTAAGTCGCATATCCAAGAGAAAAAGCCCATGAAAATTCACTAAGTATAAAAAGAGATTAGTTAGGGTTTGCGCATTTTGAGAAGAACAAAAATTAGAAATAGAGAGAAGAGAAGAGAGGGCGCGGCGAAGAGAAGAGGAGAGCTAGGGCAAGCCAAAAATTTCGAGTTCTTCAAAGGCTAAGGTAAGGGTGGGGTTCTATCTCTATAATTGGGTGTATGAAGGGCTCTATGTAGAAAGGTTTATGGAACCCTAGGTGATTAAGTTAGAAAACCTTAGTTGTAGGAATTATGTTTGATTGATGATGAATGAAGGTGAATTGTGATGTTTGAGCATGATTGATAATGATTGAATATGATTGTGATTGATTTAATATACTTGATGATGAATTGAACACAAAATTCTGCCTATAGGGCGCCATGGTCGCCAATATTGTTGTTGCTGTTGCTGGGCGCCTCCCTGGGCGCCATGCCCTGTGCGTGTTGCTGTCTGGGCGCCAAGGGCGCCATTCTGTGCTGTTTGCTGGGCGCCTCCTGGGCGCCAAACCTGTGTCTGTCATGTTGCCTGGGCGCCAAGGGCGCCACATCCTGTGATGTTGTCTTGCTGTCACTATGTTGTTCTGGCGCAGGGGCGCCAAGGGCGCCAAGTATTGGCTACCCAATTGCGATGTTCCTATGTTGTTGTGGCGCATGGGCGCCAAGGGCGCCATTGTGGTGGCTGCCCGGTTGGTGTTTCCTATGTGGTTGTGGCGCATGGGCGCCAAGGGCGCCAAGGTTCAAAGACTTGATAGCCCCGCAAGTGCACGGGTCGTATCGCGTAATAAAAGAGTATCGGTCCACAGGGAGAGCCTAAGTGAATACCAATTTAATTTTTCAAAGTTGATTAACTGAAAAGAAAGTGTTTTTAGAAAGAAGGAATGTTTTAGTAAAGTCTACTCACTCATGATCATTGTAGACAAAAGAGGAGAAAAGAAAATAAAAGAAGAAAACATAAAGTTAAATAGCGAGAAATAAAAGAAAGCGGTAAAGTGCAAAATTATAAATAGCGGAATTGTAAATGACAAGAAAGTAAATTGCTTGAAAAGTAAATTGCCAGTAATTTACTTGACTTGCCAGTAATTTACTTGACTTGGAAATTTAAAGGGCAAAAAAGTAAATAACAAGGAAAATAAAAGAGCGAAAAAGTAAAGAGCGAAAAGTAAAGAGCGAGAAATTAAATAGCAATGAAAGTAAATGACTTGGAAAATAAAAGGGCAAGAAAGTAAATAGCAGGGAAAATAAAAGAGCGAAAAAGTAAAGAGCGAAAAGTAAAGAGCGAGAAAGTAAAGAGCGAGAATTTAAATAGCAATGAAAGTAAATGACTTGGAAAATAAAAGGGCAAGAAAGTAAATAGCAGGGAAAATAAAAGAGCGAAAAAGTAAAGAGCGAAAAGTAAAGAGCGAGAAAGTAAAGAGCGAGAAATTAAAGGGGCAATAAAGTAAATAAGCAAGAATCATAAAAACATGAAGAGTAAATTGAAGTCATGAATCTTTAGAGAGCCTTTGTCATTGATTTTCTAACAAAATTCAAGCTTGGTTACAAGTGAGGATCAAGCCTCTATTTATAGGAAAATATTAGGTCTAAGGCACTTGAGAGGAGGGGCAAAATGGTCATAAAAAAAGTGGCAAATCAAGTGGCAAGGGAAAGCCATCAGCAAGTGGGTGCAGCCAAAATTGACTTGTCTGGTTCCAGGGTCGTGCGCCCATGTGCCTGGGTCGTGCGTCCTGGCCAGTCAATTTTGGCTGCTCTGCACCAGTTTTGCACTAGGGTCGTGCGCCTATGGTGCCAGGGTCGTGCGCCATGTGCGGGAAACAGCTGTTCTGCGTTGCTGGCAAGCATGGGTCGTGTGCCTATGTGCCAGGGTCGTGCGCCTTGTTCTGCCAAAATGGGCCATTTTCAGTTGAAAACACGCACGGGTCGTGCGTGGTGCACCCAGGGTCGTGCGCAGGCTCTGCGCCAGTTTTTACCAGGGTCGTGCGCCTATCTACCAGGGTCGTGCGCCAGTTTTGCACTAGGGTCGTGCAACATGTGCCAGGGTCGTGCGCAGGCTCTGCGCCAGTTTTTGCTGCTTGGCGCCCTTGGCGCCCTGTGCTGCGCCAGTTTTGCTGCTTGGCGCCCTTGGCCAGTTTTCGGTTTTTGGGGCCCTTGGCGCCCATGAGGGTGTCTAGTGCTTTAAAAATTGCTCCTCCTCAAATATTTCCTTTTTTCTTCATTTTAGCTCATATTTTCTCTTTTGCTCCAAAATAAAACCTGAAAATAAAAAGCAAACATATGTAGTAAAATAGTTCAAAGATATAAAATATAATTAAAATACCTAAAAAAACTTAATGAAAATAACTATTAAAAAGACTCTAAAAATAGACTTATCAAACTTCCCCACGCTTGAACCTTTGCTTGTCCTCAAGAAAAAACAGTGTAAATCCTTAGGCCGATTCTGAAGGAAAATTATTTTCACATCGAATCATTAAGCGAACTGTGGGGCAATTCTAACACTTCGGTTTGAGAACAACTATCCGGGCTTCTTGTGGAATTGGGAGACAAATTTAAAGTATCAATACATTAGAGAGGATATCAATGTCATCATAGAACCGGTTCCCCAGCATTCTTAAGTTTGGGTCCTCCATTCACTAAGACCGGGTCTCAAAGGAGGGTCTTTATACGTTGGGTATTCAAGCAATATTTCTTTTTCTTTTTCTTTGATTGTATATGCTAACCATTCATTTTGACATTTAAAATGCACCAATTTTTGCATTTTGAATTGGTTTTGCAAAATTTTTTTTTTTTTTGAATACCCCAACTCAGACGTTTTTCTCCAGTAACCGCGCATCCAGTGAATGTCACCAAGAGAACCAGGTCACTAGTTTCTTTTCAGTCCTTCTAATTGTATTAACAACTGAAAACAGTCTCAGTAGTGTGTGTGTGAAAAAGCCCTAGAGGTAGAAATCGAACCATGATACAATGTTTGTTGCTCCCAACCAGTCCACTTAGATGATTGCTAATGAAAGATTGAAAAATTATTTTTGTCCAGAAAAGGCTTATCTAAAACATGCTTTAGGGTTCACAAAGTTTCGCGATGGAGGGAGCAGATACAACTCAAAGTACAAAAAGATAAAAACTCGGCAAAGCAATAAAGACATTCCTAATAAGAGTAATAAAATACCCCCCCCCCCCATGCTTGGACTAGGCATTGTCCTCAATGATTTTTCAAATTAAACAAAAAAGGGTTTAGGAGAGCTCACCTGGCTGTCTGGTTCAGGATACTCGGCCCTGGGGTATTTTATTTTTCAACAAATCAAAAAATACATTAAGCCGTGGCTTGCCTCCCACGCAGCGCTCTTTTAACGTCACTAGCTTGACGGTCAAAAAGAATTTTTCAATTGGGATCATGTAGAACTAAACTAGTTCCTTTCTCAATTGGGTCACCAATTAAATAATTTTTCAACCTTTGACCATTGACTTTAAACGATCCAGTTTTCTCGCTCCAGATCTCTACAGATCCGAAGGGGTAAACCTTACGGATTTCAAAAGGACCGGTCCATCTTGACTTTAATTTTCCCGGAAAAATTTTTAGCCTGGAATTAAACAATAACACCAGGTCACCCTCTTTGAATTCTCTACGAATAATACGCTTATCATGCCAATTTTTTGTTCTTTCTTTGTAAAGTTTGGCATTCTCATAAGCATCCATTCGCAGTTCTTCCAATTCGTTTAGTTGGAGTTTTCTTTTTTCTCCGGCTAATTCCATGTTCAGGTTAAGGCGTTTAATTGCCCAGTAAGCTTTGTGCTCTAGCTCTACCGGAAGGTGGCAAGACTTCCCATAAATTAATTTGAAAGGAGTCATTCCTATGGGAGTCTTGTACGCAGTCCGATAAGCCCAGAGAGCATCATCAAGCTTTACCGACCAGTCTTTCCTTGAAGTCGAAACAGTTTTTTCTAAAATACTTCTAATTTCTCTGTTCGATACCTCAACCTGACCGCTTGTTTGAGGGTGATAAGGCGTTGCAACTTTGTGCCTTACTCCAAACTTTTGCAGTAACATTTCAAAATGTTTTGAGATGAAATGGGATCCTCCGTCGCTTATGACAACACGAGGGACCCCGAATCTTGGAAAAATTATTTTTTTGAAAAGTTTTATGACTACCTTTGCATCGTTTGTAGGAGAAGCAATGGCTTCGATCCATTTTGACACATAGTCAACGGCTACCAGAATATATTGGTTTCCAAAAGAAGAAGGAAACGGTCCCATGAAATCGATACCCCAGACGTCGAAAATTTCAACCTCTAAGATATTATTTAAGGGCATTTCATTTCTTTTTGAAATATTTCCGGTGCGTTGACACTGGTCGCATTTAGAAATGAATTGATGCGCGTCTTTAAAAAGGGACGGCCAATAAAAACCAGATTGAAGAATTTTCGTAGCAGTTTTTGAAGAACTGGCATGGCCGCCATAGGAAGAAGAATGACAATGGTATAGAATGTTACTTACCTCTTCTTCCGGAATGCATCTTCTGAACACCCCATCAGCTCCCCTTTTAAAAAGCAGTGGCTCGTCCCAGTAATACTGTTTAAGATCATGGAAGAATTTCTTCTTCCGCTGATAATTTAAATCTGGGGGGAGTACTCCTGCTGCAAGGTAGTTTACAAAATCTGCATACCATGGTGCTTCAGATTTGACCAATGAGAAGAGTTGACCATCCAAAAATGTATCATTAAGCGGCAACTCTTCTTCTTTTGTTCCTTGTAGACGGGACAAATGATCAGCCACAACATTTTCAACGCCTTTTTTATCCCTTATTTCAAGATCAAATTCTTGTAGGAGTAAAACCCATCGGATCAATCTCGGCTTGGCATCTTTTTTGTTTAACAAATATTTTATGGCCGAGTGATCAGTAAAAATGATGATTTTTGAACCTACCAGATATGATCGAAACTTATCAACGGCAAAAACTACCGCCAATAATTTTTTTTCAGTTGTGGCGTAATTCATTTGTGCCTCGTCTAAGGTCCTGCTTGCATAGTATATGGCATGCAATTTTTTTTCTTTTCTTTGTCCCAGGATTGCCCCAACTGCATAGTCGCTTGCATCGCACATTATTTCAAACGGAAGATTCCAGTCTGGTGGCTGTATGATCGGGGCAGTAACTAAAGCCTTTTTCAACCTGTTAAAAGCTTCAAGACAAAGATCGTTAAAAATAAATGCTGCATCCTTAAGGAGCAGACTTGTCATAGGTTTTGAAATTTTTGAGAAGTCTTTTATGAACCGACGGTAGAAACCCGCATGGCCTAAAAAGCTTCTCACCTCTTTTACTGTGGTGGGAGGTAGCATTTTTTCAATCACTTCAATTTTTGCACGGTCTACCTCAATACCTCTGTGAGAAATTAAGTGCCCTAGAACAATTCCTTCATTAACCATGAAATGACACTTTTCCCAGTTTAGAACCAGGTTTACCTTTTCACATCTCTCTAAGACTTTTTCCAGATTGGCTAAACAGTTTTCAAAATTTGAGCCATGGACGGAAAAATCATCCATAAACACTTCCATTATGTTTTCAACAAAGTCTGAGAATATGGACATCATACACCTTTGAAAGGTAGCAGGAGCATTACATAGACCAAAGGGCATCCTTCTATAGGCATAAGTGCCAAAAGGACATGTGAAAGTTGTTTTTTCTTGGTCGCTAGGGTGGATGGGAATTTGGAAAAATCCCGAATAACCATCCAAATAGCAGAAATGCGAGTGCTGTGCTAACCTTTCTAGCATTTGATCAATGAACGGGAGAGGGAAGTGATCTTCCCGGGTAGCTTTGTTAAGCTTTCTGTAATCGATACACATTCTCCATCCCGTAATTGTCCTTGTGGAAATGCTTTCATCCTTCTCATTTTTAATAACTGTTAAGCCTCCTTTCTTAGGTACTACTTGAACAGGACTAACCCACTTGCTATCGGAAATAGGATATATTATCCCAGCATCAAGGAGTTTTAAAACTTCCTTTTTAACAACCTCTTTCATGTTTGGGTTTAATCTTCTTTGATGCTCGATAGAAGGTTTATAGTCCTCTTCCAGTAGTATTCTGTGTATGCAGATTGACGGATTTGTTCCTTTAATGTCCTCAATAGTATACCCAATGGTTTGGGATACTTTTTGAGAACATTAAGCAATTTTTCGGTCTCATTTTGTTTCAAATTTGCATTTACAATTACTGGAAAAGTAGAATCAGGGCCAAGAAACTCATACCTGAGAGATGACGGTAAGGGCTTCAGTTCTATTTTTGGTGTTTCTTGTGGGAGAGGTCGAGGTTTCTCCTCACCCAAAGTTTCAGTACCCAATTCTTGTGATGGTGGATTTTCATCCAAAAGTTTTATGTAGAATTGGGTTTCCCCTGCTGCATTTGTATTTGTGTTGCCTAAAAGGCAATCTTCCAGACTATCTTGTGAAGATGATGCTAAAGAGCAGTCTCGCACGCAATAGTCTACAATGTCAATCCTGCAACATGAGTCTTTTACAGATGGACTTTTCATGAAGTTTGAAACTTCAAACTCAACTTTTTCATCCCCCACATTAAAAACCAACTTACCGTTTTTAACGTCAATTATGGCCCCTGCAGTAGCTAAAAAAGGCCTCCCTAGAAGAATAGGAATTTGGGAGTCTTCTTCAATTTCCATTACAACAAAGTCTACCGGTATAAAAGTTTGCCCTACCTTGATAGGGATATCCTCTAAGATTCCAGTGGGGTATTTAACGGAACGATCTGCCAATTGTATTGTCATTTTTGTGGGTTTAAGTTCGCCTATCCCTAGTCTATTGCAAAGAGAAAGAGGCATCAAACTTACACTGGCTCCTAGATCGCACATTGCTCTGTTTATAGTTTCACTTCCAATCACACAAGGTATGGAAAAACTACCTGGATCTTTGAGTTTTTGTGGCAGCTTGTTCTGGATAATTGCACTACATTCCTCTGTTAATGCAATCGTCTCATAGTCGTCCATTTTTCTTTTCTTGGACAAAATTTCTTTCAAAAATTTAGAATAAGACGGCATTTGAGACAATGCATCAGTGAAAGGAATGTTGATGTAAAGCTTTTTAAGCAAGTCGACAAACCTTTTGAATTGCTCGTCAATCTTGTTTTTTGCAAATCTTTGGGGGAAAGGAATGGGTGGTTTGTATGGTGGAGGGGGGATGTGTGGTTCTTCCCTTTCTTTTTCTGGTTCTTTCCCTTTTTCTTTCTCTATTGGCTCACCTGGTAAATTATGTTTTTCACTCACAATTTTTTCTTGGTTTGCTCTTGGTTCCTCTAATTGTTTTCCGCTTCTAAGGGTGACGGCATTTATTTGGCCTTTTGGATTTTGCTCTGGTTGCCCAGGAAATACCCCTGAAGTCTTAGAGGATGAAGCTACCTGTGTTGCCACTTGAGTTATTTGATTTTCAAGCATTTTATTATGAGTGGTAATAGAGTCGACTTTTGATACCAATTTGATAAGTGTGTCATTCAAATAACCAGATTGATTTTTGAATTCTTCATTTTGTTTTGTTTGAGATGACACAAATTTTTCCATCAAAAATTCCAAGTTCGACTTTTGCGGGTTGTTTTGTGGGTTGTTAAAAACCCTTTGATTTTGAAAGACAGGAGGTGATCTAGGTGCTGGATTGGGTGGAGGTGATAACCCCGCAAGTGCACGGGTCGTATCGCGTAATAAAAGAGTTATCGATCCACAGGGAGAGCCTAGGTGAATACCAATCTAATTTTTCAAAGTTGATTAACTGAAAAGAAAGTGTTTTTTTTTGGAAAGAAGGAATATTTTAGTAAAGTCTACTCACTCATGATCATTGTAGACAAAAGAGGAGAAAAGAAAATAAAAGAAGAAGACATAAAGTTAAATAGCGAGAAATAAAAGAAAGCGGTAAAGTGCAAAAATCATAAATAGCGGAATTGTAAATGACAAGAAAGTAAATTGCTTGAAAAGTAAATTGCCAGTAATTTACTTGACTTGCCAGTAATTTACTTGACTTGCCAGTAGTTTACTTGACTTGCCAGTAGTTTACTTGACTTGGAAATTTAAAGGGCAAAAAAGTAAATAACAAGGAAAATAAAAGAGCGAAAAAGTAAAGAGCGAAAAGTAAAGAGCGAGAAATTAAATAGCAATGAAAGTAAATGACTTGGAAAATAAAAGGGCAAGAAAGTAAATAGCAGGGAAAATAAAAGAGCGAAAAAGTAAAGAGCGAAAAGTAAAGAGCGAGAAAGTAAAGAGCGAGAATTTAAATAGCAAGGAAAGTAAATGACTTGGAAAATAAAAGGGCGAGAAAGTAAAAAGCGAGAAAGTAAAAAGCGAGAAATTAAAGTGAAGTCATGAATCTTAGAGGAAACCTTGTCATGGATTTTTCTCACAAAATTTAAGCTTGGTTACAAGTGAGGATCAAGCCTCTATTTATAGGAAAATATTAGGTCTAAGGCACTTGAGAGGAGGGGCAAAATGGTCATAAAAAAAGTGGCAAATCAAGTGGCAAGAGAAAGCCATCAGCAAGTGGGTGCAGCCAAAATTGACTTGTCTGGTGCCAGGGTCGTGCGCCCATGTGCCTGGGTCGTGCGCCCTGGCCAGTCAATTTTGGCTGCTCTGCGCCAGATTTGCACTAGGGTCGTGCGCCTATGGTGCCAGGGTCGTGCGCCATGTGCTGGAAAAGCTGTTCTGCGTTGATGGCAAGCATGGGTCGTGTGCCTATGTGCCAGGGTCGTGCGCCTTGTTCTGCCAAAATGGGCCATTTTCAGTTGAAAACACGCACGGGTCGTGCGTGGTGCACTCAGGGTCGTGCGCAGACTCTGCGCCAGTTTTTACCAGGGTCGTGCGCCTATCTGCCAGGGTCGTGCGCCAGTTTTGCACTAGGGTCGTGCAACATGTGCCAGGGTCATGCCAGTTTTTGCTGCTTGGCGCCCTTGGCGCCCTGTGCTGCGCCAGTTTTGCTGCTTGGCGCCCTTGGCCAGTTTTCGGTTTTTGGGGCCCTTGGCGCCCATGAGGGTGTCTAGTGCTTTAAAAATTGCTCCTCCTCAAATATTTCCTTTTTTCTTCATTTTAGCTCATATTTTCTCTTTTGCTCCAAAATAAAACCTGAAAATAAAAAGCAAACATATGTAGTAAAATAGTTCAAAGATATAAAATATAATTAAAATACCTAAAAAAACTTAATGAAAATAACTATTAAAAAGACTCTAAAAATAGACTTATCAAACTCCCCCACGCTTGAACCTTTGCTTGTCCTCAAGCAAAAACAGTGTAAATCCTTAGGCCGATTCTGAAGGAAAATTATTTTCACATCGAATCATTAAGCGAACTGTGGGGCAATTCTAACACTTCGGTTTGAGAACTACTATCCGGGCTTCTTGTGGAATTGGGAGACAAATTTAAAGTATCAATACATTAGAGAGGATATCAATGTCATCATAGAACCGGTTCCCCAGCATTCTTAAGTTTGGGTCCTCCATTCACTAAGACCGGGTCTCAAAGGAGGGTCTTTATACGTTGGGTATTCAAGCAATATTTCTTTTTCTTTTTCTTTGATTGTATATGCTAACCATTCATTTTGACATTTAAAATGCACCATTTTTTGCATTTTGAATTGGTTTTGCAAATTTTTTTTTTTTTTTTTTTTTGAATACCCCAACTCAGACGTTTTTCTCCAGTAACCGCGCCTCCAGTGAATGTCACCAAGAGAACCAGGTCACTAGTTTCTTTTCAGTCCTTCTAATTGTATTAACAACTGAAAACAGTCTCAGTAGTGTGTGTGTGTGAAAAAGCCCTAGAGGTAGAAATCGAACCATGATACAATTTTTGTTGCTCCCAACCAGTCCACCTAGATGATTGCTAATGAAAGATTGAAAAATTATTTTTGTCCAAAAAAGGCTTATCTAAAACATGCTTTAGGGTTCACAAAGTTTCGTGATGGAGGGAGCAGATACAACTCAAAGTACAAAAAGATAAAAACTCGGCAAAGCAATAAAGACATTCCTAATAAGAGTAATACAATACCCCCCCCCCCCCATGCTTGGACTAGGCATTGTCCTCAATGATTTTTCAATTTAAACAAAAAAGGGTTTAGGAGAGCTCACCTGGCTGTCTGGTTCAGGATACTCGGCCCTGGGGTATTTTATTTTTCAACAAATCAAAAAATTCATTAAGCCGTGGGTTGCCTCCCACGCAGCGCTCTTTTAACGTCACTAGCTTGACGGTCAAAAAAATTTTTTCAATTGGGATCGTGTAGAACTAAACTAGTTCCTTTCTCAATTGGGTCACCAATTAAATAATTTTTCAACCTTTGACCATTGACTTTAAACGATCCAGTTTTCTCGCTCCAGATCTCTACAGATCCGAAGGGGTAAACCTTACGGATTTCAAAAGGACCGGTCCATCTTGACTTTAATTTTCCCGGAAAAATTTTTAGCCTGGAATTAAACAATAACACCAGGTCACCCTCTTTGAATTCTCTACGAATAATACGCTTATCATGCCAATTTTTTGTTCTTTCTTTGTAAAGTTTGGCATTCTCATAAGCATCCATTCGCAGTTCTTCCAATTCGTTTAGTTGGAGTTTTCTTTTTTCTCCGGCTAATTCCATGTTCAGGTTAAGGCGTTTAATTGCCCAGTAAGCTTTGTACTCCAGTTCTACCGGAAGGTGGCATGACTTCCCATAAATTAATTTGAAAGGAGTCATTCCTATGGGAGTCTTGTACGCAGTCCGATAAGCCCAGAGAGCATCATCGAGCTTTACCGACCAGTCTTTCCTTGAAGTCGAAACAGTTTTTTCTAAAATACTTTTAATTTCTCTGTTTGATACCTCAACCTGACCGCTTGTTTGATGATGATAAGGCGTTGCAACTTTGTGCCTTACTCCAAACTTTTGCAGTAACATTTTAAAATGTTTTGAGATGAAATGGGATCCTCCGTCGCTTATGACAACACGAGGGACCCCGAATCTTGGAAAAATTATTTTTTTGAAAAGTTTTATGACTACCTTTGCATCGTTTGTAGGAGAAGCAATGGCTTCGATCCATTTTGACACATAGTCAACGGCTACCAGAATATATTGGTTTCCAAAAGAAGAAGGAAACGGTCCCATGAAATCGATACCCCAGACGTCGAAAATTTCAACCTCTAAGATATTATTTAAGGGCATTTCATTTCTTTTTGAAATATTTCCGGTGCGTTGACACTGGTCGCATTTAGAAATGAATTGATGCGCGTCTTTAAAAAGGGACGGCCAATAAAAACCAGATTGAAGAATTTTCGTAGCAGTTTTTGAAGAACTGGCATGGCCGCCATAGGAAGAAGAATGACAATGGTATAGAATGTTACTTACCTCTTCTTCCGGAATGCATCTTCTGAACACCCCATCAGCTCCCCTTTTAAAAAGCAGTGGCTCGTCCCAGTAATACTGTTTAAGATCATGGAAGAATTTCTTCTTCCGTTGATAATTTAAATCTGGGGGGAGTACTCCTACTGCAAGGTAGTTTACAAAATCTGCATACCATGGTGCTTCAGATTTGACCAATGAGAAGAGTTGATCATCCAAAAATGTATCATTAAGCGGCAACTCTTCTTCTTTTGTTCCTTGTAGACGGGACAAATGATCAGCCACAACATTTTCAACGCCTTTTTTATCCCTTATTTCAAGATCAAATTCTTGTAGGAGTAAAACCCATCGGATTAATCTCGGCTTGGCATCTTTTTTGTTTAACAAATATTTTATGGCCGAGTGATCAGTAAAAATGATGATTTTTGAACCTACCAGATATGATCGAAACTTATCAACGGCAAAAACTACCGCCAATAATTCCTTTTCAGTTGTGGCGTAATTCATTTGTGCCTCGTCTAAGGTCCTGCTTGCATAGTATATGGCATGCAATTTTTTTTCTTTTCTTTGTCCCAGGACTGCCCCAACTGCATAGTCGCTTGCATCGCACATTATTTCAAACGGAAGATTCCAGTCTGGTGGCTGTATGATCGGGGCAGTAACTAAAGCCTTTTTCAACCTGTTAAAAGCTTCAAGACAAAGATCGTTAAAAATAAATGCTGCATCCTTAAGGAGCAGACTTGTCATAGGTTTTGAAATTTTTGAGAAGTCTTTTATGAACCGACGGTAGAAACCCGCATGGCCTAAAAAGCTTCTCACCTCTTTTACTGTGGTGGGAGGTAGCATTTTTTCAATCACTTCAATTTTTGCACGGTCTACCTCAATACCTCTGTGAGAAATTAAGTGCCCTAGGACAATTCCTTCATTAACCATGAAATGACACTTTTCCCAGTTTAGAACCAGGTTAACCTTTTCACATCTCTCTAAGACTTTTTCCAGATTGGCTAAACAGTTTTCAAAATTTGAGCCATGGACAGAAAAATCATCCATAAACACTTCCATTATGTTTTCAACAAAGTCTGAGAATATGGACATCATACACCTTTGAAAGGTAGCGGGAGCATTACATAGACCAAAGGGCATCCTTCTATAGGCATAAGTGCCAAAAGGACATGTGAAAGTTGTTTTTTCTTGGTCGCTAGGGTGGATGGGAATTTGGAAAAATCCCGAATAACCATCCAAATAGCAGAAATGCGAGTGCTGTGCTAACCTTTCTAGCATTTGATCAATGAACGGGAGAGGGAAGTGATCTTTCTGGGTAGCTTTGTTAAGCTTTCTGTAATCGATACACATTCTCCATCCCGTAATTGTCCTTGTGGAAATGCTTTCATCCTTCTCATTTTTAATAACTGTTAAGCCTCCTTTCTTAGGCACTACTTGAACAGGACTAACCCACTTGCTATCGGAAATAGGATATATTATCCCAGCATCAAGGAGTTTTAAAACTTCCTTTTTAACAACCTCTTTCATGTTTGGGTTTAATCTTCTTTGATGCTCGATAGAAGGTTTATAGTCCTCTTCCAGTAGTATTCTGTGTATGCAGATTGACGGACTTATTCCTTTAATGTCCTCAATAGTATACCCTATGGCTTTGGGATACTTCTTGAGAACATTAAGCAATTTTTCAGTCTCATTTTGTTTCAAATTTGCATTTACAATTACTGGAAAAGTAGAATTAGGGCCAAGGAACTCATACCTGAGAGATGATGGTAAGGGTTTCAGTTCTATTTTTGGTGTTTCTTTTGGGAGAGGCCGAGGCTTTTCCTCACCCAAGGTTTCAGTACCCAATTCTTTTGATGGTGGATTTTCATCCAAAAGTTTTATGTACAATTGGGTTTCCCCTGCTGCATTTGTATTTGTGTTGCCTAAAAGGCAATCTTCCAGACTATCTCGTGAAGATGATGCTAAAGAGCATTCTCGTACGCAATAGTCTACAATGTCAATCCTGCAGCATGAGTCTTTTACAGATGGACTTTTCATGAAGTTTGAAACTTCAAACTCAACCTTTTCATCCCCCACATTAAAAACCAACTTACCGTTTTTAACGTCAATTATTGCCCCTGCAGTAGCTAAAAAAGGCCTCCCCAGAAGAATAGGAATTTGGGAGTCTTCTTCAATTTCCATTACAACAAAGTCCACCGGTATAAAAGTTTGCCCTATCTTGATAGGGATATCCTCTAAGATTCCAGTGGGGTATTTAACGGAACGATCTGCCAACTGTATTGTCATTTTTGTGGGTTTAAGTTCGCCTATCCCTAGTCTATTGCAAAGAGAAAGGGGCATCAAACTTACACTGGCTCCTAGATCGCACATCGCTCTGTTTATAGTTTCACTTCCAATCACACAAGGTATGGAAAAACTACCTGGATCTTTGAGTTTTTGTGGCAACTTGTTTTGGATAATTGCACTACATTCCTCCGTTAATGCAATTGTCTCATAGTCGTCTATTTTTCTTTTCTTGGACAAAATTTCTTTCAAAAATTTAGAATAAGACGGCATTTGAGACAATGCATCAGTGAAAGGAACGTTGATGTAAAGCTTTTTAAGCAAGTCGACAAACCTTTTGAATTGCTCGTCAATTTTGCTTTTTGCAAATCTTTGGGGGAAAGGAATGGGTGGTTTGTATGGTGGAGGGGGGATGTGTGGTTCTTCTCTTTCTTTTTCTGGTTCTTTCCCTTTTTCTTTCTCTTCTAGCTCACCTGGTAAATTATGTTTTTCACTCACAGTTTTTTCTTGGTCTGCTCTTGGTTCCTCTAATTGTTTTCCGCTTCTAAGGGTGACGGCATTTATTTGGCCTTTTGGATTTTGTTCTGGTTGCCCAGGAAATACCCCTGAAGTCTTAGAGGATGAAGCTACCTGTGTTGCCACTTGAGTTATTTGATTTTCAAGCATTTTATTATGAGTGGTGATAGAGTCGACTTTTGATACTAATTTGATAAGTGTGTCATTCAAATAACCAGTTTGATTTTTGAATTCTTCATTTTGTTTCGTTTGAGATGACACAAATTTTTCCATCAAAAATTCCAAGTTCGACTTTTGTGGGTTGTTTTGTGGGTTGTTAAAAACCCTTTGATTTTGAAAGACAGGAGGTGGTCTAGGTGCTGGATTGGGTGGAGGATTTTTATAAGAAAAATTTGGATGATTCCTCCACCCAGGATTATAAGTATTTGAAAACGGATCTTCCTTTTGAGCATAATTAATATGCTCGTTTCCAGCACTAGATGCCTCAAGCTGGCATTCAGCTCCAATATGGCCAACAACCCCACATAATTCACATGGTGGAGTAATAGGAGAAGAAGTTTGTGAGACGACACTTACATTTAATTTTTCAAATTTTTGAAAAAGTGCGTCCACTTTTGAGGTAAGATGATCAACAACAGATATTTCATACTTACCCGGCTCTTTTGATGTGGCTGGCTTATTCGTTATGGCTCGCTCACTTGTCCACTGACAATGGTTTTGAGCCATATCTTCAACGAGTGCATAGGCTTCGGTAAAATTTTTGTTCATTAAAGCTCCACCTGCAGCTGCATCAACAGTCATCCTTGTTGCATATTGTAATCCATTATAAAAAGTGTGAACAACAAGCCATTTCTCTAGTCCATGATGGGGGCATAGCCTTAACATTTCTTTGAAACGTTCCCAAGCATCATAAAGAGATTCCCCGTCGTTTTGAGAAAATCGAGTAATTTGATTTCTCATTTGAGCTGTCTTACTCGGGGGAAAGAATTTAGTAAGAAAAGCTTGTTTCAGCTGGTTCCAGTTGGTAATGGATTCCGAAGGCAAAGAATGTAGCCATGCTCTAGCTCTATCCCTTAATGAAAAAGGGAAGAGTTTTAGTCTTATGGCATCCGGAGGTACCCCGTTTAATTTGAGAGTTCCACAGTATTCAAAAAAAATTGAAATATGAAGATTTGGGTCCTCCGTGGGAGAACCAGAAAATTGGTTTTGTTGTACCATCGAAAGTAGAGATGTTTTGAGTTCAAAATTATTTGCTTCTACATTTGGATGTACAATGGCAGCCGATGGCTCTGCTGAAGGTGTTGCGTACTCTTTGAGAGCACGATTTTCATTAGCCGCCATTTGGTTATCGGGAATTTCTCTCCTCCTTCTATGTAAGAACCTTTCGATTTCGGGAATTTGTGGAACAGTTTCACCGAAACTTCTGGTTCTTCGCATTCGAGGGACAAGAGAAGAAAAAGTAAAAATAAAGAAAATAAAATTTCAGTCTAACCGGTTTCGAAAAATTTAATTAATATCACTGCCTCCCCGGCAACGGCGCCAAAAACTTGATAACCCCGCAAGTGCACGGGTCGTATCGCGTAATAAAAGAGTTATCGATCCACAGGGAGAGCCTAGGTGAATACCAATCTAATTTTTCAAAGTTGATTAACTGAAAAGAAAGTGTTTTTTTTTGGAAAGAAGGAATATTTTAGTAAAGTCTACTCACTCATGATCATTGTAGACAAAAGAGGAGAAAAGAAAATAAAAGAAGAAGACATAAAGTTAAATAGCGAGAAATAAAAGAAAGCGGTAAAGTGCAAAAATCATAAATAGCGGAATTGTAAATGACAAGAAAGTAAATTGCTTGAAAAGTAAATTGCCAGTAATTTACTTGACTTGCCAGTAATTTACTTGACTTGCCAGTAGTTTACTTGACTTGCCAGTAGTTTACTTGACTTGCCAGTATAGTTTACTTGACTTGGAAATTTAAAGGGCAAAAAAGTAAATAACAAGGAAAATAAAAGAGCGAAAAAGTAAAGAGCGAAAAGTAAAGAGCGAGAAATTAAATAGCAATGAAAGTAAATGACTTGGAAAATAAAAGGGCAAGAAAGTAAATAGCAGGGAAAATAAAAGAGCGAAAATGTAAAGAGCGAAAAGTAAAGAGAGAGAAAGTAAAGAGCGAGAATTTAAATAGCAAGGAAAGTAAATGACTTGGAAAATAAAAGGGCGAGAAAGTAAAAAGCGAGAAAGTAAAAAGCGAGAAAGTAAAAAGCGAGAAATTAAAGTGAAGTCATGAATCTTAGAGGAAACCTTGTCATGGATTTTTCTCACAAAATTTAAGCTTGGTTACAAGTGAGGATCAAGCCTCTATTTATAGGAAAATATTAGGTCTAAGGCACTTGAGAGGAGGGGCAAAATGGTCATAAAAAAAGTGGCAAATCAAGTGGCAAGAGAAAGCCATCAGCAAGTGGGTGCAGCCAAAATTGACTTGTCTGGTGCCAGGGTCGTGCGCCCATGTGCCTGGGTCGTGCGCCCTGGCCAGTCAATTTTGGCTGCTCTGCGCCAGTTTTGCACTAGGGTCGTGCGCCTATGGTGCCAGGGTCGTGCGCCATGTGCTGGAAAAGCTGTTCTGCGTTGCTGGCAAGCATGGGTCGTGTGCCTATGTGCCAGGGTCGTGCGCCTTGTAACACCCATTTTCTAATAACTTTACTTTTAATAAAATCAGAGTCTTTTTTTTTTTTTTTTGAAAACAATTAAAGTGAGTGCTACACTTACTCCATAAAAATCAAGATACATAACACCATAAGAAAAAGGTTTAGTTCGCATCAACTAAATCCAATCACCATCAGCAGCGGAATAATAATCAGTTCAAAATTAAAGCCAATACATCACCAATGAAAACTAACAGTTTTAGGAAAATAAAGCATAAACATAAGGACACCCCCCCCCCCTGGTGCTACGTATCAGAGCGTGACACTTCCTACCAGACGAAGGCATAAGAAATCCTTCACTCGCTATTACCTGCACGTTGCCGACATAAGAAGCAACATAAAAGCAGTAGGGTGAGTCTCTTTTCATAATTAATAACATATGAGAATTAAGCACTGCATAGGAAAAGGAAACCAGGCACACCAATTCATAACAATAGGAAACAATCGCATCAGCATACTAAATTCCAAACAGCACTGTATAATATATGATTATGTATGTAATGCAACCCAAACTCCACGGGTACATGCATGTCGGATCCGTCACCAATACAAATAGGCCGTAGCCTCTGCTCACCAAATCAAAATTAGGCCGTAGCCTCTGCTCACCAATAATGCATATGTCCATGAGATGCTATGGGAATGCATTACAACACACCAAGTCCAAGCAATTCATCATTTAAAATTCATGATCTCACCATTGTATATTAATCAGCTCACCAAATTAAAATTAGGCCGTAGCCTCTGCTCACCAATCTCACCCTATCACACTCACCAATTCAGCTCACCACTCACACCAACACCAATTCAAATAGACCAGCTTAGGACATTGACACAACATAGGGAAGTGGGTAAAAATAGCCATTTGGACACTTGAACACCATCAGCCAGAAACACCAGTGAAAATAAATTATTTTTGCATAAAATTGAGACTATTGGATAGGCACTGAAATTAGCTTCAAAACGCATTTTGAACCGTTGAATTTGGATAACCGAGTCAAAAGTTATATTAAAAACAGTTTAGGAAAAATGTTAGACATTCTGGAAACAGGCGCATGGGCGCTGGGCGCCCAGGGGCAACACAGCGCTTGGCGCATGGGCGCTTGGCGCCCAGGAGAGGCAACACGCAACAGCGCACAGGCGCATAGGCGCTTGGCGCCCAGGAGCAACACGCGCAACAGCGCACAGGCGCTAGGCGCCCAGGGGAACAAGCGCGCAACAGCGCCCAGGCGCTAGGCGCCCAAGAGGCAACACGCGCACATAGGCGCTGGCGCCCAGAAGCAACATCCAGGGAACAGCAGCAACATGGCGCCCAAGCACTAGGCGCCTAAGGCCAACATGCTACACAACTCATTCTGCTTCGAAATTCATTTTACACGAGCCAAATGCTCAGGACATGATAAATCAATAAAAATTTTCTCAAAAACTGAACTTTAATTTTGGCGCCCATGCACTAGGCACCTAGTGAAATTTCGCAACTCAACTCCTTTCTTGACCAAAATCAGTTTTCATGAGCCATTTTACCCAAGTATAAAAACCTGAAAACAATTTTCACAAAACTATCACCAGAACTTTGGGGCCCTTGGCGCCCATGACACAAGCAACAAGTGCCAAAACTGGCAGCACAGGGAACACAGTAGGCAACACAGGCAACAGGGACAGCAACACAGGCAACAGGGACAGCAACACAGGCAACACAGTGACACAGAATTTTGGAAAACTGGCGCAGCACACTGCTGGGCACTTGGCGCCCATGACCATGGCGCAAAACAGAATTTTCAGCAACAATCCATATGGCGCCTAAGGCGCATAGGGCATCCAAACAGAAATTTTCTCACTTTAAATTACCAATTAAAATTCACCAAAACACCCAATTACATATATGATACTAAGGGTCACCATGATTCTCAATTTTCAACCACAAGTGTCAACAAGTCATATATTCAAACATATGACATACAATTCACATTTTGCAATAATCAAACATCAATTCATGCGATTTTCAACATAGGCAATCCATGATCATATATTACAACACTACGATTAATTCAATCAACACACAATTCATTCATATGATTTATCCTAGAACCTAACCCTAGGCACTACAATTCGCATAAGCCATTAAAGATAAAAAGAGGACCCCCTAACCTTGTGAAATTCGAATTTGATAGCCAAGCTCCAAGGGAAAAATGCGAATCACAATTGAGCCTCCTCCTCTTCTCTTTGAGCTTCGCCCCTTCTCCCCTTCTTCTCTCCTTCTCTTCGCAACTTTCTCTTCTCACTCTCTCTACGTTACTTTCTTTTCTTTTTCTTTTTCCACTTGAGTCAAAATGAAAACTAGCCTCAAGGACCCCTTGAGAGTCGAATTACTTGACTAAGCAATGGGCCACGGGCCTAATTGTGGATCACGGGCCCTTGCTCGCACCACCTAAATAGTGACACCATCTCCTAATAAAATAAAATAAAATACTTAAACTCGAATTATTTAATTAAATTAAATAAATATTGTAAGCCTTAAATAATTTAATTAAATAAATAATTAAATTATTTTGGGGCGTTACAACTCTCCCCCACTTAGAATATTTCGTCCTCGAAATTACCTGAATCAAACAACTCCGGATATGCTTCCCGCATCTTGCTCTCCAGCTCCCAAGTCATACTCTCACCAGCAGCTCCCAACCACACCACCTTCACCAACGGAATCTCCTTCCCTCTCAGAATCTTTACTTCTCTATCTTCAATCCGCACAGGCATAGTCTCAACCGTGAGATTATCCCGTACCTCTACTTCGTCCATCTGAATTACATGAGACGGGTCCGGAACATACTTTCGAAGTTGTGACACGTGAAACACGTCATGCAAGTTCGAAAGATTAGGCGGCAAAGCCACCCTATAGGCAACACTTCCCACCCTCTCCGTAATCTGATACGGACCAATGAAACGGGGAGTCAACTTCTTAGATTTCAAGGCACGCCCAACACCAGTCACCGGAGTGACTCTTAGAAACACATGATCACCGGCCTGAAACTCTAAATCCTTCCTTCTCTTATCATGATAGCTCTTTTGTCGACTCTGCGACGCTTTCATCTTCTCACGGATTAATTTTACCTTCTCAGTTGTTTCTCGCACAATCTCAGGCCCCAACACTGCACTCTCCCCAGATTCATACCAACACAACGGAGTCCTACATCTCCGACCATACAATGCCTCAAACGGTGCCATACCAATACTAGAGTGAAAACTGTTGTTATAGGTGAATTCTATCAACGAAAGATGAGAATCCCATGAACCTCCCTGCTCAAGAACACATGCCCTCAACAAGTCCTCTAACGATTGAATTGTCCTCTCCGTCTGACCATCTGTCTGCGGATGATAAGCGGAGCTCAACCTCAACTTAGAACCCAAAGCTTCCTGCAAACTCTTCCAAAATTCAGAGGTGAATCTTGGATCTCTATCAGACACAATACTAAGCGGAACGCCATGCAACTTCACAATAGTCTTGATGTAGATTTCTGCCAACTTTGGAACTGAATAAGTCATATTAATTGGTAAGAAATGAGCAGACTTAGACAACCTGTCTACAATCACCCATATAGCATCAAACCCTCTCACTGTATTTGGCAACCCAGTTACAAAATCCATGGAAATGCTATCCCATTTCCATTCCGGAATCTCCAATGGTTGCATCAACCCCGCAGGCTTCTGATGCTCAACCTTAGACTTCTGACAAGTCAGACAAGAATACACAAACTGTGCCACATCCTTCTTCATACCAGGCCACCAGAACAGTTTCTTCAAATCTTGGTACATTTTTGTAGCCCCGGGATGAATACTCAACTTGCTTCTATGGCTCTCCTCAAGAATCATTCTCTTCATCTCAGCATCGTCAGGAATGCAGATCCTATCTCTGAATCTCAATACACCTTGGGAATCTAACTTGAAATCTCCACCCACATCTTGATCATTCACAACCAACAGGTCTACCAACTTTACATCTGACTTTTGTGCTTCTCGGACACTAACCAAAAATTCATTTCCAATCTTCAACATCCCCAATCTGACACTCTGCGGTGTCACTTCACAAACCAGACTCATGTCTCGAAACTGCTCAATCAATTCTAACTCTTTCACCATCATAGCCGACATATGCAAACTCTTGCGACTTAAAGCATCAGCCACGACATTAGCTTTGCCGGGGTGATAGTTCAAGCCGAAATCATAATCCTTCAGCAATTCTAACCAACGTCTCTGTCTCATATTTAGCTCCTTCTGATCAAACAAGTATTTCAGACTCTTATGGTCGCTAAACACTTCAAATCTGGTACCATACAGATAATGCCTCCAAATTTTCAGCACAAACACAATTGCAGCTAGCTCCAAATCATGAGTAGGGTAGTTCTTCTCATGGGTCCTCAACTGTCTGGACGCATAAGCTACTACCTTACCCTCTTGCATCAATACACCTCCCAAACCCATCTTGGAAGCATCACAATATACTACAAACGGTCGATCAGGAACAGGCAAGTCAAAACGGGCGATGTGGTCAACCTCTTCTTCAACTCATTGAAGCTCTCCTCACAGCGTGCATCCCACACAAAAGCTTTTCCCTTACACGTCAATTGAGTCAACGGAAGTGCCAACTTCGAGAAACCTTCAATAAATCTCCTATAATAACCAGCTAATCCCAAGAAGCTTCTGATTTCTGTAACTGACTTCGGGCTCTCCCATTGAGACACAGCATCAACCTTGGCTGGGTCCACAGCTATACCATTACCAGAGATAATATGACCAAGGAAACCTACTTCATTCAGCCAGAACTCACACTTAGACAATTTTGCATACAATTTCTTTTCTTTCAACACTTCTAGCACTAACCTCAAATGTTCTGCGTGCTCCTCTTCTGTTTTAGAATACACCAGAATGTCGTCAATAAACACAACTACAAACCGATCCAAGTAACTATGAAAAGTACGATTCATGTACTCCATAAACACACCCGGCGCATTGGTAACACCAAACGGCATAACAGAATACTCATAGTGCCCATATCTCGTTCTGAAAGCGGTTTTCTGAATGTCTTCATCCTTTACCTTGATCTGGTGATAACCCGACCTCAAATCGATTTTACTAAACTCCTTAGCACCTACCAACTGGTCCATCAGATCATCAATTCTGGGAAGCGGATACCTGCTCTTTATTGTCACTTTGTTCAATTGCCTATAATCGACACAAAGTCTCATACTCCCGTCCTTCTTTTTCACTAACAATACCGGAGCACCCCACGGTGACACACTTGGCCCTACAAATTTCTTCTCAAGCAGATCTTCTAATTGCTTTTTCAACTCAGACAACTCTGAGGCTGACATGCGGTACGGTGCCATAGACACAGGCCTAGTACCAGGTATAAGATCAATGGCAAACTCAACCTCCCTCTCTGGCGGAACACTTGGAATCTCATCTGGGAACACTTCAGGGAACTCACACACTACTTGAACCCTTTCAATGATTGCCTGATTCTCAGCAGACAATGACGCCATCAAAGCAAACAGATGAACTCCCTCTTTCATTATCTTATGCAAATGACCAGCAGGCAACAAAATAGATCCTTCTTCTTCGGGAGGAAGGAAACGCACAGATCTTCGGGAACAATTAATATGTACATGGTTATATACTAACCAGTCCATACCAAGAATGACATCCAACCCTCCCAACGGCAAGCAAACAAAATTTACAATAAAGTCCCTGCCGAAGATCGACACGGGACACTGAGAACACACCTGAGACATAATCACCGACCCCTTCGCAGGAGTATCGACTACCATCTCTCCATTCATAACAGGCAAAACAAGATTCAACTTCTTGCAACATTCAGCAGCAGCCCAACAACAGCAACAGCAGCATCGATCCTCCCAGCCATCTCAACTCACTTGCTACAACAACAACAGTTAGATATAACTGACAACACACCGTTGTCAGTTGACACTATGACTGGACAACTTGGCCGGACAGACCGAACTGCTCTGATACCACTAATGTAACACCCCTTTTCTAATAACTTTACTTTTAATAAAATCAGAGTCTTTTTTTTTTTTTTTGAAAACAATTAAAGTGAGTGCTACACTTACTCCATAAAAATCAAGATACATAACACCATAAGAAAAAGGTTTAGTTCGCATCAACTAAATCCAATCACCATCAGCAGCGGAATAATAATCAGTTCAAAATTAAAGCCAATACATCACCAATGAAAACTAACAGTTTTAGGAAAATAAAGCATAAACATAAGGACACCCCCCCCCTGGTGCTACGTATCAGAGCGTGACACTTCCTACCAGACGAAGGCATAAGAAATCCTTCACTCGCTATTACCTGCACGTTGCCGACATAAGAAGCAACATAAAAGCAGTAGGGTGAGTCTCTTTTCATAATTAATAACATATGAGAATTAAGCACTGCATAGGAAAAGGAAACCAGGCACACCAATTCATAACAATAGGAAACAATCGCATCAGCATACTAAATTCCAAACAGCACTATATAATATATGATTATGTATGTAATGCAACCCAAACTCCACGGGTACATGCATGTCGGATCCGTCACCAATACAAATAGGCCGTAGCCTCTGCTCACCAAATCAAAATTAGGCCGTAGCCTCTGCTCACCAATAATGCATATGTCCATGAGATGCTATGGGAATGCATTACAACACACCAAGTCCAAGCAATTCATCATTTAAAATTCATGATCTCACCATTGTATATTAATCAGCTCACCAAATTAAAATTAGGCCGTAGCCTCTGCTCACCAATCTCACCCTATCACACTCACCAATTCAGCTCACCACTCACACCAACACCAATTCAAATAGACCAGCTTAGGACATTGACACAACATAGGGAAGTGGGTAAAAATAGCCATTTGGACACTTGAACACCATCAGCCAGAAACACCAGTGAAAATAAATTATTTTTGCATAAAATTGAGACTATTGGATAGGCACTGAAATTAGCTTCAAAACGCATTTTGAACCGTTGAATTTGGATAACCGAGTCAAAAGTTATATTAAAAACAGTTTAGGAAAAATGTTAGACATTCTGGAAACAGGCGCATGGGCGCTGGGCGCCCAGGGGCAACACAGCGCTTGGCGCATGGGCGCTTGGCGCCCAGGAGAGGCAACACGCAACAGCGCACAGGCGCATAGGCGCTTGGCGCCCAGGAGCAACACGCGCAACAGCGCACAGGCGCTAGGCGCCCAGGGGAACAAGCGCGCAACAGCGCCCAGGCGCTAGGCGCCCAAGAGGCAACACGCGCACATAGGCGCTGGCGCCCAGAAGCAACATCCAGGGAACAGCAGCAACATGGCGCCCAAGCACTAGGCGCCTAAGGCCAACATGCTACACAACTCATTCTGCTTCGAAATTCATTTTACACGAGCCAAATGCTCAGGACATGATAAATCAATAAAAATTTTCTCAAAAACTGAACTTTAATTTTGGCGCCCATGCACTAGGCACCTAGTGAAATTTCGCAACTCAACTCCTTTCTTGACCAAAATCAGTTTTCATGAGCCATTTTACCCAAGTATAAAAACCTGAAAACAATTTTCACAAAACTATCACCAGAACTTTGGGGCCCTTGGCGCCCATGACACAAGCAACAAGTGCCAAAACTGGCAGCACAGGGAACACAGTAGGCAACACAGGCAACAGGGACAGCAACACAGGCAACAGGGACAGCAACACAGGCAACACAGTGACACAGAATTTTGGAAAACTGGCGCAGCACACTGCTGGGCACTTGGCGCCCATGACCATGGCGCAAAACAGAATTTTCAGCAACAATCCATATGGCGCCTAAGGCGCATAGGGCATCCAAACAGAAATTTTCTCACTTTAAATTACCAATTAAAATTCACCAAAACACCCAATTACATATATGATACTAAGGGTCACCATGATTCTCAATTTTCAACCACAAGTGTCAACAAGTCATATATTCAAACATATGACATACAATTCACATTTTGCAATAATCAAACATCAATTCATGCGATTTTCAACATAGGCAATCCATGATCATATATTACAACACTACGATTAATTCAATCAACACACAATTCATTCATATGATTTATCCTAGAACCTAACCCTAGGCACTACAATTCGCATAAGCCATTAAAGATAAAAAGAGGACCCCCTAACCTTGTGAAATTCGAATTTGATAGCCAAGCTCCAAGGGAAAAATGCGAATCACAATTGAGCCTCCTCCTCTTCTCTTTGAGCTTCGCCCCTTCTCCCCTTCTTCTCTCCTTCTCTTCGCAACTTTCTCTTCTCACTCTCTCTACGTTACTTTCTTTTCTTTTTCTTTTTCCACTTGAGTCAAAATGAAAACTAGCCTCAAGGACCCCTTGAGAGTCGAATTACTTGACTAAGCAATGGGCCACGGGCCTAATTGTGGATCACGGGCCCTTGCTCGCACCACCTAAATAGTGACACCATCTCCTAATAAAATAAAATAAAATACTTAAACTCGAATTATTTAATTAAATTAAATAAATATTGTAAGCCTTAAATAATTTAATTAAATAAATAATTAAATTATTTTGGGGCGTTACACGCCTTGTTCTGCCAAAATGGGCCATTTTCAGTTGAAAACACGCACGGGTCGTGCGTGGTGCACTCAGGGTCGTGCGCAGACTCTGCGCCAGTTTTTACCAGGGTCGTGCGCCTATCTGCCAGGGTCGTGCGCCAGTTTTGCACTAGGGTCGTGCAACATGTGCCAGGGTCGTGCGCAGGCTCTGCGCCAGTTTTTGCTGCTTGGCGCCCTTGGCGCCCTGTGCTGCGCCAGTTTTGCTGCTTGGCGCCCTTGGCCAGTTTTCGGTTTTTGGGGCCCTTGGCGCCCATGAGGATGTCTAGTGCTTTAAAAATTGCTCCTCCTCAAATATTTCCTTTTTTCTTCATTTTAGCTCATATTTTCTCTTTTGCTCCAAAATAAAACCTGAAAATAAAAAGCAAACATATGTAGTAAAATAGTTCAAAGATATAAAATATAATTAAAATACCTAAAAAAACTTAATGAAAATAACTATTAAAAAGACTCTAAAAATAGACTTATCAGGAGGATTTTTATAAGAAAAATTTGGATGATTCCTCCACCCAGGATTATAAGTATTTGAAAACGGATCTTCCTTTTGAGCATAGTTAATATGCTCGTTTCCAGCACTAGATGCCTCAAGCTGGCATTCAGCTCCAATATGGCCAACAACCCCACATAATTCACATGGTGGAGTAATAGGAGAAGAAGTTTGTGAGACGGCACTTACATTTAATTTTTCAAATTTTTGAAAAAGTGCGTCCACTTTTGAGGTAAGATGATCAACAACAGATATTAAATACTTACCTGGCTCTTTTGATGTGGCTGGTTTATTCGTCATGGCTCGTTCACTTGTCCACTGACAATGGTTTTGAGCCATATCTTCAACGAGTGCATAAGCTTCGGTAAAATTTTTGTTCATTAAAGCTCCACCTGCAGCTGCATCAATAGTCATTCTTGTTGCATATTGTAATCCATTATAAAAAGTGTGAACAACAAGCCATTTCTCTAGTCCATGATGGGGGCATAGCCTTAACATTTCTTTGAAACGTTCCCAAGCATCATAAAGAGATTCCCCGTCGTTTTGAGAAAATCGAGTAATTTGATTTCTCATTTGAGCTGTCTTACTCGGGGGAAAGAATTTAGCAAGAAAAGCTTGTTTTAGCTGGTCCCAGCTGGTAATGGATTCCGAAGGCAAAGAATGTAGCCATGCTCTAGCTCTATCCCTTAATGAAAAAGGGAAGAGTTTTAGTCTTATGGCATCCGGAGGTACCCCGTTTAAGTTGAGAGTTCCACAGTATTCAAGAAAAATTGAAATATGAAGATTTGGGTCCTCCGTGGGAGAACCAGAAAATTGGTTTTGTTGTACCATCGAAAGCAGAGATGTTTTGAGTTCAAAATTATTTGCTTCCACATTTGGATGTACAATGGCAGCCGATGGCTCTGCTGAAGGTGTTGCGTACTCTTTGAGAACACGATTTTCATTAGCCGCCATTTGGTTATCGGGAATTTCTCTCCTCCTTCTATGTAAGAACCTTTCGATTTCGGGAATTTGTTGAACAGTTTCACCGAAACTTCTGGTTCTTCGCATTCGAGGGACAAGAGAAGAAAAAGTAAAAATAAAGAAAATAAAATTTCAGTCTAACCGGTTTCGAAAAACTTTATCAATATCACTGCCTCCCCGGCAACGGCGCCAAAGACTTGATAGCCCCGCAAGTGCACGGGTCATATCGCGTAATAAAAGAGTATCGGTCCACAGGGAGAGCCTAAGTGAATACCAATTTAATTTTTCAAAGTTGATTAACTGAAAAGAAAGTGTTTTTAGAAAGAAGGAATGTTTTAGTAAAGTCTACTCACTCATGATCATTGTAGACAAAAGAGGAGAAAAGAAAATAAAAGAAGAAAACATAAAGTTAAATAGCGAGAAATAAAAGAAAGCGGTAAAGTGCAAAATTATAAATAGTGGAATTGTAAATGACAAGAAAGTAAATTGCTTGAAAAGTAAATTGCCAGTAATTTACTTGACTTGCCAGTAATTTACTTGACTTGGAAATTTAAAGGGCAAAAAAGTAAATAACAAGGAAAATAAAAGAGCGAAAAAGTAAAGAGCGAAAAGTAAAGAGCGAGAAATTAAATAGCAATGAAAGTAAATGACTTGGAAAATAAAAGGGCAAGAAAGTAAATAGCAGGGAAAATAAAAGAGCGAAAAAGTAAAGAGCGAAAAGTAAAGAGCGAGAAAGTAAAGAGCGAGAATTTAAATAGCAATGAAAGTAAATGACTTGGAAAATAAAAGGGCAAGAAAGTAAGTAGCAGGGAAAATAAAAGAGCGAAAAAGTAAAGAGCGAAAAGTAAAGAGCGAGAAAGTAAAGAGCGAGAAATTAAAGGGGCAATAAAGTAAATAAGCAAGAATCATAAAAACAAGAAGAGTAAATTGAAGTCATGAATCTTTAGAGAGCCTTTGTCATTTATTTTCTAACAAAATTCAAGCTTGGTTACAAGTGAGGATCAAGCCTCTATTTATAGGAAAATATTAGGTCTAAGGCACTTGAGAGGAGGGGCAAAATGGTCATAAAAAAAGTGGCAAATCAAGTGGCAAGGGAAAGCCATCAGCAAGTGGGTGCAGCCAAAATTGACTTGTCTGGTGCCAGGGTCGTCCGCCCATGTGCCTGGGTCGTGCGCCCTGGCCAGTCAATTTTGACTGCTCTGCGCCAGTTTTGCACTAGGGTCGTGCGCCTATGGTGCCAGGGTCGTGCGCCATGTGCTGGAAACAGCTGTTCTGCGTTGCTGGCAAGCATGGGTCGTGTGCCTATGTGCCAGGGTCGTGCGCCTTGTTCTGCCAAAATGGGCCATTTTCAGTTGAAAACACGCACGGGTCGTGCGTGGTGCACCCAGGGTCGTGCGCAGGCTCTGCGCCAGTTTTTACCAGGGTCGTGCGCCTATCTGCCAGGGTCGTGCGCCAGTTTTGCACTAGGGTCGTGCAACATGTGCCAGGGTCGTGCGCAGGCTCTGCGCCAGTTTTTGCTGCTTGGTGCCCTGTGCTGCGCCAGTTTTGCTGCTTGGCGCCCTTGGCCAGTTTTCGGTTTTTGGGGCCCTTGGCGTCCATGAGGGTGTCTAGTGCTTTAAAAATTGCTCCTCCTCAAATATTTCCTTTTTTCTTCATTTTAGCTCATATTTTCTCTTTTGCTCCAAAATAAAACCTAAAAATAAAAAGCAAACATATGTAGTAAAATAGTTCAAAGATATAAAATATAATTAAAATACCTAAAAAAACTTAATGAAAATAACTATTAAAAAGACTCTAAAAATAGACTTATCAGTTGTGGCTGCCCGGTTGATGTTGCTGTGTTGTCTCAGGCGCATGGGCGCCAAGGGTGGCTGCCCAAAGTTGCTGTTGTTGCTGTTCCCGGCGCACTGGGCGCCAAGGGCGCCAAGATTGGCTGCCCGGTTGCTGTGTTGCGCGCATGTGTCTGGCGCAGGGCGCCATGGGCGCCAGAATCTGGCTACCTTGTGCTGTGTTGCGTTGCTGGGCGCCAGTTTGGTTGCCCGTTGTGCTGCTGGGCGCCATGGGCGCCAGTTTTGGCTGCCAAGTGTGTTGTTGGGCGCTGTGGGCGCCAAGGGCGCCAAATGTGGATGCCCACCTATGAATTCCATGATTGATGTTTGAAATGATGTCGAATGTATGATTTTTCTGACGTTGCCAAAATAAAGTGATGCTGCCAAAATAAAGTGATGTTGCCAAAATACTGTGATGTTGCTAAAAGTGTTGAAAATTTCTAAGTTGTAATTTGTGGACGACAATTGTTATACGACGACGAAGTTTCCTTTATTTATTGGCAGGTGATGTGTTATAGGCCTATGACCACTGTTGTTTCCGATGTTATTGCTTGCCGGGTAATTGTTGTCATTTTGTTGTGCATTTACATGGTGTCTCATGCATAGCATATTTTTACGACGGAGGTATGCTCAAATACGATGACGGCGTTGCAATGTTGATACCCCTATTTACAGGTTTGGATTATGGTACCACATGAATTATAGGGCGGTGGCCCTGAGTTGAGTCGCATTTCGCATTTACGTGCATATTTATGTGATTGAAATGATGATGATTGACGTTAAACGATGATTGATGCTGAAATGATGATGATTGATGTTAAATGATGAAATAATGCTGTAATGACGTTGACTGATGTTTAAATGATGAATTGCTGCTGTAACCTGATATATATACTGTTTTTCATGTATCCAATTATATGGTGTGATATCTCACCCCTTTTGTTTGAATGTTACCCCAAATGTGGGTAACGTGCACGTGAGTTCGAATGAAGATCATAGTTCTTCCTTAGGTCGGTGTCGTCGCTCTGATACGTAGCACTCGGGGGAATGAACGCTGTTTTGTTTTATTTAGTTATGACTTATATTTTGTTGGATTTTAATATTGTGGAGCCGTGCATAAATTTGCAACGATTTTAACGATTGATTTTGTGAACTTTCCGCTGCGTGATCGAATTGTTATTTGACGTTGACGTTTTGAAAAGTGCTATGTATTACGAATTTTTTTTGAGAAATGTGACATCCGTTTTGTCGTTAAAAACTCTGATTTTACGTTAATAAATTACCGGGTAGAAATGGGTGTTACACGAGTGAATTACCAAGCAGGTCAAATGCGTCAGCTCTTTCAGCTATCTCTTTTATGCGTTTGAGGTCATCAGGGCCATACATTGGCGCATTAGCCTCTTTGTTGAGAAGAGAGACATTGTTGGCTACGAGCACAGTCCTGCATGCACATCAATCAATCAAGTTTCCATTCAATAAAGCAAGAGCAAGGACTGATATCAGTATTTTTCTGAAGCTACCTGAATACCCCATTTACACTGCCTTTGCTTTTTCCTGGAAGAGCCTTGCATGTCCCCACAATAACCACTCGGTCTCCAGGCTTGCAAGCATCAACAAGGTCATCCTCTACTATGACATCCACCGTTCTCGGGAGCTGACCAGGGGCTGAATTTTCAGGAACTTCTTGCACGGACACAGTTTGATGATCTTTATATTTGCACAATCCATACTCTGTCACAAGCAAGTTGCCATTTTCATCCTACAAAAACAATTAGTCAGTATATTTTATCCTCTGGTTACATAAATGATGTTAGAAACTATGTAGTTAATAGCAAATAGCGTAGCGTAGCGGCCGGCCCCTAAAGGGCTATTGCGGTGTAGCGGGTAGCACTACGACCGCTACGCCGAAGTCTAGGCAAACAATATACTGGATTTATACCATACACATATAAAGGCTAAAACTCTTAAGATGATACGAATACTCATAAATAAACGCATATTCATAACTAATCATCAAAGGAATAAAAGAGATGAAGTTGTTGAAAAAACACAGTTATAAACAGGTTCTGGAAAAACAAAGATATAAACAGGTTCTGGAAAAAACAGAGTTATAAACAGAGGAAGTAAGTTGTGGAAAATAGACCTCGTTGAAGCAAATCAGACTCAAGCTGCCTATAAGACCTCGTTGTCGCGACGCATAACTCAGACAGACTAAGAGTTTTAATCAGATGGAAAGCATACTTACCGAGGCAACATCATCAGGTTGCAAACCAAGACTCAACTCATTTAGAGCAGGTCCAATGGATGCTTGATAAGTTGGAACAATTCCTAGGACGTGGTAAAGGACCTGCAGAAAAGAGTTTTAATCAGATGGAAAACAATTGGTAAACAGAATGCACAACTGAACATAGCATAAAACGCTGGGAAGTAAAGGTTTCAAATGCCTCGTCACTTACAATAGGTGATCGTAGTAAAGGTTCAACAAATTTGACCTGACAAAATATTTGATCTCAGAATTACACTAATATAAAATTACATTCATATCAAAAAGTAAAGGCATGGAAAGTACGCAATAAATCACAGGCCCGACAATTTTGAAACTACATGCTTAGAAAAGTGCATTGCAAACTTAACAAAAAAGCACGATAACAATTTTAAAACTAAGAATGATGGCATTAGTTCAAGTGGGATCAAATATATATGGTAGCAAATCAACAAAGATTAGTAGGAAGCATGCCAGTACTATTGAAGGAAGTCTACTATGTGCAAAAGCTGAATTAGCAATGGCCATATCTCCAAGAGTTCTTAGCATCAAAGACAGGTGTTTCTGTATTTCAGAGACTCTATCACGTACGGAAGCCTCCTCTTTAAGTTGCAATTCTCTTGCCTCCTCTTTTGTTGTCTTCCCTTTGTCTAAATGAATAACAATAATGTCATCAATAAAAACCAGCCTATACAAACTTCAATTTAGAAAATGAAAACTAAGGCCAATGCCAAAGACAAGTGCAACACTTGCCAGGTTTCTTTGTTGCCTTTCCGGTATCCCTTTTTCCTGCACCAGCAGCTTCCCTATTAGGTTGATCTCTCCTCACTGAATGGTTAGATCAGACATGATCCTGGTCAAAGTAACGGAGTATAACTAACCAAAACTCACTGGGTAATTGAGCAAAAAAAATAGCAAAATTAAGATGTACCAAGCTATCTTCATCATCGTACATCCGGAAGCGGCCCTTTGCCTGTCTTGTGTTTGTTAGACTATCTGATAACCTTAGAGGGGGGTGAATAAGGTTATGTGAAAAACTTAAATTCTTTTTAATTTTAAGATAATGCTAGTTTAAATTAAATGCGGAATATAGAATTTAAACTATATGCACTGACCTAAGTATGCTATAGGTATGACAGATCTAGATGCGGTGATGTATTATGCTATTTACGCTATGATTGGTTTTAACAATAAACAGATATTTATGTTTAGCGCAAGATAACAATAAACAAACACAAATGACAAACAAACTAAAAGAGTAGGGATAGAGATACACCAGGAATTTAGCGAGGTTCGGGATAAAAGCCCTACGTCCTCGGCCTCCGGCTTTGCAACCTTTGGACTTGCTGACAACCACTATATGAAGAATTGTTTACAAACAGGCAACTTTCAAATAGCAAATCTCAATTCCCCCGAACTGAGAACCCGAGCACACAGCTAAGGATTTCAACACCGCTTCAATCTCCTTATTGAACGACCCAAGAGCACCTCCCAGGATTTCAATACCACTTCAATCTTCCCTGATTGAATGACCTAAGATTACCTCCCAGGATTTCAAACCAACTCAATCTCCTGATTGAGAGACCCAAGAAAACTTCCCAGGATTTCAAACCAACTCAATCTCCTAATTGAGAGACCCAAGAAAACTTCCCAGGATTTCAAAGTGACCCCCACAATAGTAGATTACAATATAGAAGCTATGATCTAATCACCTTAGATAATATGACAATATAATAGCTGAGAGATGAGTGACTAGATCTATAAAAAATGATATGAAAGTGATAGCTATATTTTTCTCTTTCTCAGATCTAGAAATTCGAATGAGAGAAGAAGAGAGAATTGTTGTGATTTGTGGTGTGGATGAGTGAGTTGAAGAGTGTGAAGCACCTCCCTATTTATAGGTTTAGGAAAACGTAGAAATTTGAAAAAAACATTTATTGCAAAGATGAATCGATTGTTTGAGGAAGTGTAACAAGTGTATAATCGATTCTTAACCTTTTAGAAATCACAAGAATCGATTATGTGTTTAGTTAAAATAGTGGAGAATCGATTCTTAGTTTCTTAGAAATCAAATGAATCGATTTTGTGCTTAGTTTAAAGAAGTGTGTAATCGATTCATGGACATCTTGAATGGGCTAAGAATCGATTTCAAGTTTAGTTAAAACAAGGAGGAATCGATTCTTGCCTTTTAGGAGAGCCTGAAAATCGATTTCATGGTCTTTTAAAAATGAAGGAAATCAATTCTTGGCTTTGGCTTGAGTATATGTGCAAATCGATTTCATGTTTTAACATAGGATTAGGAAATCGATTCTTGGCCTATAGGTGAGCTTAAAAATCGATTTCATGGCCTTTAGAAAATAATATAAATCGATTCTTGGCCTTTGGTACATAATAGAAATTGATTCTTGCTTTCCACAAAATTGTTTTTAGGTTTAGGTGCCACCTTATGCATGCATGCAAAAATATTTTTTCAAACCCTAATTTTGATGCATCATGCATGTTTTCAAAAACTCATCTCTCAGCTACTAAAATGTCATATACCTTAAGTGATAGGACCTTACACTGTGTCCTAAAGAAAGCGGATAAACAATTAGGTCTTCATCTTTCAAAGGTGGCTTCTTCTCCAAGCTGCTCCACTTTAATGCTTCATGCCTTTTGATTCCCGTCCTGTACTTTATTCAACTTGAACCTGTACTTTCATACAGCTGAAACCATTAGTAGACAAGATGTAATTTGTTATCATTCAAAACAAAGAGTGTTTGTCCTTGGTTCAACAAACTCCCCCTTTTTGATGATAACTAATTACATTATGCATAGGGAGGCCATAATCAAGAAACAATGGCAGAAGCTCCCCCTAAGCATAAGCATAACATAATAAACAGCACAACAGTAGGATAAATTATTTATTTCTTCCTTTTATTTAATAACATGCATATTCTCTCCCCCTTTGTTTTCATCAAAAAGGAGGGGGGTGAGCATAGTCAAGCATAAGCACACAGTTAAGCATAAGCACTTTATAAACTAGCAAAGTCAAGCATCCCTAGCTCTCTACTGATTTTACAAAATTGAGCTTCGGCTAGGGGTTTAGTGAAGATGTCCGCTAATTGGTCATCAGTGCCTACAAATTCAATGCAATGCTCCCCCTAGACACATGATCTCTAATGAAATGATGTCTTATGTCTATATGCTTAGTTCTAGAAACAGTAGATACATAATAATCAGGAAACAGTAGCACATAGTATATAATATATCAAAAATATTTTAATGCTATGCTCCCCCTTACTTGATTATCCCTCTGATTGATTTTAGAAAGAAAAGTTTAGCCAAAAGAAAAGATAACACTTAAGAAAAACTGTGATGCACACACAAAAAAAAATTATTGCACATATATTTTCTATAACACATTTTCAACAAAGGTGAACAAAACTTTACCAATCTAACCTTTACCAGCGATTCTTCCTCTATTGTTATATTACGAGTCACATGACTGCTGAGTATTAAGAATATTTTTGCGTCTCTAGTCATGAACTTCGAGTCTCTGCTATCAAGGTATCGATCTGACCACCATACCTTGTAGCACACCTGCACTAAGATCAAGTAGAAAATTTTGGTACCCAATTCCCTTTGGGTCCTTTGGGGTTAGTCATCAAGGGGTTTGTTTTCACAATCCACCTTGGTTTCTCACAAGCAGGTATAAGGGTACCAAGCTCACACAATTTACGAATAGGACATCTAAGTGAGCTATGGTTCCCTTTTTGACAATAAGTGCAAGAGAAAACAGTAGGTGTATAACTTGAAGTAGCAGCTACAAAAGTCATTTTCTTTTTCAAAACAGAGGAGGTGGAACTACCTTCATACCCAATACCTCTCCTATCAACATATTCATGTTGGGAGTTCAGTATCTTGGTTAAGGTGTTTTCACCAACCTCAAACCTTTTTAAAGTTTCTTTCAAAAATTCATTTTCAACCTTGGCTTTTTCAAAATTTTGTTTAAGCTCAAGAAACTCAAGGTTGAAAGGTTTTATTTCATGTAGCTCATTCTTCAACTTAGCTACCTCATTTTCTAGAGTCTCAATTTGAGTGAGCATGCTTTTGTTGCTCTTTGTCAATTTCTTAGATTTTAACAAAAGAGTTTCATGTTCAAAATAGAGAGCTTCAAAAGCCTCACTCAAATCTTGACTACTATACATATCATCAAGTAAATCATCATGCACAATTGAATTAGAAAGATTATGGTTATCAAGGATTACCTCAGATGTGTCATTTGCCATAAAACAGGTAACATTTGCAACCTCCTCTTCTTCATCAGTTTCAGTATCAGAATTGTCCCATATAGCTTTCTTAGCTTTCTCTTTTTGGTACTTGGATTGCTTTGAGTAGTCACCCTTCCCAAGCTTGTTGAATCTCATGAATTCTTCAAACAGTTTAGCCATGTCTTCATCATCAGATTCTTCATCAGACTCAACCTCTTTCCTTGCTACTTTAGGAGTTATAGCAGCAAGAGCAAGAAACTTTCTTTCTTTTACCACTTCTTTTTCCTGAGCCTTCTTAGCAGCCAACACCACCTCAAATGCAAGAAGTGACCCAATCAAGTCTTCTTGAGGCAAGGTGCCAATATCTTTGGCTTCAGTGATTGCACAAGTTTTAGGAAAGAACTCGCTAGTTAGAGAAGCAAGAATTTTCTCATTTAGATCTTTTGTTGAATACTTCTTCCCCAGTGCCCTTAGATTGTTCACTATCAGATTCAGTCTCTGGTGCATAGCTGCGACAGATTCACCTTCCTTCATTTTGAAGGCTTCATACTCAAAAGTAAGGATTCTGATTTTTGTATCCTTCACTTGGCTTGTACCGACATGTGTAGCTTCCAGACAATCCCAGATTTCTTTTGCTATTTGACACCCTTTTACCCTTCCATATTCTTCTTCACATAGAGATAAGTGAAGAATGTTCATTGCTTTGGCATTTTGAGAGATCTTGTCTAACTCAAACTTCCTCAGTTCACTCAGGTTGATGGTGTAGATATCTTCAACAGGAACTTCCTCTGCTTTGCCAGTAGCTTGAGTTTTGATTTTCATTGGAATCAGTGGTCCATCAACAATAATCCTCCATAAGGTGAAATCTATAGCCTGCACATGACATTTCATTCGACTATTCCAATAGTCATAGTTAGTCCCATCAAACAGGGGTGGCCTAAAGAAGGACATCCCCTCTTTCATAAAAGAACCCATGATCACAGATAGATAAATAAAATTTAAATTGCGAGATGTAAAGCTCTATATGCAATTTCTAGCTCTGATACCACTTGTTAGACTATCTGATAACCTTAGAGGGGGGGTGAATAAGGTTATGTGAAAAACTTGAATTCTTTTTAATTTTAAGATAATGCTAGTTTAAATTAAATGCGGAATATAGAATTTAAACTATATGCACTGACCTAAGTATGCTATAGGTATGACAGATCTAGATGCGGTGATGTATTATGCTTTTTACGCTATGATTGGTTTTAACAATAAACAGATATTTATGTTTAGCGCAGTATAACAATAAACAAACACAAATACAAATAAAGTAAAAAAGTAGGGATAGAGATACACCAAGAGTTTAGCGAGGTTCGGGATAAAAGCCCTACGTCCTCGGCCTCCGGCTTTGCAACCTTTGGACTTGCTGACAACCACTATATGAAGAATTGTTTACAAACAGGCAACTTTCAAATAGCAAATCTCAATTCCCCCGAACTGAGAACCCGAGCACACAGCTAAGGATTTCAACACCGCTTCAATCTCCTGATTGAACGACCCAAGAGCACCTCCCAGGATTTCAATACCACTTCAATCTTCCCTGATTGAACGACCCAAGATTACCTCCCAGGATTTCAAACCAGCTCAATCTCCTGATTGAGAGACCCAAGAAAACTTCCCAGGATTTCAAACCAACTCAATCTCCTGATTGAGAGACCCAATAAAACTTCCCAGGATTTCAAAGTGACCCCCACAATAGTAGATTACAATATAGAAGCTATGATCTAATCACCTCAGATAATATGACAATATAATAGCTGTGAGAGATGAGTGACTAGATCTATAAAAAATGATATGAAAGTGATAGCTCTATTTTTCTCTTTCTCAGATCTAGAAATTCGAATGAGAGAAGAAGAGAGAATTGTTGTGATTTGTGGTGTGGATGAGTGAGTTGAAGAGTGTGAAGCACCTCCCTATTTATAGGTTTAGGAAAACGTAGAAATTTGAAAAAAAAAACATTTATTGCACAGATGAATCAATTGTTTGATGAAGTGTAACAAGTGTACAATCGATTCTTAACCTTTTAGAAATCACAAGAATCGATTATGTGTTTAGTTAAAATAGTGGAGAATCGATTCTTAGTTCCTTAGAAATCAAATGAATCGATTTTGTGCTTAGTTTAAAGAAGTGTGTAATCGATTCATGGACATCTTGAATGGGCTAAGAATCGATTTCAAGTTTAGTTAAAACAAGGAGGAATCGATTCTTGCCTTTTAGGAGAGCCTGAAAATCGATTTCATGGTCTTTTAAAAATGAAGGAAATCAATTCTTGGCTTTGGCTTGAGTATATGTGCAAATCGATTTCATGTTTTAACATAGGATTAGGAAATCGATTCTTGGCCTATAGGTGAGCTTAAAAATCGATTTCATGGCCTTTAGAAAATAATATAAATCGATTCTTGGCCTTTGGTACATAATAGAAATTGATTCTTGCTTTCCAAAAAATTGTTTTTAGGTTTAGGTGCCACCTTATGCATGCATGCAAAAATATTTTTTCAAACCCTAATTTTGATGCATCATGCATGTTTTCAAAAACTCATCTCTCAGCTACTAAAATGTCATATACCTTAAGTGATAGGACCTTACACTGTGTCCTAAAGAAAGCGGATAAACAATTAGGTCTTCATCTTTCAAAGGTGGCTTCTTCTCCAAGCTGCTCCACTTTAATGCTTCATGCCTTTTGATTCCCGTCCTGTACTTTATTCAACTTGAACCTGTACTTTCATACAGCTGAAACCATTAGTAGACAAGATGTAATTTGTTATCATTCAAAACAAAGAGTGTTTGTCCTTGGTTCAACAAACTCCCCCTTTTTGATGATAACAAATTACATTATGCATAGGGAGGCCATAATCAAGAAACAATGGCAGAAGCTCCCCCTAAGCATAAGCATAACATAATAAACAGCACAGCAGTAGGATAAATTATTTTTTTCTTCCTTTTATTTAGTAACATGCATATTCTCTCCCCCTTTGTTTTCATCAAAAAGGAGGGGGGTGAACACAGTCAAGCATAAGCACTTTATAAACTAGCGAAGTCAAGCATCCCTAGCTCTCTATGGATTTTACAAAATTGAGCTTCGGCTAGGGGTTTAGTGAATATGTCCGCTAGTTGGTCATCAGTGCCTACAAATTCAATGCAATGCTCCCCCTAGACACATGATCTCTAATGAAATGATGTCTTATGTCTATATGCTTAGTTCTAGAAACAGTAGATACATAATAATCAGGAAACAGTAGCACATAGTATATGATATATCAAAAATATTTTAATGCTATGCTCCCCCTTACTTGATTATCCCTCTGATTGATTTTAGAAAGAAAAGTTTAGCCAAAAGAAAAGATAACACTTAAGAAAAACTTTGATGCACACACAAAAAAAAAATATTGCACATATATTTTCTATAACACATTTTCAACAGAGGTGAACAAAACTTTACCAATCTAACCTTTACCAGCGATTCTTCCTCTATTGTTATATTACGAGTCACATGACTGCCGAGTATTAAGAATCTTTTTGCGTCTCTAGTCATGAACTTCGAGTCTCTGCTATCAAGGTATCGATCTGACCACCATACCTTGTAGCACACCTGCACTAAGATCAAGTAGAAAATTTTGGTACCCAATTCTCTTTGGGTCCTTTGGGGTTAGTCATCAAGGGGTTTGTTTTCACAATCCACCTTGGTTTCTCACAAGCAGGTATAAGGGTACCAAGCTCACACAATTTACGAATAGGACATCTAAGTGAGCTATGGTTCCCTTTTTGACAATAAGTGCAAGAGAAAACAGTAGGTGTATAACTTGAAGTAGCAGCTACAAAAGTCATTTTCTTTTTCAAAACAGAGGAGGTGGAACTACCTTCATACCCAATACCTCTCCTATCAACATATTCATGTTGGGAGTTCAGTATCTTGGTTAAGGTATTTTCACCAACCTCAAACCTTTTTAAAGTTTCTTTGAAAAATTCATTTTCAACCTTGGCTTTTTCAAAATTTTGTTTAAGCTCAAGAAACTCAAGGTTGAAAGGTTTTATTTCATGTAGCTCATTCTTCAGCTTAGCTACCTCATTTTCTAGAGTCTCAATTTGAGTGAGCATGCTTTTGTTGCTCTTTGTCAATTTCTTAGATTTTAACAAAAGAGTTTCATGTTCAAAATAGAGAGCTTCAAAAGCCTCACTCAAATCTTGACTACTATACATATCATCAAGTAAATCATCATGCACAATTGAATTAGAAAGATTATGGTTATCAAGGATTACCCCAGATGTGTCATTTGCCATAAAACAGGTAACATTTGCAACCTCCTCTTCTTCATCAGTTTCAGTATCAGAATTGTCCCATATAGCTTTCTTAGCTTTCTCTTTTTGGTACTTGGATTGCTTTGAGTAGTCACCCTTCCCAAGCTTGTTGAATCTCATGAATTCTTCAAACAGTTTAGCCATGTCTTCATCATCAGATTCTTCATCAGACTCAACCTCTTTCCTTGCTACTTTAGGAGTTTTAGCATTAAGAGCAAGAAACTTTCTTTCTTTTACCACTTCTTTTTCCTGAGCCTTCTTAGCAGCCAACACCACCTCAAATGCAAGAAGTGACCCAATCAAGTCTTCTTGAGGCAAGGTGCCAATATCTTTGGCTTCAGTGATTGCACAAGTTTTAGGAAAGAACTCGCTAGTTAGAGAAGCAAGAATCTTCCCATTTAGATCTTTTGTTGAATACTTCTTCCCCAGTGCCCTTAGATTGTTCACTATCAGATTCAGTCTCTGGTGCATAGCTGCGACAGATTCACCTTCCTTCATTTTGAAGGCTTCATACTCAAAAGTAAGGATTCTGATTTTTGTATCCTTCACTTGGCTTGTACCGACATGTGTAGCTTCCAGACAATCCCAGATTTCTTTTGCTGTTTGACACCCTTTTACCCTTCCATATTCTTCTTCACATAGAGATAAGTGAAGAATGTTCATTGCTTTGGCATTTTGAGAGATCTTGTCTAACTCAGACTTCCTCAGTTCACTCAGGTTGATGGTGTAGATATCTTCAACAGGAACTTCCTCTGCTTTGCCAGTAGATTGAGTTTTGATTTTCATTGGAATCAGTGGTCCATCAACAATAATCCTCGATAAGGTGAAATCTATAGCCTGCACATGACATTTCATTCGACTACTCCAATAGTCATAGTTAGTCCCATCAAACAGGGGTGGCCTAAAGAAGGACATCCCCTCTTTCATAAAAGAACTCATGATCACAGATAGATAAATAAAATTTAAATTGCGAGATGTAAAGCTCTATATGCAATTTCTAGCTTTGATACCACTTGTTAGACTATCTGATAACCTTAGAGGGGGGGTGAATAAAGTTATGTGAAAAACTTGAATTCTTTTTAATTTTAAGATAATGCTAGTTTAAATTAAATGCGGAATATAGAATTTAAACTATATGCACTGACCTAAGTATGCTATAGGTATGACAGATCTAGATGCGGTGATGTATTATGCTATTTACGCTATGATTGGTTTTAACAATAAACAAATATTTATGTTTAGCGCAGTATAACAATAAACAAACACAAATGACAAATATAGTAAAAAAGTAGGGATAGAGATACACCAAGAATTTAGCGAGGTTCGGGATAAAAGACCTACGTCCTCGGCCTCCGGCTTTGCAACCTTTGGACTTGCTGACAACCACTATATGAAGAATTGTTTACAAACAGGCAACTTTCAAATAGCAAATCTCAATTCCCCCGAACTGAGAACCCGAGCACACAGCTAAGGATTTCAACACCGCTTCAATCTCCTGATTGAACGACCCAAGAGCACCTCCCAGGATTTCAATACCACTTCAATCTTCCCTGATTGAACGACCCAAGATTACCTCCCAGGATTTCAAACCAGCTCAATCTCCTGATTGAGAGACCCAAGAAAACTTCACAGGATTTCAAACCAACTCAATCTCCTGATTGAGAGACCCAATAAAACTTCCCAGGATTTCAAAGTGACCCCCACAATAGTAGATTACAATATAGAAGCTATGATCTAATCACCTCAGATAATATGACAATATAATAGCTGTGAGAGATGAGTGACTAGATCTATAAAAAATGATATGAAAGTGATAGCTCTATTTTTCTCTTTCTCAGATCTAGAAATTCGAATGAGAGAAGAAGAGAGAATTGTTGTGATTTGTGGTGTGGATGAGTGAGTTGAAGAGTGTGAAGCACCTCCCTATTTATAGGTTTAGGAAAACGTAGAAATTTGAAAAAAAAAACATTTATTGCAAAGATGAATCGATTGTTTGATGAAGTGTAACAAGTGTATAATCGATTCTTAACCTTTTAGAAATCACAAGAATCGATTATGTGTTTAGTTAAAATAGTGGAGAATCGATTCTTAGTTCCTTAGAAATCAAATGAATCGATTTTGTGCTTAGTTTAAATAAGTGTGTAATCGATTCATGGACATCTTGAATGGGCTAAGAATCGATTTCAAGTTTAGTTAAAACAAGGAGGAATCGATTCTTGCCTTTTAGGAGAGCCTGAAAATCGATTTCATGGTCTTTTAAAAATGAAGGAAATCAATTCTTGGCTTTGGCTTGAGTATATGTGCAAATAGGTTTCATGTTTTAACATAGGATTAGGAAATCGATTCTTAGCCTATAGGTGAGCTTAAAAATCGATTTCATGGCATTTAGAAAATAATATAAATCGATTCTTGGCCTTTGGTACATAATAGAAATTGATTCTTGCTTTCCACAAAATTGTTTTTAGGTTTAGGTGCCACCTTATGCATGCATGCAAAAATATTTTTTCAAACCCTAATTTTGATGCATCATGCATGTTTTCAAAAACTCATCTCTCAGCTACTAAAATGTCATATACCTTAAGTGATAGGACCTTACGCTGTGTCCTAAAGAAAGCGGATAAACAATTAGGTCTTCATCTTTCAAAGGTGGCTTCCTCTCCAAGCTGCTCCACTTTAATGCTTCCTGCTTTTTGATTCCCGTCCTGTACTTTATTCAACTTGAACCTGTACTTTCATACAGCTGAAACCATTAGTAGACAAGATGTAATTTGTTATCATTCAATACAAAGAGTGTTTGTCCTTGGTTCAACAGTGTTCTTAGAAGCAACAGATTCAGCAGCATAAACTCTTTGCTCAGTGGAAAGCATTCCTTCAGGCGTATGAAAGATTTGAAACCAAGTGACCAGTAATACAAGCAGCAAACTGTTATCATATATGGCCATTGTTACAGGCTTATAGCATATACAAACAGAATCAGATAGTTGATTTTTTTGTTAGAGAGTTGTTACAACAGACTGAAAATTACCCTGAGACTCAGTTTCTAGATTGACTGTATAATTCATAAATATGAAAGCTCGATCGTGAGTTCATTTCATAACTAGAATTACACAGAATAAAGAAAAATTCCTTGTTTCTCTTTTTACATTTACAAATATTTTCTATTATATTGCTTCACTTTCTTGCTCTAAACACAAAAATATTACCTATTGAGTAAATGAAATTCAAAGTCGTATTCACAACACAAATATTGCCTAGCGTAAATGAAATTGAAAGTAACAAAAAGTATGGAAAAAAATCACAATGATAATGTCAATGAAGTGTACTGAGTGCATCATATGAATTACATGTGTTTGCTGTTCCTTCAGTCAGTCTCTGGGTTTCAACCATCAGTGTTCACAGCAACCCCAAACAGCAAAGAAAATGCAGGTATTAGGGTTTCGTTAAAACAAGCAGCTAAAGAAAGCATTTAAAGAAACGGTTAAGTGATTTACCTTCCTGAGGGTGTCCGATTCAAAACCCTGGAAGCAGATCTTCATTCTCACCATTGTTACGAACCTAGGGTTTCTGAGAAACCTTCAAATCGTACATCAACCTGAGAGGTTGTGAAAACGGAGTGAGAGATGAACGGCACTGAGAACCCCAGATCGAAACCGATCTACAGTCTAGAGGAAACGGGCGACCGAGAGAGAGAGAGAGAGAGAGCGACCGAGAGAGAGAGAGCAACTCACAGAGAGAGAGAGAGAGAGATGGAGTGGGTACTTACTTCCTGAGACGATGAAGAGGAAGGAGGAAGGTTGAGACGATGAAGAGGACGCGAGAGGAGTGAGGCGCGGCGGAGAATGCGAGAGGAGAGTTCTGAGAGAGATGTTGTGTCTGAGAGTGGAGGAGATTGGGGATAGGGTTCACGTTCTATTTTAGTAATTTGTTTTATTTAGTAGTTTAGAAGTCAAGCGTGTATTCACTTGACTTTAAAACGTTACCTCTTAATTACAAGTTTGCCACCGTGCCTAATTATGTAGTCAGGCGCCTGATAGCATGACTTTAAAAGTCTAATTTTTTTCCTATTTTTTCACTTTAGAAGTCAGGCGTGTATTTCCTTGACTTTAAAACTCGCGAGTTTTGCCTCTTAATTACAAGTTTGCCACCGCGTCAACATATAAAGTCAGACATCTAAGCGCCTGACTTTAAATGTCTAATTCTTTTCCTAATTTTGCACTAGTGTCATGTCCTCTCATGTGTAACTAACTTTATTTGCACAATTAAGCTAATCAGGATAATACAACAATTCACATCTAACATCATTATTTCTCGTGTGTCATAATCAATTCATCATCAAATCAGTCACTTGATTCAAACATACCTAAACATCAGCATATATCATACATTTCAATAAACAGTCTAGGTGCAGTAAGTTTTCAGCAGTGGTACGTGAACTTCGACAATTTCTTTAACATAGCAAACGATATCGGAATTAAACAAACAACCACTTGTTGGAAAGCTAAGAGTGTCTAAATTCTGAATAAATTTTTTAGTTTTTCAAAAATAGATAGTATGGTTCCTAGATTGGACAGAATCTGTCCCCTGACTTCTAGCACTTCTAAAATGACCAAAACTTAACCAATTAACATTATACTTGAGCCTAAACCGTATAAAATTGAGTCTAGTTTCCAAATAATTAAGAATCATTCAAAAAGGAGTTCAATTGAAACTACAATACCCAAAACACTGACCCTATATCCAGAATGCTTCCAAAATATTACCCTAACTTGTGAAGCCTATATATTGAGCTATACAACTCCAATTCTGATGAAACTAGTGCCAATTTAAAGATCCTTAAGTCTAGTTTTCAAAAATGTGGGACATAGAATTTTTTGATTACCAGAAGTCACGCAACATTCAAAATACAGAACACATATCTAGAAAATTTTCAACAGTGGAATTCTATCATCAATTTTGACTAATTTCCAGCAACCATCACTTTCAAACAAAACACACAATACATATATCACATTAGAACAGAACATACAAGATGGGGAACTCACCAAAACAAAGTCCAACAACATATAATGCATTGATTCAGTATTACGAGACGCCAAAATACGTAATTTTTTGACTCTTTAACTTTCGAAACGAATAAATATAAGCTAACCAATCACAGTGGCAATCAAATTCAGAAACATATCAATTCCTAAACGTGAATAAAACTCACCTATCGTGATGAAAATCACGAAACCCCGAGACTTTACGAAACTCGAACGACCCGAAAACACTCGAACTTGCTCAGAACTCGTCCAAATGCTCCAAAACCGAGCCCAACCTCTTCTAAACTCGAACCCAGCCACTGAACCTCCTCAAACACTCTCTCAATCAGCAATGTAGCTTGATATTGAGCTTCAAAACTGAACCTTGAACCTTTTAGACCCATATGCTAGCCTCCAAGGTCCAAAACTCCATTTTCTTCTCTATTTGGGCTTGAAGCTTCAACTATGGTGAAATGAGTTAGAGATGAAATGAGCTGTGGAAAATGGTGTCATTGTGTAGAGGAAGAGAAATGGAATAGAATGGTACCACAACCTCTCACATGCACTAAGAATTGATGGTGATCTTCCTCCTTCTTTCCCTCACTCTCTCCCTCGGCCTCACTCTCTCTCTCTCTCTCTCTCGACGGATTTGGATCCTCTGCTGCCTCTGCACCGTGCAGCAGGCAGCAGAGCCGTTAGATTTAGAGAGAGAAAATCTTCTCTCTAAATCCGACGGTTCTGCTGCCTGCTGCACGGTGCAGAGGCAGCAGAGGATCCAAACCCCTCTCTCGACCCCTTCTCTCTTTTTCTTTCTTTCCTAAAGTTTGCTGAATAATGAGGAATGAGAGGGAGAATATTGTTTTGATGGATTTGTGGCTGAAGTTTAAGTGGGTGGTAATTGACCAAAATACCCTTGGTTGCTAGTCTTCACCAAAACCCATTTTTAAACCCTCAAATACAATCAAACACACATTCAATCACACATAATTCACATCACATAATCAATTAAATGGCATTCTCCTAACTCTAATATGTCAATGACTCAATCTATTAATTAATCCAATAATCAATCGTAAGTATAATGTAAAATGACTATTTTACCCTTGTACTCTAATTACTCACTTATACCTCAATTTCTAACTATAGAATCAAACTATAATTCATGTGTTTCACATAACTTAGCAAATAATTATTGCTTTCATAATTCTAACATGTTCAATGATTTGATTTGTTACTTAATCAAATAAGCAACTTAATTTCGTTAGTCGAAATTAACCGAATTAGGGATGTTACATGTTGCGCTTCACTCGAAGGATGTCATCGCCAGTGCACCACGTTCCATCAGGGAGGGTCAAGCCATGGATTTTGTTAAGTTTCCTTATTATCATAGTTTGAGCGTGAAAGAAATGAGTATTGCGATCACCCAACTTAATCCACTTGTCTCTAGATTTTTGGTACCAATGAAGCTCTTCCTGAAATGAGATAGTATAATACTCCTTTTTCAATTTATTCTCCAAATTCACCAAACTTGCCGAATCAACATTTTCTAGAGCTCTTTGAATGCCTTTGAGGCGTCTTTCAATAGAGTGCTTCCTTTCCCTGATATTTCCAAAAGTCTCAGAGTTGAAAACCATAGAGTCCTCCTCAACATGCTTTAGAGCATGAACTGCATTCGAGGGATCCTTACAAAAAATATATGTCACTCAAAGGTTGTAGGTTTTCGTAAAAAAAATAGTGATAAAAGCTTTTAAACGGACTTCCAAGTCTTGTCAGACTTTTAAAAAGGTTAGGTCATGCCTTTCAATTGGGCCTATGACAGGCCACAGGCCAGACTCGAGCCTAACAATTTCAATGCAGGCCATACCTTGCAAAATCTAACTCGGCCGAGCCTATTTCCATACCTACATGAAATGTCTTTGATCCCATGATTTATGATTAATTTTCAGTATAAGAATACTAATTACTAACATTACACAATAATTAAACTCTTAATATATTCAGATACTCATGCATAAGAGTTTATCTTGTGTATTAGATAGAATCTTTTCAAACATTGTTGCTCGCCACTCCACTTAGAAAAGTTCTTTGATTTTTACAAATTATACAGTATAATCTGAATCTAGTCAAAAGTCCGTCCATATAATAATAAGGAGATACAACTTTTTCAACATCTATTTTGTCCTCAACTTGAAATCTTAATTAAGAGAACCATTATATTATATACTTAGTATTTTAAAAGAACCACAGGATAATTTATTTACGTGACATCATCACAAACTTGCCATTTTGTGAATCACTTCCTAAACTTTACCCATTTAAAAATAATAAAACTTAAAATGAAATCTTAACGTTTAGTGATCCGTACAAGAATTAAGCTTTGTCTTTGGTTACTCATTGGCCCCACACACCCTCAGTACACGGCAAGCACAACCACAAATACCTTCAAATTCAATGCCACCAATGAAGTCACCTTGGGTTCCACTTCCACGTAACACCAACCCCACGTGTAAATTTCTAATTTTCTATTCAATCATACAACTTAGTCTTCCAAATTATATCAAATAATAATAATAATAATAATATTATTATTATTATTATTATGAGACCAGAAACACTCTCTTCTAATTGGTAAGGATTTGGCTTATATCCCACAATGACGTGAGGTCAAATTTTGTTGCCAATGTGAGGGTTTTGTTGGTCGGTAATGTGTAAGTATCTCTATAAGCCTTCAAAGAGGGACCTAAATCGCCTAAAATTTTAGTAACAAAAAAAAGAAACCCTATTTTTTTTGTATAAATTGGGTATCCTCTACGCGCAACTGTAGAGACTAATCCCACGAGCCGGTAGGACCACAATGTGCGGCAAAACTCTCCCTCAAGAGATTTAACACTGCTGCATGCCCAATGCTGGTTTTGAATCTAGAACCTTGATTAAGCTGGAAGTGACTCCTACCATCTCATTCAAGTGCGCTTGGGTAAAAAAAAAAGAAACACTCTATTCCACCTTTATTATTGGTTGAAATTCATGTGAGTCATGTAAAATTAATGGTCTCATTTCTTTTTTTGGTTTGGACCACTCTTTGGTTTGGACCACTCTTGGGCTACCCAAGGAGCCTCTTAACGCTTTCAACGAAAGACTAATATTCGCTCGCGCTTAGGATCAAATTCCGCACTAGCCAACTTCGAGTTTGTTCACTGTGAGAATCGAACCCTGGGACATCGGGTCGATCTGTCGTGTCCCAGGGTAGATTAAGCCACTAGGCCAAAAGTGTTAGTTGGTCTCATTTCTAATATGGTGGAACCCACACGAATTTCAACTAATCATAAAGCAAGTGTTGGAGGGAGAGTGTCAAAGAGAATGTTGCTAATACATTTCTTATTAATATTTCGAAGTGAAGTCTAAAAAAACATTAATAAAGTTCGTCCATTCGTCTCGATCTCCAACTATTTACTCAGTTTTAATGCATCTTTGGCATTACCAAATTAATTGCAATTACTAATGGAAGAATGAACCTCACTAACTTTTTACAATCACATAGAGAGTTCGTTCGGATCCTTTGCAATAACTGTATGGTGCAGCCAACTGTACAACTATTAGATTTTGAGATAGAAAATTTCTCTCTCTAGACCTAAGACTCAGCAGTCGGCTACACCATGTATATAGCCACAATAGAGGATCCATACACTTGCAAGTATGATTTTGAAATATTGATAAGGTGAAGAATAAATTGATGCGATACTTTTTTGGTAAACCAATGTATCCTCCACGACGACTGTGGAGACTAATCATTCAAGGTATCGAAAATCCATTTAAGGGGTTGACATCTCCCAACAAATATTAATAGAGCCAAATATCTACCACTTATGTCACATCATGTTGGTAATTGATGCAATAGTACAATATACATTATAAAAATACAATATACATAAATATAAAATAGTTACTCCCAACCCTACCATGGTGACACAAGCTGAAATCATCTTCTAGTTTTACTCCATTATGAGAGTACAATATTCATGCATGTCATCATCTTCTAACTTCTCATTCAAGATTCTTCATTTCAATTCATTATATAAATAAATGCTCAAACATTAAAACCACATCAAATAGTACACTATATCTCCTCAAGCTTCAACTTCTGAGTTAACTTCCCCACGTTCTTCTTATGTTCCATTCAAAACACAAATGATTACAACAAACCGTGTCCACAGATTCTTCAACTTTCGTGCTTTAATGCTTACCCTTATCAAAACCACCACAAACACTCCCTTATACTTTGTGAATATCCAAAACTAACCCTACCCTTCCTTTCAAAACAAGGGTCATAATAGTAACTTGTCACATTCCAATTTTGCAAGTCAAATAGTAATAATAGTATCATTCTATTATCTCTTATTCCCTTGTCAAATCAAACACTGCAACAACGCTTCTTCTGTAGCTTTCGTTTCCAAATAGAACAAGAAAAAAAAAATCAAATGGTTGCAACACACTATAATCACTTAATATGTACCGTGAATAATAATATGAGTAAAAGAGTTTATAGTATTGACTATTCTAAACTCTTTTGGTTATTTTTTGGTGTCTTCTTTTCTCATTTCAACCATGAAGGAAAGCCTCGAATTTAGCCTTTCATTTCAATTTCAACTCTTCTTCTACCATCTTGGATTGTGATAATAATAACTATACGTACTCTCAGATTTTGATTTTTTCTTTTTTCATTGTTATTTTGTCTTTTGTAAGCTATATAGTTTGAAGGAGAATATAGAAGGTGATTGTTAAGTTTGTGAATATATAACTAAGAATTAAAGATGTATTGCAAGAGAGATAATTACAAGGATGATTGCAAGGCACAGAATTGTTATGTGGAAACTGACCCAACTGGTCGATATGGCAGAGTAAGTTCTAATTCCTCTGTTTTTTTCTCTCTGTTTCTTCTATATATATATATATATATATATATATCATGTGGGTGGGGGAGTGGGGGAATGAATTATATTATGCAGATTATTGGTATAGAAAGGACCAAATTTTTTAGAAGGGACATGATTTTTGTTATTTTTGTGCACATGTTTAGTGTTGTAAGAAATCTTCTCTTCCTAAGTCATGTGCTATTTTGTTATTACTAGGTTTGTTAACATGGAATGTTTTAAATCTTGGCCGCAATCACATTGGTTGCAATACTTGATATTACAGAGAATCGCAGTCAAATATGGCTGATACAGCCTAACTAAGACATCAAAAACTATGATGTCACGGCCCATATCAGAGACTTATTTTTAAAACCCTTATGGTTAATCTTGTTAGATTTGAGATAGTTAAGAGAAAAAGTTTGTGTTTCTAAAACTTTATATTATCTGTCAAGTGAAAATTATTGAGACATGTTAGTTGTATGTTCTTTGTGATTGATTTAGTTTGGAGATGTTCTTGGAAAAGGGGCAATGAAGACAGTATACAAGGCAATTGATGAGGTACTTGGAATAGAGGTAGCATGGAACCAGGTTAGACTCAATGAAGTACTCAACACGCCGGACGATTTACAGCGGCTTTACTCGGAAGTTCATCTTCTCAGTACCCTCAAGCACCAATCCATCATAAGATTCTACACATCTTGGATTGATGTTGATAACAAGACCTTTAACTTTGTCACAGAAATGTTCACTTCTGGCTCACTCAGAGAGTAACTTTCTTTCATGTTATATGCATGATGATTTTTTTTATGGCATATATTAATGTGTTAGTTGTTATGTTAGTTTGACGGGCTCGACCTGAGCCTCCTGGTCAATTTCCTTAAAGTGTCATTTAGCTTACCAGTCGAGCTACCTATTTGGGGCATCTGCATGATGAAATAATTGATAATTTTCTGGCAGATATCGGAAGAAGTATAAGCGAGTAAGCACACAAGCGATAAAGAGTTGGGCGCGCCAAATTTTACAGGGTCTAGTTTTTCTACATGGCCATGATCCACCAGTAATTCATAGAGACCTCAAATGTGATAACATATTTGTCAATGGTCATCTTGGACAAGTAAAAATTGGTGACCTTGGTCTAGCTGCAATGCTTCATGGTTCTCAATCAGCTCACAGTGTTATAGGTACTTACTTTGTTTCTTGCCAATGACTTCAATTGTTGCATACTTGTAGAAAGTCTCTGCAACACTGACACTTCTAATTGAAGACGTGTCTGGTGTCATACACATATTGTGTCGGCCACCGACACTTCAATATTACTTATATTTTCTCAAACTATTACATGTCCATGTCAGTGTCGTGTTCATTGTTCGTATTTGTGTCTGTGCTATTATTTATTGTGAATCAGGATTTTTTACTTTTGTGTTAGGCACGCCGGAGTTCATGGCACCAGAATTGTATGAAGAAGAATACAATGAACTTGCTGATGTATATTCATTTGGCATGTGTGTATTGGAAATGCTGACATCTGATTATCCATATAGTGAATGTTCTAATCCAGCACAGATCTATAAGAAAGTTACATCGGTACGAAAATCGAATTCTTGTAAAAATGTCATGATATCAGTAAAATTTGGTGTTTTTTAAGTAAGATTTTTATTTTTCAGGGGAAGCTACCAATGTCATTTTTCCGAATTGAAGACATGGATGCACAAAGGTTTATTGGAAAATGTTTAGAACCGGCGGCGAATAGACCATCTGCGAAAGATTTGTTGCTTGATCCCTTTTTGTCTGATGATTCATCAACAACAATAAAGTTTGTAAATCAGAAGCCATTTTTGAATGACAACGAGATGGAAAAACTGCGGTTGAGTGGCGAATTTCCTAGGACTAAAATGAAAGTCATAGGGAAGTTGAATCCTGAAGATGATACTATCTTTCTTAAAGTCCAAATTTCTGATAAGAATGGTATGCAATCTTTTCTTAATGCACAATACCTTAGTTCATCTTTAAGGAGGATATTCATTTCACTTCTGTCTATGATTCTTAGGCTAATCAACCATTTTGGTCTCTAGATATGCAAGTAACTTTTGTCATAGTTGGTTTGATCCTCAAATGCATGTTTCTAGAAATATGATCACAAAACATTAACTTATGTTTTGTACATGAACTTCGACCTAGTGGTTGACTCATATGTGTCAATTTTGGCCCAGCCTAACAAGCCGGCCCGATGGCTCAGTGTTCTAGGCTGGGTTGGGCTCAATAGATAGAGGCTCAAAATAGAACCGAGCCGTTTTAGCCTAACCCAATTGGCCCATTGACTAGGACGGACCTGTTTTTTTACGCTTTTTTGAACATTTGTTGGTGTTTCCTTTGTTAAAAGTTGAATTGGATCGGGCTGGTCCGCTAGCCTAGTGTTTTGGGCCGAGTCGGGCTGGATAGCCCAGGTTGACAGCTCTAGTTTCAAGCCCACATATTAAACTAACAGTAATTTTCTGCTGACTATTCCTGCAGGTTCAGTTAGAAATGTATATTTTCCCTTTGACATTCTCAATGACACACCAATTGATGTTGCAAGGGAGATGGTAAAAGAATTGGAAATTTCTGATTGGGATCCTTTTGAAATTGCAAATATGATTGATAGAGAAATATCTACTTTACTACCACATAGATGTACAGATAACAGTTCAGATACCTTTCACTCATTCAGTTATCAAGATGATTGTGGTGATGAACAACCACATCATCATTTCAACTCATTCTCTTCTGCTTCATCATTACAAGAATTCATTCCAGATTTAGTTAGTAAATTTGAGGAATTATCAAGTAGATGTTATTGGCCACATGGTATGTCTTCTTTGTTCATTACCTCTTATTGCAAATGATATTTTGTGATGGATTTGTATGCAAGTTCTGATAAAAATTCTAAGGCTTGAATAACTTTTTCATCCCAATAAATATATTGATTTTAGCTTTTAATCCCTATAAAAAGTTCTTTTGTTTTAGTCTCTGAAATATTGGAAATTTCAATTTTGGTCTAATCCCTATAGTTCTGGTCTAGAGTTTTGGGAGATACCTCAGATGGTTGATGATGGAGGTGACTCTTCTAATCAGAGGTGAAGTGCCGTCGGGGTGTACTTGCAAAGCCACTCCGACGCCTAAGTCAGGTCTCCCTCTAGTATTTTAGTAGGGTTTTAGACATACCTGATAAGTGAGCATCAGACCCTATATATAGTTGTTATATGGGCTTGGTCGTATTGAGCATCTTATTGGGCTTAGTCGATCGGTCAGCCCAACCCAGAATTTCTAGTTGGGAACACCTATAATACTTTTTCATTTTGAATTAGTCCTCACTCCTTATATAAACCATATTTCAAGGACTAAAATAAATAAGGTGCACATATTAATGGGACTAAAGAAAACATGAACAAATGTTACAAGGTCTAAAACCAAAACAATAAGGTCCAAAAGCAACAATATTTTCATGAGAATTAAAAGCAAAACCGGCACATTTGCAGGGACGAAAACTATATTTAAACCAAATTCTAATGTAGTTTACTATAATCATTTAGTAGGAAAGGGAAAGTGTTGACACTATATATTCTTAGTGTCTATTGTAGCATGACAAACTATTGTTTTGCAGATGATTTGCATGATGATAACAGTTCAAGATGCTCTTCACAAGGAACATATTCAAACTTGAACTACTATTCTTTAGATGACCAAGAATACACTGCATCTTCTATCAAAAAAGATAAACTTCCTATCACAAAGAATCACAAGTGCACAAGGTTTTCCCCTGGTGAAGACTTGAACAATTGCAACCAGTGTACAAATTTAGGAGGATCATTGAATCCTTCACCTAGTAAAAGTAAGATGATGATGGACAATCGTCGACTGACAAGAAATCGGTCGATGATTGATATTCGGAGCCAATTGTTACATCGATCACTGGTCGAGGAAGTGAACAAAAGAAGGATGTCCAAGACAGTTGGTGCTGTTGAAAACATTGGATTTCAATCACCTTATGATGTTTCCACAAAATAGTCACAATCTGTGTTTGTTTGTTTAATGAGCTTGAAGGAGTGGCAAGGGAGAAATGCTTAGAGAGATGATAGAAACATTTAGAAATGAGTTTCTCTTGAACATTGGAAATTAAATAGATGAAATGCTTAGCCTTCTGTGTTTATCAGATTTCCAATGAATGGTTTGAAGGAAATGTTGATATTAAAGGTTGTTCAGTAAGATATTCAAATAAATTGCATTGTTATTTATTATGGTGTTCAGTTCAAAATTCAAATTAATGTGATTATGTATATAGTCATAGATATGCTTTATAGTTTGCATTTTGTTCAATATGATTTTAGATTTTTAGGTACATCTAATCACATGTAAACATGTAGATATCCAAGGATATATTTTAAGAAATAATATATCAAGTGACATTATAGTGAAATGTGATTAGATATATGTGCAAAACTTTTTTGCACTCTGATTTTATAGTAATTCAAATTAAATTAAACTAAACTACCCTTTACCACATGGTTAAAGTGGTCAAAATGGTATTTTTTTTTTCACTTTTTCAAAATGGATATTAGTCGCTGCTACCACCTATTACAAGCAAAACAAACAAAATTACTCAAAAGTCAACCGCTCCACAGCATTGTTAACCTTTACATATTAGAGGTGTGCTTGGATGGAGTATTTTTTGGTAAAATGTAACTTTTGGGGGGAATTGAAATATTTTAGTTCAAATTTGAACTAAAATATTTCAATTCCCCCCAAAAATTGCATTCCCCCAAAAAATACCTCATCCAAACATAGGATAAGAGTATTCATGCTGATTCGACAAACAGATTTACTCCCATGAATTTCTTAAACACAACCCACTATCATGAGTCAAAGTGCAACAACAAACCAAAGTATTAGGAAGTTAGTTTTAGAAATTATTCGAAATTAGTTTTTCCAGTTGTAACAACTTTTAATAGTTGGTTAGTTAGTTAGATTTTTGCATTTACTTTCACTTAAAGGTGCGTCATATATAGTGACCACCTCTTGCTATTGTACCAAGTTTTTACTTCACAATTTATTTGAATGAAATTCATATTTTATTCAAAGATAGAGTTTAAAACTCTAATTAATACAGAGTTAAGAACACACCAATGATATCGGAACCATGCACTAATAAGTTATCATAATTCCAATCAGAGAAAATCTCAATTTCTTTGTTGCCTTTTTGTAACTCCTCAGCCTAGCTTGTTTCTTTGGTTGTGGCTTTGTTGGATAGTAGATGACAAAAGTAGAAATCTCGTTAATCCATTCATACGCGTCACTAATTAGCTGTTTGGAGGCTAGACTAGTCAAGGTAACACATGATACCAATGTGTAGTTCGTTTATGTACGTGCATTGTTATGGTGACATAGATTTTCTACCTAGCAATCAATTTTCGATTGTGATGTTTGCCAAATCTGGCTAAGCATGGAGGCAACAATTCATGGTGTACAAGTGCCTAGTTTCCTGTAAAGTTGATTTAGTTTCCATTCGCAATGACGTTATAGTATCACCTAAAGGAAATGCTATAGATAAAATTTTAATAAATCATCAATTTTTGCAAAGATCAATAAATCATCAAATTTTGAATCCAACAAGGGCATCTTTTGTTTGACTGTTCTAATCTATCCTAGGAATTTACTTATGGTAAAATGTGATTTGTGATGATAATGATGGACCCCATTTTTGCCTAATGAATCTCTTATGAAAGGTGTGGTGTTTTAGATGCATAGCGTTAATTTTTAGGCTATAACTAGTAGGATACCCGTGCATACGCACGGGTGCTGTCGTGTTCTTTCTATGAATGAACTTAGACATTATTTAAATAGTCTGGACATTACCCCGTGAAAATAAAGACAAATTTAAAGTAGATAAAAAAGAGTTTCAAATAAAAAATAGATAAATATTAAAATTTAAAAATGTAAAAGTATCATTTAAAAATAATTTGTGCATTTATCCCATTTTTTTATATAGTCCAGTATTTTTTTATATATCAGTGTTGTTATCCCGTGTTTTTTTATATATCAATGTAGTTATCCCGTGTTTATATATATCATTGCAGTTATCCTCGTATTTTTTTTATATATTAGTGTAGTTATCCCGTGTTTTTTTAGGTATCAGTGCAGTTATCTCATAGTTTCAATTGATTATTTGAGTTGATTAGTAGATTATAGTAGATAGTAAAAGATAGATAGTAGATTATCAATAAAAAATATTTATCCTGTGTTTTCTTATATATCAGCGACAATCATCTGTCTTTTTTAGGTATTAGTGATAAATATTTGTCATGTGTGTTTTAAATATTAATTAGTTTAAATAGTTATCAAACCTTCTTGTTTTTTAAGATAGTAGGTTTATAGTAGTCTTCAAAAATTATAATTATCAATGGAAAATATTAATCCCGTGTTTTTTATATGTCACTGCAGTTATCCAGTGTTTTTTTATATATCAGTGCAGTTATCTCGTAGTTTCAATTGATTATTTTAGTTGATTATTAGATAGTAAAAGTTAGATAGTAGATTATCAATAAGAAATATTTGTTTTAAATATTAATTAGTTGTTTAAATAGTCATTATGTCTTCTTGTTTTTGAGAAAGTAGGTTTGTAGTAGTAGTCTTCAAATATTTTAATTATCAATGACAAATATTAATCTCGTGTTTTTTATATATCAGTGCAGTTATCCCATTTTTTTTAAAATATCAATGTAGTTATCTCGTAGTTTCAATTTATTATTTTAGTTGATTAGTAGATTATAGTAGATAGTAAAAGAGAGATAGTATATTATCAATAAGAAATATTTGTTTTAAATATTAATCAGTAGTTTAAACAGTCATTAAATCTTCTTGTTTTTTAGATAGTAGGTTTATAGTAGTCTTCAAAAATTTTAATTATCAATACCAAAGATTAATCCTGTTTTTTTAGATATCAGTGCAGTTATCCCGTGTGTTTTTTTATATATCATTGCAGTTATCTCATAGTTTCAATTGATTATTTTACTTGATTAATAGATATAGTAGATAGTGAAAATAGATAGTAGATTATCAATAAGAGGTGATAGTAGATTACCAATAAGAGTGTAAACAGATTTCGAAGAGAAAAATTAAAATTTTAAGGTGATAACTTTTTCTAAAATGTGATATATTTTTTTTTTAGTGTGACTCATTTACATTTTTATAGGTAATTTTAGTAGAGTAGTATTTGTATAAATTTAGAAATTTAGTTAAAAAACTAAAGTGAAGTGATAAAAGAAAGAGAAGAATTGTTTATGGGAAAAGTAAAAGTAAAGTAAAAATAAAAAATGAAGAAAGAGAGTGTAAGAGAAAAGTGAAAAGGATGAAAGAAAGTGTAAGAAGAAAGATAAAAAAGGAAAAAAGAGAGTGTAAAAAGAAAAAGAAAGAAAGAGAGCGTAATGACATTTTTACTCTTAAATTAGATATGTGTATTGTTAATAAGATATCCAAATTGGTAATTTCTTAGGAGGTTTGTTTGTATAAATAGAAAATAGATTTTTGTTTTTTAGTATGACTCATTTACATTTTTATAGGTAATTTTAGTAGAGTAGTATTTGTGTAAATTTAGAGATTTAGTTAAAAAACTAAAGTGAAATGATAAAAGAAAGAGAAGAATTGTTTATGAGAAAAGTAAAAGTAAAGTAAAAAGAAAAAATGAAGAAAGAGAGTGTAAGATAAAAGTGAAAATGAGGAAAGAGGGTGTAAGAAGAAAGAGAAAAAAAGAAAGAAATAGAGTGTAAGAAGTAAAAGAAAGAAAGAGAGTGTAAGATGAAAAAGAAAGAAAGAGGGGGTAATGACGTTTTTACCCTTAAATTAGATTAGGGTCTTGTTAATAAGATATCCAAATTGGTAATTTCATTGGAGGTTTGTTTGTATAAATAGATAAATAGATATTAGATAAATAGAAAATAGATTTTTGTTTTTTAGTGTGACTCATTTACATTTTTATAGGTAATTTTAGTATAATAGTATTTGTGTAAATTTAGAGATTTAGTTAAAAAACTAAAGTGAAATGATAAAAGAAATAGAAGAATTGTTTATGGGAAAAATAAAAGTAAAGTAAAAAGAAAAAATGAAGAAAGAGAGTCTAAGAGAAAAGTGAAAAGGAGGAAAGAGAGTGTAAGAAGAAAGAGAAAAAAAGGAAGAAAGAGAGTGTAAGAAGAAAAAGAAAGAAAGAGAGGGTAATGACGTTTTTACCCTTACATTAGATATGTGTCTTGTTAATAAGATATCCAAATTGATAATTTCATAGGAGGTTTGTTTGTATAAATAGATATTAGATCGTAGATATGTGGATTTCAATAAAATCACAATGCTTCCCTTGATAGTGAAGCTTAATAATATTGGATCTCAATGGAATCATGATGTCTTTTTGTTGTGTTTTTCTTAATATATTTTATAAGTAGTCAAGTCCTTCATTGCTTGGTTATAGGAGTTCGAAGCCTTTATTGTATACTATTGTGAGAATTTGAAAGCAAGTAGTAATTTCTCTTGTAAAACAATAGCTTGAGCCAAAAATGCATTGATCACAGGGAAAATGTCTAATTAACCCCGTGCACATGATTAGTTTTGGACCGGGGCGTCATCCCCTCACCGTAAAATTTTTGTTACAGATATTTTTGAATTTGAGAGAGCCTATCTGAAAATTCCTAATTTTAGGCCTACTCGAAAATATATTTTGCCCGAGTATTTGCTTAACATTATCTCAACAACTATAAACAACTATGTGAGTCAAGTCTCAATGATTTTCATCCACTAATCCCACTTATCTTTAAACGGTTATTTTACGATTCTCTAAATTAAAACCCTATGTTAACACTTAGTGTACATCTTAAAATTGCCATATCTCTCATAATTCATGAGTTACATTTCCTGCTTCTAATAATTTCAATTTTCCTGGCTCCGAAATCTCTATTACTTCTGCTTTAAGGATGAACCTCTTAAAACTTGGGGCATTTGTGCACTGTGGGAGGATAAATCTTTAAGGACAGCCTTATCGGCGCCTCAAATTGATTTATTTCACGATTGTCTATTTTGTACTAAGTTCCTCATTAGCGGTCACTTTTTATTGTTCTTTTGTGTTACTAGTGTAGATTTTTCAACATTTTTAAGGATTTAGCATGTCTAAACAAGGATAACATCTCTCTTGTGAACAACGACAATGTTGTTATCCCTCTCTGCCACAATACACCAAACATCAAAGAAGCACCGTTGATTGCTACAAAACACCCGATGACTAAGGCTAAAATACACCACACAATCAACTTAATGTCATTATAGTCTTTGCGAATATCAACAGACGAATTTAATTAAGTTTTCGAAATATTAATAATGTAAGAGATGGAGTTGACAATTTCAAGAACCCAATTTCAAATATTTGACATTCATTTTCATCTCTTTCAAACTCAACTATTGGCATACACATTTCGATGGCAATAATTTAATCAATAGCTCCGGGAGTTATCTTTACTAGCTAAAACATTGACTTAGAAACATCTACCTACTACTACTACTACATATATGTCCACTACAAATCTCAATAATTGTTATGATTTTTTGCGAAGTTCTCCCACATTTTCAGGTAATTAATTAGCAAGGTAGCTAAAAAACGAGAGCTCTTATGAAAACTTTACATTTAAGATGCTTTCATGTGACCTGAAATGCTTAGTTTCATACATCATCGTACCGTTTCTAGTGCGCTCACTGTGTCCAACGTTTCATTGACAATGAGAAATGCCTACCCTCCTAATTCATAGACATATCAACTACTCTAATTTAAGTTGCTACAACTTCCAACACCACTTTAACCTGTTTCATGGCTCAATTTGCAAACCTTATAACTTTAAGGGCTTCTTTAGATTGATTTATTTGAGATGTTCTACTGACATAAATACTTACGTTTATATGAAAACAATTTTGACTTCAATGGATCCAATAAGTGATTTCAAGGATTCCAATAAGCACTTACTAGTATATGATAAGCTTTTATGTTATAAGTGCTTAATTAAGTTGTTTATGTAAATATGGCTTAAATTTTGGGACGCTATGCATTGCAGTTACATTGCATTGTTGCAATCTTTGATATTGGAAAAAGTTGTGGGATGCTATTACAATTTCAATTGCAGAGATATTAAAAACTTGATGTTACACCACAATTGTCGTTTTGGACTGTAATTTTTTTATAAGCAGTTTTAGGGATCAGGATCCATTGCAGTCGCAGTCACATATGACTGCGGTGTCCTGAATTTAGGCACAATACTTTATTGGCCAACACACAAAAAGCTAATAGAAAAAAAGTTGGAGAAACTTATTGATTTTAGCCTAAATTCAGGACACTGCAGTCATATGTGACTACGTGACTGCAGTGGATCCTGATCCCAATTTCAGGCTGCATTTTAAAACTTTAGTTGCATCCTTTTGTCCAAGTTAGGTTATACTTAATATATCACATTCTTGTGGGATTTCTGATAAATCTGGTCTTTTGAAACATTTTAAGTACATTTTTCACTAGAAAGAATTTGGAAACAACAATCACTAAAATACACTTTTCTCTCAATGTTATGAATGCAGTGCTTGTATCTGAAGGAACACTTAGTCATATTTTTCTTCTAAGTTACATGTTTATACTGCAAAACTACAGGTATGGCTGGTTGCAACATAAAGAATTTAAAAAAAAAAAAAAAAAACACCTGAACCTTAAAGCACTAGATATTACAAGCTGTTTTTGTATGACAATTTTTTGAAGTTGTCAATTGAGACATTTTTATAAATGATGATGCCATATTTGGAATCCTGATAGTTCATAACAAAAGTAAAACAGAGAATGGTGATAATTACAAGACTATAAACATGCATTACACAATATAAAAATCAATTTACATTCTAAGCTGAGCCATATCATACCAAATTTGCTCAAATGCTTTAACAATAAGATCGTGATATTCACTTGAATTCAAAGAAAGATAACAAGCAAGTAAGTCTTCCAAATCCTTTGATGCCCTTATATTATTCTCCACAATCATCTCCACCATTGATTCCTTAAAATCACTTATTGGATCCATTGAAGACTTCACAACAGCAAATCCATCTGGAAATCCTTCATTTTTTGAATTTTTGTTTACACTTGTTGACACACTTTTTCTAGCACATGCTTGAATTTTCTTACTTGCAACAAGTTTTGGAGAATTCACTCTAAGCCTTATGCCATTAGAATTAGTTGATGACTTTTTCCTTCTTTGACTTCTACTAATTTTCTCTTTGATAGAGAAAAATCGGTCCTGATCAATCAGAAGTTCATCAAATTCAGTCGAACTTCGAAATTCGGTGTCTTCAATGATCTTTTCTTCAAACTTCGCCGACTTTGTTAATATTGGAACTAAGCCTATATGACTACTTTTTCTCCTTCTTTGACTTCTACTACATTCTTCTTTGATAGAAAAAGACCGGTCCTGATCGATCTGATCAATCAGAAACTCATCGGATTCGGTTGAACTTCTAAACTCGGTGTCTTCAATGATCTTTTCATCAAACTTCACCGACTTCGTTAATATTGGAGCTAAGCCTATATGATTACTTTTTCTCCTTTGACTTCTATTACTTTCTTCTTTGATAGAGAAAGGCCGATCCTGATCGATATGATCAATCAGAAGCTCATCGGATTCAGTTGAACTTCGAAACTCGATATCTTCAACGATCTTATCATCAAACTTCGCTGATTTTGTTAATATAGGAGCTAACCCTAGCTTAGAAATTGCATCCAACTCAGAATTTCCTTGAAAGGATTCAGTGTTCATATCAATGATGATATCATTAGTAGAAGAACTAACTCTACAACTACAATTAGAAGCTACTCCATTAAGCAAATCAGGAACAGAAAAACCATCATCATAATCAGATTCAGAATAAGCATATTCATGATTGAAATCAGATTCAAATGAACTCTCAATAGAAGATAAATCATAATCTGGTGACTCAACTTGAATTGACTTAGAAGGCTTGTAAACAGTTTTTCTTCTAGTTCTTCTCTTAGAAGATCTTCTTGGTGAATCATTAAAAGGAATATCACAATCTTTCTTGTTATGAATTGGAGTATTGAATAGCTTACCAGATTTTGTTGGTTCAATGGAGAAATAATGTGACCTTTGAGACATTGTTGGTGAAGAAGTTACTTTGTTCTTCATAATATGATGAGGTGGAGGAACATTTCTTTTCCTTGATTTGCTCATATCTTTTAGCTTGTAAAACCATGCATTTGGTATCATATCTGATAATTTAAACTTGTTGTTACCCATCTGAGAATTATTTTTCTCTCTCAATTTCAGTGTTTAATTTTGATATCAGGTGAAATGGAAGATGTATTATAAGGCTTGGTCTATAATAAGAAAATATAAAGTTGGGTTATGGTCCATTAAAAAAGTTAATATAGCATCAAAGTAAGGGGGCCAAGTTTGTCTATCAAATGACTTTTTATCATCACTGCTACCAGCAAACATGCATAGCTGTTTATATTACTACATCATTATTAGCTTTCTTTATTCATGCGCATCTAAGTAATCAATCACAAAGTTAACAAGTGTGACATAGTTTGTGCATGAAATATTTTATGTGATACACATTATTTTTAACGTAAATTTAATTAGTATGCACCGACAATGTATAAATATTTTATATTGTCAACTATTCAGAAATTTATAAATCATAAAAATATTTGACTTTTATCCCATTTATCTCGAAAGTCATACCTACTATGTTTTCTTATTAGTTGATAGTGCATACCAATTAAACTGTTCTAACATTATGCTATAGGAGGGATGCCCGATATTTTTTTAGTCTTTAGAACAAATGGTCAGGAGTGGGGGAATGGGAAGGGAAAAGTGGAGTGTTATGCGTTCAAACTCGCACTCTCGGTGTCCACACAATACTTGTGTTTTACCATTAGACATACTCTCAGGACTGATGCCCCATAATTATTTGAAGGCTTAAATACTTAGTAGGATTTTCAAAATAAAATTAGGAGAAAATAAAATGATGTTTGCATCCATTTGATGTAATCAATAACCTGATGTGTGAAATTAAGCATCCTCAAGTATGTTAGTATAATTCTGTTAAGAAGTTGAATGCTAAAAGCGTGTATGGATCATAGGTATTTCACTGTGGGACTACCGTTGAATTAGAAGAATGTTTAAAGTCTCTAGAAAATGTATAGAAGACACAACCATGCAACAACAATCTTACCTAATTTCAGGTGAGCTATTTTTTTGTCCTTAGTACAAATTGTCAGAGTAGGGAATAGAAAGGAAAAAGTGGGGGCATTGATTGTTGGAACACGCATTCTCGGTATTTGATCTATTTTTGTTTAATTAAATTCTTTGCATACTAAAGTTACATTAGGCCCCCACTAATATTGACGGTTATGGCTTCTGATACTAAGCAATTTGCTTAGTAATAGTTACTAAAGTTACATTTTTAGTAACATGTATAACGATCAATTGCATATTTTGTATGAATAACCAAAGTTCTGTAAGTAGGTGGTTAGAGCCAACTAACCAAAATTGGTTAATTCTATGGTTAGTAGTTAACTAACCGAAGTTATGTAATTCCGTGGTTAGATGAAACTAATTATGTGGTTAGTGTTACATTTTATTGCCACATTTTTTAGTAACATGTATAACGACCAATTGCCTATTTTGTATGAATAACCAAAGTTCAGTAATTAGGTGGTTAGAGTCAACTAACCAATTTTTTTAATTCTATGGCTAGTAGTCAACTAACCGAAGTTATGTAATTCTTTGGTTAGACGAAACTAACCAATGTTCCGTACTTATGTGGTGGTTTTTGATTTTTTTTGTTGCGGTTCAGGGTTGTCGGGGTTTGGATGAAAATCAATGTTTTTTGGCAGTTTTTTAATTTGAAAAAATTGAATTCCATGATGAAAAATATTTTTGGCAGTTTTTTAATTTGAAAAAATTGAATTCCATGATTTTAGGCATTTAATGTGTTGAATTGATGAATGCACGATTTTTGGAAGGAATTCCATATTTTTCGGTTACATTATCTCTGATATTGATTAATCTTTTTTTTAATTAATAAGCAAATTACTTATATACTCATTTAGTAAAAAATACTAAACATTTGTTTAGTATTGTAAGTCATACTCACCAATTTTTAATTAATCCCACCATTAGGAAATAGAATTCACATGATTTTTTGTGTGAATGAAACTCACATGATTTAAGAGCATTCATATAAACTTTACCCATTAATAAAGCGTGTTTTGGACAAAATGACAGATATTGGAACTAGAGTTTTAAAAACTATTTGTGATTGCAATATAGGCCGGGACATCAATTTTTTTTTATGTATCTATACCCACAATAGAACTGTGATTGAGGTTGCATCACTCGTATTTGACCATAATTCTCCCTAGTATCACATATTGCAACACAATCCGCGGTTTTATATCTTGATTAGAACCTCTCTTATATTAACTTATTTTTTTTAAAAGAAATTATGTTGCTTTTTTCTAGCAAATGAATTGATGAATTGACTTCCTTCCTTTGCTTACGTATTGTTTCTTTTGTTTTGTCTGGAATGCTCTGGTTCTCAATATTTTGCTGGCAGTTGAAGGATTGAAATGCATGATATTGTTCTCCACGCTGTGTTTGGGGTTAGATATTTGACCTTGAGCAAGTAATCATGAATGAGACCCATTTATTCCTCAATTTTTGGCTTTAGGAATGATGGCATTCTTTGCCTTTTTATCTACAATCCCCCACATGCCTAGTGCTTCCTTAACCATCTCTCAAAGTATTAGATTCCTTTTTTTTTCTTCTTTATACTTTTTGTGGAGTCTTTATTTTTGGCCCATGCTTTTTCCACATCCCTCCCTACTCACCCCACATCCCAAACCCAGCGAAATGACCAAAAGACCATTAATGAGGCGCGCTGTTTTCACCGATTCGGTTAGGGTCAACCGAAAATTTTAGGTTAGGCCGAACCGAATGTGTATTTTTTTGAGACACACTTTTTTTACCTCTTTTACACTATTCGGTTGAACTCAACCGAAATAGTTCGGCTGAGGACAACTGAAAAGTGTAAAAGAGGTAAAAAAAAGGGTGTGTCTCAAAAAAAATACACGTTCGGTTGGGCCTAGCCGAATATGTTCGGTTGGGCCTAGCCGAATATATTCGGTTGGCCTCAACCAAATCGCACGTAAACACGTCCTCTCATTAACGGTAGTTTTGGAATATTTTGAGTTAGGGGGTGTGGGAAAAGTAATGGCCTTATTTTTTGTTCAACTATTCTCTACTTACAATAGAAGGCCCAATATGTGCCTACAGTTTTAGGCACGCGTTTTTTGTACCCCCACCTCGATACATTATACCCCCACAAAGTTTTTTATTTCTATGAAACCCATCCCAACTTACATGCCGAGCTCGGAAACCCAACCCAACTTGTTTAGTGAACTTGGTTTCACTAAAGCCACCCTCACGTTTTGCTGAAGCTACCTCGTTCTCCACTAACTTTAATAGAATGTTTGACTGTGAAAAGAAAGTAAGAAAAGAGAAAGTAGCGAGAAAGAGTGTGAAAAAAAAAAAAAGAAATGAGTGACGTATAAAGTAGATTTAAGACATTGTTTGGTATATTGATAAAAAAAAGATATTTTTTGGTATAGAATATTAAGAGAAGTGAAACATAGTGAAGTGAGTTTAATTTTTGAGAGAACAAAAATGTCTTTGAACTAAGAAAATCCAATGTCATTTAGTTTGTATTTAGAGAAAATTAAAAGAAATCGAAGAGAAATAAATGATTAAGATCAGACAATTTATATTTCAATTGTACAAATTACATCTTAAACAAAAGTTGAAGTTCTAATCGTCCAATGTCAAACGATCAATACTTGACTAACTAAACTAGCTCTATCCCATTTTATTTGACGTTTAAGGTTGTGACACAAAGACTAAAAAAACAATTAATGGTCCAGAATTCATGAAAATTATCTCATTCTTTTCTAATATATCTATTGTTATTTATTCTCTCTTAATAATTAAGTATTGAAAAAAAAACTACATTATAAAGGGGGAAAAAGATTAATGTTTCATTGTATTGTAAAACGACAATTAAAATAGGACAAGTTTTTTTTGCTGAAACATCAAATAATATGGGACGATGGGCAGGGCGAATCCACACCATATTCATGGCTCAGTTGCACAACCTAAAAAATAAAATAATGAATGTCTAAATTGGTCTCTAATAAAAAATGTGGAGAACAATTTAGTCCCTAAAAAATGAAAACTTTTAATTTGATTCTTATCAATCTTAAATTTGGGTAAAATTTGTCCTTTTGTGATAATTTTTTTGGGACGTTTTGGTCGTTATCAATGACTAATTCGACCACATTTTCATTTTTCAGAAAACAAATTAATACTTTTTATTTCTCAAAGACTAAATGTCCGAGTCTTTTGTTAAAAATCAATTTGGGTTTTTACTCAAAATAAAATTCATTTACCTCTCTATAAATAAATTATTTTTTGGCCCCTAAAATTTCAATTTTGCAGCTAGACCCCTAATTTTGCAACTACGTGTTCACTATCCCACACAGACAGATTCCCTAATCTTAAAAATATCTTAAAAATATAAATCTTAAGGAGTCTCCCACTCCACTTTCCCTCCAAAACTCCCACCCATACCCCCCCCCCCCCCCGCGCACCTACACCCTACCCCCTCCTCCCTCTCTTTTTTTCATGTTTTTATTTTAAAAAAATAGAACTATAAATTAATGAAGATGAAAACTAATTTCGTGATAAGTTACGTAAAGTGTGATGCTAGCCAGTGTGTTTTGTGATACTTTAGAGTCCAGAAAATAATTAACTATTCAAATACGCAAAGTTTGTTCCTCGGTAACCAATTTCGTTAAAAAAATTGATTTTGTAACAAAATATATAAAGTGTGACGCTAAATAGTGTGTTTTGGGGTCGTCTAGATTTCAAAAAAAAAATAGATGTACAAATACATGAAAATCGTTCGTCAATCTAAAAATTAATTTCATGGCAAAATACGTAAAGTGCGACATTAAATAGTGTGTTTTGGGGTACTTTCTTTTTTTTCCTCTTTCATGTTTTAAGCTGTATGTTTTGTAACATCCCTAATTTTGGTTAATTTCGTTTTGAGAAATTAACTAGCGAATTGTTATTCGATAAATAATAAATCAAGTCATGGACATGTTAAAAGCGTGAAAGCAACATTTAGTTACTAATAGTATGAATTACGTGATCGTTTTGAGGTAGAAATAGAATTATGTGAGGATTAGGGGACCAAGGGTATTTTGGTCATTTCCATATCTTTCGAACCCTAACCCAAATTACTCAACACGAAAACATACTCCTTAACTCCATAAGACCCTAATCACAAATTTTAGAAGCTAATTATGAGTTAGTAGTTATTTAAGAGTAGATTAAGGTGAAGGGCTAAGTGGAGGGCATTTTAGTCATTTCCCTTCCACTTAAAGTCTTGCCCAGCTGACCAGGCGTCACTTCACCAGAATTCCAAAAATTTCAGAAAGCATAGTAGTGAGAGAAGAGAGAGAGGGCGTGAGGTGAGGTAGAAGAGGGAGCTCCAAGCTCCACCATCATCCATTGCATGTAAGCTTTTCCCACTTCCTTCTTCACCATTTTTTATTCTCTATCCAATGATACCAATCTCATAAGCTCATTCATCCTTTTATCCATTTTTCCATTTCTGAATCATGAAGCTCAAAATGGTGCTCTTGGAATTTCAAAGCCTTGCATGTTGAATTGGAACTAGGGAGAGTAGAATTGTGAAGCCACATTGTTGTTTTGAGCAAATCCAACAACCTTATTGTGGATTGAAGTATTTGGAAGTGATTCAGTAGCTCAAAGAGGTTGAAACTCGAATTTAGAAGTGTGGGAAGTTCAGTTTCAAGTACCGGACAAGTTCGGTGCGAGTTCGTGATTACGGGGATCGTTCGAGAGGTTACGGTTCGGTCGTTTCGTGTGAGGACGTGATTTCTCGCAAGTCTGTCGAAACGGTGAGTTCTACTCACGCTTAGGATCATTTTGTATTTCTGAAATGATTGTCATGTGATCGGTTTTGAAGTGTATTTCGTTTCGAAAAGCTTTAAGAGTCGAAAACCGTTTTCGGGAAAATAACGTTTTACGGTTTTTATCAAATTTTATATGTGATTGTATGGACTGGATTGACTGGAATATTGCTTGATGTTATTTGTGTTTTCGTTGGAATTTGATCGGAATACGGATTGGACTCGAACGGAATTGCGAAAATGAGAAAAGCGGAATGAAATGGTGCACAGACAGAAACGCACGAATCATGCGCCTAAATGGTTTTTTAAAACAAGGTCCAGTGCGCACGGGTCGTGCGCCTAGGGCACACGGACCGTGTGTGAGCTTCTGTCACCGGACACCGAATTCTCGTTTCGTCGCTCCTTTTGATTCCAAACCTCTTCTAATCTTCTTTCCAACCCTTTGTGATGAAATTTCACTTTTAAGACATTGTTTTTGACATGTTCAAAGATGGTTTTGGAAATTATTTTCAAATCTATAAATGTTTCAAAAACCGAATAGTAGTGCACGCGAGTGGGCATGGGTCATGTATAAAGGTCATGGAACTAAATGTTCAATTAATTGTTTAAAGGTAATGGAACTAAATGTTCTTTCAAGGTTAAGATATATATATTATATCAGAGGATGGGTGACGACCCAGTAGATTAGTACACAAGGGGAGGGGAAGTCATGAGCCCCAGAACCTAGGCCTCAGAGGTTTGAAGCTAGTGTAAACTAGTGGAGAGGTTCGACGGTAAAGGCGTGGTCATTACCGAAGATGGCTATGGCATGAAAGGAAAAGACATATGCACGTAGGCCCTATATGGACTACGATTAAAATAAGGAAAAGGAAATAAATGGACCGAGAGTTATTGTGAGGGGTTACGGTAGGACTCACTGAGATAATGTTTATCTCACCCATTATATGTTGTTGTTTTACAAAGTAATAGGGAAAGAAGAAAGCGACGAGGCACGAGTAGGTGACGTGCTAGAGGAGAAGTTAGAAGACTTGATCTTTTTATCTATGATATTGGATTCCCTTGTTGTCTTTGTAACTCGATAATGTGACTTGAATTTGTTTTAAGTTATGTAATCGTTTTCGCTTTTCTTGTGATGGTATTGAACACTAGGTTATAAAGATATTGAAAGACATGGAACCTATCTGGTTTTAATTGAATTATGGAATGTAAGACTGTTGATGTTAATCATCGAGAAAATTTTTAGTTGTGTTCAATATCTAAACAGGAAGTATTACTCTGATGTTTGCCATTTCGTGCATCTTAGCATTTCTATTTGATAGAAATATTAGGGTGTTACATTTTGGTATCAGAGCGGTTCGACCTAGTCGGACTTAGAGGTTAAGAGTCTGTTACGTCTTCTAAGTCTGATTCTTCTTAGTATGCTATTAGACATTGAGCCTGATCAACTTAATACTTTGTGCATATTTAGCAGAATTATGGCTGGAAGAGGTAGGAGAAACCCACCCATTGACCCTCATCAGGAGTGGATGCAGAATGTGATTGAGAATCAATAAAAGATGATGCAAGACATGATGCAAATGCATCAGCAGCAAATGAATCAGCATCAGACAAATGTTCAACAGCCTCCTCCGGAAGATTCGAATAGAGCTTATTTCCGTTTTCAGCAGATGAATCCCCCAAGTTTCAAGGGAGGACCGGATGTGATGGTATCTCATTACTGGTTGGACTCTATGGAGAAAATTTTCAGGACTCTGCAATGCATTGAAGAAGAAAAGGTACTCTTTGCAGCTCATATGCTAGAAGAGGAAGCACAAACGTGGTGGACCAATGCTCATGAACTGATGGTGAATCAGGAAACTCCTATAACCTGGTTTAACTTCAGGGAATTGTTTATTGGACATTTCTTTCCTCCGGTGATGAAGTTAAGTAAGCAGACAGAATTTGTCAATCTCAGGCAAGGTGATATGACGGTGGGAGAGTTCGCCGCCAAGTTTGAGAAGTTGTCTCAATTCTACCAGTTAGCAAGGTATGCTCTGAATGATGAATGGAAGATGCAGATGTATAGGGCAGGCCTCAGTGCCCAAGGTCTTAGCTCTTATGCTATGACCAACTATGCTGCTTTGGTTCAACAAGCCTATGTTGCCGAAGTCGATCTCAACAGATTGCAGGAAGAAAGAAGAGAGTATTGGAAAGGAAAGAAGAAGGTGGCTGAATCATCAACTCCACAGGCAAAGTCAAATGGTAACTTCAACAAAGGAAAGCAAGCTTAGTCACCAGATTCCTCAAAGTTCAGCAATTGTTCAAAATGTGGTAGGCCTCATCGTGGTGAATGCCAAGTTGGATCCAATAGCTGTTACTACTGCAAGAAAGAGGGCCATTATGCTACCTAATGCCCTGCAAGGAAGAAGCATGATGATGATCGTGCACCTGAAAGTCAAGTCTTCAGATAATCTACTGAGGGGTACAGGATCTCTACTGAGGGTTGGGATTAGCCTTATCTTCGCTATCCGAACCAATAACTATTTTAACTGCTGCCAAGGGTCGCGTCCAGACCCAGTCTTTATGTCAGAGTTGTCTTCTGGTCATAGGAGATAGAAACTTCGTTATAGACTTTATTTGTTTACCCATGAGAGGTATGGACGTCGTTTTGAGTATGAACTGGATGACAGCAAATCATGTCACCATCGACGGTTTTAATAGGACTGTCAGTTTTGCCTCGGAATCAGTTGAGCTACCGAAGTCAAATTCTGAAGCAATTATTTCCTTCACATCGACAAATCAATCTCTCACTACAACAAAGTTGGCAACCGACGACGGTTATTCTGCAGCGGTTTTTGTTGAACCGCCACCGGTTATTATTTGGTGGCGGTTTATGCGGCGGTGCAGTTAGCCGCTTCAAGTATCAAGTAAACCGCGGCGGTTGATATTTTTTGACATTTATGCGCGGCGGTTTTGGCTAATCCTGCGGCGGTTTTATTAAATTAAAAATAATTCCACAAATTTTGGGCTTATTCTGCGGCGGTTCTGTCCGATTCTGCAGCGGTTGGAGCTTTTTGTTTTGTTGTTGACCGATTCTCTTAGCTAAAACCTAATTGTGGCTGAAAGTGAAACTCACTACCCTCCTTTCTCGTTCATTCTCCTAGCGCTGCGCCTCTTTCTCTCTTCAGTTCACGAGAGCACCATGGATTCCTCATCCCTCACAAAATTCTTGAAGTAGCAGCTCTCTTCTCCGAATCTCTCGCCGCTGCCAAGGTTCGTTTATTCCTTTATTTTTTTAGGATTTTGATGTTTCATTTGCAACAAAGAAAGATTAAGAGGGAAAAAAGATTAAGAGGGAAAAAAGATTAAGAGGGAAAAAAGATTTAGGGATTTTGGTGTTTTGTTTGGTTCCCTAATCTATAATTTTAGTTCTCTGTTTCGCCGCAGGGGAAAAGACAGAGAGAAGCAGAACAGGAAGGAGGAAGAAATGACGACAAGATTCAAGAAGAACAGGAAGAAGAGAGGCCACGTCAGCGCTGGTCACGGTCGTATCGGTAAGCACAGAAAGTATCCCGGAGGTAGAGGTAACGCCGGAGGTATGCATCACCACCGAATCCTCTTCGACAAGTACCATCCTGGTTTTTTCGGTAAGGTTGGTATGCGTTATTTCCATAAGCTTCGCAAAAAATTCTATAATCCTATTTTGAATATCGATAAGCTCTGGTCACTCGTTCCCGAAGACGTGAAAGAGAAAGCTGCTAAGGAGAAAAAGGCTCCTCTCCTTGATGTTACCCAGTTTGGTTACTTCAAGCTTTTGGGAAAAGGTGGTTTGCCTCAGAATCAGCCATTAGTTGTCAAGGCTAAGCTTGTTTCTAAGATCGCTGAGAAGAAGATTAAGGAAGCTGGTGGTGCTGTTGTTCTTACTGCTTAATTTTAATCGTTTTGCATTTAAACAAATTAGGGTTTATGCTTTTTTGCTGAAATGGTTTTGTTTTCGATCATCGACAATTTGACATTGAGATCTTTGAGGATTTCAGATTCTTGTTATTAAAAAAAATAATCTATAATTTTGTGCAGGTATGATTATTCTGGGTACGGGCAGTCATCAGGAAAGGTTCGTGTTTTAATCAATAATGTTAAATCACGCATATAATTTGGATGGTGATAGTCTGATAGAGTTAAAAGCTTTCAAACTGATGAACATTAATTTGCCTAAACTGTAGCCAAGTGAGCAGAATACATATTCAGATATTGAGGCTGCATATAAGTGTCTAGAAGAAAGTTATGGTGCCAAACAAGAAGATATAATCCTTTATGGACAATCTGTTGGAAGTGGTCCAACTTTGGATCTTGCAACTAGGTTGCCTCAATTAAGAGCTGTTGTTCTTCGCAGTCCTATACTTTCTGGCTTAAGGGTCATGTATCCAGTAAAGCATACCTACTGGTTCGACATATATAAGGTAAAGGTAGTTTATCGTTTTTATTTTTCTTCGTATTCGTGAATTCCTTAATCCAACGAGATGCTGCCTTGTGTTGGTATGCAGAATATTGACAAAATTCCACTTGTTAATTGTCCAGTTCTTATAATTCATGTAAGTATGCTTCAATTATATTTGTTATGCTATGTAACTGCATCTGAAATTTAGTTGTGTAGGCATAGCTTCTGAATTAGTTGCATCTTTGTCACATATTTGTTTCTGTTTTCTATATTTTTTCTAGGATACATGATTGACATCTTTTTTCTTTGTTATTTTGTTTTATCTTGTAGAGACTCATGGTCTAGTTTCCCTTTTTATTCCTTGGTTCGGTGCAAATATTTGTAAGCCAAGCACCTTATTCATGCTGTGAGAATTCAGCAGTGTCAGATCAAGTTTAAGTTTTTTGTTCCAAAGGTAAATCAAATGATTTCTTAGATATGAATCAAGTCCAAGATAGGAGTTATTGTTGAATTCACTTTACAGAGGAAACCCCCTCCTTTCTCTAGTTCTCTATTCCTCACGGTTTCTATTATATGCTATTATGTTTATTAAAGTAGAAACATGCATCAGTAACTTGCAGAAAAAGACCTGGGAATTTTTCCAAATTTCATCATTTGTAAAATATCAAATAATTTTCTATTTCTAATCATCCTATTTCTTCCCTTTACAGGTACTTGTCTTTAGTGATATAAATCCTCAAGCTCCAGTGCACATTCTAATCATTCCTAGAGCTGATAGACTTGCAAGAAAAAATCAATCTGCTTATTTATTTTTATAATGTTGCTGCCAGTAGAATGTTTGGTTACTCATTTTGTCCAGGTAATTTTGGTAGGAACAAGTATTACCTAGTATTATGTGTTATGTTTTAATGATTGTTTGAATATTTTTATTATTCTTGTTATCCTGCAGATTATGAGACAGGAAGAAGTTCTTTTCCATATTAACATGATCACTCTCAAGCTTAGCTTTACTTAACTTACTATTTTTGCTTCTTTTATTGTTATTTGAAAGCTTTGTTTAAGAGAAAACAACTTTAATTTGACAGTAAACTCTTTCTTAGTAGGTTTCAATTTCATTTATACATATGCTTTGGTTGATATTTGTCCCTTCACTCATGATGAGTTTGTTTAGGCATTATTACATAATAAGGTAATGCCATTTTTTTCTCAGGATCACGTTTTGGAACCAAAAGTTCTTATCTTATTCTTATTAGAGCAAGTATCAAATTGCAAGTAACATCCAAAATGCCTTTCACTTTACTGCATGTGTGTTACAGGGTTAAGTATTACTTGGAAAGATTCATGTGCCAAAACTTATCCCCTTAAGTATGGGGGATGTGCCAAAACTTCTCACAAATAATAGGTACATGTCGCCTAAACTTATCACGAATCCAATCACTTTTACAGTAATTACAATTTTAGTTTGTTTTCCTATTTTGTTAGTAGAACTCCAAGGCTAATGTTAGTAGCAGACTCTTTTGCTTGTTTAGAGTTTCTGCTTAATTGTGTTTTTGTTCCTGCTAACATGTAAATGGGCTGCTTTAAAATGTCACTGAGTGCTTCTTTATTTTATACACCATAGATGAACTTTAAAATGAGACATTGATTTAACTCTTATCTTTTTTTGGGTGCCTATGAGAAAAAGTATGAATCTAATGGTGAAATTTTGTTGTGTATTTTCAGGTCACCCATTAAGGCTTCACTAAAAAATGAGGCATCCTTAAGATAAAGATGAGGAACACCAAGAGGAAGGATCATCATTTTCTTTTTAGTTTTTTAGAATTTGTTGGTTTATTTGTTTAATATCAAACATAGAATGATACATTTGTATTTATTATTAATTTAAATTTGAAAAGTTATCTCTTGTACTATTTATTTGAAAGTAATTAATAATTTTTTTTAGTGTAATGTTTTTTAATTCCAGAATATAATGATCTAAAAATTGTATAATCCATTAGATTGAACTAGTAGTATATAGTACGAATTAAAATAGAAGAGAGGCAAATTCTGCCAAAACCGCCGCTAAATGCAAGAAAACCGCCACCAAGTATGTTGTCTTAGGCTATTTAGTGGCGGTTCTAAACCGCCGCAATACAAGAAACGGCTACAAAACAAGCCAAAACCGCCGCAGATTGCCATATATTATGATTAGTAAAAAGGTATTTAGCGACGGTTAACAACTGCCGCAAAAACCTAACCGCCGCAAACGTCTCCTCCAGGCGGTTATTCCAGCGGTTGCTCAAAACCGCCGCAGAAGGGGCTCGCGGCGGAGGTAACTGCATCGGCTTGGGAACCGGCGCAAGAGTCATTTAGAGGCGGTTAAAACTGCTGCAGATAGCTTCTAAAACCGTCGCAGTTTGCCAATTTTGTTGTAGTGTCTATTTCAAGGTGCGGAAGCTTATGTTATTATGTTATCTGCATCGACTGAAACTGGTTTAGATTTGTCCTATGTACAGGTTGTTAATGAATTTCTGGATGTTTTTCCGGATGAAGTTTCCTCCTTACCTCAAGACTGTGAGGGGGAATTCTCAATAGAGTTGGTTCCAGGCACAGGGCCAATCTCTATTGCCCCATATAGAATGTCTCCTTTAGAATTAAAGGAATTAAAGTCTCAACTGGAAGAGTTGATATCAAAGAAAATGGGAGCATGCGACTGTGTGTTGATTACCACCAATTGAACAAGGTAACTATCAAGAATAAGTACCCTCTACCAAGGATAGACGATTTGCTCGATCAACTTCGAGGTGCTGCAGTGTTTTCTAAAATTGATCTGAGGTCGGGTTATCATCAGATAAATGTGAGAGCCTTAGATATTCCGAAGACAGCTTTCCGTACTCAGTATGGACATTACGAGTTTGTAGTGATGCCCTTTGGTTTAACTAATGCTCCCGCGGTATTCATGAATTACATGAACAGAGTCTTCCACCCGTACCTAGATCAGTTTGTAGTGGTATTCATCGATGATATCTTGGTGTACTCGAAGACCATAGAGGAGCATGTCCAGCATCTCCGAATTGTTCTGAATGTACTCCGAGAGACGAAGTTGTATGCAAAGCCCTCAAAGTGTGATTTCTGGATGCCTGAAGTAAAGTTTCTGGGTCATGTGATATCTCAGTCGGGAGTCGCAGTGGATCCTAGTAAGGTAGAAGCAGTGTTGAATTGGGAACACCCAACGTCTGTGACCGAAATAAGAAGTTTCTTAGGTCTAGTTGGTTACTATCGAAGGTTTATTGAAGGATTCTCACGGTTAGTTATTCCACTTACTCGGTTAACTCCCAAGGGTCAGCCGTTTGAATGGAGTTCCGATTGTGAAGAAAGTTTTCAAGGATTGAAAAGTAGGCTGACATCTGCTCCGATCCTAATCCTTCCAGATCAGTCACTAGGATTCCAAATTTGCAGTGATGCCTCTGGGAAGGGTTTAGGGTGTGTCTTAATGCAGAATCAACAAGTAGTTGCTTATGCCTCCAGACAGCTGAAGCCTCATGAAGAGAATTACCCAACTCATGACTTGGAGTTAGCAGCAATTGTGTATGCTCTAAAGATTTGGAGACATTACCTATATGGTTCTCGTTTCAAAATCTTTAGTGATCACAAGAGCCTTAAGTATCTGTTTGACCAAAAGGAGCTGACTAATAGGCAGAGAAGATGGGTTGAGTTTCTGAAGGATTATGACTTCGAGTTGAAGTATCATCCCTGGAAGGCCAATGTTGTAGCAGATGCTTTGAGTCGGAAATCTATTCACACGGCAGAGTTAATGATGCATGAGATGAAGCTGCTAGAGTCTTTCAGATATTTAAAGTTGAATGTGAAGCAAAGGACGAACCGGTTAGTGTTGAGTCATATCCAGATTTCGAGTTTATTGAGAAATCTGATTCGCTCAGCTCAAGAAATTGCCCAATAAAGGTTACCGAATTTTACCGAAGATACTGATGGAATTATTTTCTTCGACGATAGAATTTGTGTGCCGAAGAATGATGACGTGAAAAGGCAAGTGTTGGAGGAAGCACATCGGAGTCAATATTCCAGACATCCTGGATCTACCAAGATGTATCGGGATTTGAAACAGATGTACTGGTGGCCAGGGATGAAGGTAGAGATTGCAGAATTTGTGTCTCGATGCCTAACTTGCCAAAGGGTTAAGGTAGAGCACCAGAAGCCTGTTGGTCAGTTGCAGCCGTTGAATGTGCCAGTATGGAAATGGGAAGATATTTCTATGGACTTTGTCATGGGATTGCCAAGGTCCCAAGCCGGTAACGATTCTATGGACTTTGTCAATAAAGTTTCCCAATTAGCAGAAGAATATCTGAAGAGTATAGTAAGGTTGCATGGAGTTCCTACAAGTATTGTGTCAGATCGCGATCCAAAGTTCACTTCTCGATTTTGGAAAGCTTTAAACCAAGCCTTGGGAACAAGGGTGTTCGTTAGTACCGCTTATCATCCGCAGACAGATGGTCAGACAGAGAAGACTATTCAGACTTTAGAAGATATGCTTCGGGCTTGTGTGCATGATAACGGAAGAAAATGGGAGGATCACCTTCCATTGGTGGAGTTTGCTTATAACAATAGCTATCATTCCAGTATCGGAATGACTCCATTTGAAGCCCTGTATGGGAGGAAGTGCAGAACACCACTGTGTTGGTGGGATGTCGGTGAAGATCGACTGTTAGGGCCCGATTTGGTTCGTGAGACAACCGAAAAGATTCGGCAAATCAGAGAAAGATTGAAGGCTGCCCAGTGTAGGCAGAAAAGTTATGCGAATAAGAGAAGAAGTAGAGTTTGAGTCTGGTGACCATGTATTTTTGAGAGTTTTTCCAACGATTGGTACCAGTAGAGCATTGCGGGCGAAGAAGCTCAGTCCTCGGTATATTGGACCCTTCCAAATTATCGAGCGAATTGGGCTAGTAGCTTACCGTATTGCCTTACCTCCAACTTTGTCCAATCTTCATGATGTATTCCATGTGTCTTAGCTAAGGAAATACATTTCCGATCCGAGTCAGCCGTTGAGTTTCGAGACGATTGACCATAGGCCGGATTTGTCTTTTCAACCTCATCCTAGTTACATCATGGAACGTGGCGAGAAGACGCTTCGGACGAGGACAATTCCAATTGTCAAAGTGGTTTGGGATGGATTTGCGATCGAGGAAGCTACATGGGAATTGGAGGACGACATGCGGACTAGATATCCATATCTATTTTCATAAGGTATGTTTTGTTCAATTTTGAGGACAAAATTTTAAAAATTGGGGGGGGGGGGTGATCGTTACATCCCTAATCGTTTTGAGGTAGAAATAGAATTATGTGAGGATTAGGGGACCAAGGGTATTTTGGTCATTTCCATATCTTTCGAACCCTAACCCAAATTACTCAACACCAAAACATACTCCTTAACTCCATAAGACCCTAATCACAATTTTTAGAAGCTAATTATGAGTTAGTAGTTATTTAAGAGTAGATTAAGGTGAATGGCTAAGTGGAGGGCATTTTAGTCATTTCCCTCCAACTTAAAGTCTTGCCCAGCTGACCAGGCGTCACTTCACCAGAATTCCAAAAATTTCAGAAAGCATAGTAGTGAGAGAAGAGAGAGAGAGAGAGAGAGGGCGTGAGGTGAGGAAAAAGAGGGAGCTCCAAGCTCCACCATCATCCATTGCATGTAAGCTTTTTCCATTTCCTTCTTCACCATTTTTGATTCTCTATCCAATGATACCAATCTCATAAGCTCATTCATCCTTTTCTCCATTTTGCCATTTCTGAATCATGAAGCTCAAAATGGTGCTCTTGGAATTTCAAAGCCTTGCATGTTGAATTGGAACTATGGAGAGTAGAATTGTGAAGCAACACTGTTGTTTTGAGAAAATCCAGCAACCTTATTGTGGATTGAAGTATTTGGAAGTGATTCAGTAGCTCAAAGAGGTTGAAACTCGAATTTAGAAGTGTGGGAAGTTCAGTTTCAAGTACCAGACAAGTTCGGTGCGAGTTCGTGATTACGGGGATCGTTCGAGAGGTTACGGTTCTGTCGTTTCGTGTGAGGACGTGATTTCTCGCGAGTCCGTCGAAACGGCGAGTTCTACTCACGCTTAGGATCATTTTGTATTTCTGAAATGATTGTCATGTGATCGGTTTTGAAGTGTATTTCGTTTCAAAAAGCTTTAAGAGTTGAAAACCGTTTTCGGAAAAATAACGTTTTATGGTTTTTATCAAATTTTATATGTGATTGTATGGACTGGATTGACTGGAATATTGCTTGATGTTATTTGTGTTTTCGTTGGAACTTTATCGGAATACGAATTGGACTCGAACGGAATTGCGAAAATGAGAAAAGCGGAATGAAATGGTGCACAGACAGAAGCGCACGAATCGTGCGCCTAGGGCACACTGATCGTGCGCCATGTTCGCAAAATGGTTTTTTAAAACAAGATCCAGTGCGCACGGGTCGTGCGCCTAGGGCACACGGACCGTGCGTGAGCTTCTGTCACCGGACACCGAATTCTCGTTTCGTCGCTCCTTTTGATTCCAAACCTCTTCTAATCTTCTTTCCAACCCTTTGTGATGAATTTTCACTTTTAAGACATTGTTTTTGACATGTTCAAAGATGGTTTTGGAAATTATCTTCAAATCTATAAATGTTTCAAAAACCGAATAGTAGTGCACGCGAGTGGGCATGGGTCATGTATAAAGGTCATGGAACTAAATGTTCAATTAATTGTTTAAAGGTAATGGAACTAAATGTTCTTTCAAGGTTAAGATATATATATTATATCAGAGGATGGGTGACGATCCAGTAGATTAGTACACTAGGGGAGGGGAAGTCATGAGCCCCGGAACCTAGGCCTCAGAGGTTTGAAGCTAGTGTAAACTAGTGGAGAGGTTCGACGGTAAAGGCGTGGTCATTATCGAAGATGGCTATGGCTTGAAAGGAAAAGTCATATGCACATAGGCCCTATATGGACTACGATTAAAGTAAGGAGGGGTTACGGTAGGACTCACTGAGATAATGTTTATTTCACCCATTATATGTTGTTGTTTTACAGAGAAACAGGGAAAGAAGAAAGCGACGAGGCACGAGTAGGTGACGTGCTAGAGGAGAAGTTAGAAGACTTGATCCTTTTATCTATGATATTGGATTCCCTTGTTGTCTTTGTAACTCGATAATGTGACTTGAATTTGTTTTAAGTTATGTAATCGTTTTCGCTTTTCTTGTGATGGTATTGAACACTAGGTTATAAAGATATTGAAAGACATGGAACCTATCTGGTTTTAATTGAATTATGGAATGTAAGACTGTTGATGTTAATCATCGAGAAAATTTTTAGTTGTGTTCAATATCTAAACAGGAAGTATTACTCTGATGTTTGCCATTTCGTGCATCTTAGCATTTCTATTTGATAGAAATATTAGGGTGTTACATGTTTTCAGGTACTTTAGGGTTCAATTAATTTTGAACTGTTCAAATACGCAAAGTTTGTTACTCAATAACCTGTTAGTTGAAAGAAAATAAATTTTTTTAAATAAAATACGTAAAGTGTAATACTAAGCAGTGTGCTTTTGGGTACTTTATCGGTCAAAAATATTTGAACTGTTCAAATACGTAAAGTTTGTTCCTCAGTAACCTGTTTGGTGGAAAAAAATAATTACATGACAAATTATGTAAAGTATGATGCTAAATAGTGTGTTTTCGGATGCTTTAGTGTTCGCAAAAAAATTAAACTATTCAAATATGCAAAGTTTGTGCCTCAATAGCCAGTTTGGTGGAAAAAAAAATATAATTTCGTGACAAAATACGTAAAGTGTGATGCTAAGCAGCATGTTTTGGGGTACTTTAGTGTTCGATTTTTTTTAACCGTTCAAATAGTCAAAGTTCATTTCTCATTTGTTGAAACAAATAACAATTTCGTGACAAATATGTAACGTGTGATGCTAAGCAATGTGTTTTTGGGTATTTTAGCATTCAGAAATTTTTTAACTTTTCATATACTCAAAGTTCATTCATCAATAACCGGTTTGGTGAACTTTTAGTGATTCCACCACTCTAAAAAATCAATATCTTTTTATACTTCTTCTGTTTATATTTTTATAATCTTCTTATTTGATTTGTACTTATAATTTAATTTTTATTCACATATATTAGATTATATATTTTAGAGTAAAGGCCCATTTGAGTCATTCACAATTTTTCAATACGACAAATTGTGAAGGACTCAAATGGGCCTTTACTCTATATTTTATAAACCAATACCGTTACTATGGTTTATGTGTATCGAACAATTTGTCTGGATTATATCTATGCACACTCTATTTTAAGTTTTAAGTTCACAATTACCTTTTTTTTATTACACAATTTTTTAATTCATATTTACCTTCAAGTTTTTTTCATGTTGAAATTTAAAAAACAAATTTTACCCAACAACAATTCTATATTAACTAAATTTTTTACACGCGGAACAGGTGAAGTAGCTAGTATACGTATAGTTCCTCTCTCTCTCTCTCTCTCCATCTTTGCAAATTGCAGTCTTCGACGCTCACCATCGCAAGACAGCCTCTCCTCCCCGGCTCCGCCGTCTTTGCACTTACCAGCGCCCTCAGCCCGTCACTCCACACCCGATGCGCTCGCGTCTAGCTTTCTCCAATAGTGTCGTCCGCGCGTCTCCTCTTCTTCTAGTGTTGAAGTAGCTAGTATACGTATAGTTCCTCTCTCTCTCTCTCTCTCCATCTTTGCAAATTGCAGTCTTCGACGCTCACCATCGCAAGACAGTCTCTCCTCCCCGGCTCCGCCGTCTTTGCACTTACCAGCGCCCTCAGCCCGTCACTCCACACCCGATGCGCTCGCGTCTAGCTTTCTCCTATAGTGTCGTCCGCGCGTCTCCTCTTCTTCTAGTGTTGGTGAGTGAGACTCTGAAAGTAAGAAATCAAAGATTTATGATTGTTCCTATTATAAAACTCAAAGATTTATGAAGTAGAAACCCTAATTGGAAGCAGATTTTTCAAATTTCTTGTTGCATGTTTTGTTTTTAATAGATTCCTCCACTCTAAGACTGTAAAATGGCTAATTTGAATTTCTGGCAATGGCTAATTGGAAGCAGATTCTTTGAATTTCTGGCTTTGGTTAATTTTTTTTTTGCTTAATTTACTGGTATTCAAATGTGAGTGTGGCTGGCAGTGGCTAAACTCAATGAAATTTCTTCTAATTTGTTGTTAATGGATTTGCTATGGTAGTGGCTAAAACAGTGATTTCATGACAGGCTAGAAAAATATGTTGCCAGCTTGAATAGCCTATAAACTTAATTTCCCCTAATTTGCTATGACTTAATCGGTACTTAAGTTCCCTGAGACTTCATATGTGATTTTAAAAAAATTTGCACCTCGCTCCGGTAGACATGGTATGGATGCATATGCACACAAAAAAAACCACTTAGAAGCGTTATACGGTACCATTAGAGCGTATATAATGAGAGGCTGAAAGGAACAAATTATGGCCATTTATCAAATCATGAACGGTCAAGATTAAAATAAAAAGTCATTTGACTTTCAAGTGGTCACGTGATCACTAAACAAGTTTTAATCATAACTATCTATGTACGGTTAAACAATCAAGATTTACCCCTCTGTTATTAAAACTCATCCCACTTGAAACACCATTAAGCCATAACCATACTTGGATCCATTTTTACAGAAAGTCACAAACCATATATTTTGTGATGATGTGTTAACCAGTCTATTTCAATTTCTTAAAATTGGTTGTGGTTATCTGCTAGTTTTAACCGGTCAGTGAATTGGATATTTGTATCCAAACCATTTCTCATCTTTTCTGAAGTTTCGACATTCTCGATTCACTCGTAGCTCTCTGCAAAGTAAGCTTCCGCGCATGGTTTAGAGTCGAGCGGCGAAGACAACTAAACAGAACAAACGCCCTTGAACAATGAATAGGTATGCTCTTCCACTTTTGAGGACTTTCAATCCTAATCCTTTTACTGAATTTTTTTCCATCAAATTTCCCCCTTTCTTATTGGGTTTTACTTCTAGGTATACTAGGATAGCAATTTTGATGTTTTCCACGTCATTTTGCTCTTCAATTTTTATTTTTGTTTTTATTTTTATACCTGCAATGTGGTTTTCTATGTTTTGGGGTCTAATTGAGTATTTGGTATAACAGGATGATAAAGAAGACTGTTTCAAATGTCAGTGCACTGAAAATTCCAAGCAAGTCTTTTTGTTCTGAGGTGGTGAAACTTCCTGGTTCTGCTAGTTTAGAACCTTCCAATGTAAGGAAATAACCTTATCTCATATCAATAATTCTGTTTTTATATTTTTTAATATTTTGGGGGCTTACCGCTTACATTATTTCATTCGACAATTCTAGCTTATGAGTTGAAATACACAATATGGATGGTTCTAATTACATGCCCACATAAAAGAAATGACATGTCAGTAAAAAAATGAACAAATAGAAAGATAATATTGACATTTACTGTATTCCAACATAGTCATGTGTTATCAAGGAGATAGGAAAGGGGACATATATAGGTGGCAGATGATGTCTATCTTAAAATGGTATCATGGAGAGTTGGAGATGGATCTAGCTCCGTAAAGTGAGCAACTCACTCTAGAGTGTAAAGTAAGTAATCTCAACCATTATTGAGAAAATCAATGGACAAATCTTAAATGTCTTTGAAATAACAACCCTTGATTTTCTCATTAGTAGTTAAAATGATTTGCTTTACTCTCCACTGACTTTGGAGGAACCAAATATCATGAAGACAATATTAGAAATTTTTGAAATTGAATGGGTTTACTGGGGAAGTTAAGGAAGGGATGTTCTCTTTTCAATGGAAACTTAAGAATTTAGATTCTGCAACTTCAAGGTTTAAGAATTAAATTTGATCATTAAGTTTGCTTCTAGTGTTTCTAACTGACCATTTGGCATGGATCATATACTTAACGATTTCAAATTGTGACCCTGTTGGTAAAGCTCTTCAAATTTCTTCTCTTGCAGATTGAGGAGTACTGTTTTTTAATATTAAATGAAAGATATAACCATATTTACTTTAGTACTCTTAGGAAACAATCACAAACAGAAAGTCATATGACTCCTTTTATTCTTATGGAGAAAATTTTATTATATACTTGTTTGGCATCATGTTGAGCTTTTAGATGATAGTCATTTTCAAATTGTAATTTTATATAACTGTTTGGCCATCTGGTTGAGATTTGAGTTTATCATTATTCCTATGAATGACTCTTCAAAATTTTCCAATTAATATACCTAGTATTTTAGTTGAAACGTGATGATACAATCCTTTTCTCTACTGATTTTGGGTGAACTAAAGGCTTGTAACATAGTTTTCATTTCTGGTTTCTAGTTTTACTTTTGGTAGTTTATTCTTGTTCCATTAATTAAAGGGATGATTGTGATGATTCCTGGTGCACACCTTCTTCATAATCTTTGTCTTTGTCATCACTTCTTCCATACTCCTTTTATGTCTTTGTGCTTTCTCAATTGAAAGATAATGATTTGCCACTGGAATAGAAAATGAAAATTGCATAATTTGTATTCTTGAAAACATGCAGGAGCATGAGAAGAGGCAGACTATCATAAAAAATATTCCAGAATATGATATTGCTATTGTTGGAGGCGGCATGGTTGGCATGTCTCTAGCTTGTTTCTTAGGTAGGTAATACTCTACTTGCAATGGTGTATGTCGGGGTCATATTTTTTCTAGACTACATTAGATTTTATCATGCCATCATCTGTATCGTTAATGAGGAGGGATAGTTTTAGGTAGATATGCTTTTGCTTTAGCAATGTCTTTAACTAATTACTATGGGTCCGTTTGGTTGAAGAGAAAGAGGGAAGAGAGAATCTTTTCTCTCTTCTCTTTTTCTATTGTTTGGTACACTTTCTTCTCTCTTTCTCTCTTCCTTCTTTCACCTCAAACAAACACACTTTGTGCAATAAAAAGTCATTCTCTCTTCTCTCTTTCTCTCTTCCCTTTCTCGTTTCAACCACACAATAGAAAGTCATTCTCTCTTCTCTCATTCTCTCTTCCCTTTCTCTTTCGCTCTAACCAAACGGACCCTATAAGTTATTGGATTTTAGATATTTTCCCCTCCAGTTCAGTGGAAGGGGGAAGATTTCTGGCTAGGGGGGATACCCTGTGTCTGTTAGTGGAACGAGGAGACTCCTTAAGGGAAAACCTTGTGTTGTGTAATTGTGTTGTTGATTTTGTACTGAGGTCTGGTCAACTCAGTAATACAGAACCATTGTCCTTTTTGTTTAATTCTTGAGTCTAAAATGTGTACGAGCATGTTGTGTTTTCGTCTTTTCAATATATCTATGTTTCTCATTTACTTATGTCTCTAGTCGGTATTCTATAATTTGGTATGAACCATGCTAGGAATAATATAAGGAAGAGAACAATTTTTTTTTGGGGGGGGTGTTTGATAAAACAAGATAAGCATACAATGAAAACAAATAGTTATCAAATTTATGATGATGAAGAGTATTACTTTTGTTCCATAAAGTTATTGAAGCAACAAATCTGGCCAATTGTTTTGTTCTTCCAGCTAGTATGCCAATGACAAAGCAATTGAGTGTCGCAATTATTGATAGCAATCCGGCTCTGGGAAGTGGCTTGTCAATCAAGAAGGAAGACCCCCCTGATCCTAGAGTCAGTACAGTAACTCCAGCTAGTATATCTTTTCTCCAAGGTATCTGGTTTTTAAGGTTTGTTATTAACTATCATTGTGGTTTCAATTTCAAATTGTCTTTTTTTTTTGCACTTTTTCTATGAACAGATGCAACCAAAATTTTATTACAAAGAAAATGACGAAACAACCATAAAAAAGGTACAGCAAGAAGCATACACACACATATAGTGAGAAATTCTATCTTATATGGGAGTGAGAAAAGTCATTCTCAACCTTCAGATCAAAATAGATGGCTCAGATTAAAAAACCAAATTTAAAACTCACATGCCTCCTCTTTTCACCAATTCATCTCTAAAATTCCTCCATTCTCCAACTTTCTTTCACGCACCGCGTCTTCTAGGGCTGGAAGAATCTAAGCATTATATTCCTAGCTCCAAAGATATCTGTTAGGAATCAGAAATTGAATTAAAAAGAAAGAACTGTTTTAGAAGTGACTCTTAACACTTGATCTTTTTTCAGATGCCGGTACTTGGAAATATGTTGAACAAAATAGACATGCTTATTTTCAGAAAATGCAGGTATTTTTTTCCCTCATTTATATATCGTGTATGCATATATGTGCATAGATATGTATATGTTTACATATGTATGGTTCTAGAAGTGTAAAGTTGTTAGAAGCTTATTTAGGGAAATGTTGCGCACATGGATGCTATTCGCTCACGTTTACATCACTTGTATGATTGTTTGCCAACTGTATTATGAGAGCAAAGTTGGGATCTGGCTGGGAGTCTCGGTCGGCCCTTAACTTGTATTTGAAAAAATGTGAAGCCTTGTAATTTATTTACCCTTGTTAATCTGTGAATGAGATCTCCAATACAATCCAGATCTTCTTCATTTTAACATTTAATCATTCATTTTCTACCTTCATGCCAAAACTGAACCAAAGATGCTTAGGCAAGGTGCCTGGGGTTTCTTGTCTCTTGAAGTTTTAGGTGAGGCCCCTTCAGTCAAGGGCTTGCTGTTTGCTCCATTTTGGGCCTTCTAAACTGCGTAACCTTCACTGCCTCACTAGGCTCTATGGTTTTTTTCTTTGACTGAAAAACAAAAAAAAAAGGAACTAAAATCCTTTCATATTCTTTTTTACGGTAAAGGGGTGGTGGGAATTGGTCAGGTCAGGGTAAGCTTTATGTTTTGCACGCTTAGTATTTCCGAAACCGATAGTCTAAGCTTGAATTGTTTAAACTAATATAGACATTTTTTAAAGATCTAGTTTAATCTGAAAAGCCTATTTCAGAGTCTTCCCCTTTAGATAGACTCCAAGCCTACCAATAAATTGGTTAACAAACCTAAACCTTAAATGGGCTAACCTGTATAAAAATTCAATGTAATAATAACAAAACAATAATATTATTTAAATTTACTTAAATAGGCAGATCTGCAAGTCCTCATAGTCTTCTGGGAAGGCCTAAAACCGGACCTTTTTAAGTAAATAGATGTTAAAAGAAGTCTTGCTTTAAATTGTTTGGTAAATACAAAACAAATAGTTTTTAATACATGCATATACATGCTAAAAAATACCAAAGACATGCTCATAATTCAGTGCAAAAAGGGAAGATGATGAAATCAATAAAAAAACAGACCAAAAAGGAAGTGTGAGTGTGAAGAATACAACAAAGAAACATAAAGTAAACTGAGACCTACATGAACAAAGACTCGTGGGAGTACATGACGGGCATGAACAGGCACGAGTGAGCACTTGTCAGCTAGCAGTGAATGTGCCTAAAGTGCCGGGCTTGCCAGAGGGAAGTGAGAAAAAAAGACCAAAAGGAAGCCATTCCATCTAAGAGGAAGACTGGAGAAAAACTCAGGAAAAACCATTTAAAAACTCCTGCTCTGATTGGTTTTATTGAAAGTGAAACTTTGGATTTTGATATAGCCCAATGGTGACAATCTGTCAATTGAACCGTATAACCAACTCCACCTAGTGGAGCAAGCGACCAGTTGCTCTTGTTATTGGTTGTTATATTCATTCACTTACCCTAGTTAAGCAGCTAACTTAATTTAGCCAAGTGTTTTTATGTGCTTCTTGCTTCAAAGTAGTTGATTTGCTTTATGCCCCAAGGATGACTTTTTACTTTGATTATTACTTTTTGCATTCCTTTATTCAATTCAGAATTTCATTTTCTTTTATATCTTCGCAGGTCTGGGATTATACTGGTTTGGGGTTTGCTAGATATGATGCAAGAGATGTAAATAAAGAATTTCTAGGGTAAGTTGGAATATATGTTATAGTGAAGCATATCTCTTTGCAAAAGCCATTGCATTACTAATTGCAAAAACTTGATAACTCAGGTGTGTAGCAGAGAATAAAGTTCTCCATAGTGCCTTATTGTCATGCATAAAGGTATACTTCACGTTGTCTGTGCGATATGAGGGATGTAATTACATGGTTTATTGTGATGTAACTTCTCATTGACTTTGAAATAATGGAGCACAATGTTATATAATAGGTTATTGTTGAAATATGGGTTTTAGCTAAAATAAGGAGAATAGAAAGAAAAAGACTCTTGAAATATGTAATATGATTTTTTTTTCTTTATTCAAAGAGGATCAATAGTGTTCCCACTTCCCCTCTATATCATTTGTTACTGTTGAAGTATGGCTTTTAGCTAAAATAAGGAGAATAGAAAGAAAAAGACTCTTAATATGTAATATGATTGATAACAACTTGATACAAAGACTAAACACTAATATTATTTATAGAAATATGTAATATGTCTCCACTTTTGTTACTATGCACTAAATTACGCTCTGAATAGTAAGCTTGCTAATACTTGTGTAAAATGTAAATTAAATGAAATATTGTCTTGTCCTTGGCTACTATAGAAATTTTCATGTAATTCTGGCAGTTCACTTTTATCTTACGTTTTAATATCCGGACCATTATGTCAATATATTTAGCTATCTTTTGACTGCTTCCATGGTTTTTCATCAAGAACTTCGATTATTTTAATTTTTTGACCAAAAAGAACTTTGATTATTATCAATAGTAGAATTTGTTATTCTAAGGCATGATTCTTACATTAAATTGAGAACTTCAAACTTCTTTACAGGATTCTGATTTCAAGACAACATTCTATCCATTGAGGTTAAGTTCAATGGCTTTGAATACAAACTCTATTTCTTTGGTGAAAGACAATTTGGCATCCGAAGAATCGTCATCAGCTCCAGGTCATAGTTCAAAGCTCCAACTTAGTGACGGCAGTAGCATATACGCCAAATTGGTGGTAATTGAAAAATTGCTTACTTGTTATGTTGCAATGCTACAAATAGTGATGTAATCATGCTTAACTTACATTCTAGGGGACAATTAGCAACAATCTGATTATTATAATTTAATATACTATAGTTGTTGTCTAATCACATGGATGCTTGTTTTGAAGGTTGGGGCTGATGGAGGAAAATCACGTGTTAGGGAATTAGCAGGATTCAGAACAACAGGATGGAATTACTCTCAGAATGCAATTATCTGTACTGTAGAACATACTTCTGAAAACTACTGTGCATGGCAAAGGTTTCTACCTACAGGTCCAATTGCACTTTTACCCATGGGTGATAAATTTAGCAATATTGTTTGGACCATGAGTCCAACAGAAGCAAACGATTGCAAATCAGTCACCGAAGATATTTTTTTGAAGGATGTGAATTCTGCTCTAGATAATGGATATGGACCTCATCCTACTACATCAAACTCATTAGGAACTCGAGACTTGTTTTCTTGGCTTAAAACAGATGCTACTTCATCAGCTAATGAATTATTTGAAATTCCTCCAAAAGCAATAAGATTGGCATCTCAAAGAATGGTGTTTCCTCTGTCTTTAAGGCATGCCAATTCATATGCATCAAAACGCGTGGTTCTAATTGGAGATGCAGCCCACACCATCCATCCTCTTGCTGGTCAAGGAGTTAATTTGGGATTCGGAGATGCATTTTCTCTTTCAAGAGTTATTGCAGAAGGAATTGCTTTGGGATCCGATATCGGAGAGGTATGTTATCTCTCCATTGTTTATATTTATATCATGCTTTATATAAAATTGAAAACTAAAGGGAATTGCTATATGAACCCATTAATTAACTACAAAGTTGAATACCGAGATTCTTCATTCTGGTACTGTTAGCTTCCTGCTAACAAAACTATGGATTATAGAAACTCTAGGGGGCTGGGACGGTGGCCAGCTGATCCCTAGGGTGTTATTTTATTTATGACAGAAGAAAGAAGAATACACTGATGCTCTCTAAGCACCACCAACTGATATCTAATCAGTGGAATATGAATGGATATCTAAGCATGTCCTCCCCCTTATCTGATACCCTCTTTATATAATAGGGGTATAGAGCACAAGGTACTAACAACTTAGAATAACCAACTAACCAATAACTAACTAACAAAATCACAGTAACTACTAACAGAATATGGAATAACTATACAAAATACAAACAGATCCTAACTAATCTTTACTCCTCCTTGTATATACCTGAAGGGGCCTAACAATGCCTCCCTCCCCCAAAGCAACCTTGTCCTCAAGGTTGAAGTGAGGAAACTGTTTCTTTACTGCGGCCTCTTCTTCCCAAGTAGCATCCTCTGTTGAGAAGCCCTTCCATTGTACCAGAATCTGTTGTACCTCTTGTCCCTGCTTTTGCACAGTTTTTCTCTCTAGAATTTTCTCTGGCTCAAACACTTCAGTTGTTCCCTGCAGTTCTTCCGGCAATTTTTCCTCTATAGGATGATCCCCAATGGCCAGTTTGAGTTGTGAAACATGGAATACTGGGTGGATTCTTGCTGTCTCAGGCAGTTTCAGCTGGAAGGCAACTGCTCCAATTTGCTTAGTTACTAAGAAAGGCCCATAGTATCTGGCTGCCAGTTTGGGATGCAGCCTAGTGGGCATTGAGACCTGCCTATGAGGTCTAATTTTGAGGAACACCTTATCTCCCACCTTGATTGTGGATGGTTTTCTGTGAGCATTAGCATACTTGCTCATCTGCTCTTGTGCCTTTTGCAAGTGGAGTTTCAGCTGTTTGAGGGCCTCATCCCTAGCTAATAAGTCTTGGGCTACTGCCTCTACCATTGTTTCTCCTGGTATGTATCGAGTTATTGTGGGTGGAGGCCTGCCATAAACTACTTCAAAAGGGGTAGTTTTGATGGATTTTTGGAAGCTGGTGTTGTACCAGTATTCTGCCCAAGGCAAGTACTGGAGCCAGGCTCTGGGTTGTTCAGCACAGAAGCATCTTAAGTATGTTTCCAATACTCTATTTATCACTTCAGTTTGGCCATCACTTTGTGGATGATAGGCTGTACTCATCTTCAACTTGGTGCCCTGCTGTTTGAATAGTTCCTGCCAGAAACAGCTTAAGAAGAGGGGGTCTCTGTCACTCACGATTGACTGGGGAATCCCATGCAGTTTCACTATCTCTTTAATGAAGCTATCTGCCACTGTTTTAGCTGTGAAAGGGTGCTTTGAGGGAATAAAATGGCTATACTTACTCAACCGATCCACCACTACTAGAATCACCTCATATCCTTTTATCTTAGGCAATTTGACAATGAAATCCATACTCAACTCCTCCCACACACAATTAGGTATTGGGAGGGGTTGCAAGAGCCCTGCGGGAGAACAGGCAAGGTACTTACTTTTCTGACATACTGGACAGGATGCTACATATTTGGTGATATCCCTTTTTATTCCTACCCAATAGAGTGACTGAGCTATTCTTCTATAGGTTCTATATATACCGGAGTGTCCTCCTGTAGGGGTGGAGTGATATTCTTCTAAGAGTGTGGGTATCCACTGTGAACTGGCTGATATGACTAGCTTTCCTTTATAGTGTAGCCTGCCTTGCTCTATAGTGTAATGAGTATGAGAGTTAGGGTCCTTTGTGAGGTCCTCTTTAATTTTTTTTAAGCACAGGGTCTTGTTCTATTTCGGTATTAATGCTGTCAATCCCTAGCCATGTAGTCTTACTCATAGATTGTATTTCTACCTCTTCATATTGTCTTGACAAGGCATCTGCCACCTTATTGGTGGATACCTTCTTATATATGATCTCAAAATCGTACCCCAATAATTTAGCAATCCAATTTTGTTGGTTTTGTGAGATGACAGTTTGCTCTAAGAGGAACTTCAAGCTTTTGTGGTCCGTGTAGACCTGAAATCGTCTACCTATTAGATATGGCCTCCAATGTTGAATGGCTAAGACTAGAGCCATTAGCTCCTTTTCATAGGTGGATTTGGAGAGGGATTGGTCAGACAATGCTTTACTAAAATAGGCTATAGGTTTCTTTTGTTGTGTTAAGACTGCCCCTAATCCCACACCCGAAGCATCGCATTCTATGCAAAAGGTTTCATTGAAATTGGGCAAGGATAGAACAGGTGCTGTTGTCACTGCTCTCTGTAGCTTCTGGAAGGCCTGGGTGCTATCTATTGTCCACTCAAACTGCCCCTTTTTCAAGAGATTGGTGAGGGGTCTAGCAATTTTACCATAGTTGCTTACAAATTTCCTATAGTAGCCCGTGAGGCCTAGAAATCCTCTCAAAGCTTTTATTGATTTAGGGGTGGGCCAATTTAGGACTGCTTCTATCTTTTGAGGATCCATAGATACTCCTTGTGCCTTAATGACATGGCCCAAATACCTCACCTCTTCCTGACCTAGTTCACACTTTTTTTAAGTTCGCATGGAAGGAATTTTCCTCTAGGGTTTTCAGGACTTGTTCTAAGTGTGTTAAGTGCTCAGCCCATGACTTGCTATAGACCAATATATCATCAAAAAAAACAAGGACACACTTCCTAAGATAAGGTTTAAAAGTTGTATTCATAGCACTTTGAAAAGTGGCTGGGGCATTGGTAAGTCCAAAGGGCATTACAAGGGTCTCATAATGTCCTTGGTGTGTCCTAAAGGCTGTCTTATGGATGTCCCCCTCCTCCATTCTAATTTGGTGGTATCCAGCTCTTAGATCTATTTTGGAGAAGAAACAGGCTCCGTGCAACTCATCAAGCAGCTCCTCTATAACAGGGATAGGGAACTTGTCAGGGATGGTGGCCTTATTTAAAGCCCTATAGTCTACACAGAATCTCCAACTCCCGTCTTTTTTCTTTACTAAGATCACTGGACTAGAATATGGGCTGTTGCTAGGCCTAATGATGCCTGATTTCAGCATTTCTTCTACTTGTTTTTCTATTTCATTCTTTTGTAGGTGGGGGTATCTATAAGGCCGGACATTAATAGGGCCCTCTCCACTCTTAATGGGGATTTTATGGTCCACTCCTCTCTTTGGAGGTAATCCTACAGGCTCCTTAAAGACTTTGCAGTATTGTTCCAGTAATTTCTTAACCTCCTCATGCTGACCGTTGCCTTCTATGCTTCCTAACTCACACCCTAGCTTCTCATATCTAGCCTTAGAGTTCCAAACTACAGCTATGGCATCTATTTCAGTTAATTTACAAAACTGTTGAGGTGAAATTAGGGACTTACCAAGGCTAGGATCCCCCTTGATCTCCACAGGGCCTTGGGGGGTGTTGAATTTCATTGTTTGATGCTGCCAGTTTGTTTGCACATCCCCCAGCGTTGCTAGCCATGCTATCCTCAGCACCATGTCCACCAAGGTAGACAAGTTCGTAATCCGAGGTAGGAACGGTGAGGGGTCATAGGTTCGTAAAGCACGGGTTCGTAGCACGAAACGTAGTTCCTATGAAATTGTCCAACTAGTATATATATGCATATAAAATCATATGAATAGAGATAAAAATCATAAATAAGTAAAAAAAAATCACAAAAACACCACAAATTCTCAAGAACTTCAATGTCATACACACAACATATAAGTCTTTAACAACATAATAGGGCCATAAAGGCACAAAAACAAGTCTAATAAGGTCTTAAATGCAAATCAACTAGAGATTGAGATACTTTGAAGCATCAAAATCATCCTCTCCATCGTCTTCATCTTCTCCACCTCCATCCTCTTGTCCTTCATCTTCTCCACCTCCATCCTCTTGTCCTTCATCTTCTCCATCATCTTCTCCTTCATCTTCTCCATCATCTTCTCTTTCATCTTCTCCACCTCCATCCTCTCCATCTACATCCTTTCCTCCAACTCCATCAACTTCTAACTCTCCTCCAACTCCACCTCCATCCACTTCATCTACACCACCTTCAACATACTCAAAAATAGGAGTTTGATCCATTTCCATTCTCCTAAAATCAGGGTCATAATCAGGCACATCCTCCTCTGAAACTTCATCTACACCTACAACATCCTCTACAACATCTTCATCACCTGAAACCCACTCACTGTCGGATATAAGGTTTTCAATTTCACGTTCTCTTCTAACTTTCTTCTTCCTTCTCAATTTTGAATTAACCATCATAAAGACAACATCATTCATTGTCTTTGCCTTCAAACGGTTTCTTCTCTTTGTGTGCACCTAAATAATGAACAAATACAATTTAAGACAAGAAAGATAAAGTATCTTATAATTCAAAGTCTAGATTTTTGAAATCTTACCATCTCAAAGGCACTCCAATTACGCTCACATCCAGATGAACTAGCAGTCAAGCTCAGAATACGAATGGCAAAAGATTGGAGCTCTGGATATTCAATACCATAAGACTCCCACCAATCTGCTGGGTCCTTCTTATCTAGATTTATTCTGGCCATATCACAACCAAAATACCCTGTTCTTTTCTTAAACTCATCCATCTGTATATCAATCTTAGCTCTTAAAGCTTTATCAGGCACTAATCTATCCATTACATCCAATAAGCCCTTTCTAACTTCAGTGTCAGCTCTAAAGTTAGGGCCATATTGCCTTTGAGGATTGAGGAAATAAGCTGCAGCATGTAATGGCCTATGAAGCATTGAGTTCCATCGTGCATCAATCAATGTCCAATAACAAATGTACCTTTTTCGAACATTACGAAAATTAGCTTGAATCTCCTCCTTAGACCTATCCATTGCTTCATACACAAACCCCATGGCTGGTTTCTGATCGGAGTCAACCAAACGAAGTACCTTAACAAGAGGAAGTGCACCCTTCAAGCAATTTACAACATCCTTCCAAAACCCCTGGATATCCAAAACAATTCCCTCAACTTCTTTGCCCTTCTTTGTCTTTGCATTACGATTATCCTTCCATTCTTTGCTTGTAAACATTCTAATCAAACAATCCTTGTGCTCATGCAAGCATCCTAAAGTAAGGTAAGAGGTGGCAAAACGAGTTGCACCCGGCCTCACCAATTCTCTTTGTGAAGTGTGTTGTTGCAAAATAGAAATCAATGAAGTTCTTTGATAAATGAATTTGGTGATTTTCTTACCCTTAGGAATTGCAGATGCATGATAAGGAATGCTCATCAAATCTTCTAACATCAAATCAATAGAGTGAGCAGCACAAGGAGTCCAATACAATTGTGGTCTTTTCTTCATCAACAGCTCACCGGCCAATACACAATTGGCTGCATTATCAGTCACTACTTGGACAACATTTTCAGCTCCAACTTGTTCAACCATCTCATCTAGCATTTTGAATATGACTTCACCTGTTTTGGATATGTGAGATGCATCTACAGATTTCAAGAAGACGGTGCCTTTGGGAGAATTCACCAAGAAGTTCAAAATTGACCTCCTCCTCCTATCAGTCCACCCATCAGTCATTAAGGTACACCCAATTTTCCTCCATTCATCCCTATGCTCTTGTAACCTTTCATTAGTTAACTTCACTTGCTGTTGTAAGTATTTCACTCTAAGCTCATAATAGGATGGTGGTACAAATCCTGGCCCATGTTTACAAACCAAATCAAACATATTCTTGTATTCTTCACTCCTTGCACAATTGAATGATATAGCATTGTTGATGAAGAAATCTGCAATTGCCAAACATGCATCTTCTTTAATACTCTTCTTGAACATACTACCAATGGTAATTTGTTTAGCACACCTTCTTTTGAAGAGTCCCACTCCCCCACTTCTAGCAACTGGCTCATTAGACACTCGTTTTGTACCAATACCAGCACTACTGCCGCTAACTTCAACATCCTCCTCTTCTTCGGGAATTGTTTTGTTGATCAAACTTTGTTGCAATTTAGAGCAATTTACCAACATTTCTTTCTTCACATCTTTAGGAACAGTAGGGCATGATCCAACATCCTTTGCAGTTCCGGCTAAATGATGCTTCAACCGGTAAATACTTCCATGTACGACTTTTTCACAAAACTTGCATTGAATTCTCCTATTGCCTTCTTCAAGCGAAATGCCATATTTCCATGCTGGATCAGTTTTGCTACCAGCAGCATTTCTAGGCAACTTTTTTTTCCTAGATGTCTTAGACACACTTGGATTGGAGCTCCCAACAGAATTTTCAGCACCAGTATTAGGAGTTGATGAAGCCATTACAATACTCAACTATTTAAAAAAAACACAACACAACACAACACACAACAACAAAAAAAGATCAGAATGTGAGGGTTCACGAATAACAGAGTATATCAGAATGTGAGGGTTCACAACAAAAAACAACGCAGTAAATGAACAAGAAAGAAGTCAAGAACAGAGCATATCAACAAGAACAGAGATTCAGAGAACATCAACGTGAACAGAGCAAAAGAAAAAAAAACAGAAAAAGAGGGTTCACGAATACGAACCAAGAAGGAAGAAGGAAGATGTCGACCAGAGGTGAAAACGAGCCACGTCGTCGCCGCAGGAAGTCCCGTCGCCGCCGCAGGAAGCCACGCCGTCGACTGTGCTGGCGTTCTTGAGCGCACACAGTGAAAGGGAAGAGAAGAGGTTCGTGTGCGCCGTTTGTGAAACAGAGGCCAATTGAAAGAAATTTTAGGGTTTTCTTTTATACCCAATTTGACCCGGATCCGAAATTTGGCTTAAAAAACCCGCGTGGAGAGGAGCGGACCCGACCCAACGCTCCCAACCGCTCCTCTGCGCTCCTGTCCGCTTCTACGCTCCCAACCGCTCCTGCAAGCGCTCCTGGCGCTCCCATGCAGATTGCGCTTCTATGCTGGAACGGGAGCGGTGGGTACCCATAGGTTCGTAGGAGCGTACGCTCCTACGCTCCGGAGCACGCTCCTGTCTACCTTGATGTCCACACCACCAAGTTCAAAGATCAGGGCATCTACCACACACTCATAGTTCCCCATAGCTAACTGTATGCCTGTGCATTTTCCCAGAGTGCTTTTCTTGTTTCCATCCCCTAATTTGACGCTGTAGATTCCCCCGGTGTCCATCTTCAATCCCAATCTCTCAATCAGCTCCTTTGAGATGAAGTTGTGAGTTGCCCCACTGTCAATGAGCACTATAATGATTACTCCATTAATTATGACCCTTATTTTCATGGTTTTGGGCTGAGTTAATCCCATGGATGTGAATTGAGATAGCTCTATGCCGTTTAGTTCTTGGTCGTCTTCTCCGTCGGTGTCATCACTATGGTCGTCGTCGTTCTCAAGTTGAATGATTTCCCCTGCATCGTCTATGTCTTCATGATCACCTAGGACGATTACCCTCAGGTTCCCTTCCGGGCAGCGATGGTCTTGGCTAAAGGGGCCTTCGCACGAGAAGCACAGTTTTTCTCTCCACCTCCTTGCGTGCTCTGCTTTAGGCAGGAAGCGCGTACCCACGTTCCTGGTCTGCGTCTTAGTCCCTGGGATCTTGTTGTTGTTCGCGTTGGAGGTAGGAGTAGAAGCCCTCACCGTCGCTCTTGAATTTCCCCCAGGATCGTGCGCTGAATGCCGTGACCCGTTCGGGTCGTCGTGTGACCCGGTTCGCGCGCTGATGCTGTTCCCACGATGGCGAGGGTCCCTGAATTTTGATGGAGTGCTTGCTGGGGTTCTTGTATCTCTTTGCGCTTCTTCAATTTGTCGAGCCAAGGATAGAGCCTTGACTAATCTTTTCGGATCTTGGATTCTTACCTGGTCGCGAATTGATTTGCGCAACCCAGCGAGGAAGTAGCCCATCATAATGTGCAATGGTGTTCCTTTGGCCTGTGCTAAGAGTAATTCGAATTCGCGAATGTAATCGTTGACACTTCCTCGTTGTTTGATTGCTGATAATCGTTCATGAATTGAACCTTGCGCGCAGTCCCCAAATCTTTCCAAGAGCGCTTCTGACAGTACATCCCAGCTTGGTTCATCGACGTCTTCCTTCCAATACTGAAACCAGTGAATGGCCTCGCCCTCCATGCAGATTAGGGCAAGCCTCAGCTTCTCGTCGTCGTCTTGAATCTGTTGGAGTTCAAAGAACTTCTCTGCCTTCGTAATCCACCCCAAGGGATCGTCGCCTTCGAAGGTGGGTAATTCCACCTTCTTCGTCCACGCCCGAGTGATCTCGTTACGAACACCCCCATCCTCTTCGCTGGTATGTCTTGGTCGTCTCACGGTGCCCTTGTCCCTGGGTGGTTCTTGTTTCTTGTGCAGTTCTTGAATGGCTTTCAACATATCTGCAAATTTCTGGTCAATGCCTTCATTCATGGTTTGGAATTTCTGGTCAATGCCCTCATTCATGGTTTGGAGTTTCTCGTCTATTTTCTTCTCCATTGCAGTGACCTCTGAATCATTACGGCTTGCTCCCTTCGTCATCGAATCCGGTAGGTCGGACCAATTGTTAGCTTCCTGCTAACAAAACTCTGGATTATAGAAACTCTAGGGGGCTGGGACGGTGGCCAGCTGATCCCTAGGGTGTTATTTTATTTATGACAGAAGAAAGAAGAATACACTGATGCTCTCTAAGCTCCACCAACTGATATCTAATCAGTGGAATATGAATGGATATCTAAGCATGTCCTCCCCCTTATCTGATACCCTCTTTATATAATAGGGGTATAGAGCACAAGGTACTAACAACTTAGAATAACCAACTAACCAATAACTAACTAACAGAATCACAGTAACTACTAACAGAATATGGAATAACTATACAAAATACAAACAGATCCTAACTAATCTTTACTCCTCCTTGTATATACCTGAAGGGGCCTAATAGGTACTCTGATCTAAATTACATGAAGCCACACCACATTGATCAATTTCAACTCGTAGGCTATAGTTTTTGTATTATCGCAAGAAACTCAAGTCCCACATCGATTAGAGATATAAGGTCTAAAAAGAGTATATAATGAAAGAGCATCCCTCACCTTACAAACCGATGTTGTAGGATTGAGTTAGGCCCAATCCAAATTTTAAGATGGTATCAAAGCCTATTCTAGATCCACCGGGCCACCCACCATTATCATCCACGCACCAAGCCCATATAGTGTTGGGCGTGAAGGGGTGTATTATTGGGAGGAAGCCAAGTCCCACATCGACTAGAAATAAGGTCTAAACAGAGTATATAATGAAAATATCCCTCAACTTACAAGCCGGTTTTGTAGGGTTGTTAGGCCGAACCCAAATTCTAAGATGTATCATGAGGCATGAACATTAGGTTGCTCGGTATCCATAAATGTGTTAATAAAGGAAATTTCAAGAATCTCAGCTATTGACTATTGAAATTTAAATTTTAAACCTCTTTTCTAAATTTTACATCTTTTCCAAGACAAGGTGTATATGTGGAACTTCTTGATTACTTGTAACGTGTACATGCATATAAAAGTGATATGGTTCTTTCATCTTGTTAATGCTGATCTGCAGGTAAATTTGTTAAAGAAGTACGAAACAGAGAGGAAACCGGAAAATATAGCGATGATGGCGATCCTTGATGGTTTCCAAAAAGCTTATTCTATTGATTTTGGACCTCTTAATTTTCTGCGAGCTGCAGCCTTCAGTGGCGCAAACTATATATCACCACTCAAGAAAAGCATCATCTCTTATGCTTCAGGGGAGAATAAATTGCCCCTTTTCTTCTAAGCAGAGAATCGTCATTTAGGTAAAAGGATTGATTGGCTGCATTGTCCACATGGTCAATCCTTTTTTGTGCTACTGTCATGCATCATGCAAAATAAGTTTTAGCCAAGTTTCAATAACATATTTTTGTATTTATTTTCTGGGTATTGAGGAAGAATCAGAATATGTTAGTGGTTGTATTTATTCTCTTTAACTTTGTAAAGTTGTTTCTATGCAACAATGGATGGAAGTTCGCCAGTCTTGCATAATCTGTTGAGGAGAAACTTTTTGCTGTTTTTTTTAATTATTGATTGTAATTACAATTTTTCCTTCCTTTTTTATTGTGTTTCCTCTTTTCAAATCTTTATATTGGAAACCTTGAAAATGACTTTATTTTCTGTAATTAGTAAATGAGGCATTTTGGTTGGAAGATATAGAATTTGAATCAGTCTATTGATTGAAAATAAGAAAGATCAATTCGATGTTGGGGGAGGTCAACTTTGAAAGTTTACATGTTGAATAACAATGGTGATGGGAGAAGTAACTTGACACAATAACAATAGATCATTGGCTATTCTCTCTTATATTAAAATAAGTGGTTTTAGTTCTTCACTAAATGTGGTATTAATGGCCATTCTACAGTTTCAACTGTTCTTAGGGTCTGTTTTTTGAGATTATAAAATCAAATTCTTACCATTGAATAGACATTTAACAGACAGTTTCAAATACCTATACATTTTTATTGAGTTTTTGCATTTCATAGACAATTTTATAAAAAAAAATTAGAAACAGAAACTGTAAAATATATATTTTCAGGCCTTTAATTGAGTTTTTGCGTATACTTTTCTATATATGTAAGAATGGGGAGCAAAATAAAATTCTTTTTCAAATCAACAATGGTCACATTACAGCTAAAGACAGCCCTGCTTCTCTTTACGCGTGCAATGTGGTAATATATTCATGCCATTTTCATGCTATTACATCACTCAAAGACGTGAAACCCACACTCTCCAACCTATGCCTACATAAGAAGCACAACTTATTAAACCCCACATCCTCTCAACACACCAATATACCTCTCTCTCTCTCTCTCTCTCTCTCTCTCTCTCTCTCTCTCTCTCTCTCTCTCTCTCTCTCTCTCTCTCTCTCTCTCAACAAACATCCACCACTCTAGTACTTATCACAAGTAACAAACACACCATCACACAAACAAAAGTACACAACTGTCTCCACCAACACTCTCCTTTACTTATAAAAGATGAAAGTGAAAGCATTGGGTGTCTTTAAATCCAAGTTTTTCAAACCATGCAAAAAACTACTATTTTTCTTCAAACTCAAACCCAAAAAACCTATTATAAAAGCTCTCAAAAAAACCAAAATCCAAAAGTCCCATTTCCCATCAAAACCAATGTCTTCTTTGTTATCAATATTTCATTCCCCAAAGAAATCTAAAGACATAGACAACAACATGTTACAAGGTCTCAAGAGTCCCTCCAATGTGCAAGAAACTCCAGTCTTTCCCTCACCACTCACCCCTGCTTTATCGACAACTCATGAGGCGCACAAAAGGGAGGACTCGAGTTTGAGTTTGAGCCGAGACGTCGATGAAGCATGCAGAAGTTTTGAGAACTATTTGGCGGAAATGATTGTTGAAGAGGGGAAGACTAAGGACTTGATAGATGTAGAAGAACTTTTGTATTGTTGGAAGAATCTTAAGAGTCCTGTTTTCATTGACTTAGTTTGTAGATTTTATGGAGAGCTTTGCAAGGACTTGTTTTCCTCAGATAATGAGGAAGGTGAAAAGCATTAAGACTAAGGAGCTAGTGATATTCATTCTTTGATTTGTTTTTTACTTCTATTACCAGTTTAGTTGTCCCATAAAGTTGGAAGTGAGCAATTTATTAAGAATGCAGTTTATAAGAAACATTTTATAATGATTCATTTTTGAAAGATCCCTCCTCAGCTTGAAGCATTGAATTGAGATTTTGTTCCTTTTGTGTTTTTGGCAATAACCAAGATTAGAATTGAGAATGGATTCCACGGTGGGGAGATCCAAACTAAAGTTTGCCATGTTCAATCGTGATTTGACTCGGTTAAATGGACGATTGACTTCGCTATCAAAAGTAATTTTGATACAAATTATCCAAACAATAAGAACAGATAAAAACACTTTTTCGGTGAACGTAGTCAAACACAAATCACGTTATCTTCAATTCACTTTTTAAACAAAATCAACTCTAAAAAATCAGTTCTATCAAAATCAATTTTCGTCACCGCAGAACCAAACACACAAGACTTCTTCTTGCATGTACTTGGTATGGCAATGTGAAACCAAGTGAGCAAACATGAAAGCATGCAATTTGGCATTTTTTTAACTATCAAATCATTCTATTATATATACAGAGCATAGTAAAAAAAACATCCTTCCAAAAGATAAAACATCAACAACAGTTGACTCATGCAGTTCTGTGATCTACATTACTTTGAAGATGGATGTTGGAAAACAGATTAATCCACAACTGATTTCATTAGGGAGGAGGGGGGGGGCTATGGATGCGGTTTGTTTGCAGTTGGAGAGTGTGTGCAGTCATGCATTCAATAAGCCCAGAGCCGTCTGCTCAAGATCAAACAGTCCGAATTTCAAATTCGAATTTCATATTAAGCAAAAATCAAAAAACGTGCTTAAAATATGGACTGTCCGATCTTGATCTAACGGCTCTAATTTTCCAACTACTTGACTGCACACTCTCTCCGACTACACTAAATCCAAATTCCAAAAAAAAAGGCAAGAGTAGTATGTTGCACCTTTGAAGAGTGTGATGACCATGGAGCTAATTAAAACGAATTCATTGAAGGCCAATTTAGTTAAGCACCTATTTACAATTTATATAGAAATTTAAAAGGGGAAAAAAGTGCAGAAAAGAAGAAACTAAAGACCATAGTAACTAATAGATATAACAGGTCTATAATCATAGGAAAGATTACAAACATCACAGCTAGTTGATCAAGGTTCTAACATAAGCTAGTAGTCACTGTTATCTTGCTATCCAAGATACCATTAAAAGAACTTCAATACAAAAACTATGTGATTCTGTTAGCTGAATTACCAGTTAAAATGGTTACCATTTAGCTTGAACGATGTCGCGATACATAAACTCGAGACTTCAATACCGCCTGTCCAATTTTAAACCCCGGCGTGATCATGAACTGAACTCGTTCTTCGTCGGAAACAATTGCACTCTCCTTTTCTTCCTCAACAGATTCCATGTACAAGCTAGAGAACTTGCTTCCTTTGCTCACAGAAAAAAGGGTTGCATTAGGATCTATAGAGACTGCAGATCCTAGTAAAACCCAAATCCATTTCGCCATTTTCGCGAATAATTGATAGAACTCTGTTCTCGGGTGCTTGCTGCTCATTATGAACTTCCGGTGATCCAAATTGCCGAAGAACGACTCTTCCATTTTGGGATGAACAACAAGAAGATACCTTTCTTTGCAAAATTTAGCAAAATCTGAATGTGGATTCTCCATTAGTGCATCGAATGGATCATCAAATTTCATAACATCACTCACATTATAAGAAGTTAAGCCAATCCCATGAAACATTCTTCGTGCAATGTAGGCCTCGAAAGCATACTTCTTGTCACACCTTCTGGAATAAACAGCATCATACTCAATGGACTTCGCAGCACTATCAAGATCCCAACCCGAAGCCTTCATCAAGCCGATTAACGGTTTCGCAAAGTCATGAATTGACTTTGAAGCAGCTTTGAACATATCTTGAAACTTAGCAACACTCAAAGCACTTCTTTTCCTATTCTCCAACCTTTTCTGTTTGATCCTCTCAGTAAGATTCTTATTCCCCATTTCCAAATCCTGGAGCTTTTCCCGCAACCGAAGAATCGCAGAATCTTTCCCACTCTTTTTAGACTTTAGCCTCTCCAACATTACCTCTTTGGTAACAATTTCAGTCAGTAAGAGATCAGAAAGTTTAGCATTGATCCGAATTTTCTTCAATTGCTTCTCCTTATATTCGTGCTTTAACTTGCAAAGCTTCTCAATCTCAGCAACAACAAGATCATCAGCAGCAATAATCTTCAATGGATTATAAGGAATATGAGCTTGTTGAAGTTGAAGGTATGCTAATTTCAAACATAAAACAACATCAAATATCTTATTCAAAATCTCCAAACCACCAAAAGATTCTTCTTTTGTTGACACTTCAATGGAATGAGGACGGATTTTATGGTTATACTCATAGCATTTGATCTCCTCCTCACTACTATTTTCACTCAAAAGGATCTTCTCATTGCAAATGGGTCTTTGCAAATGATTGAGATTGGAGATTTCAGATGAGAAAACTCCAATAGATTTCAATTTACAAACTTTGGCAAACTTGCATACCATTTCTGATATATTTGAGTTTAGTTTCATAGGTTTAGTGTTTGCTGATAATTCCATAGTAAAGTTCAAATCTTGAACTTATTTAGCTCAATCTAACAGGTACCCTTCATTCTTGCTTCAACAAATAAGTGAAAAAAAATTGCAAAATCATTAAAAAAATACATTTAATCAAATGGGTTTTCCTAACCACTAGCATCCCAGATCCCAGATTAAAACATATATTTTTTTTCCAAAAAAAAAGAAGCAAAGAGTAGTTTTTTCTCCTACTATTTGAAGAGCATTGTCATAGTTTAAAACTCAATAGTATTTCAGCACCCATTTTTGCATTTGCAATATTAAAACACCAGAAAATACTTTTACCAAAAAAAAACACCAGAAAATACCCAAGAGAGAGAGAGAGAGAGAGAGAGAGAGAGAGAGAGAGAGGGGTAAAGGCTAGATTTTTGTTCTATGGGACTAAAAATCACTACTTTTAGAGAACAGTGTCACACAGTTCAGAACTCAATAGTATTAGAACCAAATGCTGCATTCAAACCTAGAAAACATAAAAAAAATAAGAAAATACCCAAAAGAGAGAGAGAGAGAGAGAGAGAGAGAGAGAGAGAGAGAGAGAGAGAGAGAGAGAGAGAAACCATGTAAGGTTGAGAGCAAAGGAACAATGAATGGCCAAATCTCACCAGAAGTGAAAGAGTTGAGTTAGAGAAGAAGAGAGAAGGTTGCAAATAGTTCAGATTCAGTGATGGTTTGCAATGTCATCATCTTCTGTCCCTCTCTGACATTTGAAAGTTTAGAACATTGAGTGAGTGAGTGTGAATGCAAGTGTGTTTGTTTCTGTAAATTTCCCATTTTTTTATATTATTATTTATTATTAATTTATTGTTGTTTTGGACTTTTTGGGTGTTTGGGAAAAAGAGTTGAACTCTGAAGGAATCTCAATATGCGTGTGTTATTTCAAAATCTGAAAAAGTTTTGATTTTGAGAGAGAAAGAGAGAGGGGTGCAGTAGTAGTACATGGAGGTGCATTAGTAGTAGATAGTATTGTGGAGAATTTGAATTTCGAAGAAAACAATGAATTAAATGGTAAAGAAATAAAATGGCACGTGAGTGTGTTACGAATTCGGGGATCTCCATGTAATGAGATGGGTTCTTGTAACTTAATCACAGCCGTTAGATTGTTTCTGCCAACGCCACGCTGGTTCTTTTTTTTGATAAACAATGTTAGTAAGGGTGTGGGAATGTTAGTTTTCGGGGTTTGAACTGTCAAAATCGGAGACACGATATTGATCACGCAGTTCGGCCAAACTTTGCCTACGTTTGCGACTACAGAGTAGCTGTAGTTCCGTTTTATTGATTTTGTGTCTTCATCCTTTGAGTACAAACACTAATGAATTTAAATAGGCTATTCTATGAAAACCTAACGGGCCTGGGCCGAAGTAAATAAATCGACAAATCTACTATTTACAACCTTCATTATTTCCTTATTCACATCCTCCCTCAAATTGATGCGGGTCATCAAGGAGCATCAATTTGCTGACAAGAAACTGATGGCGTGGACAAGGAACAGCTTTGGTCAAAATATCTGCAACTTGAAATTGAGTATTGATATGATTATCATAGGCTTCACGAATAGCATGACAATCAACTTCAATATGCTTAGTACGCTCATGAAAAACTGGATTTGCAACAATCAGAATGGCACTTGTATTGTCAATATAGAGAGATGTCGGTTCGATTTGAGAAATTCCAAGTTCACCCAAAAGACCACGAAGCCAAAGGATTTCGGAGCATGCTGTAGACAGTGGCGGACCCAGGACCCCGGGGTCAGGGGTGTCAAATTTTTTTAGGCCAGTGTCAAATGAGTGCAAAACTTGGTCTACTAGTGCAATTTAAAATTTTCAGGGGGTTCAAAATAAAAATTTCAGGAAATTTGGGCTATTTATATAGGGCGGTAAGTGCAATTTTTTTTCCAGGAGGTTCAACTGAACCCCCTGGATATAAGGTAGGTTCGCCACTGGCCGTAGGCATAGCACGATACTCCGATACAGTCGAGGACTTAGAGACTCTTGCTTGCTTCTTACTTTTCCATGAGATCAATGAGGAACCAAGAAACATGCACCAACCAGTGACAGAGTGGCGAGTGTCAAAACACCCAGCCCAATCAGCATCACTGTAGGCAATCAACTTAATATGGGTCCCACTAGGAAAGAACAAACCCCGTTGAGAGGTACCTTTCAAGTAGCGAATTATACGACGAACCGCTGCCAAGTGAAGATGACAAGGAGAATGCATGAACTGACTTACTTGCTGAACAGCAAATGAAATGTCGGGTCGTGTAATGGTCAAGTAGTTAAGACTACCTACGAGCTGTCGATACAATAAAGGGTCGGTCAAAAGTTCACCCTCGTCACGGTGGTATTTAACATTAACCTCAAGAGGAGTATTCACAGGATTAACGGATTGGAGGCCAGCCATAGCAATAAGGTCGGTGGCATACTTATGCTGATGGAGAAATATACCCTTAGAGGTAGAATGAACCCCGAGTCCAAGAAAATAATGTAAAAGACCAAGATCTTTCATTTGAAATGAGGCGTGAAGCTTTTGTTTAACTTCCTGTATGGATGCTGCATCAGAACCCGTAATGATCATATCATCAACATAAAGAAGGAGCAGAACAATGCCCGTAGATGTGCGGTGAATGAACAAAGACGAATCATACTGACTTTGAGTAAAAGAGAACCCAAGTAGAGTGGAACGGAATTTTGCATACCATGCTCTAGGCGCCTATTTCAAACCATATAGAGAGCGTTTGAGCTTGCACACCCCCTTAGATGAAGAGAATAGGCCCTGAGGGGGAGTCATATAAATATCTTCAGTCAGGTCGCCATGAAGAAATGCATTCTTCACATCCATTTGGTGGAGAGACCACCCATTAGAAGCAGCTATAGAGAGCACCATTATAACAGTAGTCATTTTAGAAACCGGTGCAAATGTCTCATCATAATCAATACCATATTCCTGCTTGTTGCCTAAAGCAACCAATCGAGCCTTGTACCGACTGAGAGATCCATCAGAATTCAATTTCACAGAATAGACCCATTTACAGCCTATGGGTTTGATACCAGGAGGGCAAGGAACAATATCCCGAGTGAAGTTGTCCTGAAGGGCCTGAAGTTCCACATTCATGGCATTTACCCAAGACACATCTTTAACAGCCTGCGAGTAACAAGTAGGAATATATGTGCCAGATAGAGAAGTAGTTAAAGCAGTATGTGAGGAAACAAACCTGTCTGGGGAATATCTTTCAGGTGCTCGAGACGTTCTACCAGAACGCCATGGTGCCGGCGGTACATGATCAGGATCAGGTGGCGGATCAGCGTCGGAAGGGGAAGTGGGAACGAGTCCTGGTGTAGCGACCGAAGAATCCGAAGGAGGGATTCTTCGTTGTTTTTGAACAATGGAGCCGCCATCAATATTTATTTTTAGGAAAACATTGAAAAAATCTTTGTTTTTGGGTTCGGGGGTCGATTAAGTGCGGGGAAGGTACTAGCACCCCGCAACATCCTAAAAAGGTTACCTTTTAATTTAATGTGTAGAAAAAAAAATTAGTTTAAAGAAAACATTTTAATTTACCCTTTTTATTAATTACAAACAAAACGGAAAGGAAGACTTAATAAAAATTTAGTTTTTTTGCGCTTGACAGGAGTGGGCCCCCGCTCCTACGTATCTCCGGGTGCGATGGAGAAATCAAAGCTACGTAGTTCTTGGGTAGAAAATATTTGTGTGTTGGTATTTTTTTATTTTTGAAAAGTTTGCGAAAACTAGAGGCCGTTCATGGTGACCAAACAGATAAATCCAGAGTGGTCACCACTAATGGCTTATTCGAAAAAAGAAAGTGTTTACAGCGTTCAAACGAGCGGGGCCCAGAGTGACTGCTATAAATACCCGGTTTGTGATCGAGCGTTTTGTTCGAAAAATACTTACTGGGAAGCGTGACCTTTTTTTTTTAGAAAGGGAGTTGAGATTACGTTTGTATTCTATTAACTGAAAATTTCTTGAAGTTTAGGCGGGTGTTTGCGATGATCAAACGAATAAATTCAGAGGGATCACCGCTACTAATCCGTTTTAGAAAAAGAAGGTTAGCCCTATCGGTCAAACAAGCTAAGCTCAGAGTGACCATTAGTAACAACCTATATTTTTTTTGTGAGTTGGATTGTTTGAAAGAAAGAAAAGACGGTTTGGAAACATTATGGTGTAAATAAAAGCGGAATGGGTAATAGTAAAAAGGGGGTGCGAGCAACAGGGATATTGTATCAAAAATGGGGGGTGTGCTTAGTATCAGCCCAAAGCAACATTGTTTGGGATTCTGGGCCCTTGCGCAAAAGTTGGGCTGAAAGCGGGGAGTGCCGTATTACTAAAATGTGGGGGGTGCGAATAGCGGTTTGACGCTAAAAGAAAAAACGATTGTTTGACCTTTCTTTGACTGATTGGTTAGTTAACTTATTTAAAAAAACGGTTTGGGTTTGATTACTACCTACGTTAGAAGGAAACCTTCGGTGAGAAAAAGATTTGCGAATTTATAAAGAAATGTTCTCTTTTTTTTTGAAATAATTGTCATGGTTATGAAAAAGGTGCCTTTTGCTGTTTTTTTTTTGTTTAAAAGATGATTATTGTTATTATTATTTTTTTTAGAGAAGGCAGTGGTATTAGTAACCATTTATTTTTTTAAAAAAAAAATTTTTTTTTTTAATATTTTATTTTAATCCGAAAATTACAATAATATTTAAATAAAAAAAGCAACAATTTAAATAATAAAAAACAGCAACATTTTAATATGTATAAAAACAGCAACCAAATTAAATAAAAAAACAGCAACTAAATAAAAAACAGCAATAATAAAATCTAAAAAACATGACAGCAACAATTTTTTAAAAAAAAAACAGCAACAATATTTAAATAAGAAAAACAGCAACAATAATATCTAAAAAAAAGGAATTTACGAATTTACAGCAACAAAAATAAAAAAAACTGCAACAATATTAAAATAAAATAAAAACTGCAACAATATTTAAATAAAAAACAGCAACAATATTTAAATAAAAAAAACAACAACAATATTTAAATAAAAAAAACAGCAACAATATTAAAAATAAAATAAAAACAGCAACAATATTTAAATAAAAAACAGTAACAATAATATCTAAAAAAAAGGAATTTACGAATTTACAGTAACAAAAATAAAAAAAAACAGCAACAATATTAAAAATAAAATAGAAACAGCAACAATATTTATTTACATGAACAAAATTATAGCAACTAAAAAAAATAAAACAGCAATAATTAAATAAAATATTACATTACAATACCTTAAACAAAGAAAAATCTGGAAATGTTGAAGGATAAGTTTTTTTTTTTCGGATTTCCTCAATACAACAGAATTTGAAACTAAAAAAAATAAAATTTGTGAAAGGGAGAAGAAGAATACAGTGAACAAAAAACTCTCAAACTCTCTTTTCCTAAACAAAACCTAGACTCTCCTTTTTCTTCTTTTTTTTCGAAAAATCTTCTCTTCTTCTTCCTTTCTCTCCAAAAAAAAATCCTCCCTTGCTTCATGGTTGTGGCCCCTATTTATACAAAAAGGGGTGTCTTTTCTTTCGTTTTTCTGACTTCATCTTCAACATGCCTTGTACAGTTTTTGATGGTATGCAAAAGGGGGTAAAGGGGTATGGGCATGGCAGAGGAAGAGAAATGATGGTTTCTTTTTCTTTTTTTTTTTGTGTGAGAAAGGAGAGTGAATCCGTGAGTGAGAGAGAATGATGTGAGGAGAAAAAAAAATGGAGTTTAAGGGTTTGGTGGGGAGGGGTATGCGTGGAGATGGGAGAGTGGGGGAATGGGAGGATGAGTGAAAGAGAAAGAGAAGTGTGTGAGTAGGAGAAATGATGAAGTGAAGTGTGTGAGAGTGTGAGGGAGAAAGAGTCGTAGGATGGGGGAGAGAGGGAAAGGTTGAGTGTGAGTTGGAGAAAGAGAGAGAGATAGGCGTGAGATTGGGGAGAGAGAGAGAGATGGAGCCGTTGGGAAGAAAGAGAGAAGGGGGAAACGTGTATGGGGAAGGGAAAAATGGGGAAGTGGGAAGTGTGGGGAAGTGGAATTGAGAGAAAAGAGGAAAGGTGGAGTGTGGAAAGGAGAATGCAATTTTCAAGGAGGAAAAAGGGGGGTGGGGTCGAATATTGAGGAGGGGGGAGTGGGATGAATGTGGCTTGATTTTAGGGTTAAGGGGGGATTGAATGTGGATGATTTTTAGGGTAAAGGGGGGTGGCCGAATTAGGGTTTTGTGGAGGGGAAATGGGTATGGGTTGGATAGTAATTAGGGTTAGGAGGAGTTGGGTCATGGGTTGGATAGGAATTAGGGTTTGGGGCGAATTGGGCTAGTTTTTTTGGTTGGGTTGGGTTTCTGATGGCCCAATCCTGATTGCACCTCATCCTTTTTTTTTAATAGACCCCCCTCCATTTCTTCCTTTGCTTATTTTTTGTTTCTTCACTTCTAATTAATATACTTTTTTTTGGTTAAAAACTTGTGGCAACTAAAATAAAATAAAACATGGCATGAAAATAATAAAAAAAGATTATTATTTTTATTAAAAATAAATAAAATTTCTTATTTTTGGATAGGACAAAATTAGGGTATTACACCTGGTTTATCAAAAAATTGGGGAAGTATAGCAATATCATTCAAACCAGGAGAAGAGCAAGGAAACATAAACTGATTATCAAAAAATGTCACATTCCTAGAAATGCGAAAACGGTGGTTAGAGACATCATAACATACAAAACCCTTATGAGACTGACTATACCCCATAAATGCACATTGGACAGATTGTGCTCCAAGCTTATGTCTTTCAGTGGATGGGAGGTGAACAAAACATATACACCCAAAAGTATGTAAACTACTGTAATCAGGCTGAGTTTTAAAAAGGCGAAAGTAAGGAAAATCAAACCCAACCACCGTGGAAGGAAGACGGTTGATCAAAAAGACAGTTGTGGAAAGAGTCTCCACCCAAAATTTGGATGGAACAGAAGCCTGGAGAAGTAAGGTACTTGTCACATCTCACAAGTGACGATTCTTACGTTCTGCAATACCATTTTGCTGAGGGGTATTGGGACAAGATCGTTGAGATAATACACCTTTTTGCTGTAAGAACTCCTGAAACTCATGAGACATATACTCACCACCAGAATCAGACCGAAGAATTTTAATACTGGTTTGAAATTGATTTTCAACATACATTAGAAATTTCTTAAACATAGAAAACACTTGAGATTTAGATTTAAGAAAATAAATCCAAGTAAAACGGCTTTAATTATCGATAAAGGTGACAAAATATTTATAGTGAGCATGAGAAGCGACAGGTGAGATTCCCCACACATCACTATGAATCATCTCAAAACAAGTAGAAGCACGATGAGCACCAGGCGGAAGAGGAAATGTTTTACTTTTAGCTAATTTGCAAACAGAACATTAAATAGAGGTACTAGAATCCATCAGTTTAGGACCTAACAAGCCAGTCTTAAATAAGTGAGACAAACCAACAGAGTTTTGATGGCCCAATTTCCTATGCCAATCCTCACATGCATTCAAAACACTATTGCAAGCAAGAGATAAATGATTTGAAATAAACTGGAGTGGAAACACTCTTTCAACTTTAGGCCCTTTCCCGATCACCTTCCCCGACACCCGATCCTATACAAGAGAACCATCCAGAGTAAGATTAACATCACAACCTTCATCCACTAACTGACCAGCAGACAATAAATTTGAGGCAAGCCCAGGTGCTACCAGCGCATTACGAAAATTAGAATTTATGTCACCAACATTAGTTATAGGAAGGGTACTGCCATTAGCAATTTGAATTTTCTGATTACCAATATAAGAACGTAAATTGTGCAGGAGTTTAGAGGAACCCGTCATGTGATTTGATGCACCAGAGTCAAGTAACCAAGATATGAAAGAAGACATACCAGTAATGCTCGAGGCAGAAAGAGCAGATAGTACCATTTGTTGAATTAATTCAGGCTGTAGAGCACCACCATCAGATGCACCAATGGTGGAAGGACCAGCGGTAGAGCTAGTTATGGCATGGAATGCCTGCACCGGACGCTTAGTCGGTCGTGGAGGACGCGTAGGACATGAAGAGATGATATGACCCTCCTGCTTGCAATAATTGCAAAATTTCTTAGGACAGCTACGAGCAACATGTCCAAACTGTTTACAAGAGAAACATTGAGTTTGTCGCATATCACGACCCACACATCTATTTTGCGCAGCATATGCAACTGTCACAGGTTCAGAATGGACGGGATCATTAAGCATGGTTCCTTGAGTATTAAGACGCTGTTCTTCCCTGAGCAGTTCACCAACACATATATCCAAAGAAGGAACAAGGTTCCTATTCAGCAAAGCACCTCGAACGGCCTCAAATTCCGGACGAAGTTTCATGATAAATTGATCCCGTTGACTAGTATCATAAACATCATGCACGGCCGACAATGACGGCTTGGGAACAACATCATAGATAATAGCAGAGTGTTCTGTCCATAAATTTAGAAAACCAGAATAATAATCTTGAATTGACAAAATTACCTTGTTTGTAATTAGCGATCTCCAACTCCAACTGGAAACGCTTAGCCATATTGTCCTGATTGTAAATACGCTTCAAGTAATCCCACATTTCTTGAGCGGTTGAAAAAGATCTCAAATTATTGATCATCTGAGGATCAATTGTACTGAGGATCCACGAAATAATTTGAGCATCTTTGACTTCCCACACATCTAAGACAATGTTATCTGTCGGCGCCTTAGAAATCCCATCAAAGTGATTCCATAGTCCTTTCCCTTTGACATACATCTTGAATTGAAATTCCCAAGCAGCATAATTTTTTCCGGTGAATCGAACACAAAAATTATCTCGTTCCTTGTCAAAAGCCATTAAAAAAATGATGTCGTGAACAAATCAGAATTTGCCCAAAAAAAAATACTAGACCAAATAATCTCCCTGCCAACAGAAAGATGCCAACCAAAAAAGGAAACGAATATTGCCAACCAAAAAAGGAAACAGAATCGTGAAACAAGAAATCCTCACAACGCAAACGGAAACGGAAGCCAAGAAATCCCCAAACGAAACCGAGCAAGATTTGCGAACAGGATTCCGCAAATATCACAACGCAAACGGAAGCCAAGAATCCCACGACTCAGATCTCGCAAAGCAACCGAGATAGATACCAAGCAGAGTCACGAAGTTGGAGCGTAACAACCAACAGGGCTTGCGCAAGCAGGACGACGAACCCAGGTGAGCGATTCGCAATATGGATCGAACAATCGGAACGCCAATTACGAAACGCCAATTACGAAAGCAGGAACGCCAATTACAAAACAGGAGAGCGACGGAACGCCCACACGAAAATCACGAGCGACGAAACGCCAATTACGAAAGCAAGAGACGGATACGAAGATCAAACCTAGACTCATACCATGTCAAAATCGGAGACACGATATTGATCACGTAGTTCGGCCAAACTTTGCCTACGTCTGCGACTACAGAGTAGCTGTAGTTCCGTTTTATTGATTGTGTGTTTTCATTCTTTGAGTACAAACACTAATGAGTTTAAATAGACTATTCTATGAAAACCTAACGGGCCTCGACCGAATACATATGTAAATAAATCTACAAATCTACTATTTACAACTTTCCTTATTTCCTTACGGAGGTGCAGTAGTAGTAGATAGTATTGTGGAGAATTTGAATTTCGAAGAAAACAATGAATTAAATGGTAAAGAAATAAAATGGCACGTGAGTGTCTTACGAATTCGGGGATCTCCATGTAATGAGATGGGTTCTTGTAACTTAATCACAGCCGTTAGATTGTTTCTGCCAACGCCACGATGGTTTTTTTTTTGTAAGCAATGTTAGTAGGGGTAGGGGAATGTTAGTTTCCGGGGTTTGAACCCGAGACCTCCTTATTGTACTCTTTTGGTGTACTCCTTCAATATCTCTTGGCTCGCCAACTGAGCTACCTACTTGGGATCGGTTTTTCTCTCTTGGATCTTCCTCCCAGGGTCTTTGTTTAATTGTTTTTCACGTGCATTAGTTTTATTTTAATTTTAATTATTATACACACACGCCTACAAATACTATAAAAGGGTAAATATATTTTTAGTTTTAGTAAATTTTTGTTTTTACTCTCAAAATGTTCATTGTTTTTAGTTCTTGGTTGTATCTCAATGTGTAGTTTGATTCCCATTATTACTTGTGTTAAGTAATGGCAAGTTGCGGTGGCATCGGTGAGAGTTTGTTGTTGTGATGATGCTGTCTGGGTGTTGTTTTAGGGATGATTATGTTAAGTTTAAGTCTGTTTCATTTTAGTTCAGTAGCAGCAACTTTATGTTTTAATTTCTTTAGGACATTAGTTGCTTCAGGTGCTGCTCTTGTGCTTTGTTTCTTATCTTTAGGAGTCTCAGCTTAATGCCTGATGTTATACCCTAATTTTGCCCGGTCTTTTATCATAATCGCTTTAACCCCGTGTCACAAGCCCATGGCATTTCAAACACTGTTTTGCTTCTAATTTCGGACCGGTTTGTCCAATTGGGCCTGATTTTGTCAGCTTGCCCAATTGGGCTTACGCTTAGCGTTTTGAACCAGTTTTTAAATGGGCTTATGTCTAATGTTTTAGTCATTTGCCTAATTGGACCTATGTGGTTATTGGACCTATAATAGTAATTTGTCTAGATTGGACCTGACTTTAGAAAATTGTTCTAATTGGGCCTTATTCTGCACATTTGTCTAAATTGGGCCTATGTTTAGTTTTGATTGGGCTTGGCCCAATTTAATCATTCTCTTCCATTCTGACCAAAAACAATAAATCTGTCCAAATAGCAGTTTACAAATATCCCAAAAAAATATTAAATAAAATCAGAATTAAAAATAATATTTACAATAATCCAAAAATCTAAAAAATACAAAATAATAACCAAAAATACAAAAAAATAGGAAAAAACGAAAATTACAAAAAAAATGAGAAAAAGACAGCAGCTGCGCCTCTCTTCTTTCTTGCTCTCCTTGGTGAACAAGCCTTCTCAACCCTAATTCAACAACTTGGTGAGCAAGTTTTCAACTCTAGGCCCAAACCTGAAATAGGAAAACAAAATCAAGGAGAATCAGAAATTAATTGCCAAAACCCCAACAATTGGCCTATATAAACAAAATAATTCAGACACACAGAGGGTAGAGACGAGAGACAGAAAATTCCCACAAAGAAAAAATACCTAAACGATCAGGGTTTCACATCGAAACCCTAATCAACAAAAAAACTCAGTTTCTGAAATAAAGTGAGAGGCAGCAACCATCAAACAAAAAGCAGCAGCAACCATCAAATAAAAAGCAGTAGCAACAGATCAAAAGGATATGTCGTTTTTGTTCTAAAAATCAAGATACTGTTATTCGGAAAATCAGGTTGGTAGCAGTTATCAATTTCGTCAATTTTGTATAACATGAGATTGTGTTTTAGTTGTTGCTAGGTTGCTAAATTGTCTAAGAAGACTAGCCTGCTATTTTGTTTACCAAAGTTTAATTTCCAAAGTATTAACATTTCTGTGAGCATGCCCATGAAAACATTGTATCAACTAAGAAGAAAAACGAAGTCAGTATTTGCCAGAGAACAAAGATGACACTAGGGATTAACATGAAACAAGTTTAGTTGCTAGAAAAGTAGGTTCCAGGATCAGTTTATAGAAAACAAAATTAGCGATTAATTTAAAATAGTGATTAGTTAGGAAAATCAGGTTATTTTATAGAAAACATGCAAATAATAATAAAAAAACAACAAAATAGTAGCTAAATAAGAATTCAGAAGGTAAGAGAAGAGAAAGAAGGCGAGATCCGAAAAAAATAGACAGATAACGAAATACAAGTGGGTCAGCATCGTACCAGCTCCGACCACCGTGACGGTGGTCGCCTCCCCAAAATGCGCCGTCACGAGCTCCGTCTACAAGCCCCTTTGCCTTGTCGTTGCTATCGCACAAGAGCAGTCCGTCACGGTTCCTCCGCCGTTCGCGTGCTTCTCCTCACAAGCGCGTCGCCGCCGCCGGGAGACTCTCCGCAACCACCGCACGTACCACCCAAAAGAACAAAAAAAAACAAACATAAAAATAAGAAAGAGAGGAGCAGGAAAAGAAGTAAAGGAGAGAAAGAGAAACACACAAGAATATCAGAACCGAAACCTTACCCATTAGTTCCGGCCACCGTAGACGGTGGTCGTTAGCTCCAAAACACCGCCACCGAACCTCCTAATCACGCCTTCGTATTACGCGTTAGGCGTCGTAACCACCACCCTGACATCCTATCAACACCGTCCATCACCGTAAACCCACCGTCGCGTCGCACCACCGTTGTCGACCACCCCTCACCTTCGCTCCTCACTCTCACCCTCTCCCTCTTCGCGTTTTCCCCCATCTCTCTCCCCCCTCTCCGAAATCATCTCGCTCTCTCCGCAAATCGCTCTCTCCCACCAGGAATTTCGCGTGTTGCCCCCTCTCTCTCCTTTGGTGAAACGGCGCAGCTGCTGGAAGGTGGAAGGGAATTAGGTCTAGGTTAAAATGAAATGAAATGGGCTCTCATATCCATCATTTTTTTTTGTTTTAATTTCTGGTTCAGATTACTCTATGCACCACACTAATTACTGTATACGCCCCCTGAAAAGCCCATAAATTCGCAGGCCAGTCTACGAACTGGGCTGCTGCTTTTCACACCCCAGTTTAATAATACAACCATCTGCTCTAACTGCACCCCTGTTTTATTAATGTAGCCCATTTTCGTTTTCTTATTTATTTCTTTTCAAAACAATTCCTTTTACAAAAAACTATAAAAATAAATAGATGAATATTTCATTTTCAAAAATATAAATAGGGGACTAAGTCGACTGTACAGTCGGGTTAGTCAGCTTTTTAGGTCACTAATGAACCGTTACGGATCATGGTCTAAAATCCCTATTTAAAACGAACAATTTCTAAATCAAAATAAACATAAACATACTTCTTTCCACGAATCAAATTTTCAAAATAGGGGACTAAGCCGACTGTACAGACGGGTTAGTCAGCGTTCTAGAATGAATGAGCCGTACGGCTCAGGAATCCTAAAATCCCTCTTCCAATAAAATCAAACCAGCACACATCAAACCATTTTCCAAATTCCAAAAACCCCATTTTTACAAAATAGGGGACTAAGCCGACTGTACGGTCGGGTTAGTCATCATTTTGGGACGAATGAACTGATCACTCAGGAGTCCTAAAATCCCTAAATAAAATACACCAACAAACAAAAGTTTTCTACCAAGAACTACGTGTGATTTGATTCTCTACCAAGAGATACGTAGGAGCAGATGGGGGCCCACATCTGTCAATTGCACTAATAAAAAACTTTTTTTTAGTCTCTTCGAAAATAATCATTTTCTTAAATAAAATATCAATTTTCTTCTTTCTTTTTAGTTCACAATAAAAGGGTAAAAATAAACATTTTCAAAATTAATATTCTTTCCTACAACTAGTTAGCAGGTAACCTTCATTAGGAAGGATGCCGTGGGGTGCTAATACCTTCCCCGCGCATAACCGACTCCCGAACCCTTATCTGGTCTCAAGGACCCTTATCCATTCCAAAAGGGATTTTCCAATATTTGCCCTTAAACTAAACTTTGGTGGCGGCTTCATCTTTTGAACCTTCGAGGAATCCTTCCCGGATTTTTTGGTCGCTACAGCTGGCGACTTCACTGGGGACAATTTAGAGAGTCAAACCTAGTCTAATTAGTTGTAGGATTAGTTGTTAATTTAATGTTTATTTTTACCCTTCCCTTTTTGTCTTTTATTTTCATTGCATATTATTCTTTGTGATATGAAAACCCTAGGATAGAAGACCACTTTTCTGTATGTATGTTTGTTTGTTTGCAGCTTGGGGGGTATTCTTGATATTTTGCTCCTTCACACACTCCACTATCACGCTTTTGCCCACACGTGAGAATAGTCATATACCCGGACTGGAGAATAACCTAAGTTAGAACGAGACTGCGTAGTGATGGCCTACTGGATGTGCGTCCTGTTGGGTGGTCACGAAAGTCTCACCTAGAGTTTGGTCCCTCTTGAGAATGCTGGCACTCCTAATAGCTTGCCTATTGTTGTCGATCAGTGTTCTTAATTGGGGTCGTTGGCTCTAGGAACCTTATATAGGACTCTTTAGAGCTACCCTTTGAAAGGTTCACTTAGTAGACAAGCCCTAGACCTATTTTCTAAGGAACCCTCGTAGGACACAAAGGAGCCTCATACCCCTGCATTCAAACAAACACCGATACATTTTTCTGGTCTTCTTAGAAGAAAAAATTTCAAAAAAATCATATGTTATTTTGACAAATTATTTTTAGCATACCTCATGCATTTTTACTTGTCCCTTTTGCATGGCATAAAAAAATTAATTAATTATTGCATATTAACATTTCATTCTTCATACATTTCTATAACCGCTAGGGAATTGTAAGACTTTCTTTCTGACAAGATGGATCAAACATTGGCATTAATAAAATAAGTTCTGCGTCAAACAGAAACTTACAATTTCCCCCGGCGGAACACGAAATCATACATTTGCATTTCATGCGCATTCATTCATTCATCCATTCATGTACTTACATAAAGAAAAAAATTGAAAAAATAAACAGGGAGAAAAAGGGCAAGCTGGTTCATCAACATCGCTACCAGACTCGTTCCCAAACAAGGAAAATGGCCGAAGAGGATAATCAGGCTCTGAGAGAAGATATTGCAAAGTTGAAGGATCAAATGACCGAGATGATGGCGCTGAAAGATCAAATGTATGAATTCGTGAAACTCCTCGAGGGAAGAAATGTAGATGAAGATGTTTCAGCAGGGAATACTGAGAACAATGCTACAAGTCTTCCTCCTCCTCCCAGCTCCGATACTCCACACACTGGTGGAGTGAGCGTCCAGAGCTACCAATGGCTCCCTTATGGTCTCCCAGCTGGTTACGCTCCTCCTACCATGGAGGCCAATCAAGAGGAAGGACCTTCGGGAGTTGCTGGACCTTCAGCTCAAAATACAAATGCAGAAATACCGCGAGTTCACTTCTCAAGTCTTACGACTGCTCCACAGGTCATTCCGCAGGGTTATACTTCGTCACCAGTAGTAGTTCATCATGTTCCTACACCGAACTCCGCTGCAATGCCAATGGTTCCTCCCCACTACAACATGAGAGGACCTTCTCATAACTACTCAATGGAGGACTCTCAGCCCGAGGACAAATATCAGATGCTAGAAGAGCGCTTGAGAGCAATTGAAGGATCCAATGTCGGCACAAGGGATGCATATGATCTGTGTCTCGTCCCCAATGTGATTATCCCACCCAAGTTCAAAGTGCCTGACTTTAACAAATACAGAGGGGTAACTTGTCCCGCTAGCCATCTGACTATGTATTGTAGAAGAATGGCCGCATTTGCACACGACGACAAACTGCTCGTCCATTACTTTCAGGACAGCTTGACTGGGGCAGCCTCAAGCTGGTACATGCAGTTGAAACGCACCCACATTCGATGTTGGAAAGATCTGGCTGATGCTTTCTTAAAGCAGTACAAATACAACATTGATATGGCTCCCGATAGAGCACAGTTGCAAAATATGGTGAAAAGAAACAAAGAATCATTCAAGGAGTATGCCCAGCGTTGGAGAGGATCAGCAGCGCAGGTAGTTCCGCCTCTACTAGAGAAAGAAATGGTATCCATGTTCATAGATACGTTGCAATCACCCTTCTATGACAGATTAATTGGGAGCGTATTCTCTAACTTCTCAGACATGATCACCATAGGAGAAAGGTTGGAGAAGGGAATGAGAAACGGGAAAATCTCTCACGGTTCGGCCGAAACCAATAACCCAAGAAAGCCCTTCGCAGGATTTGTAAGAGGTAATGAAGGGGAAACTAACTCCATAACAAGATCAGTGAAAGCCTCTTACACTTCCACAAATCGTCCTCAAGCCCTGCACTTCCCTACCCAAACCACTAAAAGCCATAAACCACCAAATTACCCAGAAAGGAGACATGTACAGTTGGATCCAATTCCCGCATCCTACTCAGATCTGTTCGACCACCTCACTAGTCACAACCTAATCTCTCCCCGCCCGATGAGGCCCATTGAACCTCCTTTCCCGAGAGGCTATGACCCGAACGCCACTTGCGAATTTCACGCGGGCGCAATTGGGCATTCAGTAGAAAATTGCAAGGCACTGAAACATGTGATTCAGGATCTGATCGAATCCAAATGGTTGAGCTTCAATGAGGATGCTCCGAATGGAGGCGTTAACCCTTTGCCAGGGGCATGAGAAGTCATCTGTCAAAGCTTTTGAAGGCGATCAAAGGGCTAAAAACAACATCATCAACCTTGTGCGCCTTTGTCCTACACTTGAAGCACTTATGAATTGGGAGATTGTTGATTTTCTTGTGATTTTCGGTTCAAAGTAATGTTACGTAATGCAAATCCTATGGCTCTGCCCAAAGCCTTAGGACATTTCAATAAGGGCATGCATGTTTCTTTCCAGTATCAATATTAATAAAATAGCATTTCGAATTCTCCGATAAATTCCTCTTTACTCATTTGCTCGCTTTACTTTTTCTTTTATCCTTCTTCAATTTCTACTAATGCAGACTTAAATAACTTGTCCTTGAAAATAACAACGTCGGTAATTCATGTCATAACTTTGATCGCCCCATTAATCAAACCAAGGAATATGTTGAAGATAACTGGGAAACTCTTCCAGAGGTAATGAGAATAACGGAACAAAAGGATAAAGTGACCCAGCCTCGCGTGGAATCAAACGAAATGATTAACTTGGGCACAGAAGAAGATAAAAAGGTGTAAAATTAACATCACACCCAAAGGATAGCAAATCAAGAAAGTTCGCTTACATCACCTTGTCTGACATAAGACGTCCACTGGTATAACAAATCCGTGATTGTCGAGAAATTTCGTCTGCCGTTACGGCTTTCCTAAAAAAGATCGTCACGGACAGTGGTGAAAGGGCTACGCAAGGACTCTAAGTCGAGCATCATGATCCCTCCCCATACCGCCCAAAAAAAATGGGGCAGTTGCAACAACAGATGAAGAATATCAGGGATGATAGTGACATTTCACCTTACATGGAGATCAGACCTTGTTCATACTTCAACAGGGGTAACCCCGTTCGATGGGAGTAGTACTTCCATTAAACCTCACCAAACAAAAGAACGGTTGTCTTATGTCTTATCGGAAAAGAACAAAGAAAATTTAACAAAAGAAAGTCTGTCCTCAGCAATTTTAAAGAGACTTGATGCCCAAGAAAGTCATACCCAAAAGGATTCCCACAGGAGATGGGCCTCGAACTATAAAGGACCTCACGTAGTAAAGAGATCATTCGCTGCAAGAGCCTTAATTCTCACAAAAATGGACGGGGAAGACCTCCCACTCCCGGTGAACGCTGCCTAAAAAAGGAGTATAGAAAAATGAGAAAGATGATCCAAGCAAAAATGAGCTCGCTAGGTTGAAAATCCGAAAGGGCGGCCTAGGCAAAAATTAGAGCGACCCGATGGATTGAAAACTCTAAAAGGGCGATCCAGGAAAAAATTAGGGTCAGGAAGTTGGACTAAACAAACATTGAGGCAATCAACACTTCCAAAAGTTGGATGATGAGTGATTAAGGTCGTGAACATGGGTGGCCGACATCGTTACTTCAATGACACTAACTACCGTGAAGTCTGCTTAGTATTTCAGCTTTCCTATTCTTTCAATGAAATTCCCGACGTAATCTTAAGTCAGTGTGCCTTCTGCACATTTGGCCTCCATGTCAATATCAAACACTTTCCCTTCTTTTCACTTCCATCTATTTTTGAAATGATGTTTTGTGATAATTGATACTGGATCGAGAACCATGTGGCATAATCAAAAACTTTACAATAATTACGAAATTTCCGAGAATCACAGAAGAGATGTAGTCTTTCATTAAAATACCTATAAAGAAGAAAGGAACCGCAGGAATGGAGCAATAAATGCGCGATCATCTCAAATGATAAGTCCCAGTGATGTGCAATTGACTTAGCAGTACGAATGCACTTGCTAGCCTTGTATCCCCATGCCGGGAGTCCTGCGAGTTGAAGGACCAGCAAAAAGAGAGGCCCAAAAAGAAAAACAAGAAAAAGAGACCAAAAAGGAGACAAAAAGGGCAAAAAAAAGAAAAGCCAAAAGAAAAAAATCATCCACATAGCATAAATCATTCCATCGAACACCTACCATTTCACATACCTATATTGCACCCATGCATCATTCATCGCATTTTTTAGACATGCCAAATATAGACAGCTTTCCCCGTCTCAGGTAATTGCATTCATTAGGTATGTTGTAGGCAAGTACGCCGTGTGTCAATAGTTTGTTCCCTCAAAGTTGGTGCTCCCTAACTGGTTTCATATCATAATTTAGAATCTCGGACCCCCAGCAGTCCCTCGTAGCACCAGCGCTGTCTTAATTTAGACCTCCAATGGTCATTCATTCTAGATCGCACGTCGCGTTATCGAGCAACCGACGGATCATCCGACCCCAGGTCCATCAGTTCAGTTCGACCCAGTATGTCAAAGCAACGACTTCGAACTCTACCCTCAAGATCACTATGTCGCCACTGAGCGCGACGGATCATCCGACCCCAGGTCCTTCAGACTAGCTGTGTCAGCCTAAGACATGGTGGACGTCCTTGGAGGTGAGCAAATTAAGTCAACGATCTGATCTTGCCCCTCCGGCCGCTCGAAAAAGGCCACCCCCGAGCATACCATTTTACTAGTACCATTGCTAGTTTGTGCTCTTTTGGACCCCCAGTGGTACTTCAAAGCCCCAGTGCACATTCGGACCCCAATTGGTCCTTTAAGGTTTAGGCAGCCCCTTGGAGCCCCGTGCTCCCTTAGAGCCCAAATGCTCTTCTAGAGCCCCAAGGCTCCTCCAGATCCCCAGCGATCATTTCTTTATTGTTCTCAGTTTACACGCCAAGTGTTAATCGTCCCTCTTTTCCCTAACTCGTCCTCCCCCTAAGCGGACAAAATTAGCGTCTAATCTATCTTTATTTGTATTTCTACTACGAAAATCTGAAAACCGTTCACCTTTTCTAGTAAAATATAAATAAAGAGGGGCAGCTGTTATACCCTAATTTTGCCCGGTCTTTTATCATAATCGCTTTAACCCCGTGTCACAAGCCCATGGCATTTCAAACACTGGTTTGCTTCTAATTTCGGACCGGTTTGTCCAATTGGGCCTGATTTTGTCAGCTTGCCCAATTGGGCTTACGCTTAGCGTTTTGAACCAGTTTTTAAATGGGCTTATGTCTAATGTTTTAGTCATTTGCCTAATTGGACCTATGTGGTTATTGGACCTATAATAGTAATTTGTCTAGATTGGACCTGACTTTAGAAAATTGTTCTAATTGGGCCTTATTCTGCACATTTGTCTAAATTGGGCCTATGTTTAGTTTTGATTGGGCTTGGCCCAATTTAATCATTCTCTTCCATTCTGACCAAAAACAATAAATCTGTCCAAATAGCAGTTTACAAATATCCCAAAAAAATATTAAATAAAATCAGAATTAAAAATAATATTTACAATAATCCAAAAATCTAAAAAATACAAAATAATAACCAAAAATACAAAAAAATAGGAAAAAACGAAAATTACAAAAAAAATGAGAAAAAGACAGCAGCTGCGCCTCTCTTCTTTCTTGCTCTCCTTGGTGAACAAGCCTTCTCAACCCTAATTCAACAACTTGGTGAGCAAGTTTTCAACTCTAGGCCCAAACCTGAAATAGGAAAACAAAATCAAGGAGAATCAGAAATTAATTGCCAAAACCCCAACAATTGGCCAATATAAACAAAATAATTCAGACACACAGAGGGTAGAGACGAGAGACAGAAAATTCCCACAAAGAAAAAATACCTAAACGATTAGGGTTTCACATCGAAACCCTAATCAACAAAAAAACTCAGTTTCTGAAATAAAGTGAGAGGCAGCAACCATCAAACAAAAAGCAGCAGCAACCATCAAATAAAAAGCAGCAGCAACAGATCAAAAGGATATGTCGTTTTTGTTCTAAAAATCAAGATACTGTTATTCGGAAAATCAGGTTGGTAGCAGTTATCAATTTCGTCAATTTTGTATAACATGAGATTGTGTTTTAGTTGTTGCTAGGTTGCTAAATTGTCTAAGAAGACTAGCCTGCTATTTTGTTTACCAAAGTTTAATTTCCAAAGTATTAACATTTCTGTGAGCATGCCCATGAAAACATTGTATCAACTAAGAAGAAAAACGAAGTCAGTATTTGCCAGAGAACAAAGATGACACTAGGGATTAACATGAAACAAGTTTAGTTGCTAGAAAAGTAGGTTCCAGGATCAGTTTATAGAAAACAAAATTAGCGTTTAATTTAAAATAGTGATTAGTTAGGAAAATCAGGTTATTTTATAGAAAACATGCAAATAATAATAAAAAAACAACAAAATAGTAGCTAAATAAGAATTCAGAAGGTAAGAGAAGAGAAAGAAGGCGAGATCCGAAAAAAATAGACAGATAACGAAATACAAGTGGGTCAGCATCGTACCAACTCCGACCACCGTGACGGTGGTCGCCTCCCCAAAATGCGCCGTCACGAGCTCCGTCTACAAGCCCTTTTGCGTTGTCGTTGCTATCGCACAAGAGCAGTCCGTCACGGTTCCTCCGCCGTTCGCGTGCTTCTCCTCACAAGCGCGTCGCCGCCGCCGTGAGACTCTCCGCAACCACCGCACGTACCACCCAAAAGAACAAAAAAAACAAACATAAAAATAAGAAAGAGAGGAGCAGGAAAAGAAGTGAAGGAGAGAAAGAGAAACACACAAGAATATCAGAACCGAAACCTTACCCATTAGTTCCGGCCACCGTAGACGGTGGTCGTTAGCTCCAAAACACCGCCACCGAACCTCCTAATCACGCCTTCGTATTACGCGTTAGGCGTCATAACCACCATCCTGACATCCTATCAACACCGTCCATCACCGTAAACCCACTGCCGCGTCGCACCACCGTTGTCGACCACCCCTCACCTTCGCTCCTCACTCTCACCCTCTCCCTCTTCGCGTTTTCCCCCATCTCTCTCCCCCTCTCCGAAATCATCTCGCTCTCTCCGCAAATCGCTCTCTCCCACCAGGAATTTCGCGTGTTGCCCCCTCTCTCTCCTTTGGTGAAACGGCGCAGCTGCTGGAAGGTGGAAGGGAATTAGGTCTAGGTTAAAATGAAATGAAATGGGCTCTCATATCCATCATTTTTTTTGTTTTAATTTCTGGTTCAGATTACTCTATGCACCACACTAATTACTGTATACGCCCCCTGAAAAGCCCATAAATTTGCAGGCCAGTCTACGAACTGGGCTGCTGCTTTTCACACCCCAGTTTAATAGTACAACCATCTGCTCTAACTGCACCCCTGTTTTATTAATGTAGCCCATTTTCGTTTTCTTATTTATTTCTTTTCAAAACAATTTCTTTTACAAAAAACTATAAAAATAAATAGATGAATATTTCATTTTCAAAAATATAAATAGGGGACTAAGTCGACTGTACAGTCGGGTTAGTCAGCTTTTTAGGTCACTAATGAACCGTTACGGATCATGGTCTAAAATCCCTATTTAAAACGAACAATTTCTAAATCAAAATAAACATAAACATACTTCTTTCCACGAATCAAATTTTCAAAATAGGGGACTAAGCCGACTGTACAGACGGGTTAGTCAGCGTTCTAGAATGAATGAGCCGTACGGCTCAGGAATCCTAAAATCCCTATTCCAATAAAATCAAACCAACACACATCAAACCATTTTCCAAATTCCAAAAACCCCATTTTTACAAAATAGGGGACTAAGCCGACTGTACGGTCGGGTTAGTCATCATTTTAGGACGAATGAACTGATCACTCAGGAGTCCTAAAATCCCTAAATAAAATACACCAACAAACAAAAGTTTTCTACTAAGAACTACGTGTGATTTGATTCTCTACCAAGAGATACGTAGGAGCAGATGGGGGCCCACATCTGTCAATTGCACTAATAAAAAACTTTTTTTTAGTCTCTTCGAAAATAATCATTTTCCTAAATAAAATATCAATTTTCTTCTTTCTTTTTAGTTCACAATAAAAGGGTAAAAATAAACATTTTCAAAATTAATATTCTTTCCTACAACTAGTTAGCAGGTAACCTTCATTAGGAAGGATGCCGTGGGGTGCTAATACCTTCCCCGCGCATAACCGACTCCCGAACCCTTATCTGGTCTCAAGGACCCTTATCCATTCCAAAAGGGATTTTCCAATATTTGCCCTTAAACTAAACTTTGGTGGCGGCTTCATCTTTTGAACCTTCGAGGAATCCTTCCCGGATTTTTCGGTCGCTACACCTGACTTGGTTGTTATCCCATTGTGGATGTAATGTTGCTTCTTCAGTAAGCTTCAAGCTTACATTATGTGTAATGTTTCGATGACCTTTACCCGTTATCAATGAAATGTTGCATAATTGACAAAAAAAAGTAATGGCAAGTTAGTATGCTTGGACATACCACAACATATGTGGATGCCACATCACTTATTAACATATAAATTAATGGTTATGAGGCATTATATTTTTGCTAGTGTTTAACTCTAGTAGTTGCTTTGATTTAGAGAGTAGATCTCAATTAGTTATGTGTAACATCCATGAATTTTGGTTAATTTCGTTTTATGAAATTAACTAGCAAATTATTATTCGATGAAATAATAAATCGAGTCATGGTCATATGCGAGGAGTGAAATCGTTACTTAATTATGTGATTGTGTATGATTGTTTGGGTAGAAATAGAGTTTAAATGAGAATTAGAGCACGAGGGGTAAATTGGTCTTTTACCACCACTTAAACCATCAGCTGAGTTAGTCACTTATAACACCCAGTTGAGTCAATGTTTGCAAACACAACACCATGACTCCACTTTCAGAATTATTAGCAAATATAGGTTCAATTGAGTATTAATGAGCCAAGGGTATTTTTGTCATTTCCTACCTCATTAACACCCCCAGTTCACCAACACTCAGCTGACCAAGTCCCAAAACCCTCAAACTCACTTTCAGCAAAAGCAGAATTCCAGAATAGAGAGAGGGAGAGAGAAACTCGAAGGGAGAGAGGAAGAAGAGGGGTGAGAGCTCCATAACCCCTCATTGCATGTAAGTAAAATTACCACTATTCTTCTCCATTTTCAATTCTCCTCACATTGATACTAATTTCAGAAGCTAATCCTTCCTTTTTCATCAACCTCCATTTTCGAGCTTGAAGCTCAACCATGGCCAAAATCTAAAAGTTTGTCTTGCATGTGTCTATGGAAGCTTGTCGGTGGATTGTGAGGTGCAAGGTTCAGTTCTAGAGCTCATAAGCTAGCTACATTGTGGAGTTAAGGAGAGATTGGAGTGTTGGAGTTGCTATTTTCGAAGTTCATAGTGAATTGGGTTCAGTTTCGAAGTTTGACCAAGTTCGGTGCGAGTTCGTAATTACGGGGATTGTTCGAGAGGTTACGGTTCGATCGTTTCGTGTGAGGATGTGATTTCTCGCGAGTTCGTCAAAACGGTTCGATCGTTATGTGACTGAGTTCGTGAATTTTCTGTCGTCCGAAAGTTTTTAATATTTGTAATTGTTAAAGCTTAGGATTTAGTTATTACTATCTTTAATATTTGTAATTTTGCCTGTGTATCGTATCATATACCTTCGTTTGATATTAGCCAATTGAATGTTGAACTACTAAATTAAGTTATAGTTTGCTAATGATATTTTTGAAGCAAAATTTAGTACTTTTATATAGAATGTGTTGCTAGGTTTAATGAATTTGATGCCACCGGTGGAGTGGAATTAATATATGCAGGGTGAATCACGTAAAAGCTAAATTAAAAAAATAAAGACTTTTAAAGTCGGGTGGATACAAACCTGACTTTATAACAAAAACTTTCAAAGTCAGGCGGCTAAACGTTCGACTTAAAAGAATCTTTAAAGTTAGACTAGCGGCCGACTTTAAAAGTTATTGTCTGGACCGAACATTAGTAATTAAAGTCAGGCGGTTAAAAGCCTGGCTTAAAAATAAACATATGAAGTCGAGCCGTCTCCTGTCTTTAAAGACCCTGACATACGAAGTCGCCTTAATAGAAGTCAAGCCGGCGCCTGACTTTAAAAGGCCAATTTGCTTGACTTTAAATCCCTTTTCTGCATTAGTGCTTGGCCAAAATCTGAAAGTTTGTCTTGCATGTGTCTATGGAAGCTTGTAGGTGGATTGTGAGGTGCAAGGTTCAGTTCTAGAGCTCATAAGCTAGCTACATTGTGGAGTTAAGGAGAGATTGGAGTGTTGGAGTTGCTGTTTTCGAAGTTCATAGTGAATTGGGTTCAGTTTCGAAGTTTGACCAAGTTCAGTGCGAGTTCGTGATTACGGGGATTGTTCCAGAGGTTACGGTTCGATCGTTTTGTGTGAGGACGTGATTTCTCGCGAGTTCGTCATAACGGTGAGTTCTACTCATGCTTAGGATCGTTTTTGTGTTTCTGAAAAGAACGTTATGTGACTTAGTTCGTGAATGTTCTGTCGTACGAAAGTTTTTAAGAGTCAAAAACCGTTATTTGCGAAAACTATGTATTTGGTGTTTCAGAATGAATTACTCAATGCTTGATAGTTGATTGCTATTGTTTGGACTAGATTGTTGTGTTATGATTGCTGTTTTTGAAGTTGGATTAAGATTGGGTTACGAATTGGACTCGAACGGAATTGCGAAAATGTGAAAAGCGGAACGAATTGGTGTGCTGATAGAACCACACGGGTCGTGCGCCTATGGCACACGGACCGTGCGCCAGCTTCGGGAATGGCTTTGAAAAGAATATATAGTGCGCACGGGTCGTGAGCCTAGTGCACACGGACCGTGTGTGAACTTCTGTTACCACACACCGAATTCTCGTTTCGTCGCTCCTTTCGATTCCAAACCTCTTCCAATCTTCTTCCCAACCATCCCTCATGTAATTGGACCAATGATACTCTGTTTTTGGACATGATTGCAAGGTTTAAAGTGAATTATTTTTGGAAGTCATAATTGTTTCAAAAACCGTAAAGTAGTATTCGTGAGCGAACATGCGTTATGTTTAATGACATGGAACTAAATGTTCAAGCAACTGTTTAAGGTCATGGAACTAAATGTTCAAGCAAGGTTAAGATATATAAATTATATCAAAGCGCGGGTGACGACCCAGTTAATTAGTATACTAGGGGAGGGAAAGTCATGAGCCCCAGAACCTAGACCTCACGAGGTTTGAAGCTAGCGTAAGCTAGTGGAGAGGTTCAATGGTAAAGACGTGGTCATTACCGGAGATGTACTATGTCATGTCATGTAAAGATGTAAATGCACGTAGGACCTAAATGGACTATGATTCAATGAAAAGAAATAAATGGACCGAGAGTCATTGCGAGGGGTTACAGTAGAACTCACTGAGATAATGTTTATCTCACCATTTATATGTTGTTGTTTTACAGATACTCAGGGAATGAACAAGGCAAGGAAGCATGGTTGATGAGACTTTAAGGAGAGCATAAAGTTTTAAACTTATGTTCATGTCGTTTTTCCCTTAGTGATTGTACTTCGATTTGATGACTTGTACTAGCTACTAGTTAATGATCGTTTCCTCTATTTTCATGTTGTTGGATATTGAACAATAGGAGTTGTTGGCAAGAAGAACATAGTACTTGATAAAGATTTGGATGTCTTGAGCTATGTATAACTCTTGACTTTGGGTTAAGATAAGAGTTTTAGTTTTGTTCAATATTTGAAACAGGAAATCCTACTCTGATGTATGACATTTCGTGCATCTTAGAATTTCTACTTGTTAGAAATATTAGGGTGTTACAGTATGGATCATTTGGGATATAAGGTTAGGACCCTATGCATATATACCACCATTAAAATCTTGGACTCCCTAGGCATTCATCTCTTGACTTATAATAAAGCATTTTTGGAATGAGATTCTATTATCATTTCTTCATCTTTTAGCCATTGATTTCCTTGTTGTATCCTCAAGCACAAATACAATTACTAGGATCTCTACTTCATTTGAAACTCTTATGACCACTGAAACTGAAAATTGAAACTCTTACTTCACACTTATAAAATCGGTGTAGAAAAGTCGCGCGCAAAATTGAAAATTGACACATTAATTGCAAAATTGCCACCATATATATATATATATATATATATATATATATATATATATATATATATATATATATATATATATATATATATATATATATATATATATATATATATATAACACTAGCTTTAACTACAATCGGCGTTAAATCCCTAATTTTTATGTCATTCATGTAGTAGTGCCTCTTCCTTAGTAACAGTGACAGTGAGAATCTCATTCTCTCCATAGAAGCCTTAACTTGATCTAGTTTAGAACCCGCAATCCGAACCTTCTCATGAACTTCCAACTACTACCCTCCACACGATACCATTGATCGTTCGTGTCTTCTTTCTCGATGCCCCTCTCTCCGCTTATTTTGACGACCCTTTCATCTTCAATCTCAACCTTCACTTCCTCTTTCTTCAACCTGGGAAGTTTGGCTATGAGCACATGGGGTTTTGAGGTCTCATTTCAGTCCACTCAAATGCTCACAGTGACATCCTTTACCCCGAAAGTAATTATAAAAGAAAAAGTACGAGAAATGAGTAAATTTTCAAATAAAATTCCGACTTTATTTTCCAAATACCTTTCGCAAGTAAAAGATGTCATTTAACTCCTTAAATCATATAAACATGATTTATAATAATATTAAAGACTAAAACGATAAAACATTTCTTTTATTACAGTAACAAAAATGACCTGAAATATAATATTGAAATTACAACCCGAATCCCGATGTCACATGATCATAGCAATTAACCTTTAATTCAACCAAATCAAAAGAGAGTAATATTAATGCATAATGTCATTCTAGAAGTTATCGGGTGATCCGTAGTGATCACATCTCCACCGTTGCACAATCGTAGTGAAGTCAAATATAAGTCACAAGAAATGGGGGGTTTGAATTGTGACACATTTTAAAATCCTTTTCTAGACACAAATTCTTTTAAAGACTTGTTTGGTTGATTTAATAACTTTAAGGTTTTGTATAACTTGGAAGATATAATATGTTTCTTAAAAGTTTGTTTAAGTTACTATTATCTTAAGAAAAACTCATGAGTGATGAAGACAGTAATTAAAGCCGTAAAGATCACACAGAGATTTATAGTGGTTCACCCAACTCGTCGCTACATCCACTCTTGTTGCCGTTTTCGTGAAAGTGGGTATGTGGTGGTTGTAATTTCTCTCACTTGCAATGTTGCTTTGGTATTTGTGGACTCGGGTCATGTGTGTTATTTGGGCCGGGTAGAGATCTATGTTTCAACCATTTTGCAGTTTTGTTTTTCTGTTTCGTTGTAACTGATGTGGGCCGGACTATTATGGCCTATTTCCTTTATGTGTATTTGGGTTTTGGTTTTGTGGCTTTGCCCAATGTTATAAATGGAAACCAATTCGATTGATAAAAAAAAGCCTATTTTGAATATAAATACTATTTTAACACTCCTAAAACTCAAGAAAAATTTTCCAATTAAATAATATTTAAAATACTGATATTTATGAACATAAAATAAATATATAATAACAATCATATATTATCAATAGCATATAAGAATACATTTAAATGTGATTTCAACGAAATTTAATAACTCAAGCTCACAATAAATTTAAATAATTTAATATTGTCAATTCAAAATAATTCATAAAACAAAATAATTCACAACATATTAATGATAAAATTTGCAATTACCGTTCAAATTGCTACAACTGAATATTGTAGTTTTAATAGTTAAACTTAATAGATAAATTAGTAAAACTTATACAAAAGTAATATTGATGTGTATCCCACTTTGTTAAAATTATATTCAAATAGCTAAAATTTTCAACAAAATATACTACGTATACAATTATAAGTAACCATGGGATGAGTCTTGCACACCCTACTAGCCAAGGTTTTTAAAAGAATAGGAAATATTTGTGATGAACCAAAATCCGTAACGAAATCTGGCGTCACTAAATTTTTTGCGAGGAATCCCAAATCCATAGCTATTAGCAAGGAATAAATCCCTCACAAAATCCTAAAATCCGTAGCTATTAGCAAGGAATAAATCCCTCACAAAATCCTAAAATCCGTCGCAAAAGCAAATCAGATAAAGTAACGATTTTTCGTCGCTAATAGTGAGGGACAACGTGATTCGTCGCTAATAGTGAGGGACAACGTGATTCGTCACTAATAGTGAGGGAATAACTTCCTCTCTAATAGTCAGGAAAATTTTTCCTCTCTAATAGTGGGGAAATTATTCCTCTCTATTAGTGACGAATTTTAAAACCAATTTTTTTTAATTTATCCAACACCAGTTTTTTATAATATCAATTTTAACCTATAATTGTGAGAAACCTTTAATCTCAAAGGAGTGATGTTTTAATACAAGCTACAATTTTTTTAAAACACACATTTCATATTACTAATAAAGTTAATAACCATAATACATACAAACCAAAAGTAATGTTAATCAACAAAATACATAAACCTTAGTTTCATAAAATTAGTAGCTTAGAATCTAAAAAACGTACACATCATTGTTTTAAAAAAACAAAAAACACATCACTTGCTTCCATCAACCATCTAGTTCATCATAATACTCATCATTTTGTTGTCAGATTGCTCGCTAGCCACACTATCTCCTAGTGCCTCTTGTGAGTCTCTTTCAAAAATACGACTTTCATACTCATTCTGGAAAAAAAATAATCAAACATGAGCATATCAATATAAGTCATAGACACACAAATTTAAATATTATTGTGCATGCAATGCAAAGACTTTTACTAAAATCAATATAAATCTGTCAGGTATTTTTTTAGGAATAGCCTCTGTAATTACAACCAAGGGAGCAATGCTAGAAAAGGAATCCCCATCATCAACTAAAGGAGCATATAAGTTCAGGGAGTGTATGCTCCAAAACGTATTAACTATAAAGTGAAGTTAAGCTGATTTTTGTGATTTGATAATACTATAGCAAGCATGAGCATGATTATTAAAAATAATACTCTATACTCCTTGTCTTTGTGTGCAATATCAAGAATCATACTCTACACTCTTTGGCTAAGAAAAATTGTAAAGAAATTTTCATGCAGAAAATTCATGTAAAAATACTTCGTAGGATAAGGCAATGCATAATTATTTAGATTACTACAATAGATCAACTGCTAACTGCAAAGCATTTGCTGATACAGTATTGTTTTAGATTCATCCAATCTCTCTACATATATAGTTAAGCAATAACTTCAGCAATTTTTTTTTTAACAAGTCCATATAAAATTAAGAGATATGTAAGTAGTTACTAGCTAGTAGTATTAAGTTAAAAACTGCGAGTATCTCCTTGCAAATTATTCCTTTTCTTCAGACTGAGCATACATATTTCTTGTTTATTCTTCTGCATTTTTAAATGCAGAGGCAAAAAAACAGAGAGAAATAGAGTTCCCACTTAGTCTATTCTCCTATTCTAAAAAAATCCTTATGCCGCCCCAAATTGAATTAGTGCAACAAGAACAAGCATGCAGATCAACTTTTGATGTTGAGAATTAAGCAAATCTTTGATCTTTATTCTTCACACAAATAAATGGATAAATTTATTTATGATAATAATGGGCTAATGGCACCCAAAGAGAGGAGGAAAAAAAAGGAGAGTACTCGCCTCCTCTACAACCAGCACCTCTTGATCCATATCCAAGTTGTGGAGGAAGCTTCAATTAATGTACGTTCGCTCCTATGTTAGAAAAGAGTAAATAATTTCACCTTCAAATAAATGCCATAAAACAATGAATTCACAATAACTGATAAAAAGAAGTACCTGCAAGCATGGGAGGAACTCCATCACCTCTTAAAATTCATTCATCCCATCCTTTGATAACCTATATGACAGATAAAGATTCATCACTAATTTTTAGTCCTGAGCAATTGCTTCTCAAAAATTGGTAGTAAAAGACATTATTGAATTAATTATATTATACCTCTCCATCACCAACGCGAAAGGTAAGAGGCTTGCCACGATCGTAGCTGCTATCAAAAACTTTCCCATTCTCCAATCTCCCTACATAATGTGCCTGCCATTGCCAGTAAAGGGGTGGTGTTTTAGTAATATCATCACATGAAATGCAGGTTATTAAAAAATTAATAAAAAAAAGGTTACCTTAATAAGCTGTCCTTTAACAGGCTGAGGACCGGTGCCCAATTTTCTGTCGCAAAATGCAAGGCCTGAAGGAGCCTCCGTTAATTCACACGGAACTGCTTCGGCTGCTGCTGCGGGTTGTACTTGTGGTTGGAAGAAAGTATGAAGAAGGCCAAAACTGAAGGTGAGGCCTATTGCTTCTCGTCTCTTAAGCTGACTCTCCTTCTGTACAAGCACTAGTGGTTGGGCTTCGACTTCGACTTGGATTTGGGCAGCACATGTTATGCGACTATGAAGAGGAGGTGATTGGGATGATGCCGCGGAATAGTTAGTTTTTAGGGAGGTTGGGGAAGTGCCAACTGAATATGGCGCCAATGAACTCATCGCCACTCCACCTTTTTCGATTCAAGATATCTCCATTGCTTTCTTTCTTTGGGTGTGTTTCTATCAGTATAGAGCAACGATTGTGGTTCATAATCTTCCATGTTGGTGCCAACATATCCATCTTAACCCAATGAATGCCACCCAAGTTTGTCCTTATATCAATAAACAATCCACTACTTAGTTAAATTGATCACACCAATTACTAATTCAGTCAACATAATCATTAATTAAAGTAGCTAAACTTATAATCACACACACAGAGACACCCAAAAGCAATGTCTTCGTATCAGATGCTGCTCTTGGTCAAGTGGAAAACCCTTCCCTCCCTTCACACACGGTTTTTTTTTAATTTTCAAAAAAAATGAAAATATTAAATAGGTTAGTGGTAGTCACCTGAAAATTGCAAAATGAAAGTGAGAATTGCAGAAAAGAAGAATTGCAGAGAAGAGATGAGCACCTCGGCGTAGTCACTTCGAATTCGGAGACAAAGAGATCCTTCACTTCGATTTCACAAACCTTAGGGTTCTGGTTCAGCGCGAATGGAAGAGCGATTGGATTCTGGTTCAGCGCGAAATGGAGCTGGATCTTTGATTCAGAAAGTAAGTTGTCTGCTAGGGTTTAGAGGGCAAGGTGAAGAAGGAGGAGAGAATGAAAGTTTCGAAACTGAAAACGTGTTTTTACGAGAGAGAGAGAGAGAGAGAGAGAGAGAGAGAGAGAGATTGAAAGTTTCGAGAGTTAAGTGAAAAAAAAAGTGGACAGTGAGGGTTATTGGGAGGGAAGCCAAAAAAAAGGCGGACTAGTAAAAAAACTTTCTCAGTGACCAACTAAGAATTCCTCACTAATGGACGGTGGGAGTGAGTCACGAGGGAAGCCAAAAAACAAGTGTAAAAAACTTTTTCAGCGACGAATTAGGAATGCCTCACTATTAGTGAGGAACACTTTTCCTCTCAAACTGTGTCTCTAAATTCCTTTTCAATATTTTGTGACGAATTTAGTTACGAAATTTTTAGAGAGGGATATTTTCCATCTCTAAATTCGTCACAAACATAAGCTGTAGCCCCCCCCCCCCCCCCACTAGATTTATTTTTTCGTCACTAAATCCCTCACTAATAGTGAGGGATATTTATCCATCTCTATTAGGGAGGAAAACACTTCCATCTCTAAAATTTATCTCTAAAAAGCTTTTTTCTATTAGTGAAAGTTAACCAAGTTTACTAAATTAATTTCCTTAATAATATTAATAAAAAGAATCTCTTATTTAACTTTATTGTCAATCACTCAATTAAAAAGGGTATATAGTATGAAATAGTAAGCATATATGGCTGAAGTAGTTAACTTGCGTATAAAAGAAATCGATAACATCTTTATATTTTCACTTAAATAAAGGGTATTTATTTTATACCTCTTTCATTTTCGCTCTTTCTTTACAATCACAACTTTATATTTTCAATGAAATTCGCATGCATCAATTTTACTGTATTAAAAAATGATGCGGATTGTGTTGAGTAAATGGTAAGAGGATATTAATTTCATTTTTCTCGTGTCTATTTGTTTTTTAATAATTCAACTTTTCTTGTAGTCGTTACAAAATTAAAAACATATCACATTCCACATTGGTGTTTCAAATTAAATTTGACGAGATTTAAATGCGAGCAATATAATATTTATCCATTGACTATGATTTGTTTACTCTACATTTTTTATTACAAAATGTTTGTATCTACTGGACTTCCATTTATGTCTCCTTTCTTTCCAAATAACTTATTGGGATAAAAAGTTTAGTGTTTTTTTTTTATAAGCAATGTTAGTGAGTGGTGGGGGAATGTTACTTTTCGAGAGTTGAACTCGGGACCTCTTTCTTACACTTATTTAGTGCACTCATTCGTTATCCCTTAGCTCGCCAACTGAGCGACCTACTTGGGATATAAAAAGTTTAATGTATATCTCTATTGTTTAGCCTTAGTCAAATCAATGGAGAAATTATAATCAACCCCCAATGGCGGTCCATGCGTCTCATATTTATTAAACTCCAGCTATAAATACTAGCCCACACTTCTAGTATTTTCTTCAATGACATCCATCCATAACAATGGTTAAGAATAGGCGTGTATGGAGATTCACAACACTCTCATACTGCACTCACACAAACACCACGAGTGAAACTCCCCTAAAAAAGAGGGCACCCTATCCACCCTATCTCTCATCCCATGCTGAACGAGGTTGTGGCACAAACCCTCCCAAGAGGGCCAGGGGGAGACTCCCAGGCTCCAAAAATAAGCCAAAACCACCCAATTTTGTGAATGGGAAAGAACGCACACAAACTGACCACAACGCGCGCGCCATCATCGTCGTTCGTCCGCCCGGCTTGGCCGGGCTTGGGCTGAGTGGTGTATATTTTTCTCGAATATAAACTAAACAGTCTTATTCACAAACAGGACGATACGGTTCTCAAACCATAAACCATCAACAACTATAGTATTCAGTATCATACAAGAAAGCGGAAGAAAGATATAACACTAAAGACATAGTGTTGTAGTACATAGACAACAAACGGAACATAAACTTAAGCATAAAGCTAAGTCATCTGCAATCACCCGAGCTCAACCTACTCGTGCCTCTTGAATTTCCGCTGCCCCTGTTTCTCTGTAAAACAACAACATATAAACAATGAGATACAATCTCAGTGAGTTCTACCGAGACCCCTAACAATGCTCTCGGTTCAATTATGAATCCTATTTAACTTAACACGCCACCGACTGCAATCCTGTGCTAAATCCCGGTGAACCGTATTACAGGACTCTCTTTCATTCATGGTTTAATTTATAACCACGTGCATTTTATTTCAACACGACACCGACTGCAATCCAGTGCTAAATCCCGGTGAACCGTGTTATAACTCAGTACGACACCGACTGTAATCCAGTGCTCAATCCCGGTGTATCGTACAACAAAACATTCAACATAACACTGACTGCAATCCTGTGCTAAATCCCGGTGAACCCCCTTACCAATAGTACTTTCCCTAATGGTATACGGGCCTAGGTTTAAGGATCATGACTTCCCCGCCTAGTATGTTAATCTCGTGGGTCGTCATAAACAAAACCTACGTTTGCTCTCGCATACTAACTCGCCGCTTTTCGAAACAATTTATGACTTCAAAAACAGTTCTTTTTACCTTTTAAAACGGTGGTTAGAGACATCATAACACACAAAACCCTTATGAGACTGACTATACCCCATAAATGCACATTGGACAGATTGTGCTCCAAGCTTATGTCTTTCAGTGGATGGGAGGTGAACAAAACATATACACCCGATGAATATCACTACACAAAAATAACGGTTTCATACTCATCAACACATACAAGGGTGGATAATTTCTAAATACAAGTCAATCTCAGTCAATTGCAAGCAATTCAATCAACCATCCAAATATAATTTGGTATACCAATCAATCATGCATATATATTGCACTTAATTCTAAACAACATCAAATTCAACACATACTCATTCTATTGACAAACAATCAATAGAACACTGGATAATACCTCAGCTCTTCCTTATTAGTCAATGCACTAGCATACTCGTCCCAAATTCCATCCTTAACGGATATCAAAATTTGGAACATTACCTTTCAGTTCTCTTGGAGATACCTCTAGTATTTTGGGTTATACTCGGGAACAGTCACTGTTCTCAACTAACTCACAAAATGATAGGGCTTTTATAAAACTTCGTTTGAGACCTTTAAGCATAAAACAATTTTCCATGTACCTATCGAAGTCGACTCTATCAACTAAACCCAAAATACTAGTAGGAGTGTGTCTCCATACCTCGTAAGTTGAGCTTTAAACTCAACCAAAATAAAAATCTCGATCTTACGCTAGTGCAAGGACTTTTCGGGAAACTATTAGCCAGATGAACTCCTACAAGACCGAACTATTCTTTTTCTTAGAACTTTCCTGAAACTCTATCATTTTTGTCCCTTCGGACTAATCGCCCTATTGGGGGGGGGGGGGCCTCCACTACTCAAACACTAAGGTATGCGAAGCTCTAGCCAATAGGGATCTTACTTTTGAGGCATAGTGGCTTCCCTAGAAAAGTAGGACTCACTAGAAACCTATAGATTTCATCTTATCATGATAGATCATTGACTAATCTTGGTGTAAGAATTTACATTTAGATTAAGTATGGAATTGGGATAGTTGCAGCATCAAAGAAATGAGAAAATGGAAGGATTCTTTTAAGGAATCAAACGGGCGCACAAGTAGTGCTTCCTGTACTGATTCAGAAAATGAATCCTAAACTATTTTGGGCATTCCTTTGGTCCTCCATCATTTTGACTTCCATAAACAATACAAACAAAATTATTACAACTATCGTAATCAATCAAATCTGGAAACATGTCCTACCCATAGAACATCAAAACATTGAACACTTAGGTAACTGATATTTCCCCTTTTTCCCTTTTTCGACATACAAGCTGGGTGCCGAATTGTACAGGACTTTTATCGAACCTGAAAATCTCGTAAGGAGAGTTATAACTACTAATAGCCATTTCTAAGGAATAGCCCTCATTAAGAATCCGAAAGGTGTCACCCTAATCTTGGATCTAGAGGCTTAGTCTTAATCGATGGGAACCCACTGCATACTTCCTATGCCAATTTGGTGTTTATATTCTACGAGCTTTTGGATAACGAGGTCATAGAATAACGCTACTTGATGGTTATACTAGGCAACAAAACTAAAGAGGAAATAATACATTATTCCCCATAGGTGAGCATGACATTACTTCGTAGGAGGTTCGCTAAGTCAACTCCTTGCATCAGAGAAACTCTTGACAATTAGGGTCCCTTTATGGAAGAATATGAAGATTCCTAAGAGCGACGAAACTCATAGGGAAGGCTTAACTAGCCTAGGTCATAAGGAAATTATGGTAACAATGGAGGGTATGAAATGACCTTATAGTTACTACTAGGTGGCTACAAGTTTAAGAACCTGACATGCTTCTAACCAGAGGGTCATAATATGGTTAATTCTATTGACGTAAAAATACTAGTCCCTTTTTGAAAGGAGCACCACTCAAATTTTTCGACAAGAATGATTAATCTAATAAGCATTGGGCGGTACTACTTGTCAAAATCGTAGGTACAATTATATTTCACTAGTTTGGTTTCATGGCATTGGGAAGGTGTGTTTCTGGGAATAGGAACATGATCTAGAATCATGGCTATCCGAAAGGATCTCACTGGGGCTGAATTATAAGTTGTGGTTAACTCAAGTCACGGGTAAGGTTGACTGGAGAAGAATACAAATACAATCCCTAAACATCACTTGAGTGATTGAGAGTGTTCGGAACAACAATCTGGGTTTCACGGTGCCTACTAGTCCTGAACAAATCTAGGATACTAACACTTCTTCTACCGGAAGGTTTTCTCAACTTATAACTCTCTAGGTGACCTTGAACGATTAACACGGTGACACAATGGTCGAATCGGCTCCAAAGACTAGACGGTCTCCCACAATTCCCCCGAACCAGCACAATTGTCATTATTCTCAGTACCTTGTATAAAATATTGAGTGGATCCGGCTCAATGCTTCACACAATATACTGAATGGTTTTGATAGTTAATTGTCTAAGTCCCTAGCTGACTCGATTTATCTAATCTATTGAAAATATTATCTATATGCTCGACAAGGTCGAACTGCTCTGATACCAAAATGTAACATCCTTAAATTTAGACGTCATAAACTTAGAATGTTAACCATCTCAATATAAATCAAAGTTGCGAACCTACTTAAGGACTTGAACATAACATGGCTTGACAGAAGAACCCGTCATAACTTACTCCAGAAGGTACAAAATACCAAAACGAGTACTTAATGACATAACTAATAACAGTTCAACATGAGTCATTACACAAAAACTTGTTCAAATCCGAAAGTACGATTTGCAATTTACATTAACTTTGATTATACAATCAACGTGAAATCCTAGTAAACGAGCTTTCCGAAAATCATGAAAAGAGGTTTCTGACAATCAAACATATCATAAACGAGTCATACTAGAAATAATGTTGCTTGAGTTAGGGAGAAACTTGGAATGCAATTGGTACCCAAAGAAGTGAGAAAAGCAAGTTTTAAAAATACTGAAAGCGCTTGGGCGCAAGAGCCGTGCGCTTGGGCGCACAGACCAGGTGTGTTACAATTGAACCATGCGCCTAGTGATAGAAGCAGGCGCACGGGTCGTGCGCTGGGACGCACGGACTGTGCGTTATGTAAAGAAATCCGTTTTCTTCACGTTTTTAATGGATTTTGAGTCTCTCAATGGTACCAATCATGCCCCAAGACCTCACTAATCTCCAATTACATTAAATACCTTATGATTAAACATAAAACTTAGCAAAATCATGCTTCACAATCAACATTCGCATGGTCAATACAAACATGCAAAAGCATCAATCTCAAAACAATGGAAGTTCAACAACATCTATGCTTCATAAACTGAATTCCAACTTAGAAATTAAGTTCCAAACATTAAAACTTTCTGGAAATCATCACATGCATTGCAATTATCTCAGAACAATAATCAAACGAAAACAACATAAGCGAAGAACTCACCTTAAATGTCGAAATCAACACAAATGCAAGCAAGTATAGAAGTCCTATGTTCACCAAATGCTTCCCCAAAAGCCCAAACTTGAATCCCAGCTTCAAACCCTCTCTTCCTAAGCTCTCAAAATTTCAATGTGGCTGGAGGATTACTAGTAGCAAGCTCCCAATTGCACATGCAAGTTAAACTTCATCTCCTAAAGCCCCATCCATTGACATGCAACTTCAAAATGGGGGAGGGGGAGAAAGAGTTTCAACTTCAGTTTTTGTGGCCGATCATAATGTTTTACATTACTTATATAAATAAGAAAATGAGGCTTCAAGACCGAAGCTAAGTCTTATAGAGTCTCCATTTTTGCGCTTCAGTCCCTGCTAATCAATTGTTCCTCCAAAAATCACTTTAGCAGAAGCTACTTTCAAATTTCAATAGCATTTTCATTTGATGCATGTTTGGTTTGGCGGTGGGAGGTGCTAAAAGTGCTTTTGACATTCACTTTCGTGATTTCAGGCTGAAAATAATTGTTTGGCTGCTAAATGCAAAAGCAGTTCTTTCTCCTAGAATTGATTCTAGCAGAAGCAACTCCTTGTAACTTTTCATTCTAGCTAGAATCAATTCAAAGTTAAATTCTCATGGTCACTATATGAACTTATTGGACTACCCTTCATCCTTCAATGCCCTTTCTGCATTTTTCTAGAGTTACAGACACTTATCTCTGTTGGATTCTTCGATCTTTCCCTCTTAACTATCATGATTTTGTGCCCAAGACAAGAAAAGAAGGAGGCAAGAATATCATATTGTTGTTCACTCAACCTCCCTACATTTTTGGATGGATGCCGCCTCTGGGCTAATTTCAAGTTGCAGAGTTGCAAACTGCAATCTCTAGGTTAGAGAAGAAGGAGGAATCAGGCTCCAAGGCCCATTTATTTTTTCCTACACAAGCCCATTAACGTAAATGACAAAAACTATAAAAGAATTTGGTAATTTTTTTTGGTACAAAAACAATTTGTTAATTAATAGTACATATATATATATATATATATATATATATGAGTCAAAAAAAATTATATAATATATATTTCTAAGAATATTAAATAATATATGTAACTATTTTATTAAATTTTAAGCTTCTAATATAATTCTAAGTTGAAACCTATTTTGGTAAATATACACCCAAAATCAATTTTGATCATAACTATCCAAACAACACATGTTCGTAAAAATCACTTTTTCATTAAGGTATCCAAACAAAAATCATGTTGCATTAAACTCACTTTTAACGAAAATCAATTATACAAAATCAATTCTGTTAAAATCATTTATCGTCACCGCATAACCAAACATAGACTGAATTGATTTTGTCCATGTTATAGAAAGTTTGTCAGTTTTTCCCCTTCGATAAAAGTGTTTACCATGAGATTAAACACTTCAAAAGAAAGTGAGGAACTTTAGTCACATTCATTTTTTCAAGAAAGTGATGAACACTTCAAGGGTTTTTGTTGTATGGTGTTTTGCTTTGTGTAGGCATTTGCTTTGGTTTTGAAGCATTCTATGCATTGAATCCTCTATAATAATAAACTTGAATCCTCTATTATTTTTTATTTGTTATTGTATTGAGTTTTCATTTTCAAAACAAATTTGTAGGTTTCCCTTCTTGTTGCCCTGCCTCACTGTATGAGCTATTGCATTTTATTAATTTTAACTAACTTCTAATCTAACTTTCTAATACATTTGCAGTATCAGTTTCTTGCATTTGGCTTCTAGTATGTATCTTAATTCCTGATGTTTATATTATCATATATCATTTTATCTTAACACTTCTTTTCCTTTTCTTTTCTTTATTTGTTTATTATGCTGTCAATGGAAATGATTTAAAGTATCTATATATATCACTATAGGAGACACTTCATAACCACAAAGTGTCCACTAACAACATTGAAGCTTTAGAAAATGGAAGAAGAGGTGATAACAAGAACAAGATGATTCAAAAAGATGAAAGTCTCTTCCGAAATTGGCCCTTAATGTCATCTATCATTGTTTACTGTGTTTATGGGATTCATGACATTGGTTTTTCAGAGATATATTATTCCTACTCAAAGATGCATCTATTTATCTTACTCTACAAATTGTTATTGATCTTATTGGTTATAAGTAAACACCATTTTATATTTTAATAATTTTTAAGGTTTTCCCATTAAGGGTTGGGTGGTTTGAACTTTGGAACTAATGATGTTGGTAAAGTTCTTGCTGTATCAGATATGTATATATACCTTTGACATTTGTGAATCTCTAGATATTTAATTAAATCATGTTTGCATATATACTGTTACGCATCCACATGGAGCTATTTTGGTAGCTTACTAAATCTATGAATCAAGAATAAACTTTTATTAGATATATTCTGAATAAGCTGGACTTGCACTGTTGTTTCAGTGTTTTCGAAATTATACCGAAGAAATTACTGGGATGAGTCGCAGACTAGGTCGCTCTCTTTAAGACGTTTCGTGGCACTGCTCGATGGTGCAAGCAGACTATCAACCACGACGCCCCCAGGATAAAACAGCCCAGTTACGATTATGACTGCACAGTCAGTAATCGCTCGAGATATACACCTCTCAATATGGTTTATAACCACTCAGGAATATGGCTCGTAGGCCACTCTCAAAAGAAGAAGAAGAAGAATATGGCTCGTAGGCCACTCACGAATTTTAGAGAGAAGAGAATTTTCGGAGGAGAGTTTGCGTTTTTCGATCTGTTTTCGTCAAGTGAGGGTGTTGCGTTAAAAACACACTTAGAGCAAGTGTACTCTTTCGCAGAAGTAGTATAAAAGATTATCATATCCACAGGGATTAATTAACAAGTACCAAACTAGTCAAAATTATATATTGTTTAGACGAACCAATGATTTAGTTGTAATGAAAACAAATAAAAAGAAATAAATAACAAGAATTAAAATACTAAATTTAATCGATGGAGAGAGGTCTAGGGTCACGGTTTCACTTGCAAGCTTCGATTCCCCTATGTCTAATTCCTACCTGAATTCCCTTATTTTACTTAATTACCAATCCCTTTACTAAAACTATTAATCCGTTTGGTCATTCGCGATTAATATTCTTTTTCCTAAATTAACCCTCGTTTGGTCATGCAAGAATTTAAATTCAGAAAAAGCATAAAGAACAAAAAGGTTGAATGATTGGAAGACTAAATTATGGTTTGGTCATGCCCTAATTATAGCCCCAATTATCCTATAAGTCCACCAACTAATTGCAGTACGGTCGCTGATCAACTAATTGATTATAAACATGCAAAGGGTAGCTAATCCTAATCATGTGATAAAAACAATAGGACAATATTAATTGAAATAAAAATAGGAATTCAAACCAGAAATTAGAACATAAAAAGGTCTCTAATCATGCAAGATCCACCTAAGACCTTAGAAGAGGATTTAGCTATTCAGAATCATAAAGAACAATAAAATAGGAATTAGAGTCATGAATTACAGAGATAAAAATAATCCGGAAGTTAGAGAAATTCTTATTCTGAATCTTCAGTCTCATTTTCCTGCTCCAAAGCTCTCTCACGGTGTCAAGAACGGATACCCAAAACCTGCTCCTCACTCTCCTGTGCGTTGCCGTCACTACCGCTTCCGATCCCCAATTCACGTATGCGGCTCCTTTTTTCTCTGGGCAGTGCCGCGGCTACTGTTCTTTTTTATTATTTCAATTCCTCCTTCCTTTTTTTTCCACGCGGCTCCTGATTCATATTAACTTGTTTTGAAAGCCAAACATAGGTTATTTTTCCTCAATTCCTTTGCATCCATTCTTTTCAATTGACCATGGGCCTTTTGATTCCAATTGCAATTGGGCTTCTTCAATTCCCTTTTTTTTAAGCCCTTTCTTCTCTTCTCTTTATATATATATATATATATATATATATATATATATATATATATATATATATATATATATATATATATATTTAAAATGGACTTTTATATCTCTTTCATATTTTCTTTTTTCCTGCAAAATAAAGTGCAAATTAAGTTAGTTATTTATATAATTAGTATATAATTGCTCTAAAAGTGACTCAAAAATATCTCTAAAAAATGCACTAAATTGGAGTTTATCAGAGGGAAGAGCCTTTTTATAGGCTTCAGCAACTGCTTTGTGCGCAAGTCAAGGCACGATTTTAGGCTCCACTAACAACTGACTTGGAGCGCAATTCAGATGGGAACGGAGCCTTCATGCGCAAGTTGTTGCGCGAATTTCGAGCTAGCTTGGAGCGCAATCCGCAACAACTCTATCAGATAGCGTTCGTCGTATCTGGTCGGTTCAATGAATCTGGACAAGCACGTTCCAAGAAAAATAAAATATAAGTTTAATTAAAAAAAATACTTTACACCTCCCAGCCCAAGCCCAAGCCCGAGCCCGGCCCGGCCGGTCGGACGGACGGCGGCGCGCGCGTGTGTGGTGGTCAGTTAGAGTGCGTGCTTGCCCGTTCACAAAACTGGGTACCCTTTGGGCCTCAACCCAAAGGTGTGAACTTCCCACTTATAAGCACTCTTCAAGTGCTTAGTCCAAGCAATGTGGGACTTTGTAAAATTTTTAAATTCACACCAATGTTCCAACAATCCCCCACTTGAATTTAAACAGTTCCAGAAATAGCGTCAAGCGCCTCCATAAGATTGTGCATAAGCAGGGGTGTCGTACGACTTGAACCTTGCGTAGCGGTTAAGATTTAGATTCAACAAGAGTGACTCGTAGTCTTGAACTCTATCTCTAATCGTCGAAACCACACACAGCCTTTTCCATAGGTGTATTCTCATATGCCCGTGCGTTTATGGCCCTGCACGTCTATCCCAGTTTAGTGAACGCTCTAGGAATTTCTGCCCAAAATGCCATAGGAAGCGGCCCCACTTCCTCATTCACAAAGGTGAGTCTATCAAGAGTACTCCTGTAGCTAGGTACTCTACTCCACATGGAGTATAGATCTCATTAAGAGTTTCTATTATCTCAACCTTACATCGCTTCAGGAATCATGCTTATTTACTTTTAATAGCATGTTCATCTCCTGTCACTTCACAACTTGTTATTACCCATTGAACCTAATTCTTGGAATCTCCAGTCTTTTAGGTCGGGTTGCCATTGTGAGTGACTCATGGTTCTAAAGGCAGTAGTCCCATCTTTTGAGATGTACTTTGGACTTTCTCTCTGGCTAATCCTTTCGTCAAAGGATCGGCTAAGTTCTGATCAGTGCGTACGTGATCCACTCTCACAGCTCCTTTTGTTAGTAGCTCTCTAACTGTGCTGTGCTTACGACGGATTTGTCGTTTCTTACCGTTGTAATAACGGTTCTCTATTTTTGCAATAGCCGCGGTACTATCGCAGTGGATCAACACAGCTGGCATCGGTTTTTCCCATAAGGGAATCTCTGCTAGTAGGCATCTTAACCAGCTAGCTTATTCACTGGCTGTCGCTAGTGCTATCATTTCAGACTCCATAGTGGACTGAGCCAAAATGGTCTGTTTCTTAGATTTCCAGGAAACGGCACCACCGGCTATACTGAATATGTAGCCACTGGTTGCTTTGGAATCATCTGACAGAGTGTTCCAATCAGCGTCACTGTACCCTTCAAGTACAGCTGGAAATCTCTGATAGTGTAATCCTAGATTCATGGTTCTTTTAAGATATCTCATGACTCTTTCAATAGCATGCCAATGCTCGATTCTAGGTCGACTAGTAAACCTGCATAGCAATCCCACAACATAGGCTATGTCGGGTCTAGTACAATCAGTAGCATACCTTAGGCTGCCAATGATGCTCGCGTATTCCGTTTGTCTAACACTCTCACCAGTGTTCTTAAAAAGTTTGACACTTGGATCATAGGGGGAACATGCAGGTTTACAGTCAAAATAATTGTATTTCTTTAAGATCTTCTCAATATAATGAGATTGATCCAAGGAAATTCCTTTCTCGGACCTAGTGATCTTGATCCCGAGGATTACATTAGCTTCTCCGAGGTCTTTCATATCAAAGTTGTTGCACAACAATGATTTCACTTTATTTATGGCATGAATGTTTGATCCAAATATGAGTAGATCGTCTACATAGAGACATATGATAGTGCAAACGTCATTCTCAGTTTTGTAATAAATGCATTTGTCACTTTCATTCACTTTGAACTCATTCGATATGATCAAATTATCGAACTTCTCATGCCATTGTTTGGGAGCTTGTTTGAGACCATACAGAGACTTGTCCAACCTACAGACCTTGTGTTCTTGCCCATGGACTACAAAACCTTCAGGTTGCTCCATATAGATTTCTTCTTCTAATTCGCCATTTAAAAAAGCGGTCTTTACATCCATTTGGTGTACTTCTAAGTTATAAATAGAAGCCAGAGCAATTAGTACCCTTATGGATGTAATTTTGGTAACAGGCGAATATGTATCGAAGAAATCTATGTTCTCTCTTTGTCTAAAACCTTTGGCTACAAGGCGAGCCTTGTACTTATCAACAGTGCCATCAGGTTTTAGCTTCCTTTTTAGAATCCATTTACAACCAATGGTTTTGCAACCAGGAGGCAAGTCCACCAAGTGCCATGTCTTGTTAGACTCTAGAGAATCCATCTCATCATTTATGGCTTCTTGCCACAAGTCAGCATCCAATGAAGACAGAGCTTCGTGAATGCTAGTTGGATCCTCCTCTAGTGTATAGACCGTGTAGTCGGGTCCATAGTCTTTAGCAACACGTGCTCTCTTACTTCTTCTAGGTTCTATTTCCCTTTCTACGTTGTTTTCAACGCTCCTAGGCACAGGAACCTTACTAGTTCCAGAGCCCCCACTATTTCTTGATTTAAAGGGAAATTTACTTTCATAGAAGTCAACATCGTTTGACTCGATGGTTACTTTTGCATTCATGTCATAGAATCTGTATGCTTTGCTGTTTACTGCATAACCAATGAATACACATTCATAGGCTCTACTGGCAAGTTTGACTCTTTTTGGGTCTGGGATCCTTACATAGGCCAGACAGCCCCAAGTTCGGAAATAAGACACATTTGGTTGTCTTTTCTTTATCAATTCATAAGGAGAAATTTTATTCCTAGATTTAGGAACTCTGTTCAGTACATAGCATACTGTTATTAAAATTTCACCCCACCAGTGTGATGCAGCGCCCGAATTAAGCATAATCGCAACAGTCAATTCGGTAAGGGTTCTATTTTTCCTTTCTGCTTTACCATTCATTTCAGGTGAATATGGTGCAGTCGTTTCATGTATGATTCCATTCAACTTATAAAAGACATTAAACAGCTGGGAATCATACTCAGTTCCTCTATCGCTTCGAAAAAGCTTTATCCTTTTTTCAAATTGATTTTCAATTTCATTTACAAAAATTTTGAACATGTCAAGCGCTTCACTTTTATTTTTCATAAGGTACACAAAAGTGTAGTCTGAGCAATCGTCAATAAATGTGATAAAATAGCGTTTACCATTTCTGGTCAAAGTTCCGTCTAGTTCGCAAATATCAGAGTGTATTAAGTCTAATGGCTCTGATTCTCTAATGACGGATTTGTGAGATGACTTTGTAATTTTGGCTTGAGTACAAAATTCGCATTTATGAAATTCGGTTAACGATAGTTTGGGAATTATCCCTAAATTGCTCATATTCGAAATAATGCGCTTATTGACATGACATAAACGAGAGTGCCAAATATTAAAATCACACAACATATACGCAGAAGGAAAAACTTTATTAACTTCAACATTCAGTTTGAACATGCCATCAGTGGCGTACCCTTTCCCTACAAAAGTACCATTTTTGGTCAAAGTATACAAATCTCCCTCAATGGTCTGAGTAAACCCTGCCTTATTCAGAAGGAAGCCAGAAACTAGATTCTTCCTTATCTCTGGAGTGTGCATCACGTCCTTCAAGATTAGAGTCTTTCCAGAAGTGAACTTCAGCTCAACATCTCCAATACCTGCAACAGTAGTGGTGTGAGCGTCGCCCAACAACACTTTCTTATCATCAACCGCCTTGTATGTTTTAAACATAGCACGGTTATTGCATACATGGCGAGAGGAGCCAGTATCATTCCACCAGTCATCAGATCCACCAACCATGTTGATTTCAGTAATCATAGCAGTAAAGTGCTGCTCTTCAGTCAGGTTAGCCTGCGGAGCAGGATTGGGCCCGTTCCTACACTTGCGTGCCATATGACCTGGTCTTCCACACTTGTAACAAAGGAATGGAAGAGCAGCTTCATTCTTTGGTTGTGGTGGTGGCTGAGGTTTGGCATTTGGGGACTTTGGAGTGTTCCCATTCTTGTGGTTGCGGTTCTTTTGAATCTGATTACGGTTCTGATTCTTGAAATGTTTGCCAGTTGGCTTCAGAACCGCTCCTGGTTTCTTGTTCGAAACAAACAAGATTTCATCATTCTGATCTTGTTTCCGAGATTCCTCCTCAATCCGGAGTCGGGTAATCAAACTTTCCAAAGAGAACTCTTTGGTCTTGTGCCTGAGAGAATTTTTGAAATCCTTCCAAGCAGGAGGAAGCTTGTCAATAATAACAGCTACTTGAAATTGTTCATCTAAGGCCATGCCTTCAGAGACAATTTCATGAGCTATTTTCTGTATCTCATGTGACTGAGTCTCTACAGATTTATCATCTGTCATCTTGAAGTTGAGGTAGCGGCTCACAGCATATTTTTTAGTGCCTGCTTCCTCAGTGTCATACTTCTTTTTCAGAGCATTTCAGTGCCTGCTTCTTCAAGTGCTTAGTCCAAGCAATGTGGGACTTTGTAAAATTTTTAAATTTACACCAATGTTCCAACATGCACCATAATAAATTTGTTCACTATGGATTGCATAAGATAAGATATAAAATACTATCTTTTGTGCACTACTCACTAGATATGTTTCTCCATTATTGATTTCTCCCTTGTTTAGGTGTGGCTATTATCATGTTCCAACTTGGCTTATATCAATCAGTGCATACAATTAGTGGGCCTATTGTACTTGCTCGCATCTCAGGGGTTAGTATTCCCCTTTAGTGCCAAATACTCAGATTCAGCATTTTAGTGTTTGTTTGTTTCAAAACATGTCTTCATTAAACTTGCTTAATTGTATTCTTTTTGCTATGGATTCAGGAGATAATTTCTACTGGTTATTCATTCTGCAACATAAAGCAGTGGTAAACCTTTTATTCTGTTCTTTAGCTTTAATTTTCTTTCAAAAGTTGAGTTTTGTAATTGAGTTGCAACAACAGTATATATGACATGTTGATATGGGAAACAGGATCAACATCAAAGAGGGGTAGCTAATGGCATTTGTCTAACTGCTATGTCAGCATGCAAAGTAATTGGCCCACCTGCTGCTGGTGCAATGTGAGGATCCCTTTGATTTCCTTAACACAATTATGCATACCAAAGTATTTGGCCCAGCTGCTGGTGGTGCAATACAAGTCGTCCGCTCACATCCGAATAATGGAAGCACATTAAACAAGTTTGGGCGGAGTTCTTTCTAAGATTGTGTGCGGAGCGTAAGCCAATTGGAAAAGAAGAAAGAAGAAAACAACTTAACTGAAATGTAGTACATGTACATTTTGGAGTATTTATTAGAATATCAAGAATTTGTTTTGCATAGATGAAAGTGTAGTACATTAACATACATTTTGGTATGAAATCTAAGAGTTTAACTCTATATTATTTAAGTGTAGTACTTTAATTTCTTGTGTGTGTACGTGTTCCTCTTTGCTAGCGGAAAGTATGTGCATAAAATATTTGTATCTGCAAGGAGAAGTAAAAAATGATATAAATTCAAAAAAAGAAACACTTTTAAAGTCGGATCTCCCTGTCATCCGACTTTAAAAGTGTTCCACAGAGGCTAAAACCACCGCATACACAAGGCAATTAAAGTCGGATACTCTTTGTCCAACTTAAAAACAGAATTTTTAAATCGGACGGTTACCCGACTTTAAATCTCCCTGACTTTCTAAGCCACCCTAATAGAAGTCGGGCTCCCATCCAACTTTAAAAGTCCAAAATATCCAACTTTGAATCCTGTTTTTCCACTAGTGTCCGTTAAAATGGTCTCTCCTCTCCCTATGCAAATGCATTTTAGTGTTCTTCTCTCAATTGCGGCGCTTGCATAAGTTGCATTTCTTGGGTTATCGTTTAGGTTAGAAAAGATAAGTGGGTGGATTGTAAAGGCCATTCTTTAGTAGCTTAATACAAAACATATAGGAAGATAGTAAATAAAAAGAAGGTGAAAGTAAGTAGTAAATGCTACGGCGCATACTTTCAAGATTCGGTCTAAACAAAAGGTGAAATTGACCAACCCTTCAAGCCAATAGCTTGCAAGAACCCGCTTCACATGACTAATCCGGCCTATGGCTCTCAATGCTACCACAATGGTTGTGGTTAGCGCTCAGGCCATGTTGACGGTGGCAAAATAAGCAACTCATTTTGGGTGGCATAACCACTTTAAAGTGGGACCACAATGTCACATAGGCATTAAGCAATCTTTAAGCAATTCATCCATATTTTATTTCAATGGTACGAAAATAAGCAACTTTTAAACAATCCACACTTTTATATTAAAATATTTGTAGTCAACATCATTTCAAATCAAAATATTAATTTGCTTATTTTAAATAATACATAAAAATGTATTTAATATTAAATATTAAAAATAAATAAATCAATCTAGTTTAAACAAAATTATGGCTTAAAGTGTTATTATACAAAGGCTATAAAGTGTTATTATTGAGAGGCTAAAAGCAACAAGAATTTAACTATATTATTATTGAGTAATGTTATTCGGCCAAACTTTTTCAGTCAAAAATAGCCAAAAACCACATTACAATACCAATTAACAAAGTTTTTTAAGTCATTAACCAACCTACTTTTTCACAGTTTTTAATCAATGACCTAGAAAACTGAAAAAATAGGTTGGTTAATGGCTTAAAAAACATGGTTAATTGGTATTGTAAAATGATTTTTAGCTATTTTTGACTAGAAAAATTTGGCTGAATAACATTACTCCTAATAACTCAATCCCACGTGTCATTTTTATTGCAGTTGCACGGTATAAGCCAGTCCTTAAGCATTTTGCGTTGGAGCTGCTCTTAATTAGTTGGAGCTGCTCTTAATTAGAGACAACATCTACTTTATTTTGAAAAGAAAAAGTTTTTTTTTTTGGTATGGACCATTATTGGCTACTCATGGAGTGTCCCAACACTTTTAACGAAAGATTAATTTTCATTTGTGCTTAGCATCAAATTTTGCACTGACCAACACCGAGTTTGTCCAATGCGGGAATCGAACCCGGGAGCACCGGATCAACCCTCTATGTCTCAAGGTAGATTAAGCCATTGGGCCTAAAAAAATAAGAAATTCTTTACATGAAATTCACCATACAAGACACATAAAAGACACCCCATGCACCGGATTTTGAATTTTTTTTATTACTCAAATCTTATTTCAAAATCCTTTACATGAAATTCACCATACAAGACACATAAAAGAAATAAGATACTAATTAAAATCACAAAGAGGTAGAAAAGTCACCCCAAACCCAGTGAATAACAGACACCATATGATCTAAAAACTCAGATTTTCGAGCAACATGTTCAAGAGGGTCTATACTCTAAAAGACTATGAATCAACTTGGTCTTTGCAAGAAGTTATTAATTTATTTGATTTTATTTTTGAAATTTATTTATAATAACCATGGTTCAAAACCAGTACAAATAATCCATGATGAGTAGAAATGAATACAAATATCCAATTTCAACTAGAGGTGAATAAATTCATTGCACATGATAGGGAAGTAAATCAGAGAAGGATTCTTCTGTCAAAATGAAATAAATATAGAGGAAAAAAGAAAGAAGAAAGAAGTTGTCAGCTTTATTCAAAGCTAAATAATAGAGAAAATGAAGATCTAAAAGGTACATTTGCCTGCACATTTCACCCCTCATAATTTCTTATATCACTATCAAAGCTCTAGCATGTGGTGGGACAATGATCAGTTTTGAGCTTGAAAAGTATACAAATCCATGGAAAGTGCAAGAGACAATGATATCTTGCTCTTAACAAGCGGGCCTCAAAGAGATAGAGATAGATATAGAAGCATTGAAGGACTTTGCATGAAAACAAGAGGAAGAAAACAATTGCTAATTAATATTACTCTATATATCTACCAAGACTCACTCACAATGCAACAAAACTTGCTTCATTGATTACTATGCTTGTCAAAGTAGCTAGGTTAAAGAGAATATGTAAAACCTGCAGTACATGTATATTATTATATGTTTGTGTACGTATAACGTGTTAAAATTAAAAAGTACCCTACTTGTTCATTCCTTTCCATAATATATGGGTCATGTATTGAATTTACCACTCTTGGTTTCTTGTCTTCATTTCATAGGGTTAAATAAAGTGCCCATAGACCTTGATACATAAATCTTCGTTGATCTAGGGTATCCTCACAGCCAATAATTATAGGTAAAGTCTGAATTACGGTTGTGGTCGCAATTGCGAAGACTACAAAAACCGTTATGTTATAGGCAGTTGCGGACAAATGCAGTCGATACAATCACAATTGCGATTGTGATGTGGTTGCAAAGGCCTCAAACCGTTATGTTGCGAATGCAATTTCAGATATACACACAGCAATTTAAAACCCTTTATATACTTATCTCTCGATGATTTAGACTAGCAGTTATATATGGGGTAACTCATGTCCCCATATATAGGGCACAATTTCCATCACCAGGATTCAAATCTAGGTTAAAATCCTGGAGCCAGTAGCCACCTAGATCGCACCGCTATAGGTGTACACAATCTTATCTCATGGAAACAGGTTTCGACTAAAGCTCAGTCGCGACAAAGTGTAATGATTGAGAATATCATTCGGGAGGAAAATGATGAGGTAACGGCGCGCGTTGGTCGAGGTGTCCGTACAAGTGGAGGGTTATGCAAATAAACTGGAAACACTACAACAGTAAAAGCCTTCAGGGGGGCTTTTTTTAATCCATTAGGGGCGCTTTCGGGCGCCCCTAAATCTGGCGCTCCTGTTGCCAAACCATCTACAGGAGCGCCTAACAAGCGCCTCTAATTATTAGGAAACATGGGCGCTCGCAATAAAAAGCGCCCCTGTTGGTCTTAGCGCCTCTGACAATCAGGAGCGATCGCAGTAAAAAGCGCCCCTGTTGGCCTTAGCGCGTTTGACAATCAGGAGCTCTTGCAATAAAAAGCGCCCCTGTTGGCCTTAGCGCGTTTGACCAACAGGGGCGCTTCTAACTGCAAGCGCCCCTGATTGTCAAGGGCGTTAAGGCCTACAGGGGCGCTTTTAACTGCAAGCGCTCCTGATTCATTGTTTTTTTTAAAATTTTTTTTGTTTCTGTTATACCCAATATTTTGCATCAACCAATATCATCAACTGCATAAACCAGAAACAGAAACAGAACCAACAACAAAAACAACAACCAATATCAACTCAACAACCAAATTTCAAATCAACTAACCAATACCAAATTAAATTCCAACTAACAAACTTATATACCCATCTAATATACATACAAAAATTACACAAACCATTAACCAAGCACCTAAATGCCAACATAGACAATAAACATGACATGATCGACATAGTAATTACATGAATTTCGATTTTCATTAATCAAACAGGCAACATGATGACACCAACTAACCAAAGTGAGGAACCAAAAACGAACTAACTAAAGTAATTACATGAATTTCGATTTTCATTAATCAAACAGGCAACATGATGACACCACTCTCCCTTGACCTCAGCAAGTTGGTCACCAGAAAATGGAGCTCCAACCTCGTGTTCAGGAAAATACTGCAAAACTAAAATAAACTTAGAATTAAGTGGTTAAATGCTAGATGTAGAATTAAGTGGTCAAAAAACAAACTATATAAATTACATACATTTTCTGGAATTTCCATTTGATTGTGAGTGATTATGTCCTTCATAAACTTCATAACGTAATACCCGCAATCATCGTTGTTTGGTTGTCTCGGACACTAGAAATCAAAATAACAATTAATTATTAAAATGTCAGCAATATTTACATGGATAAGATGTTAACTATATTAATTAATCGAAATACATACATAATTTAAATGATAAAACATGCGATGTATCTAAATACACACCTTTCAAACATTCCTCTCATTTTGACGTGGTTGCTATAATGACCATGACACGAATCCAAATAGAAAATTTTATTTCTTTTAGGATCAACTACCAACAATATCCAATGTATCCTACAAAAATATTGAATAACCAAATAAATAACAGATATTAATTTCAAAAACACGTTTTATATATATATATATATATATATATATATATATATATATATATATAGATTAAATTTGTTACCCTAAGTTGATAGGTGCCAAAAACAAGCTATCACAGCTGCTTTCATGTGCCAAAGCCAAGCGTCTTTCAATACAGGCTTTTACAGCTTCGTTGTTTGCTTTAATCGCTTTCTTCACGTCTTTAATAATATCTTTTGACATGCCTTTTTCAAAGTGGGCGTTGCGTAGAAAAGTTCTTTCGGGGCACAAGAAGATAAATCTTTGTGTTCGTTCCATGGAGATCATAATCTCATAGTACAAATACCTATAGTTAAAATGTATACAAATAAATTAACAAATAATAATAATAGTAATAATAATAATAACAATAATAATAATAATAATAGTAGTACCTGTTGTATATTGTAAGAGAAGCTCCGGATGCCCACATGTGATCATATACCTCTTGCAGTTCCACCTTTGAAAGGCAGATTTGGTGGATATATCCCAAGATGTCTGGATCAAGCGATACGGTTATCAAATCTGCACCCGCCATTGTTGAGGCATGATACTGATAAATTCCTTAGAAGGGGGGTGGATTGAATCTGTTTCCCTTTTGTCTACTTGTCGAGACACTGATTTCTTGCTAGCAATAGAAGGGGGGTGGGTTGGGATTGAATCTCATTCCCGCTAGATTCTCGCCTAGACACATGCTTCTTGCGACCAATAGAAGGGGAGGGTTGGGGTGTGCCAACATGCCCAGAAATCCGAGATGTTGCTTTCTTTACCTATATTAGAAATATAATTAGTTATTAATATATGACAATAAGCCAATGAATTATTAACAAATATATTAATTGCTCCATACATTAATAAGATTTGCTGGCCACGCCCAAAGGGTGCCAAGTGCATCATTCACAGTCAACAAAGTCATCTGTGCAGTGTCAATTGGTACGGGCAATAATGCATCCTCCACAACAACAAAGTCAACTCTGACTCTCACGTGATTTGGAGGCATGGGTAGATTGTGCTAGGTGGAGTCCTCATTGTTACAAACAAAGCCCTTTGCGACCAACGTAAGCGGGTTTGATGTATATAATTCACAGTTGTTATTGTTACCCTAAATTAAATGATAACCAAGATATATATTCTTCTTACCATGTTCCAACCACATCCAATCTGTATTATCTTCACATATAGGACATGCACACTGACCTTTGTTACTGTACCCAGATAGATTGCCGTATGCTGGAAAGTCATTAATGGTGCCAAAAATCATAGCCTTCAAAATGAAACTTTGTTCTCTAAACACATCATACACCTCTACCCCAATCTCCCACATTTGCTTCAAGTCTTCTATTAAAGGAGCCAAGTATACGTCAATATCATTTCCTGGTTGTTTGGGGCCAGAAATTAACAAAGACAACATCATATACTTGCGTTTCATGCAAAGCCATGGAGGTAAGTTATAGATCGCCAAAATCACAGGCCATGTACTGTGGGAGCTACTCTGGATACCATGCAGGTTAAATCCATCGGCAGACAATGCAAGGTGTAGGTTTCTTGGGTCATGCCCAAAATCAGGATAATCAATATCAATCTTTTTCCACTGCGGCGTGTCGTAGCATGCCATCTTTAATCCTTTCATCATCATGCCAAGTCAATAGTTTTGCATCTTCCGAACTATGATACATACGCCTAAATCGAGGAATTATGGGAAAATACCACAATACATTTTCTGGCGCAGATTCTTTCTTTTTATACCGCGGTGCATTACATTTAGGGCACGACTTTAACAATGCATGTTCATTCTGAAATAAAATGCAATCATTCGGACAAGCATGTATCTTCTCATAGTTCAAACAAATGGTGCCTAACATTTGTTTTGCATCATACGTCCGAGAAGGGAGAACATTGTCTTCCGGCAACATATCTTTCAATAGTGCGAGTAATTCTGTAAAGCTCATATCCGTCAATCCGTGGCAAGTTTTCAAGTTATACAGCTTTATCACAGCCGATAAGTTTGTGAATTCAGTACAGCCCGCATACAACGGTGTCTCCGCATCGGTTATCAACTTCTCAAACATTTGAGGAGAATCATTAAGATCGTCTTCAACCGCCTTTGCCATCTCTTCAAATTGGTCACCATCAAATGTTTCAGGATAATCAACCGGATCACATCTCTGAGTACTATTATCCATATTTGAAGGTTCACCTCTTTTCTCACTGTGCATTGTCCAACAAATATAACTTTGATCGATTCCATTGGCCTTTAAATGTCTTCCCAACTCAACTGCAGTAACTCGATTGGCGTAACAACATCTTAAACAAGGACACTTGAACTTAGTAGAAGTTCCTAAACGTCGAACAACAAAGTTCACAAAATATTCCACTCCATCGGCATATTCTTTCGACAGACGATTGACAGACATCCACTTTCTATCCATTTCTATCCCCAATAACAGTTTTATTCCAAATATGTACAAAAATATCAAAAACAAGAGAACAACAAAAGTACCTGAAAAAGGGGGAAGCAACAACAAACCAGAGAGATGAAACGAACGTGAACTAGAACCAGACCTAGTGTTTTTCAGCCCCACAAAAATAGTGTTTTTCAGCCCCAAAATCATACAGGCGCTGCTTCGTTTTCACGAAGGAGAGAGAAGGCCTTGCTTCGTTTTCACGAAGGAGAGAATGTCGTTCACGGAGGAGGGAGGAGGGAAGGCACCGTCGCTCACGAAGGAAGGAAGGAGGGAGAAGCTGCTTCGGTTCACGAAGGAAGGAGGAGGGAAGGTCGTACGTTCACGGAGGAGATGCAAAGGTTCGCAAATGGAGGCTACTGTGTGTGAAGTGTGAGGGAGGCGCGGCTGTGTGAATTTTCGCAAATAATGAGAGGGAGTTAGGGTAAAAGAGAGAAATTGGGCATCAGGAGCGCTTTTAAAAAGCGCCTCTAAAGGCTGAGCATCAGGGGCGCTTTTTAAAAAGCGCCCCTAAAGGCCCTGCGTGTTCTGGACTTCAGGGGAGCTTTTTAAAAAGCGCCCCTGATGCTCAAAACACGCAAGGCCTTTAGGGGCGCTTTTTAAAAAGCGCCCCTAAAGAGTGTGCCCTCTTTCTACGGTTTTGTTGTGGTGAAATAGGAAGGAGAATGAGGGTAAAACGACCTAACATAAAATATGCTCAGTTACCTACTACAAAAGGAAGTGGTCACTCTTTCATTTTATAAGTGGCTAGATTCCACACCACATTCATTGTAATTTGTATACTCTATATTGTTGCATTGAGTAATAACATAAGAGATTATTTCCTCAATTGTCATTCCTTTTACAATTAGATTGCCTTACACGCACATCTTACGTTGGTGCTCTCATACTCAATGCAACAGTATATGGTGTACAAATTACAATGACCAGTTTTTAGAGGTATAAGTGCAATGTTCGATTCTACCCACTCATTAACATAATAAATTTAAAATTTATTAGTTGTGGAGTTTTAATCAATCTCAATCTGATAGCTAATCAAAATTAAGGGCATTATTTCATTTATTTTTTTTTATAGCTAGTCTTAATCCATCGCAATGACCGGTTTGTGGTTGATTTTAAGCCAGTCATTCTCATTCAATTAACCAAACGTTTGGGTCACTAATTAGAGTTCTATCCTCTTGTGTATGTATTGTTCTAACAATTATTATATATATTATGGTCAACACAACTGCAGTTTGTGGCAATATAGAAATCAACATCCACTAAAACAGCTACTTAACGTTATCTTGATCCACAATGGTTGCTTCTAATAATAGCATACATGTTTACACAATTGTCGCTGTCATCGTCCACGAATGGATGTAACTAGCTATTGGGCTATAGTGATCTAAGATATGGGCCATAACCAGATTTTGGATATCATTGGCATTCATTTTCATGATAAAAGTGCCTACAAGTCTCAAGTAGGCTATATTAGAAGAACACATGAGCATGTATGATAATAAAAACATGTTTTTCTTTCAAATACTAATAACATTATACTATTGCCATTTAAGATTGGATCCAATTGGGGGAGTGAATTGGTTTGTATATATTAACTTTATAGAGTTACTTTGTTGTCCAAAACTATAGTAAGATTTAGGGGTGGGAATAGGCCGGGCCGAGTTTAGGTTTTGCATAGCATGGGTCTGGCCTATATTGAAAATATGAGGCCTGAGCCTGGCTCGTGGCCTGTCATATGCCCATTTTTGAGGCCCAGTCTGGCCTTTCTGAAAGCCTGACAAGGCCTGAAAACTTGTTAAAAAGTCTATTTTTCACTACTTTTTTTAAAAAGCCTAGAACCTTTCAATGGTGTAAGCTTTTGTAAATAGACTAACAAACTAATATGTCAATGAGATTAAGTTCTAATTTGAGATCTAACAAAAACTTTTAGGGAAATATCTTTATATGAAACCTATTTAAACTATATTTTATAATAATAACTTTAAATATGTCCAAAATTGATGTAGGTCAATATGTTTAAATTAAAAAAAAATGTTAGCAAAATAATGATTTGACATAAAGTACAAAATTAATATAAAATAATAATAGTAATAAAAAATATTGTTTATATTTATTTTAATAAACCGATCTGATAGGCCTAAAAGGCTTTTTGGATGACCTATGGCGTGCATTTTAGCTAAATTGACTTTTAAAAAAGCCTTGGCCTTATCTATTTTTTAAAAAAAAAACGTGACTTGGGCTGGGCCTATCGTAGGTTGGGCCATAGACCCTTGTCGATTTGCCTGACTTATTCCCACCCCTAGTAAGACATATATACAAGAAAATCACGTTTTTCCGACGGATAAAATCAACCGGAAACGCACAAATTCCGCCGGAAAAGTGCAATTTTCAGCGGATTGTTTCGCCGGTAATACGCTCGTAGGTAATGTTTTCCGGCGAATTTTAGAAGGTAATTTCCAACGAATGTTTCCACTGGAAAATCAGCTGGAAATGCCCTTAAAATCCGCCAGAAAAGTTTGTGTTTTTTTTTAAAAAAAAAAATTAAAATCTGCCGAAAATTACCTTAAAATCCGCAAGGAAAGGTAATTTTTTTAAAAAAACATTGGCTTAATTACAGTTTTGGTCCCCCTATTATGACCAATTCTCGATTTTGGTCCCTGAACTTTTAATTTGACGATTTTGGTCCCCCTATTTTCCCAATTTGTAAAATCAAGGTCCCCCACCCCAATTTTGACTGACTTATCCTACGTGGCAGCCCACGTGGACTGCCACGTAGGCACACCCCCCCACCCCACCCCACCCCAACCCACCACCGACCCCACCCCACCCCACCCCAACCCACCACCGACCCCACCCCACCCCATCCCACCCCACCCCAACCCAACCCACCATCGAGAGCGACGCGGCGGGGAGACGAGAGGATCGCAAATCTGCGATCTGCGAGAGAACGGGGAGACGAGAGGATTTGCGAGAGCGAGAGCGAGAGAACGGGGAGACGAGCGAGAGCGACAGTGGTGAGATGCGAGGAGGGAGAGCGACGGTGGGAGAGCAACGGTGGGAGAGCGGAGATGTGAAGGAGAGAGAGATGCGAGGAGGGAGAGCGACGGTGGGAGAGCGGAGATGCGAAGGAGAGAGAGATGCGAGGAGGGAGAGCGACGGTGGGAGAGAGAGATGTGAAGGAGAGAGAGAGAGAGGGTGTGGTTGTGGGGGGGGGGGGGGGGGGGGTTCACGGAGGTGGGGGTGGGAGAGAGAGATGTGAAGGAGAGAGAGAGAGAGAGAGATGTTAAATTGTATGTTCTGTTACTGTTCTCGATTCGTAAGTGTTAGCGTCAAAAACTGTATTTGAATCTCGACAAATAAGTGTTTATATGAGGGGTGTTAAAATAAGTGTTTATAAGAGAATAAAATGAGAATCATGAAATTATAAGATACAAAATTCAATTCGTTGCTTAATGGTTTTCACAAAGACCTAATTAACATTGACTTTGAAGAGATATATTCACTTGTGTTTGGATGAATTCACAAAGACGTTTGAAGAGATATATTCACTTGTGTTTGAAGAGATATATTCACAAAGACGTTTAATGTGTTTGGATGAATATTTATGTGATGATATTGTGTGATTGATTGGATTGATTATGACTGCTGTTTGGTGCCAAGTTAATGTGTCGTTATGTTTGGGTATCGATCGGGATAAGTTTCGGATTCGATCGGAATGGGAATTTCACATGAAAAATGATTTTTGGAAATGCTGATAAGTCAGCACGACCCGTGCTGATTTTAGCACGACCCGTGCTGATCTTTCTGTCCCAGATTTTAGAAATGCTAATAAGTCAGCACGACCCGTGCTGATTTTAGCACGACCCGTGCTGATCTTTCTGTCCAAGATTTTAATATGTGTCCAAACCCTCCCTAATTGATTCCAAACCTATTCTAATCCCTTCCCCAACCCTATGTATTGACAAATAAACCGTAATTCGCATAAATAAGCGTAGGTATGAATGAGATATTGGAAATTGTCCAAGTATATTAAATGTACGATAACCGATTAGGGTTACCAGTGAAAAAACATAAGTATATGTTAATATAATGGACTAAAGGTCCATTGAGGTTTTGGTAACCACCAAAATGACTTGATATTGTATCAAGGTATGTTAAATAATGATATGATAAAGAATTACTTGATTTTATTCAAGGTATGATAATGAACTACTTGATGAAAGGATCAAGGTATGATAAAGGGGTGACGACCTCTATGATAGCATACTAGGGGAGGGGAAGTCATGAGCCCCAAAACCTAGGCCCCATGAGGTTTGCCCGCTAATTAGTGGTTAGTGGATTGGGTTCACCAAAAGCCAAAGAAATAACTGGATAAAGGTAGGCTCGAGGTGTTGTGCTAAGCTAAAGAAAAGAATAAGACATGAACCGTAGTCGCTTATTAGGGCTACGGGTAAGAAGAAAATATATGTCCACATGGTCACTTATTAGGGCCATGATGTTCAAGTAAAAGCATAAAGAACCGCTAGAGTTAGTAAGAGGTCTCGATAGGACTCACTGAGATAATGTTTATCTCACCCTTTATTATTGTTGTTTTTACAGAGAAACAGGGAAAGTCAAAGGCGAAGAAGCACGGCTAGACAGTGTGCTTTATGGAGCTGTTATTGAAGAATTAGTTTTATGACTATGCCATTTCCCATTTGTTATCTTTGTAGTTTCGATCGTATAACTATTATTCGCTAGCGGTTGTAAATCGTTTTCGCTATTTATGTTTTGGGTATTGAACACCAAGATTGTATAAGTTTTAAGTCATGAGACTTAAGTACTTGGTTAAGTTTAATGAGGTTCATGGAACCATTTGATAATTATTTATCGAAAGTTTTTAGTTGTGTTCAATATTCAATAACAGGAATTTACTCTGATATATGCCAAGTGGTACATTTGGTATTTCTACAAGCTAGAAATATCGGGGTGTTACAATATATCTTCGATATCTTGTACTAAAATTATTAAATATGTTGACACATTCATAGTAGAAATAATATAGTAAGTGTGGGAAAAATATATGTATAGATCATACTCATAGGAGAGGTAGAGAGCATAGATAAACTCATGTAAAAGCTCATAAGGAATCATATTGATTGGAAGAAAAAAAAGAAACTAAGTAAATACAATGTGCTCTATATATAGAGTTTTAGAGAAGACTAACAAACTAACAAATAATTTCCTAACAAACTAATTACTTTCTAATAGAATTTTTTATTCTTAATAATTTTTCCAATTTTCCCCTCTGTCTTTCTCATATATCAAAATATTTATGTCATTTCAATTTTAAGTTTCTTTTCCTTCATCTCATTTTTATTCAAACTAAACAAGTGACTAGAAATTTTTCACTTTTTCTTCCTTTCACAATCTCTCCTATCAAATCTACTATCTATTTAAGCAAAGAAAGGGTCGTTTAAAGTATCAAACTGCCCCTGCATTTATTTTAAAAAATTTACAATTTATCAATTATTGTTTAATTTTGGGTCGCGACGGGTAAACATAATAAGTGATCAATTTAATTTCTCTAAGTATATAACAATATTTTAAATCATCCGTATCAAAAAACACGATACGATGCTAGCAATCTTAAAATCACGTCACTTTCTAGTGTCTCTTTGCTTCTACTTTATTTTATTTTATCTTTTTTCTTCCTTTCACTATATGCTCTAACCAAACAAATTTATTAATGTTTGGGCTGAGCATTGACATATGCAGCTTTTTTTATCTTTAGTGAGGAATTTACTTTAAAGGAAATATGAATACTTTGAATTTATGTTTTTTGGAGAGAAATAATTTGAATTATTGATCAATAAATTGACTGTTAATAATATGAATACATGCATATTTATAATCAATTGTTAGTTTTTTGAATATAAATAAATAATTTATAGTTAATGATCATAATTACTTATTACTTAACCGACAACGGTTGATCCGAGTGGTAACTGGACTGGGATCCGACCCCAAGGTCTTGGGTTCGAATCTTGGGTGTGCCAAAAACTCTGTTGGGAGGAGAGAACCACACATACCGACAAAGACTGGTATACATCTGGCAGCCAAGTTTTCCGTAGTAGATTAGTCACCAGGAAAGTCGATAAATATTGCGCACCAATAACCCAATAACCAAAAGAACATAATTACTTATCTTTTACGTTTTTTTGCGTAAACTGGGTATCATCTACGGACAACTACAGAAACTAATCTCTCGAGTCGAATAGGACTACGGTGGGTGGCAAAACTCTCCCTCAAAAGTTTTTACTTTTCTTTTTCTAATAATAAAATGACTCCTCGTTTTACATTGGAAGACCAAAGTATAAAATATGGATTATGCGATACATGAGGGAAATAGTTGGTGGGTCATGTTATTTTTAGGGGAAAATTGAAAAAGAGAACCTATACCAAAAAAAGCTACCAGCTTACAAATTGAAATTCCCGCTAAATAAACGGAATGGAATATCACTACATGTGATCTTCGAATAGCTGTAGTAAACTGTAACCCGACCAAGACCAAATAATCTTTTAACATAAGAACAAAGATATGTCCCAGATTTCATACTTCTTGACCATTTTGCCTCTCTATTTAGATGTGGACACTGCTAATTTTCAAACCTGTCTTCTGCTGTTTTATTTCTCCAAAACGCACATGACACTGTCCTAATATTAGCAATATGACATCAGAATCATGTAAGTAAACACTAGTAGGTTTAGGAAATTAAAATCTGATTCAATCAAAATTTGCTCAATTATGTTACGAAAAGAAAGAAGGATAATCGATTCATTTAATGAAATCCTATCCAAAATGGATATCACATTAAAACCATTCTGAAAGTTAGTAAAAATAAAAGTTACAAATTTGAGTCCAATTTTTTTGGTGAATACTTTTTTTTTTTGTGAATACTTGAGTCCAACTAGTTGTGCATGTGTATAAATTTTTACTAATAAATAAATAGTAAAATTGGGGTAGTGTAAAGAGTAAAGAAATAATTAAAAATCTAGGTTCGAATAGTTCAATTCGGTTGTGGTTCCGGTTCCATGGTTTATCCAATTCAAAGAAGCATGAATGGGTCAATTGCACTTTCTTAGGACTTAAGGCCATGAGGAAAGCCCAACCCAAAAGACTGGTTCATTAGCTGGAAGATCTGTATGGCTTAACTCGGTAGTAGCCCTTTCCTTTTTTTGGTGGCTTCACTCATGTATTAGTATTCAGTGGAGTACCTTAATCCAACCTATAGGTAGCTCTTTCCACAGCCCATCTCTCAATGAAAGCCTCAATTTTTAGGACTTAAGTCCATGAGGAGAGGCCAACTCAAAAAAACTAGCTCATTAGGTGGGAGAGCCTTGTAGCTTAATTACCATATTGAGCCTTTTGTATTTACTTAATGTGGGACTCCTAACACAGTTCAAATAGATTGTACATTTTTGAGCTGAACTCCACCCTAGACAAATCTGGTTTTCAGTTCGATTGGTTGAACATGGTTCAGTTTTTAAAATATTGCAATATAACCTATTTAATAACATTTTGTGGGATAAAAATGATAGTTTGGGAAAGCTACTTCCATAGTTATCTCGGTATGATGCTAATCAAATGTGGTCGTTGTCCATTAGCTTCAGCTCGATGCCTCTTACATGTGTCGTCCATATATTGTTCCATCGTTTTTGCCATAACTTGAGTTACAAGTATCTGATTGACGTGTTCTCCATGACGTTGGAGAGCTTTTGAAAAGATCTACGAGGCTACTTAAATATGGAAAATATGCACAATAGTGTATATTTTTCTCAAGCTGTGCAAAACGCCGTGCATTCATCACAAACAAGAAAACATCACTTTTTTAAGCAAGCACGACCATGGAACACTATTTTGCAATTAAAACCTAGTATTTCCCATAAATAACAATCTTAAACCCCTTTTCAAGAGCTCTTAATCACTTTTGAGATCGTTTTCTCCAAAGAAAAACCCTAGTGCCTAAAGGAGAGCTCTGAGCTCCGGAGTGGAAATCAAGTATTGTAGCCTAAATCAAGGGATCTCTTATTGTTTTTCTCAATTCTTCACTATGTTTTCTAAATGTTTAATTTCCATGTATAGTGTATTTCATTTAGTCATGAGAAACTAAGTTTCCTACTAGGATCTTTGTGAATATTGTACTTGAACATTTTCTATTATAATTTAATTTATTATATTATGTAAGTTCACATTATGTCTATTTGAATTGTTATACAGCTTTATTCACAAGATTAGGACTGAACACCTTTGTGTGGTTAAAATCAATTAGTTAATAGCGGCCAAGCTATAGTTAATTGGTGGACCATAATAATAATTGAGATTAGTAATTAGGCATGCTCATTAACTAAGACTCTGTTTGGCAAGCGGATCAACTCGCTGTAACTGTTTGGCAATATTAGCGTTTAGCGTTTTTTCACTAACTTATAGTGTTTTTTGAAACCCTCCATCCAAAGATACCCTTAGATAATCGCTTCTATGTACTATGAATCAAAGTTGATTTTGATGTAAGGTCTTACGGGAAACTTCAACTACTTTAATAATATATCGATGATAACTATTTATGATAATATATCAATAACTATCATAATTTATATGTACTATGAATCAAGACTCCCGTATACATGCTACTCTCTCATGAATTGTATTAATGGGAACAGAGACCATACATAAAGCACACAGATATATTCCCTGCCAAAGAATCCACCAATTTTCCTAGACAAAATTTGTTCATACCTTCTTGCTTTTGGAATCTAAGTTAATTGATGGGTTTGTTAAACAGTCATATTGACCATCCCTTTCTCTTTATATGACAAATAATTGGTCAGAGAGAAATGCTTTGAGTGCTTCATAAGTCTCACTCTCAGTCCTATTAACAACAACTACTACTACCCATCATCCTCACACGTGCGTTATCAGAGACTACATGGGCCATTCCCACGTGTGAAACTTGGCCCACTTACTAATACACCTAGCTACCAGAGCCTACAAAATTGCAACATTGTGATGCAGTACATTTTCAACATCTTGTACTTTTTCCATTCCCAAAAAGTCTTAAGTTTGAAACATGATGAACCAAAACATTGTATTTATATGAATTATTAAGTACATAATTAATATTTCTTTAATGCAAGTACCAAAATATTCCAAACCATTCCATTTCTCTATAGTTGAAATTTGAAACTGCAATATATAGATATAATACTGTTCCACACTTTGAACCAATTTATTTTAATCCATTAACAAGAAAAAAACTCAAACCATGCATTGCTTGTTTGGTTGAGAAGAGCAAAAAAACAAGAAACAAAAAAAAAATACAAAGAAATACTCTTAAGATAATTCGTGTCCTTTTAAAAAAGAGATTAGTGGTTGTCATGTATCCAATAACTTATAGATAGCTTGACATTTCAATGAAATAAGTGTAGTAAAAAGCCATCTTTTTACCAACAAGAGTTACTCGAGTGGTAACTGGGCTCGAATTTCACAGATTTCAAGTTCGAGTCTTAGTTGTGGTAAAAACTCTATTGTGAGAAGAGAACCACACGGACAAAGTCGGGTGCATGTTGCCAACCAGATTCTCCGATGTAGATTAGTCACCTGTAAAGCCGATACAAACTACGCATCAATAACACAGTAACCAGAAAAATAAGTATAATAAAAAGAAACGAAAAGCGTAGTCAAAAAAATTAATTATTTAATAAAATTTTAGAATGCTACAGATGATTAGTAGTGATTATGGTGTAGACAATATGTGTTAAAACATCAACCAATAAAAAAAGAAACAAAGAAACGAAAACGTAAGAACAAGAACACAGTTTTGAACACGCAATTCGGCCAAAGCATGCAGACGTTTTCGACTACACAGTAGCTGCAAATCTGTCTAATTTTAAAATGAATTAGGGTTTCGGTGTTACAGTTAGTACTAATAATTGGTACCTACACTTAATATTATTTTAGTTTTTTTTTTCATTTCCATACTCATTATTATTTCCCTATAATCTTTTTTCTAATTTTTTCCACTAAGTGTGGGACCCTGCAGTCTAATGTAACTACAGAGGATCAATATCTGATTTTTTTATGGGTGAGAATTGATCAATATCTGATGTCAACATAGTTGAGAATACATTTTATTATTGTGATCCATTTGTCTGTAAATTCTACTTAAAAAAAAGTAGTAAAAATGAAAGGTGGTTAACTTTATAACCTATGGATAAGTGAGAGATAAAAAAAACTATATACAAAAAGGAAAAAGAAAAAGCAGGGGAAAGAAAACAGAGTAAAGGGTGTGTGTGTGTGTGCAGAGTGAGGGGCAGAAAGCATGAGAGTGAAGGGTTAGTGTTTTTCTGGGTTTAGGAATCGTTGAAAGACGGAGAAGAAAAAGCTGCAAGAGAATCAAAGACCTAAACATAGCAAAGCTTATGAAGTAATGATATAAATAGATTCACCTTTATTTTCCTTACTACTTTATTTAACCTTCCTCTAAGTACTATTCAAACCCCCTCTGTCATTTCCCACACCCCCTCTCATCAGATAAGAACCGTACACACACTGCGACAAAAAGTAAAAAAAGGGGGTGTGAGTGTGAATTTTGAAGGGTGATTTTATCTATATGTTAGACAAATGGGCTAAATGTTAGGTATATGTTTAGCTTGATATACTTGCATGAAATGTGGAAGGCCTGAAAATGTTGTGAACAAATGCTATTATTGGTTTATAGCTTTGAGACACTACTTTTCATAGGGTCATAGGTAGAGAAAGAGAGAGTTTTTTATATGTGTGTTTGTGTGTCCTCGTGTGTCAATCATATATCTGAAATCATCACAGTGGTTTTGTTGTTGTTGTTGGAAATTTTCTGAAGGATTTTTCTTCTTGTTCATGGAGAGGAAGAAAAGTAGTACTACTACTACTACACAGCTTTACATTTTCATGCTCTTAATTTGGATACTAATCTTTACAAGTACTACTGCTTCAGCTATTACATGCTTAGGTATGTAATTCTTCTCTTCTCTTACATTTCTACTATCAATTATCCACTTCTCATAATTCTTTTTGAAAGTTTCGTATTATTTCAAATGATAAATTATAAAATTTAATTATCTTCTTCTTCTAATTCATATCCACTAGTCTTTTTTTCACTGCAGATACTAGGTGTCCCATGTTTTTCAAATCTGAGAGAGATTTTCAGGTATAGCCACTGGTCCTTTTTTTTGTCTTTCCAGTACATGTGCTTTCTGATAAGTAATTTTCCTTGACATTGGCGCATTAAATTAAAAATAACACATCAACATTCATTTATTGTTATTAAGATTATTAATTTTATTCTTTTAAATATTATTGTATTTATAATTAAGCTAGCTAGGTCTAAATCTAACATTAGTATGGTGAATATTTTAATTTTAGACTTTGGATAAAACAGAACATTCTTAACTGAGATTATGTTTTTAATTAATTAATAAAAGAAAAAAAGGGTTATCTTTCATGGTTGTTGTTTTTTTATAGGCAATGTGGTTAGAAATTAGTGTGTTTGTTGTTAGAGGGAGAGGGAGGGCGGGGTTCGAACCTTATATGCCTACTTTCTACGAACATTGTCCATTTCACTCAACCATTGAACTATTATCCTTCTATGACTTTCATGGTTGTGGTTGTGTGCAACTAAATTGTGAATGTGTAATTCTCATGACCGCGAGTGATAAACATGCTCTCTTTGAATTTGACTTTTAATAATTTTGAGTCCAACTTTACTTACTTTTTAATTGAGCTCTAGACTAGTCAAGATCTTTTTCCTTTAGACATCAAGTGGGGTCGAACACCTCTTAAAAACTTTAAAATTAAAGTAATTTTTATTATATACAAAATTTCACTTGTCTCCTCCTAATTAAAAATTTTAAGTTCACTAGATATATAATAATTTTTAGAATTAATTTATATATTTTAATATATTTAATAGTGAGCGAGTACGGAAGTTATTATGACACACCCAAATGATAGAACAAACTGAAACATTGCTAAAATGCGCCAAAAGAGGTACAGAGTGTGCCCATGAACCTGGTGCAATAAGAGCCGTTGGATAATGTGGAGTCCACCGTGATTAGGCAACGCACGTGGTTAATGGTACTATGTGCCTCGCCTTTGGCTCCACCGCTGTTGGCTACTAACACACCAACGGCGTACGTTAGACTCAGGCAGGTGAGTTCCCTTCCCTGTCGTGTTGTTCACCGCCAGCGAAACAAGTTTCGGTAACTTGCGCGTACTGTGTGTACCGTGCTAAGCACTTTTTACTGTAAACAAATCACTGTTCTATTATAACTTAATCATGTGCCTATGGGGTCTTAGGCTCTTCTCATATTCCTGTCTTTTTTTTTAATCAACATATTCCTGTCTCATTTGATTAAACATGTTATGTAATTTTTTAAATTTTTAATTAATTTTGTCTACAAATTATGTACCCAAAAAACTCAAGGGTAACAAATAATTTAAAAAATAATTTTCCAAAATTTTAATTTGGTTCAACAGGTGAAGGAGGAAATTGTACAAGATATGGTGTTTCAAGGCAAAACAACAAAGGCCTCTATGAGTTGGTCAAGGAGGTTGCTAAGTGGACCGGGGTCATTTCCACCGCGATGCAACGCCAAGTGTGGCAAATGTACACCTTGCAGGCCGGTCCACGTGCCGGTGCCGCCAGGAACACCGGTGACCGCGGAGTACTACCCAGAGGCATGGAGATGCAAGTGTGGCAACAAGTTATACATGCCATGAATATAATTAATTTTCTCTCTATTATGATGTATTTTTGTTCACTTTGGTATAAAGTTCATATTAGTGACTCTAAATGACTCTTTGATGAGTTATTTTAGCTTTAGAGCTTGTGGTAGATATTGGATATGAAAACAGAGTACAGAACTTGATTTGATATGGAATATTAGCATATAAAAAGGATCTCTGAGATTATTAAGCTTAGTATTTAAGTATTATTGTAAACATATACTTGAAAATGTGGTCTATTAATCATATCACAATTAATTCAACTGTTGTATCAATGTCTTTATGATTTTACATCATTTTGGCTATATGCTGTTTGGATTTATTTTCCTCAGTTTGTCTTTTACTCTAATTTATGCCATTGTTTAATGTATCTTGTGGTGGAAAATGTGAAGACAAGTTCATTCAAACAGGCCTATTTTCAATGAGTTGACAGTTCGTTTTTGATTGCTAGGATAAAGCTCTGAAATCTTGAAGTCTTGGTAGTTTGGTGCTTCTTTTAGTTTTATCTTTCTTGGCTTTATGTTTATGTTATCATTAAGATAATTTGCTGCATGAACACATTTAAATAATATTCAACAAAACTCTAACCAATCACAAGTAGAGAAGGAAGATCAATCACATAATAGCTTTCTGGTTGGAATCTAATGCAACTTCACGTGCAACCTTTGTCAAAAGACATGACATGATATTATCATTAAGGTTTAAATATATTTTAGGTCCCTGCAAATATATGGTGTTTTGGTTTAAGCCCCTGCAAAATTTATTTTTTGTTAAAAGCCCTTGCAAAATGACATGTTTTGTTATAAGCCCTTTTATGACTAAAATGTTAGCCTACAACATGGAATGCTATGATTGCTGGATATGTTGAGAAGGGCTTAAAACAAAATATTTCATTTTGCAAGGGCTTTTAACAAAAAAAATTTGCAGGGGCTTAAACCAAAACACTCTATTGTAGGGGCCTAAAACATATTTAAGCCTATCATTAATCAACACAATTGATATTATTGAAATCGTATTTGTTTTATCTTTATTTCAAATGGTTCAATGTAATCATAATTTGTGATTTCTAAAACATAATTTTTTTTTTTGCTTAAAAAAAAACTTATGTTTTAAAGTTTATATTTTATAGGATTACCTCTCTTCCTTTTTCTTAATTGGAGCTCCTTCTTCAAGAGGAAACGACTCATGTATATCCATAGAGGTATCAAAACAATGTTCAAATAATCAATAATATATTTTTGCTACAATATAATCTTTCCTTATCATTAACAATAATTGAAATCGGTTACTAACCGGGTTGTTTCTTGGCCCTAGTGTCTATTGCCACGGTCCTTCCAAAAAATCCCTTCACACTTTTGAAACTATCCATTTGTTTATCAATAAGAAATCTAGTTCTACCATCCGGGACCATTCTCTGAATAACTTCATGTAAACCAAATAAAACATTCACCAATGGAGCCACGCACTGTAAGTAATATTGAGTAGATCTCCAAAATCTAGCATCACCCAGAACAGTGTTCACTACTTGTTTGCCTTATTCTTGCCAGCATAATTACTAGAAGCATATTCCTCTAAAGCAAACGTCTACCGAATATCATTCTTTTGTCGCATAATACATTGTAGAGTGAGAAAGGTTGTGACAAACCTTGTGACTGATGGTCTAGCAAATTTCCTTCCGTTGGAATGCTTTCTATATATGCTTAGAACTGATGCATGCCTATACTTAAATGTTTCCAATGTCTTCAAGGATCAAATCAAGGCATTGAGCTACACAAGGAGACCAAAACAATTTTGTTCTCTTCGCCTCTAATAATTTTCCTGCAGCTAAAAGATTACAAGCACCATCTCTCACAAATTATACCAGATTAACCTATCCTACTTCTTCTACTATGGAATCCAATAAAGAAATCATTTGCTTGGCATCCTTGATCACATCCATCACTAGTGTCAATTGATTTCAAGAAAAAAGTACCATTTGGGCTATTAATCAAAAAATTTGTAAGTGACCTACCATTTTTGGGCTATTAACCGATCAATCTTCAACCTTATTCTTGCCTTTATCTTGAATCTTATCCATCACCTTCAAAGTACATTTGGAAACAATTTTAGGCTTAGCACCATACTTGTGAAGTTGTTGTTCATGTAGTTCCCTGTTATGTTCCATATTTTGACCGCATCATTTTAGTACAGTTAGTTGTGTAGTATGACCAACATTCTCGCAATTCACAGAAGCTGAAGGCAAATTCTCATACTCAACACCCACAAAGAAACAATAACCGAATTTTTCTATGAATATTTGATTTTGAAGCTTCGGCTGCAAATCTATGACAATTGTAATTTGTGCAAAATCGTCAATAAATCTATCAAAAGGACTTCTACATTTTTTTTTTGACCAGGGACTTCTACTTTTACTTGTATCGAAAGGAGTTTTACATGTCACTATAGTTACTCTATGCTTTATCACCAAAATTGAATAGCCTATATACCTGTTTATTTACATGGTTGCCGTGTTAACTAATTACTGTTATTTATTACTATAATGATGATGATGTCTTAAAACAATTTATATAACAATCTATCTACTTTCATACATGAGAATCATACTAATATAACAAGCTTGTTAGATGCTTAATCTAATCCATGCATCGCACAAGTTTGTGGTCTAATGATTGATAAAACAAGAACGAACATCACAAATACAAAGCTAAAAACAGTGGAGATAGAAGGAGTATAAGAAGGAGATAAGGGCGCAATGATACTGTTAATATTTGAGGTAGTAATGCTAGTTTAGTAAATAGTTGGATAGTAGAAAAGACTTTAGTTGATAGTTGGAAGATAATAGTAGTTAATTAGTAGTGTGATGTTTGGAGCAAATGAATAGTTGTATTGCTCTCAAATTGGTCACAAATGACTTGATTACAAATGCTCCCAAGCTTGCCTATTTATAGGTGCTTGAGGATGGTTCTAGATAATTCTACATGATTAGCATCTCTAATATATTCTAGATTTATCTTGTACTTGTAGCTTCTAGGTTTTTCTCTTTTGATATTTACATAGAATATTCTAGATTCTTTTACTTAGTGCATGTAATGGTAATTTCTAGAATATCTTTGATCTAGACTTCAATAGAGAAATCTAGAAATTTGCATCACTTCTTTAACACTCCTCCTTGATGCAAACTTCGGAAACTCCAAGCTTTGTTCTTAGTTCCTCAAACCTGACTCTTGGTAATGCCTTCGTAAATATATCTGCAACTTGATCTTCTGTTGTGCAGTACTCGAGATGAATCTGCTTAGTTGTCTCTGCTTCTCTAATAAAGTGATATTTTATAGAAATGTGCTTTGTTCGATGATGATGAACTGGATTCTTTGCCATTGCTATAGCTGACTTGTTGTCGCAGTAGATTGTAGTAGGGAGATCTTATTGTTCACCCATGTCTTCAAGTATTCTCCGAAGCCATATAGCTTGACTTGTTGCTTCAGCTGCTGCCACGTACTCAGCCTCTGCTGTTGATTGCGCAACTGTTGCTTGCTTCTTAGATCCCCATGAGAAAAATCCTGATCCTAGTGAGAAGGCATAGCCTGATGTACTTTTCATGTCATCAATAGAACCTGCCCAATCACTACAAAAAAACTGGTCATTAGCGACGGACATTTCCCTCGCAAATTGACCAAAATCCGTCGCTAATGGTCATTTGCGAGGGAATTAGCGACGGACTGGTTCCCTCGCTAATTCCCTCCTCGCTACTGGGATTAGCGAGGGAAATTGAATCCCTCGCTAATTAGCGAGGGAATTTTCCCTCGCTAATTCCCTCGCTAATGACTACAACTTTTCAGGTGATGGGACTCAGTTGCAGGGGTTGGTAAATGCGCAGGAATTAGCGAGGGATATTCCCTCGCTAATTCCCTCGCTAATGACTGCAGTTTTTCAAAAAAAAATTACACGTGGTGGTGGTGGTGGCGTGGTGGTGGTGAAGAGTAAGAGAGAGTGAGTGAGAGTGGTAGGAGGTATGTGGTGGTGGTGGTGTTGGAAGAGTGAAGAGAGAGGAGAGTGTGAGAGGAGGTGGTGGTGATGGTGGTGGTGGTGGTTGTGTGGTGGTGGTGGTGGCGTGAAGAGTAAGAGAGAGGAGTGAGAGTGGTGGTGGTGGGGTGGTGGTGGTGAAGAGTAAGAGAGAGTGAGTGAGAGTGGTAGGAGGTATGTGGTGGTGGTGGTGTTGGAAGAGTGAAGAGAGAGGAGAGTGTGAGAGGAGGTGGTGATGATGGTGGTGGTGGTGGTGGTTGTGTGGTGGTGGTGGTGGCGTGAAGAGTAAGAGAGAGGAGTGAGAGTGGTGGTGGTGGGGTGGTGGTGGTGAAGAGTAAGAGAGAGTGAGTGAGAGTGGTAGGAGGTATGTGGTGGTGGTGGTGTTGGAAGAGTGAAGAGAGAGGAGAGTGTGAGAGGAGGTGGTGATGGTGGTGGTGGTGGTGGTTGTGTGGTGGTGGAGAGTAGAGGAAGAGGAAGGGTGAAGAGGAAGGGTGAAGAGGAAGGGAAGAGGAAGGGTGAAGAGTGAGTGAGTGAGTGAGAGAGATGAGTGTAAACGGATTTAAGGAAAAAAAGAAAAAAAAATTGCGAGGGAATTAGCGAGGGAACTGTCCCATCATCTGAAAAGTTGACTTTAGCGAGGGAATTAGCGAGGGAACTGTCCCTCGCTAATTCCTGTGCACTTACCAACCCCTGCAACTGAGTCCCATCATCTGAAAAGTAAAAAAATTAGCGACGGAACTGACATTCCCTCGCAAATTTTTTTACTTTTGCCATTAGCGACGGAAATTCCCTCGCTAATGTGTAAAATTCCGTCGCTAATTCTCAAAAATACGACAGCCCCTATTCCCTCGCTAATTCCGTCGCTAATCCCAATTTTTGCGAGGGACCATTAGTCCCTCGCTAATTTCCGTCGCTAATGGCTTCTTTTTTTGTAGTGAATCACTGTCGGTGTAGCCAAGCAATCTTGAGTTGGTCGTGGTTCTGTACCATATACCAAACTCCCTTGTTCCTTGAAGGTATCTTAAAATTCTTTTTCCTGCTCCATAGTGAATTTGGCTCGGCTTCTGCATGAATCTTGATAGAAGACTTGTCGCATACATGATGTCTGGGCGTGTAGCTGTGAGATATAGTAAGCTCCCTATCAAACTTCTATAGCGCGGTGCATCAGCTTCTGGTGCTCTGTGTCTTCTTTTTGTAACTTCTCATTTGTCACGAGCGGAGTAGCTACTGGCTTGCATTCGTTCGTGTTGAATTTCTTTAATAGTGCTTCGGTATATTTCTTTTGACAGATGAATATTCCTTCTTTTTGTTGTTTTACTTCTATGCCGAGGAAGTAGTTCATCAAGCCAAGATCTGTCATCTCGAATGTCTTCATCATGTCTTCTATGAAATTAGCGATCATCTTCGTGTTGTTTCCTGTGTAGATTAGATCATCTACATACAAGGAGACAATGAGAGTATCCTGCTGACCTTGGGTCTTGACATATAGTGTTGGCTCACTCTTGCTCCTCCTGAATCCTTGATTGATGAAGTATTGATCAATTCGGCTGTACCATGCTCGAGGAGCTTGCTTGAGACCATATAAGGCTTTTCTTAGTCTCAGTACTTTATCTTCATTTCCTTTGCTGACGAAGCCCTGTGGTTGCTCAATATAAATCTCTTCTTCTAGCACTCCATTTAAAAATGCAGACTTGACATCTAGTTGATAGATGCTCCACTCTTTTTGTGCTGCAAGAGCTATTAAAGCTCTTATAGTGTCTAGACGAGCAACTGGAGCAAATGTCTCATTGTAGTCAACTCCAGGTTGCTAAGAGTAGCCCTTTGCTACAAGCCTAGCCTTGTGTTTTTGTATTGAGCCATCAGGGTTAAGCGTTGTCTTATAAACCCATTTGACTCCTATGATATCTTTATCTTTTGGATAGTCTACTAGCTCCCATGTTTTGTTTTTCTCAATTGATTTAATCTCCTCCTCCATTGTTTTGACCCATACTTCTTGTTTTGATGATATTTCATAGTTTTCAGGCTCAAGTATGGCCAAATTGCAAGTTTCATATATATCCGCCAGAGATCTTACTCGCCTCGGAGTAGATTCTGGTGAGGAATCTTGTTGAAGAGAAGACGAAGAAGGCATACCTGGATCTTCTGTTACTTCTTCAACTTCGTCTTGAGGTTGCTGTACTGGAAGAGAAATGTCGCTTCTCTCAATTTTTTCTTTATCCCAATTCCAAGCAGCAGCTTCATCAACTTCGACATCTCGACTAATGATGAGCTTCTTTGTTTGTAAGTTGTAGACTCAATAGCCTTTTGATTGTGTACTGTATCCCAAGAAGATGCCTCGAATCGTTTTGTCTTCTAACTTATGCCTCTTTTGGTCTGAGACATGAATGTAGCAGATTGATCCAAAGACCCTTAAATGTTTGGCAGAAGGTTTTTGCCCACTCCAAGCTTCAACGGGAGTCTTGTCTTGGAATGCTTGAGTTGGACATCTATTGATAATGTAGACTGCAGTATAAACCGCTTCAGCCCAAAAAGTGTTTGGTAGTCCTTTATCCTTTAGCATCGATCTAGCCATCTCCATGACCGTGCGGTTTCTTCTTTCAGATACTCCATTTTGTTGAGGAGAATATGCGACTGTGAGTTGTTTTTCAATGCCTTCATCCTCACAGAATTTATCAAACTCATGGGAGTTGTACTCTTTGCCGCGATCACTCCTAAGCCTCTTTATGTGTTTGCCACTTTGCTTTTCTACAAGGGCCTTGAACTTCTTGAATATTCCAAAGACTTCTGATTTTTCCTTGATGAAATAGACCCAAGTCATTCTAGAAAAGTCATCGATGAAGAGGATGAAATACATGTTGTTGGTGAGTGATGGTGTCCTCATCGGTCCACAAACGTCAGTGTGGATGAGTTCTAGCACATCTTTAGTTCTCCATGCATTGCTCGTTGAAAATGGTAGTTTGTGTTGTTTTCCAAGAAGACATCCTTCACATGCTCCACTATCTTCTTTTAGGATTGGTAAATCTCTTACCATATTCTTTTAATATAACAACTTTAAGGCTTTCGAGTTGAGGTGGCCAAATCTTCGATGCCATAGCCATGAATCGTCAGCTTGCACCTTCATGGCAATGTTAGTGGTATATTTAAAGTTTATCGGGAAGCTTCTGTTCCTCGTCTCCATCTTTACTTGGGCTATCTCAACCCTTTTACTACTGTTATCATAGATTGTGCATTTATCTCCTTCAAAGTGAAGGACATAGCCTTTCTCCATCATTTGACCGATGCTCAAGAGATTTTCTTTAAGATTGGGAACTAGTAAGACATCTCTAATGAGTCGCGTACCTTTCTTTGTCTCCACCATGACAGTGCCTTTGCCTTTTGATTCCACGGTAGTGCCATTCCCTAGTCGAATCTTTGATTTGACAGAGTCATCAATTTCCTTAAAGATGCTCTCATCTTTAGCCATGTGATTGTTGCAACCGCTATCCAAGTACCAGGTTCCTTTATTGTCGTCGTTGGAATCTTGGGTGGCATAGAAAAGATGTTCTTCACTGTCATGTTTATTCTGGTCATTCTCACGTTCATCGACGAAATTTGCTTGATGTTTATTTTTGCTATAGCAATTCTTCTCCACGTGCCCAAATTTCTTACAGTGTCGACATTGTGGCTTTCCTCGCCAGCGACAGTCTTTCTCGGCATGATTTGTCCTCTTGCAGATGCCACATGGAGGATACTCATCTTGATTTTTCTTTGAGAAATTTCTAGAATTCTCTCTATTTCTAGAACTTTCTCCACTACTCTTGTTTCCCCCGTATCCTTTATTTTGAGACCGTAATTTAAGCTTAGATTGAAAGGCATTTTCTACAGAGTCATCATCACGCCTACTCAATCTTTGCTCATAAGCTTCAAGAGAGCCCATTAGTTCTGTCACAGATAAGTTTGATAGATTCTTCGTTTGTTCAATCGTCGTCACGATTGGATCATACTTACAGGGAATAGAAACTAGAATTTTCTCAACAATTCTTTTGTCGAGAATATTTTCCCCGTAGGCTCTCATTTTAGAAACAATTTCTTTTATCTTAGTATAATAGTCTTGTACGGTCTCAGATTCCTTCATATTTAATAATTCAAACTTACGCCTTAGACTTTGGAGTTTGACGGCACGTACCTTAGCGGTTCCTTGAAACTCCTCCTGTAGTGTACTCCATGCATCCTTGGCACTAGAAGCTCCCATTATCCTCGGAAAAATAGATCAGTCACCCACAGCTTGCTGCAAGTAATATAGCGCCTTTGAATCTTTTTGCCTATTTTCCTTCAACTCTTACTGACTCTTTCCTTTGAGCTGCAGTAAGAGTTGAAGTATCTGCGGGAGTAGTAAATCCTTCTTCCACAACTTCCCATAGATCTTGGGAGCAAAAAAATGTCTTCATTTTAATGCTCCAAAAATCATAGTTTTCACCGAAAAAAGGAGGGACTTGGATATTAGATGATGATTGGGTGTTGTTAGCCATTGGCTAAGAAAAAATATGGAAGTAGTGTAGAGTGAGGGTAGTGATTTTTAATTGGTAGTTGGATAGTTTATCTACGCCCAGTATATGACCGAACGTAGCTCTGATACCACTGTTAATATTTGAGGTAGTAATGCTAGTTTAGTAAATAGTTGGATAGTAGAGAAGGCTTTAGTTGATAGTTGGAAGATGATAGTAGTTAATTAGTAGTGTGATGTTTGGAGCTAAGGAATAGTTGTATTGCTCTCAAGCTTGCCTATTTATAGGTGCTTGAGGATGGTTCTAGATAATTCTACATGATTAGCATCTCTAATATATTCTAGATTTATATTGTACTTGTACCTTCTAGGTTTTTCTCTTTTGATATTTACATAGAATATTCTAGATTCTTTTACTTAGTGCATGTAATGGTAATTTCTAGAATATCTTTGATCTAGACTTCAATAGAGAAATCTAGAAGTTTGCATCACTTCTTTAACAGATACAAAGTTAAACTCCGGAAACTAAATGGATCATTGCGCCCCTATCTATAGTTTCCAAAGTTAAACTCTGGAAACTAAATGGATCACTGTGAAACAAAAATGGTTTGTTTTTCTTTCACGCCTTTTTAAAACTCTGGAAACTAAATGCATCTTATGCTCTCTTACGGTTATTACAACACAAAGAAGGAAAAATTTGTGCTTATAGTAAAATGAGTTTAGTATAACTAGTAAATTTAGTTCACAGGTGTTATAGTGAACTCAGTTTATTATAACTCTTGTGAATTCAACTTACTGCGGTTATTTTTAACACAAATAGCACTCTCAAATTGAGTTCACTATAATTATACTAAACTATTTTGTGAATTCAACTTACTGCTTCTTTTTTTTACAACTTTTTTTACTATATTAATTTACCAATAGGCTATAGTCTCTTTCATTGGCGGCCCTCCCGAGCTTTTTAGTCATGATCAGCCACTAGTAGTCAACTTAGTTTACTATAAATATAAGCTTAGTTTCCTCTTTAACAAAATAATAAGGGTAATTTAGTAAATGGATAGGAGAAAGGAGGTGTAGGTGTGCCTAATGGGGGTGGGAATAGAATTTTACAAAGGAAATAGGTGAGCCTTTGATCAATTGGGCTTAGTTGGGTTTGCTGGCTCATTTCTGAGTGGCTGATATTAAGCTTACCCCACCTCACACTAGTGGAAAAAGAGGATTCAAAGTCGGATATTTTGGACTTTTAAAGTCGGATATTGGTCCGACTTCTATTAGGGCGACTTAGAATGTCAGAGAGATTTAAAGTCGGGTTACAGTCCGACTTAAAAAGTTCGATTTTAAGTCGGATCAAATAGCGTCCGACTTTAATTACCCGTGTAAAGTCTAATGTAAATAACTTTTAAAGTCGGATTGTTAGTTCCGCCCGACTTTAAATGTTTCATTTTATTTTAAAAAAAAAAACGTTATTTTGTCTGTCCCCTGCTCTATAATCTCTAGCTAATATTACCTGTGAAGACAAAAAAATGTACCATAATTCAATTCATAGAACATATACACTTACGGTGTAAAGCAACACACATTGCACTAGTAGTTAAAAATCAACTCATGTGGCGTCTTAGCATTCATCATATATTATAGACATAGAATTCTACTATGTTTCGTCACCATAGATAGTAGACTACTACCTTTACTTTCAGACCATCAACAGTATTACCAACTTGAAGATGCAAGAGTAAAAATACATGAAACTGGAAATACTAAAACAAGAGTTAAAATACATCAACATCCCCATATGAATTCAGCATCGCTTTTGAATAGGGTCTCTACTATGTTTCGTCACCATAGATAGTAGACTACTACCTTTACTTTCAGACCATCAACAGTATTACCAACTTGAAGATGCAAGAGTAAAAATACATGAAACTGGAAATACTAAAACAAGAGTTAAAATACATCAACATCACCATATGAATTCAGCATCGCTTTTGAATAGGGTCTCAACATCATCTGCTGCATCACAGTTCCTTTCCTCCAATTTCCTTTCATTTGTTCCATCATCACAAATCCTAAGAAACAATTTTCCACTCCAGCTCTATTCCACCCTCCTATAATTGCTTGACCTTACTGCCACCACTAACAGACCATACACCTTAGGAAGCCCGTGACAGATACACCAAGTCACCCTCTCAGACAAAGTAGCAACCAATTCACCATATATACCAAATAACTCTTTATTTCACCAACTCAGAACACCATGGTGCACTCCAAACATCAAACCAACAAACTTAATTAATAAGAGAGCCTCAAACATTCTGCCAACAAATGTGCAGACAAGTTACAATATTGCCTAGCTGACCAATTGACAAGTCACCACAATCATTAAAAACCAACTCTTTGTACGGAACAAAGGAGAAGAATTTCTACCTGGAGGCAGATAATGGAAGATGATTCAGAAAGCAAGCAATCTAGAATCCTATCATTCTTGGCTAACCATAATTCTCTAAAGCCACTTTCTAGGAGTCCCTGGTTCTGTTCAAAACAAAAGACAACAATAGAGATTAATAACAACATTCAGAGTCAAAAATTTAAGGATAAACCAAGACAGAACATTGCAAGCAAGAATCAAAATGAATATGGAGCATCAGAAATCAAAAAAAGAAAATCAATCGATGATAGACAACAATACATAAATACCTTCTCGTCACGGGCACGGCAGAGTGCTGCCGCATCGGCAGTCAACATCTCTTTATCAAAATATTTTTATGTGTATAAAAGTGTATAAACCAGCAAAAAATTCCAATAAGCATTAAACAAGGGACTTTTCAGCATCAACAAAAAAATGCCTATGAAATGCTTAACTTTACAAGATAGCAACTCCAATCACCATCATTTAGTACGGTATATTTTAATGATGATCATAAAATACTTATCTAGGTGTCGCAGCTTAGGTGAAGACATTCCTAAAGTCATGATTTGAAGGATACATGAATAGAGATGGAAAATGGGGAGAAAAATCTCAGGAATCTAAACCCAATTCTATTAATTATTAGCAAATTGCTTCTTCTTTTCTCAAATAACAAGATATCCTCCCTCTAATCTCTCCCTCTTTTTTTATACCTCAGCCTAACAGCCACAACAAAAGTTGCCACCGGCACTGAAAATATAAAGTTTCAGAATTAAGGGAATATAACTCAGAGTAAGAGAAACATGTTAAGTTTATAAAAATAAAAACATACTCAGAGCTTTGAGCATCTGGATAAAAGCCACCGATATGTGCAAATAGGCTGTGTTACCGAACCTGTTGCAACCAAGGACAAAATTTATCATATAAGGGACCAATTTGGAGCTTTTAACACATAGGGACCAAATTGGAAACTAAAATATATATAAGGGGCCAAAAGTATAATTTAACCTAAAAACTAATGTACTAACAATCTAAATGACAGAAAATGAACAAACTCCAAATAACATAGGTGATTAGGTGGTAATGGAGGCCAAGAATTATAATTATAATAGCCCATAGAAAGCGATCCAAAAATCTATTCTTAGATCTCTGTTTGACGTTTCATTGTACAGAATGCATAATAATTCTAGGCACCAAATGATGATTATCATTATACTAGATTCTTTTGACAGGGTTGTTAACTCTGGACATTGAACTTCATACTTACAATATCCATCTTACAGGTTTACGTAGCCATTCAACTCCACACACAAATAATATGTGCAAATAAGAAAAGTTTTTAACAAAATGAAAGTAAAAGAAATATCCATAAGTTGGATCATATTAGCAAACTTCAAGAAATCAAGCTTAAGCTGACAATGCTTCATCATTGTTCAGTATGGCACAACCAAATTGAATCCATCACACATGTCACCTCTCAGAACTACAGAGTAAAGAGAAGCACCAATTGTTCAACGCTTGTCAAATGAAACGTAGTTTGGAAACACATATACAAGAGACTTGTACCATTACCAAATCTGAAAATGATGTTCATCGCAAATCAGTAAAGTTTAGTTTGCCCATGATGCAGTGCTTACCAAAAACTTGATGCAAAGAAAGCATTTATTGGTACCACAGAAGTTGCATATCTGTCCACTGTAAGAAAGAATTTTGTTTCAGGAAAAGGCTTTACAAAGGACAACAAGAGCTCAAAAAGAATTCAAATTACTGGCACACTCACATTTCGAATGTCATTTTGACAGGAGCCACAACCTACGATAACAAACCATAGGAATAATGGTCAAGCTACCAACCAAATAATTAGTAACAAACTGTAGTTGAGGAAGGGTAGTAGATGGCAAATATTCTACGCACAGAGGATAGGTTTTACAAATGGTATGAAGATTATAAAATCCTAGCAAAAGTTAAATGTGCGCAGACATGTAAAAGAAAAAGAATCTGCAAGAAGGTCAACTGAATTACCCAGCAATTCATAACACTGTCTTGTGTACCAAACAACACATTTGCTTTCTATTGCTCAACTGAAAGTAAAGATGATCCGATTGAAGCAATGACATCCATCCAACTATCATGTACTCCAGGATAGTCACCTAAGAAAACATCCTGCAATGCACAACATATATTTGATAAGCAAGATCATCTCTAAAACTAAACCTTCTAAGTACTTAAACCAAATCAACCCTTCAAATTTCACTTCACCAAAGCCTCTTGCAAAGTACCTGAAGAGCACAATCTCTAAAAGCATTGAGAGATGCTTCTGTTAAGCAATGAGAATCCACCAATTCATTGAAAATTTGCTGGCTTGTGTCTCTTGGAAGAATTGAAAAGGAATCATATTTATGAAAATCCTGTTAAAACTTAAAACACGTGGATCAATTATTGTATGAAAACAAAAGAACTAACCATAAAGAAAAACAATTAAGTCCAAAATGCACCTCACACATCTTATCTATGCATAAATCCATAAGAGAGGGACGGGTACCCCCTCAAGAAATATGATTTGCCTTAGAACGTAAACTTCTGGATCCCAACCATTTTGTGCAGGCACTTCTAAGTACCTTCCTGAGACTCCTCCGCGAAAATCATCTTCAATAACTTGTTGATCTCTCTTCCAAGAACATATACTCCCCATCAATTAATTTTTTATGATACCCTTGATTATAAATGCATGGATTGTGCCAACACAAATTCCCCTTCTGGAGCAAAATGAAATTGGACTGAACTGTCTGAAGTAGTAACTAAATTAAGCGAAATAAACAAATTTTCAACCTAACTATAGTTGATGCCTGGGGGAAAATTACTAAGAATCAAACAAACTAAGCCACAGTTATCATCAAACAAAAAAATGATTAATGGCAACAACAAATAAAGTAAGAAGAACAATTAAAAAACGTGATGTTTAACATCGTAGGAATGAACACTTAACACAAAGAGGTTAACACTTAATACATACCGTAAGAATGAACAACCCAAAGTCTTCATACTTCCTATCACATCACAAATCAAAACATACCTGCGACGACAACAACAACCGTTAGAACATCCCCAATTCTTCTGAGTTGTTTCACGCTCATTTTATATGATTTGGACGACTTCAGAGCTGAATCGACGGCGAGGGGGAAGTAGACAGAGACAACGACGACAATGGCGAGGGAGACGGCAACGGAAGCGGCGAGGGAGACGGCGAGGAAGTGGAGAGGTCTAGCGAAGACGAGGGTGAGGTTAGGGGAGAGAGCGACCGCTGGGAGAGAGCGAGGGTTTCTTTTTCTTTTTTTTATGCAAAGAGGGTTTCTGTGCGTGGGATATGTTTTGAACCAAAAAATAAAAAATAAAAAATGGCTTCAAGATTTAAAGTCGGACATTATTTATATCCGACCTAAACAAGTGCGCGTCGAAATTTTTTCTAGTTTTAATTACAAAAATGCCACCGCACCCACTTTTTAAGTCGGATTGTTTTGGAACCGACTTAATAACTCCAATTCTTTTCCCATTTTTGTACTAGTGTCATCAAGAACACACCCGAAGAATTGAAGTGAATAATTTTTTTTAGCAAATAGTATATACTGTAGACTTAATAATTACCGTATACATTTTTTGAAATTGGACTACAAATACGTATATATCTCACATTGTGTCAAAAAAAATGTATATATCTTACAAATAAAACATCATTACTTAGAAAATAAACCCTTCTTCTTCACACTTTAACTTTCATTTCATAACTTCATTACCTCCAAGATATATCTCACAAATAAAATCTCTCTCCAATTTTTTAGACTTTTACAGAAATATCTTGCGGCAAAACCTGTGGTCGATATATATGTAGTTATACAAATCTGATGTAATGTATATGGTTTAATGTGAGTGGTACTTGCAACATATATTCTGTCGAGGACCACATTATATAAGATATATGATAAATATTGTGACTTGCAAATATCTAAAGACGACCTCACTAAATATGAACAAATATTGTGACCTAATATTACGCATTTTTAATATTGCTTGTTATCGAAATAAATTAATGTGTAATGTGTGCCTGTGATGCTCAACATGTTAGGATGATATGTGTCATTTTTAACTGATAAATTTTCTGCTAAAACTTGTTTTTTATGCTTTTTATACCGCTGTACATTACTGGCCAGAATTAATCCTAGTGTACGTGCTGGAAATCTTTCTAATTAATGCTGTCACTAGAAATGAAGCACCGACACAAAAGACTCGAGCAAAGCACCAATATATGATGTCTATAAGTGTGTTTATCGTTGCTGTAAAAAAAAAGTGTGTTTATGGTGAATGTAGATGAGACGACACTACACGAACAAAACATTGATTAAGAGGGAGACGTCTATTGTGAGTAGAGAAGATTGTTTTTTTGGTCGAGACCAGAGTATCCACCGCCGAACGCAGTGACTAATCCCCTCGCTGGATTGGAGGCACCTCGAAGGGTAGGAAAGTTGGCCCAGGAGTTTAAAGCTGCTCCATAAAATGTGAAACTCCAATTTTTGTCTCTGGCTGATATTTTTGGTCTCTAATTTCGTCTCTTAGAGGCGGAAAAAAATTCTATCTTTAAATTCCGTCAATATTTGAGATTTTTCTAGTAGTGTGAGATGGCCGCAAGACATCGACCAACAAGGGAAAATAGGGAAGAAAAACATATGATGTGACTTATGTATGTCATCCGACTTATTTTTGCAGGTGTCTACAAACTGCCACTAAAAATGTGTCCATGTTTGTGTCGAAGAGGTGTTACGTATACCAATGGACGCCTATACCCACATACGTTTTCTAAAACCGTGGGTATAGCTTTTCTATACCTATGGATATCAAAATTCGCTAGTATAGGCATTAGTGACACCCTACGTTCCGTTGGTATAGGCTCAATTTTATTTTTCTTTTCCAAAATAAACCCCACGAAAGTGAAAATTTTCTCTCTCTCCTTCTAGTGGGTTATGTGTCAAATAGAAATTAGGTTGCCCAAACTCTCTTATTTTCACTAAGCTCTCAAAGAGGGAAATAGAAGCCACGCAGAGGGGAAAGAAGGAAACCCTCGCCCTCCACCTCTAAAAGCTCCATTCTTTGCTTCAGCCCTCACCTCACCCCCACTCATAACGTGATTTTTCTTCTCCCTCACTATATTTGTCTCCTTTATCCCACTAGTGCAGAAAAGGCTTTTGGAATCGGTTGTTTGGCACATTTGGAATCGGTTATTGGTCGATTTCAAATGTGTCGATTCTAAATGTAGAGATATTTTGAATCGGTTAAATAACCGATTCAAAATGTGATATTTTAAATCGGTTAGATAAACAACCGATTTTAAATGTACTAAAAAAAACATTTAAAATCGGTTCTTTAGATAACCGATTAGAAATGTCACATTTTTTTTAAAAAAAAATTCTTTCCACAACTCATTTATTTAATTCATTAGAGACACTACACGCTAATGTACCATCAATTCATAATTAAAGGTAAAATAAAAAGGTTGCATAAATTTGCATATGATCTAACCTAGATGACATTTGTTGACAACCATCCACACTAATACTGATAATTAGAAATAATGACATTTGTTGAACAAGCAAAATAGACTCAAGATGTGAAAACAACCATCCACACTATACAATACATGTGTGTTAGTGAATTGGTATACAAAATCTGTTAACTTCAACTGCTCTCCAATCTAGATGTACCTTGTTCATTTGAAGAGGATTGTTCTTGAGCTGGTGCACTGGATTTCAAAGGTTTTTTGAACTGTACCAAGATCATTGTCATGTTATCACATCCCTCACCAACTGCAATTGATGGCGCCAAACACCGGTCCAGTACCCTTTCACAAACAGCAAAAAGTTTAGTTCCCTATCATATAAAATAGTAACATTAGTACAATTATTATCGATGACAGTATTAAGTACAAGTATCAATGTTAAAATATGCATAGAACTAGAAATATGTTTTTTGTTCCTATAAAATTGGTTAATCCTCTCCAACGAATGACAAGCACGATAACAACTCTTATTGATGGCAGTACTTAGTGCTGCATTGAATATTAAAAACCAACTAATTATTGATTTTGAAAACATAAACCATCTTATTAGGAACTTTTTCATAACTTTAAAACTCACCACAAGTAGTTCTTGACGTACAAAATCTACCATTTGTTGGCCGGACAGGCAATCCCTGAAACATGAGCCAGTAAGAATAACCATTCAAGAATTTTCAAGGCATGATAATCACAAGCTAAAATATCTTCCAAATACATTATAAAGCTCAAAACTAAAATGGGGATATAAAAGCATACCATATGCCATCACAAGCTACGACTACAAACTCATCTTCATCACAAAGGTCAACCTATGAAAAAATGTCAAAAACAAAACTATCTGTCAACACAATACTAAAAGTTGAAAACTTGTAGAGCACTTCTTAAAGAAACTGTCATATTATATCCAGTTGATTCAAATCCTTATATTGGAAATAACTATTTGCAATTAGAAGTTAGAACTTAGAACCATCAGCAAACCAAAAGATGTAGTATCTACTCACCCAAGTTACACTTGAAGAGCATTGTCAATTCGACGGAACAAACTATTCAATTCTGTAAAACCCTTAAACATGATTTAGACTATCATTAACTTACAATTGGAGTAACAAGCAATCAGATTTGAATAGTTTACAGCTGCATCAAAAAAATTTGCTACCTTAACAAAATCCTCCTCAACAAATTCCCTTGAAGTAAGAGCAGGAAAGGTTATGTACCTATCCGGATGCCACCAGGAACCATAGCATACACATCTCCTGGAACCGTGTTCTTGTTAGCTGCAATATGTCCTAACTCCAACACATTCTCAACTCTAGAGCCATCAATACCCTGACCAGGTTTTTTTTGAACAACACTTTGTTACTTTTTAGATGAAAAATTACAGTTTTCAACTTATTATGTGACTAAAATAGCACAATTACTTTCAGAAATTTTATAATAAAAAGCCAATTAACATGAATAGTACAAATCATATTCAAAAAAGGGATACATCTAAACTAGCATTTTGTCAAATACCTTGTGTGCAAAAATTAATTAAAATGAATAGTGAAATCAAAATAGAAAACATATTCTCATGTAAACTAAACAGTAAACTCATGTTCGGTACCATTAACATGAGATACATCTTGAATCACGGTAACTAGAGAGAAGAGGGAGAGATTATACCTCACCGCACCTCCGCTTCTTCACTCCGCTTTCGGTGTAAGCTCTAATCTCTAAAAAAGAAAAAACAAACACAGCAAAAGAGAGAAAAAACATAGAATCAATGGCAAAGGCGAACAACTAAATCCACTTGTTTATCCAATTCCATGAAACTAAAATGATAGCATAAGCAATGAGACTTAAGAAGAATTCGACTCAACATTATAAACTCCAGTAAAAATACTAGCAAAAATGCATGGCTTGGGGTTTTCACCTGCAAAGAAAAGCAACGGAGCTAGGTTAGAGGGAGCGAAAGAGAGCACTGATGTGAAACAATCTCACCTACTGGTGTAGAAGTGAAACAATCTCAGGTTAAACAACCGTTTCTGGTGCGGCTCAACACCACCGCCTATGATGATTTTTCGGAAGCAATTGGGGAGAGAGAAAGAAACGAAGGGAGAAATTAGGGATTTAGGGGAGCGAGCGATTACGGGAAGCAAGGGAGATCACCGCGTAGACTAGAAACCGTCACCGGAGATGGGAGGAGAAAGATGAGAGCTAAAGATCTATGGGAAGGTTACAAAGTGTGAGAGGGAAACCGAAAATGAGATAGGGTTTGAGACGGATGAGGGAAACGTGTGACAGGGAAACTGAAAAACAAGGATCGTGAAAATTTTTAGTAATGAAACGGACTTTAGGAATCGGTTGTTTAAAGAACCGATTCTTATTCTACATATTCCGAATCGGTTGTTTAAATAACCGATTCAAAATGTCTAAATGGGCACCTATCTAATCGGTTGTTTAAACAACCGATTCCTAATGTCTAGAAAAATCTGTCACAACACCATTTAATTGCAAAAATTCCACCTCCACATTTGGAATCGGTTATCCAAACAACCGATTCAAAACAGTGCTTTTTAAAGCTAATTTTGCACTAGTGTCCCTCGTGTTTTTTTATTTATTTTCTTCAATTTTTTAATATTATGATGAATGATTGACTCCCCTCTCGTCCCCCTCACCAACACCACAGCCTAGTTTTTTCACTTGCAGAAAGAAATTCTTGGTACGTTTGAGGTGTTGAGAAGATTTGGGTTTTTCTCAAAATTTTGTTGGTTCCGAGAGGTGATTGTTGTTTTCAATTGTTAGTTTTTTTGTTTGACTTATTTCTATTTTTGTCTGCCACTAACTGTTGCTTGAGTGTTATCATCTTTATTGGTTTCATTGGTATCTCTATTTTCTGGTAGATTCTTGCAGTCCACTCGTACATGACTTAATTGCTTGCCAATGCTTTCATGGAATGATAAGATATAGGTTACTTGCAATTGATAACATGGTTTGATGAGTAATGTTGTGAGATAGAACTAAAAGATGAGAAGAAGAGAGTGTTCGGTATTGCTCCCTTTGAGAGGAATGAAGCATTTAGCTGGTACATTAATTGCCTCTATTGAATATAATCTAAATAAAAAAGAATAGTATATTGGTTTAAACGCAAACTTCTTAGCTTTAGCAAGATCCACTAAACTTTCTGTTTTTCTTTCTTCAAAATTGGGGAATGACACACAAAGATTATGTAAGCTAGGTTAGATATTAACTGATGACCATGTTCTTTTAATTTTGATTTGATTGCACTTGCTTTCCTTCAGCAATTGGTAATAGACTAATAGCATCAGTTTTTCTATCTCCTAATGTCCTAAGCTATTCATATCCAAAATGCATTATCCTTCAAAGAAAAGTGTCTTCCTATTTTATTTGATAAGGGAATGAGAATCATGGGATAGATTTGGAGTGTGTCTGATATATAGAAATTTATTCCACAAGCTGCATAACAAATAGGATATATAGACACTATCGAGACACTTATCAAGTGCAATTTCATGCAACATTTGACGTGTTACAAACGTTTGTCTTCTTCCTTCAACATGGTTATTATAACAATAAAAGCATGTGCACCACTTGATTAAGCTTGATGCAAGTGGGGCTATCATAAAGTTCCAGAATATGGTTTCTAAAGTTTTATTCAAGACATTATATATTTGGAGGTCAAGTTGCATCATACTCTTTTGAATACACTTGAATACATTCTTTGTGATTGGTTCATTTCTTGAAAAGGTCTGTGTTAACGGTTAACCTTCCATGACCGGTTCGATTTCTTAAATTTAATTTCACCTTCTTGAACTTCATGTTGTTAATTAGGTATAACTTGTAAATTTGTCTTTTTATTGCTAGATAATTTCATTTGTTTTTGTTTTTTGTTTATTTAGTTACGACTAACACTTTATTTGTTTAAGTTAATCTTGCCGTATGGAGAATAGAGAGTGGATGCGTGATCCATCAAAACGCAGTTAGGAATATATTCGACGAGTTAATGAATTTTTTAAATTTGCTTTTTTTTTACCAAAACAAACTCACTTCATTTCATCGGCGATGCCACTGGCTGCACTTGCGATGCCACTGGCGTCCCAAACTGGTATGATTTGCGGGCAATTAAAAAATGCATGAGCTTCAGTCTCTGCATAATTATTGCACAAAGGGCACTGCTCTTCACATGGTACGTGTCGTCTTCGAAGATTACTACGAGTCGGCAAACAACCACGGGCTATCCTCCACAATAAGATTTTTATTTTTTGAGGAATTTTCAAGTTCCATATATGCATCCAATTACCTGGTGATGGGATCATGACAAGTGTACCAGATCGTTGCAAGTAATAGTACGGAAAGACTGAGTGTCGAACTCAGGGACTGCGGTTAATTATCAGTTTAACAATTTAGCTTCTAAATTGAAATGGGACTAAATTGGATTTGTTTGACAAGAAATTAAAGTAAAAAACAATAAATATATTTTTGTGATTTTAATGTAAGGAGAACAAGAACACAAGTGTGAATTTATATGAATTAAAAAGTGTTGGGGACGAGCTTCAATTTACTTCACTCTTATATCTAACGAATCAAACATGTTATTGTACTTATTTTATGAGCTATGATCAAATTCCTATAATTATTCTAATCCTAATTCCTTAGGTAAAAGAACCTTTATTTCTAATAAAAATCCCTAATTCCTTAGGTGATCTTAAAAAGAAATAAGCAGTAATAACAATAATTATCCTATGATTCTAAATATCAATGACTATTCCTAGACTAGAGATAAACAATTTTCAATTCTCAAGCATATGTAATTCAAATTTCCATTGAATTTGAAGGTGGTGGATTGAATTTGCTTTTAAAAATTCAGTAATCAATGGAAAATATTTTGCCCTTGTATAGTATGTGCCAACTGTAAATCACGTTCTCGCACAAGTGTTTATGATTACTTAACTGATCCACAACGTGGTTTCTTAGAAGTTATAGGCAATGGATATTTTATGGTGAGAGGCCTACCACTTCAAGTAACACAAATGAACAAATTTTGAAATGGGGCATGACATGGATTGGCTAATTCATGATGTCTTCCTAATGCATCCTACATGGGAGCCAAGTTGTTGCAAAGATGAAAGGAATCCAAATCCAGGAGAAAATGTTAAGTTTTATCAATTGGTGAAAGAGAATGAGCAAATGATCTACCCAAACTGTAAGAAGTATATCAAGTTATCATTTATGGACATTTGTATCATTTAAAGTGTCTCCATAGATGAAGTGACAACTCATTCTCTATGTTACTAGATTTATTAAGAGATGCTGATAGACTACACTAAGCTAAACACTAGATCTAGGGTTGCAAGAGAAGAAATAAACATAAAACAACTTCTGATATTTAATATGCCTCAAAGGGCCAGCAAATACACTTAAATACTTAGGGTTTTTCAAAAGGCTAATGGATCAGATACAATTGGGCCCTGGGCCACTTAAGGCAATATAAACTAAATAATACAAACTAAGGTTCATTACTAGTGTCACCCCTAGATTTATTGAACAAAGTCTTTCAACCATCCAGGTTTTTGGGCCAAGCGAATGGGCCTGCTTGTTACCACCCCTGTATTACTAACAGATGCTCTACGAGAAGGAGATGTTTTGCCAAAGTCATACTATTAAACGAAGAAATGATTTCAGAGTTAGGTTTGGGGTATGAGAAGATCCATGATTGTCCTAATGATTGTATATTGTATCGGGATACGCACTACAAAAATATATATTTGTAATTGGACATCTAAATAAGTTCTTTGACACATGTTGTACGAGTATACATACAACACATACAATTACTAATTTAAATATACAATAATAAATATAACTAAAACTATAACAATAAAACATGATGTTTAGGAGGGATGTTACAAAAATCACGTAGGAAGTAAAAGTTTCGTTACCCACTTTGAAAAAATGAGAAAGACTTACCATGTGTTTATAATTGCAGTCCACTTCTAATAGAGCATGCCACAAGAAACCCCATTCAACTCAGTCATATGCTTTGCTCAAGTCCAACTTCATCACCATAGAATTCCTACCAGTAACTCACTTTCCTCTTCAGGGCATGAAAGATCTCATGAGCAATGACAAATTATCTTGGATGAGCCTCCCACCAACAAAGACACTCTTGCTAGGGGTGTAGTTGTTCATAAAAGGCTTAAGTCTAGAGAGAATAAACCTAGAGATAATTTTATACAAGAAGTTACAAAAACTTATAGGTCTGAATTGACGCAAGCTTTTTAGGCATGGAACCTCTTGGGACCCAGAGTCACGACCATTTCATTTACCTCACTCAGCAACTTACCCTCATCAAAAGAACAAAGCACAACCCTACACACACTCTCTTTCACTGTCTCCCAATTCTTTTGGGAAAAGAGTGTGTTAAATCCATCAGCCCCAAGGTAAAAGAGTATGTGATATCCTCTTTCTTGTCCAAATTATCCAGTTCTTTCTTAATCTCCCCTTCAGACACTTTTCCCATCAAGACCTTGTTCATATCCTCAGAGTTACCTAAGCACTCTTGCATAGCTTGGGTCCCTTACAGTTGGTACACCAGTCTAAAGTGGTCAAAAACCTCCTTATCCTTATTCTTAATTCTTTGGAGACTATTTCTATATATCTCTTCTTTGAATAGTTGAAGCATGGGAAAACTTAGAGTTTCAAAGGAGTTAGGGAGGAGGCATCTTTAACTTCAATTAGCAATGAATCTATCAATTCTCTCCCTAGTAATGAATCCCTCTCTAGGATCACTGATCCACATAAATTTTCACCCATATCTAGACATCGGGCAAAACCCATCTTTCTAAAAAGGGTGTAACATAGCATTGAAGTCCCTCATGCAACACCATGGGGTATCCTCTTTCTTGTTCAAGTTACCAATATCCTTCGACAACTCTCTTCTCTCCTTATATCCAGGATTTCCATACACAAAGATGACCTTAAAATAGACATTGGAGTTCTTTTCCTGAATTACAGTATGGATAAAGTTTTGGCAAGAATCAAGCACTTGAACCTTAAGGGAGTTATTCCAAAATAGACCCAGCCTTCCTGAAAGACCTCTAGTTGCCACACAGAAAGAAAATTGGCACTGTAACCTTCTCCTAATCCTATCCACTCTTTCTTTCGAAGCTATAGTTTCCATAAGAAAGTGAAGATCTGACTGGTTTGACTTGCATAATCCAAGGAACTCACTAAGAGTTGAGGTTATGTAAGTCATGGTTGGGTTGGGTTGGGTTGGGTTGGGAGCATGGTCAGGCCCACCTCCTAAGCCATATCTGTAGCCACAACAGAAATTGTCTCTTCATGGAGCACTCCACTCCCACTCACCACCTTACCCCTATGTTACACCTCTGGTTCCCATACACCATTTCACCACCTCTTTGCTTTTGTTCATTAGACTCTTTATTTTGGCCACAACCTCTTAGGGTCCCACCCATATTAGAAGCAGTATCTTTAACTCTTGGCCTCTGCTCATTAGAATGCTTACTAGCTTACTGTTTCTCAAAAAAGCATAACACTTAAAGGTCTAGGAGCATCCACACCCTCATCCACAGGCTGTATTTATTAACAGATTTATCATAGGCCTCCATAGCCTTAGGTTTTTTACACACCTTTTGTAGCCTCTCATACTTAAAGTTTAACCAAGCTATCTGTCCATTTTTCCTATCCATCCAGCACCCCGACCACGGAGGTTTGGAGATGTCAATCTGAACTCTAGCTCGAATAAAGTGACGCATGGAACTTCCATCCACTATAGGAGCCTCTACTTCCAAAACTTGCCCCACTCTAGCCAAGATAGTTCTAGCATTTGCAGGATTTAGATTATCTGGAGAAGGGGAGTGAATTTGAATCCACCATGGCATGATGGCACCTTATTAAAATTTATGTAGGCCCTAGCAATATCAACTTTCCATTTCTGTAAACTTATAAGATTATACATCACAAACTAAGGTTCTTTCCTAAGAAAATCGTCAGCATGCGATTGGAATTGAAAGCTTAATAAGAAAGTATTAGCTCCCATATTAGTAACTTTCAAACCTTTCAGATCCTCCCAAGTTTTCAGCAGAATGTGTTTCACAACCACTATGTTCAAAACCTTACCAGTAATAACTTTCCCAACTATAGTCGTATTAGCACGAACAACATTTGAAGGTATAATCATCTCCAAAGGGACTTTTATTTCGTACCTTTCATCTTCAGGTATTTCCTCCTCATGTTCATCTACCGCACTGTTATCCTTCTGTCCATTAATCTCCTTCTCCAAAACAGGGGTTCTTGCTTAATGTTCACCATATCAGAAAGCACCAACAACTGCACCTAGAGGTCACACCACGAAACATGAAAAAAGAAACTGAAACAAAGCCACAAAACACACCACCAACAAAGGAAAAAAACTCGCAGGAACAGCAGGAAAAAAAGTCAACAAAAAACAAACCAACCAAGCTAACCCAGATAAGCCAACATTAATAAGCAGTAACACTTTCCACCAGAACCTAATGCAACTAGCAGAGAAACTAGAAGTTTGTTCTGTACCGAGCAGCTTTTTGATGGACTGCTGTTGGTAGGTCTCTTGCTGTCGTGGCAGTAGGTTAGTGAGCGCCGGGGGTACCTGCAAGCCACTCCGACGCTCAAGTCAGTATGAGAGTAAGACAGTGTATATGAAAAGGAAGAGTGTGTACCTCGTAAATGGCTATGCCACTAGTGCAAAAATGGGAAAAGAATTAGACATTTAAAGTCAGGCGCTCAGATGCATGACTACATAAGTAGACACGGTGAAAAACTTGTAATTAAGAGGCAAAGCTCACGAGTTTTAAAGTCAAGCGAATACACGCCTGACTTCTAAAGTGAAAAAATAGGAAAAAAATTAGACTTTTAAAGTCATGCTATCAGACGCGTGACTACATAAATAGACACGGTGGCAAACTTGTAATTAAGAGGTAAAGTTTTAAAGTCAGGCGTATGCACGCCTGACTTCTAAAGTACTAAAATAGAAAAAAAGAATTTGAGACACTCTCGATTCTCACTCTCAGACACTCTCCATTCTCACGCCTCACACTCAAATACGCGAACCATAGCACTCTCCCTCTTAGACACTCTCATTCTCAGAGATCAATCTCTCCTCTCACTCTTTGCTCCTCTCAACGCTCTTCGTTCGTTCGCTCCTCTCACTCTTCGTTCGTTCGTTCGCTCCTCTCAACGCTCTAGTTTTCGTTCGTTCGTAAACCATTCCCAATCGTTCCCAAATCAGCCCAATCTCGCCTCTCCTCTCCTCTGACAGTGCAGCTCTTGAGAAAGCTTTCTCTGCCTACGACGAGGTTCTCGACTCGAAGGTCCGTTTGTTGCAGGATTCGCATCGGATCTGACGCATCGCAACATAGGTACGTTCATCTTCATCTTTTTACCAAAGAGAAGATCGATCGGTTACTATTCGGTTCGGGATCTGTTATTTGTGTTGTTTTTTCCCTTAGATCTGATGATTTTTGTTGCTTTTCTGTTCAGGTTATTAACGATCTGAGACTGGACTGTGCGAGGAGATCTATTTGTTGCTTTTCTGTTCAGGTTATTAACGATCTGATGATTTTTGTTACTATTCGGTTCGGTATGTCATTCTTCTGCGAGTGAAGACATTATCATGGTTAATAATGGCTTCCTATGTTGTACTGTGCGAGGAGATCTAGTTAAAATGATGCTGGAGCTGGTTAGGAAAAAACGAGACAATTTTGATCACATTGTTATCGAAACCACAGGTGTGTGAATTGCTAATGTTATTCATAGAGTAGAATCTGTGCATTGTGCAGTGGGGAAACAGGGAATAAGGTGGAAAAAAGAGAGTAAAAATAGGCAATTTAATGGAAGGCTTTATGTAATATAAAGTAGGGTTAGCAAAGCACAGAGTCTTCACTATTGCCTTTATCTCAATGCATCAATGTTATTTCTAATTATGCGTGGCTTAAAAATCTTTTAGGGATCCCCCTTCATGGTTCTGTAACTTTTTATAGAAGCTTTAGCCCTTCTCATGTATGGCTAAATGATTGAGGGCACAATTGAAATTTTTGTTTCTTTGTAACTGTGCATGTTAGGTATATGAAACAGTCGAAGAGTGCATATTGTTTTATTGTCTAAACTTTGAATCATTTTACAGGTCTTGCAAAGCCAGCCCCTATTATTGAAACTTTTTGCAGCGATGAACTACTTTCTCAGTATGTTAAACTGGATGGAGTTGTGACTTTAGTTGGCTGCAAGCATGCCATGCAAAAATGAGGTGAAACCAAGATTTATTGTCAACGAGGCAGTAGAACAACTTTATGTTTTTGATTTTGGATTTTCTTTCAATGCTATAATATTTGTTTCATACGAATTTTCCATTGTTTTATTTATAATTGCATTTTTTTAAAAACAGAGATGGGTGAAGAAGTCAAGGCAATTGTTCCTGAATCTGTGTTGAAGAAACAGAAGAGGGCAGAGGAATGGGCTATGGTGAAAAACCAAGAGTTTGAAGCTGAAAAGAAGAAGAGAGCTGAGAACCGTAAGCTGATTTACAACAGAGCTAAAGCAGTATTCCAAGGAGTATGAGCAGCAGGTGGATATCTTGTTGCTATTGTCTTTATTTATTTGTTTGTGTATTTATTTACTTATTCTTCTTCCCTAACTGTCTCTGTTATACTTCTGTTTGTACCTCTGATGTTGATTCCATTGCTCAAGTAGCTGGTGCTGATTGGAATGGTGACGCCATTGTTTATGCCTACAAATCAGGTAATTTAATCAGTATATACTTTGTTGTGATTTTACTATTTGTGATGAAGTTAAGTGCAATAAAAAATAAATACCACTGGTTGATTCCACAATTAAGAACTTGTGTTTTCAAAGTCCAACACAATAAGCAACTGTTTAATTTCTCAGGTTCTGTTTCTTTCTTTTGACCTGAAAACAATGAAGGCAAGGAGAGGTAAACCCTCTGAGGTAACCTTTAACATGCTTTGAAATTACTTGTTTTTTAAATACTTGTAGATTTTCTGAATGCTCATTTGGTATTATTATTAATATAGCAGGCTTTTTGGCCTTCCATTGTGATGAAAAATGGCTTAATATTAAGCCTAAGGTGAATGATTTTAAGTGAAGATGAAGTGGACACTGAAACTGAGAGTGAAGATGATGGTATGCAATTGGTTGATTCTTTTGTATTCTTCTTTTCTAGTTTAGATGATCATTTTCTTTCTCTTTTCAATTGTTTTCTCTTTATTAATTCTTTCAATTCTTCTCATACAGCTTGTTCCCCTACTAAAGAAACAAGAATGCATGTTTGTGAACTTAGAACACAAGGGATTCAATCCAAATTCTGAAGATCCAAGTGATATTTACATTCTTGGGTGAGTTGTTCTTGAACCTTCAGAAGTATATTAATTATGATGAGTCACTGTGCTTGTTTACCAAAAAATTTGCTGTAATTTCATGGTCTTCATAATTTATTTCCTTGTAATTACAAACTAACTTAGCCTTATTCCCCTAGTCAAATAATTCTTTACAAACATCTCTCTTCATCTTTGCATAATGTAATTTGGTGATAGGATGCTATAGAACCATTTCTATTTGTAATTAAATTCTTTTACACATTCCATAATAATCAATTGGGAAATGGGGAAGGATGGAAGAAAAGTGAATATGGAAAAGGGGAATTTTTAAAAACCAATTCTGATTGTACTACGATTCAAACTTCTTCCATCCATTTTTCTGTTTGTACTTCATATTTAAGTTTCTCAGTAAGGAAGTAGCAAACTATTTTGATAGATTTTGAGTACTGATTTTAATTCTCAAATACATTCTCACATTTGAAAACTTAATTAATATTAGGAAAAGTTGGTGTTGGTATCAGCATGTTGGTATAGTGGTATTCTCATCATTTAGTTTTCTGTGCAACCTTTGCTTCTATATGCTTTATGTTCAATCGTGTTTACATGTTTTAATATTGTAACATTGCTGTTTCATGCAGGGGATGCGTACATTGACTCTTTCTGCTTCTATTCCAGCATTGAAGCCAGCCGAGTGTTTGGGGTCTGTCTGCCCCCCGGCTACTCCTGCACAATATGTTGTCTTCTTCTTTGGTCTCTACCTGATCGCACTTGGGACTGGTGGTATTAAGAAGGGATCCTTTTTCAATTGGTTTTACTTCTTTATCAACATTGGTGGCCTTGTATCAAGTAGTTTTATTGCGTGGATTCAAGAAAATGCAGGTTTTTCATTAACTTAGAAATATTTGTAGATAAGTTGAATTAGTTAATTTTTGAAGAGATTGATATGCAGAAGTTAATTTGAAGTCACAAAGTTATTATTATTATTATCTAAAAGTCTGATAGTTATTGCAAGCTTTTATTTCTTTCTTCTCAAGTGTTTCATGAAGATGTTCAAATCAACCTGAGCCACTTTTGATTTGTTAAATTTGCAGGTAGAGAAGTTGAAGGATTTGTGCTTGAAACAAAGAAGAAATCAAATCACTGAAGAGTGCGGTACTGTTCCCAGATGTTATGAATTCCGAGCTTCAGGAACTTGTAGAGAAGCAAAGCTCAGAGCTGAAGGAAGCAAAACAAGTCATTCCAGCTCTACAACTGCATGTTTCTTCTCTTACTGGTCAGCTTCAGAGCCTCGCTGAGGATCTCGCAGAGGTATAACTTACATTCTTTTATGACAGCAATTCTGAATTCATTGTCATTTGGCAAGTAAGGCTGGTCAATGAAACTTGTTTCTTTTTGGAGACTCATATTGAGATGAATATAATAGCTAAACATGATTGCTATTTCATTGAGTTAGTATAAATTACAAAAACTCAATTCTTGTTTGTTTACATAGAAAGACATGTTATTATTAGCTATTAGGATGTTATAGGGATATGAATTGATTCTTCATTATATTTGATTTGCTTGATAGGTCATGGCTGATAAGTATTCAGTTTGTTTTCTTAGGCAAATTGATTCTTCTACTTTGCATCTTTCTCTATCACTGATCTGATTTGCTAACTGTGTTGTTGTAGATCATCTAATATATGGCTTCATTTCATAGATTCTTGGTTGAGGTTTTTAAGCTATGGTTTTCCCTTGTTACAGATTGAGGTTTGTGGAATATGCACTGATGTATGCGTAAGGTGAGCAGCTGTTTGGATACTTCAACAACTGTTTGAATGATCTCCTTTGGACTTAGTGGAGCTGTAAGGTGGGCAACTATTCTAAGGAGCTGAGGCGGTGGCAATGGGATGCGAGGAGATTGATCCGAAGGAGCTGAGGCGGAGGACGGTGGCGAGGTTCTTGGATATGTTGGTAGTCGTACTAATTTTTGTTATCAGTAGGCTTTGTATATGTTGGTAGTTGTACTAATTTTTGTTATCAGTAGGCTTTGTATATGTTGGTAGTTGTACTAATTTTTGTTAAAGAATTTGTATATTATCATTAACAAGGATTATACAAAGGATATGAAGTTTTGTTCATGTATATGTTGATAGTTTTACTAATTTTTGTTAAAGAATTTGAATTATGTTGTTTTTGATTTATGGCAGCATGGGGATACATTAAGGCTACCAAATAATTTTTTTTTTTTAAAAAAATATGAACTTTTAAAGTCAGGCGGAACTAAAGCCTGACTTCAAAAAAGACTTACGAAGTCAGGCGAAATAAATGCTTGACTTTAAAACAGACTTACGAAGTCAGGCGAAATAAATGCTTGACTTTAAATCAGACTTACGAAGTCAGGCGAAATAAATGCTTGACTTTAAATCAGACTTACGAAGTCAGGCGAAATAAATGCTTGACTTTAAATCAGACTTACGAAGTCAGGCTATCGCTTGACTTTAAAACTCCTAACATACAAAGTCGACTTAATAAAAGTCAAGCTGGCGCCTGACTTTAAATCCCCTTTTCGCCTGACTTTAAATCCCTTGTTTGCACTAGTGTGCGAGCCGGAATTTATAGGAAGTTGCTGTTCGTTGTGGATCGTCGGATCAGTGGAGGCGATCTGAACCCTCCAAGTGTATTTGGCTCGTACGTAGTGGATATGGGCCAAGTTGATTGGGCTGATCCATGTCTTGTTGCTAATTGCACCCCCTGATATTGCTAAGTGAACCTCTTGGTTCAGTCCAGAACAGTTGCCCCCCAAGCCGAGATTATTCCGGAGGATGGTCTTGGCTTGATGGTTTTCGTTGATTTGCCAGATACGTGGTGTTGTGCGAAACGCTACCTCCTATAAATAGGCGGGTATTTGTCTTGTGGTCCACATTTTTTAAAATTTCGTGGAGGAGTAGGGACCAATCCATCATTGGAGCGCTTTCTTGGAGAGTGGAATGGAGTAGGGACAAGTAACTGTCAACCCTAGCGCCTACTTCAAGGAGGAGGAAGGAGTAGGGACCAAGTCACCAACCTAGTGCCTCCTTAAAAAGGAGAGGAGGGAGTAGAGTCCACTTGTTTCAACGTCTTTTCTTCCTGGTAAGTGTTTGTTGTTCGTTACCGTTTATTTACGTTGTTGACAGTGCCCTCCTGCCAGGCACCCTCATGAGCGCTGGTTGCTTCATATTAGTGCCCTGCCAGGCACCCTCATGGGCGCTGGCTGCCTCTTTACAGGCGCCCTGTCAAGCGCCCTCCTGGGCGCTGGCTGCTCTTGACTGGCGCCCTGCCAGACGCCCTCATGGGCGCTGGCTGCCTCTTCACAGGCGCCCTGCCAGGCGCCCTCCTAGGCGCTGGCTGCTCTTGACCGGCGCCCTGCCAAGCGCCCTCATGGGTGCTGGCTGCCTCTTCACAGGCGCCTTGTCAAGCGCCCTCCTGGGCACTGGCTGCTCTTGACTGGCGCCCTCATGGGCGCTGGCTGCCTCTTCACAGGCGCCCTCCTAGGCGCTGGCTGTCCACATTGGCGCCCTGCCAGGCGCCCTCATGGGCACTGGCTGTCTTCCTTGGCGCCCTGCCAGGCGCCCTCATGGGCGTTGGCTTTGTGTGGATGTGTGCTTGGCATTCCGCTTTATTTTTGCTGCTCCTCCTAACTCTTAACCTGCCTTCTTATTTATGAATTTTTAGGGCTTGCTTGGTGCCGAGGGGAGTTGCTCTTACTATCATCCGTTGACGTTCCCGCGAGTCTTTGCCGCTTCTAATTTACTGAGGTAACTTCCGGGCGGACTTTCCGCTTATCTTTCTAGCTTCTTTGTTCTTTTGAGCATGTCTTGTTTTGCAAAGTCTCCAACCTCGGGGGAGGGGGGTTGTCTCTAAGTTTTCCTGTCTGTCTCGTGACTGCTTGTTCTGCCCCCTGTCCTGTAGGTTGAGAGATGGCAAGGACGAAGAAGACGGCTCAGATGCACCCTACCGCTCACCTTGCTAAGAGTCAGGCTGACGACTTTGAAGAGGGGGGTCGCCTGCGGTCGATGGTGATACCGTGCCTTCGGAGGGGACTGGTGCCCTTGGCTTTGTTGATACTTCTTCTGATGATGATCGGCCGCTTGAGCATGAAGTGGTGGAGATTGGTGGTTTTAGTTATGACTGGGTTGCTCGTGCTGTTTGTTCCGCCAGGAGCTTCTACCTTCCAGGAAAAGAGCCTCCCTGCTGTCTGCAAGATGCGTTGGGAGGCGACTGGCGGGTTGAGGTGGTTGACCCCCAAGATAGGGTGTGCAGAGTCCCCGACGGTAGGAAATTCATGATGTTTCACAGTGCGGGTTTCCCCATTCTTTACACCATTTCAACTGGAGGTTATGAATCACCTTAAGATAGCTCCCTCTCAGCTCCACCCAAGTTCGTGGTGATTTGTGAAGTGCTTCGAGCTAGTGATGAGAGTTCTTCAAAGAAGATGCAGCTTGAGGGTTTTTATGGTTATCTTCGAGGTGCAGCGTCGTCAAGATACTTCGGATGGCGTCATTCGTTACGAGTTTGTGCATTTGAAATGTTGGGTAAACTATGCTTTCTTTCAAGTGTACTCAGATAACCAGCATGATTCGAGGTTTAAGTATTTTTACCTCGTTCCCTCTAGTGAGAAGGCCGTCGACAGCATGGGCTTCTTTGATGAACAAGGGCGTCTGGTTCTGGATAAGTTTCGCCTTGGGTGGTGTAATGTCAATGCTGACCGCACCTCTCGGTCTTATCGCGTCCTCCCATCTGCGTTATCTGATCCTGAGCAGAGGACTTTGAGCATGCTGAAGAAGATCGTCGGTGGCTTGTCCACTGTGCCACAAAAGTTTTTGTGTAGTGAGCTGTCCAAGGCTTCCACTGTTCCTGAAGCTGCCAAGCTCTTAGGTTTCTTGTTTGGTCTTGATGTATCTTTGTTTTCTCTTTTGATAAATTATTTACTTATGTTGCTGATTCGCTACTTTGTTGTTTTGCAGATAAGATGGTCGCTCCACTCTCTTTTAATGAATTGGCCTCTTTGGCCGGACGGAGGACACCTTTGGATGCCGAACCTACCGAGGTCAAGAGCCCGGTTCCTGCTATATCTGCCCCCGCGTGTCCCTCTATGGGACCTCGCCTCAGCTTCGGAGCGCCAGGCCGTGCTGGAAGGGATATCTCCGGGGTACCGAAGGTTCCAGTCGACTCCAGCACCCAGGGGACTCAGAGTAAGTCCAAGCACCAAAGAAGTTGTGCCCAGGGACCTCCTTCTGCTGATTGTCCCTCCCCGGTTGGGCTTCCTCCCCCTGCTGACGAAGAGGGTGAAATTAGTTTCTCTCCCGAAGAGCGTGATCATTTCTGTGAGCATCCTTTCGCACTTGCCGCGCAGATGGTTAAAATTGGGGAAGGCCTGCAAGCGAAGTGGGAAACTGAAAAGAAGTGTGGATCTCGTTCAGGTAATCCTCTTGAGTCATTTCTTACGGTATTCATCGAACCTGCATGGGCCACCACCCCTGCCAGGCGCCCCTCATGGGCGCTGGCTGCTTTCTTAGAGGTGCTTTGCCAGGTGCCCTCATGGGCGCTGGTGGTGCTGGTTTTTAACTTGGTCGTGTTTGTTTCTCTCTTTGCACAGGGGTGATCGAGGAAAGGGATCGGCTTCTCTTGGATAAAAGCCGGCTTCAGGTGGATTTACACGAAGCGCTGGAATCTGCTCGTCGGGCAAGAGACGCTGCTGGCCATTATCAGAAGCAAATGGAGGAGCTCCAATCTGAGTTGGACAGCATGAAGAAACAGAAGGATGCGGCCGAAGAAAGGGTGCGGGAGATGACTGGGCAAGCCATGGACTTCTCCTATGCTGCCTACGATATAGGTCATGTTCAGTACATGTACCCGGATGCGGTTCTTGAGTCGAGCATCTTCCGGTTTGACCATGAGGCTGTTGATGGGAGGACTGTTAGATATCGTTCTAACATGGTTGATTTCGACGTCATTACCCCCTGATTATTTCTTCTAGAAGTTCAGTTGCTTTTGACTTGTAATTTCTTTTTGTCCTGTTGGATTTCGTTGTACGTTCGCTTTATGGAGCCTGACTGATGATTTTACGTTATATCCACGTTTCCTTTGTCTTGCTTATTTTTCACGCTTCTGAACGTATCATCCCCTATCGCCTCGTGGCAATGTTAACTCTATCAGGAGTTTATCGGAATCGATCCGAATTTAACTCACCCACCAGAGGTTGCGACCTTTTCGATATGCCGCTTCGCGCCTTAGGTCTCTAATAGGAGTTTATCAGAATCTATCTGAATTTAACTCACTCATTAGAGGTTGCGACATTTGCGATGCCGCTTCGCCCATCAGGGGACGCTGATAAGAGTTTATCGGAATCGATCCGAATTTAACTCACCCACCAGAGGTTGTGACCTTTTCGATATGCCGCTTCGCGCCTTTGGTCTCTATTAGGAGTTTATCAGAATCTATCCGAATTTAACTCACCCATTAGAGGTTGCGACATTTGCGATGCCGCTTCGCCCATCTAGGGACTCTGACAGGAGTTTATCAGAATCGATCCGAATTTAACTCACCCATTAGAGGTTGTGACCTTTTTGATATGCCGCTTCGTGCCTTAAGTCTCTAACAGGAGTTTATCAGAATCTATCCGAATTTAACTCACCCATTAGAGCTTGCGACATTTGCGATGCCGCTTCGCCCATCTAGGGACCCTGACAGGAGTTTATCAGAATCGATCCGAATTTAACTCACCCATCAGAGGTTGCGACGTCTCTTAATAGCCGCTTCGTGAACCGAGTAGGTCGACTCATGCCTTGGTTCAGACCACCTCTTGCCAGGCGCCCTCATGGGCGCTGGCTGCTCCTTATAGGCGCCCTGCCAGGCGCCCTCCTGGGCGCTGGCTGCTTTTGTATTGGGCGCCAGTTTTTCTTGGTTTTTTCTATGGTGCTAGAGCAAAAACTGTGATTTGCGAAACAATATCTTGAACCGTAAATAGTAAGGTTTAATTCCTTCGCACGCGTGTTGTAAATTGTTTCGACGTGTTAAACTTAAACATCCAACTTCTTAAAGTAGACGTGTTAAACTTAAACAAACAACTTCTTAAAGAAAACGTTCTAAGTATTGGAACTATGAGCCAGATGCAGATTAGAGGAATAGGTCCCTGTTCTCCCTTGGGTGGATGGTGAGCTTCTTTTTAACCTCCTCAAGGAGGTGAGAACATTCTCCATCCGGTTTGAACTTCTTCACATCCTTTTTTGGCCTCTTGGTTTTGGGTCGGCTCTCTGCTTCTTCTTCACTACTTGAGTCACTTCTGGCATCCCAGTCTGTCAGATTCACCTCAGCTTCTTCTCTGATCCCCTTACCCGAGCTTCTTAGCTCGGCGGTCTCCTTCTCATCTTTAAAGCTCATGTAGAAACACCTGTGTGCTGCTCCCAGGTCCGCCTGGAGGGTCTCCACCTTACTCTCGAGAATGTAGAACTTCATTTTCAGATGGACCGTTGAGGTGACCGCCTCCAGCTTGCCCAACGTGGGCCTCCCTATGATGCACTGGTAGACCGATTTGCATGGGAGGACCAGGAAGGGTGTTTTCACAGTTCTGAACAACGGCGGTTTACCGTCGGGGTTTCCGTAGATGGCTGAGTGGCTTAGTCTTTGATCCATTAAATCCGGTTAGGTCCCCTCCTCGGTATGGAGTCAGGTCATCGGGGGAGATATTTAGCACTTGCAGCAGGTCTTCGAAGATGATATCTACTGCACTTCCCTGGTCAGCTAGGATCCTTCTTACCTCAATGTTGGCGATAATGGCAATGACGATTAGTGGGACGTGTTTGTTCGGTTTCCCATCGATCAGATCATTGTCGTCGAAGGATAGGGGCGGTCTGGTTGGCCCCTTCCTGGCGACTGAGGTTGACGCAATGCTGAGGATCTCCTTCCACTTCCTTTTCATTGATTTGTTTGACCCCCAGTCATCATGGGGGTTTCTCCCGTGGATCACCATGGCCACTGGCCTTCCTTTGGGCATCCGGGTGTCCTCTTTATTAGTTGATTCATCATTGCCATTTTCGACCCCCTCACCGACTGGGGCCTTCTCCTTCCTAGGGGACCTGTATCTACCTTCGGGGGATAGGGCTCTTTTGCACGAGCCACTCGGTTCCCCTTCCTTCTTCACGTACTGTGACAAATTTCCTTTCTGGATCAGCTCTTCAATATCTCTCTTCAGCGCTCGGCAGCCATTGGTGTCGTGGCCTCCACTTTGATGGTAGCGGCACCATTTCTTCGAGGGGTTCTGGCCCTCTTTCAACACCAAAGGCTCTAGCCCCTTGATGTCTTTGAATTCAGCGTTGGCACATTCAGTCAGGATTTGCGCTCTTGAGGTGACGAGGGGTGTAAGACCTGAGAGTCTTGGGGGGAATCCCTCACAATGTACGCCTCATGTTACCTTTCACCGGCGTACCTCTTGGGAGACTTCCCTGTCGCCCCCTGCCTTGGTTGCCTCGCGGTAAGCCATATCATCCTCCTCATAGTTCATGTATTTCTAGGATCTTCGAAGGAACTCGCCCAAGTTCCTAGGCTTGTTGATGCCTACATCGACCTGGAACAAACTTCCCTTTCTCAACCCGTCTTTCATCCAGAACAACCTTTGCCTGTCCTCCAAACTTCGAACGCCCGAAGCCTCCTTATTGAAGCGCTCAATATACTCCCTCAGTGTCTCGTGGTCATGCTGCCTGACGGCTCTCAGTACTTCTTCGGATTTGAGCTTTAATCGGGAGGCAGTGAAACGAGCTGTGAACATTCTCGCCAGCTGCCCCCATGAGGATATGGAGTTCGGTCTCAGCTCTTGAAACCACTCTAATGTGGAGCCCTCGAGAGTGAGGGGGAAGATTTTGCAATGGACGGGTTCCCTGGCGCCCCTGTAGCGCATCATTAAGGAGAAGTGTGCCAGATGACCGTTCGGATCTCCAGTCCCATCGTACATCTTGAGATTTGGTAGCTTTTCAAGGGCCCTTGGGATTTGGCATTCGTCTACCCTTCTCGTAAACGGCCCCTCCTCCGAAAACTCTCTTGAATTTCGGGGGGAGGTGTCTTCACAGCCCAGCTCTTGATACCTGTGTCGCTCGGGGGATCTCGTCGATGGAGAATCCTGGTAGAGCCTTCTGCGGGTGACGACCCAGCTCCTTGACCTCTCATGAGTGTCAGGGGACGCGTGTGAGGAGGTGCTGGAGTGGGTGTCATGAGGCCGATAAATCCCTGGGGGTGAGCCTGATCCCCCATGCCTGCGTCGCCTGGGGGGAGAGCGATGCACGTTCCTTCGCCTTGGGGGAGAGCGGTGGACATGATGTCTCCGAGGTGGGGACTGGTGGTGCCTTGAGGTTGCCGTCGTTGGAGGAGTTTTCCCCCTGCTGAGTGGAGGTTGCTCTGACAGGGCGGTCACATGCCTTTCAATCTCCCTCAGTCGTGCTTCCTGTCCCAACATAGCTTGAGTGCGACTGGCCAGGAGGTCCAAAAGCTGATTCACGTTAGAGGGCTGGGCAGGTTGACTGGTGCCCTCGTCCTGTACAGTCAATACGTTGCCCTCGGGGGTACCCTCTGGTTGGGGTGCGGGCATGACAGTGCTTTGAGTGCGGGGTCTGCGTTTGGGAGCCATCGCACAGCAAGAGAAAAGTTTGAGTTATGATTGTGTGAAAAGATAAAAATCTCCCACTGTAGTCGTCAATGTTCTGTACCGAGCAGCTTTTTGATGGACTGCTGTTGGTAGGTCCCTTGCTGTCGTGGCAGTAGGTCAGTGAGCGCCCGGAGGGGTACCTGCAAGCCACTCCGACGCTCAAGTCAGTATGAGAGTAAGACAGTGTATATGCAAAGGAAGAGTGTGTACCTCGTAAATGGCTATGCGAGTCGGAATTTATAGGAAATTGCTGTTCGTTGTGGATCGTCGGATCAATGGAGGCAAGCTGAACCCTCCAAGCATATTGGGCTCGTACGTAGTGGATATGGGCCATGTTGATTGGACTGATCCATCTTGTTGCTAATTGCACCCCCTGATATTGCTAAGTGGACCTCTTGGTTCAGTCCAGAATAAAATTTCATCTCAGTCAGAAGGTGTATACACTTTGAGAGAAAACTCAAAAGAAACCAAACCTAACTCTCACTTCACAAATTCACTAGGCAACTCACACATCAAATAGCCAAGCTAGGGCACCCTACCCAGACTCAAACTAGTAGAACACTACCCTCACCCACAAGACCAAAACCACCCTAGTGGTACCAAACCCTAGCGAAGCCTAGGGACATACCAATCCACCTTGGTTTGATGGCCCAACTTTTAGACTGACTCGCTAAATAGAGGCTCAAAAAACAAAGTTGTTTTTACTCAATCCTTGGTCCTCGAGCCAGGCTGGGCCCTTTTTCTATGTTCTTTTTAACATCTTTTGTTGCTGTCTTAGTTAAAAAATTGGAATGGACCAGGCCGGCCTGCTGGTCCAATGTTTTGAGCTAGGCTACATAAAACACAACCCATTAGATAAGAGACATGTCTCGACCTCACCTGTTTTTGCATTTCCCCCGTTAGGATGGTCTGGCGATGTCATTTCAACAGAAAGTAAGAGATTTTTCGACTAACGTTGTCAGTCTATGTCATTTTCTCTAACAACCAGATTCCGCTCTCCCTCTTAACCCATCAAATATGAACCCCATTATTATACTAGTCCCAACCCTCTACTTATTGTGTTTCACCAGAAACTTGACCCGAGATATGCCATCTTCACCTTGTTCAGTTATTTCCTCTATTGCAGCTTAAGAGTGTAGCTAAAAAGACTTCCTGGCTGATTGGTCATCAAATACATGGCGTGTTTCTGGTCAGTAGAGTCATCCCCCTACATTATTGATGGGTTCCTTTAGCTTCTTCTTTTGGCGCTTTTGCCTCGGGCCTGGCGTGAAGGTTATCGTTAATCATCGTTGGCATTGTCGTTGTTGCAAATCTTATACCATTGCTGGGTGGGACAGATTTTAAAAGGGCATTTGGTCCTTTTAATGAAAAAATTAGTTAGAGGTTTTTTTTAGATGTGGAGTTGTTGGTTCTTGGTAATAGGTCATTAGGAGTAAAGTATTTTCTTTAGGAAACTTCTCTTCATTTTAGACACAATAATAATGTAGTCCGGAAAAATTTCAATTATGAAGATTTTACTTTTGCTAATGCACACATTCCGTACAATATACCTCATAGATAAAATATGGTTACACTTGGTATAATTTGTGACATTTGGCTACGAGTGAATGGAATGTTATCAACATCAACACTACATTTATACCATTAAACCACCTATGAAAATACCAATCTAGCCATTTGACAACATTGACACTTGGTAAAATCAATGTGAGTTTTGTCTTTCCCCTCAAACTTTTCACTTTTTCCAATTCTCTTTCTCTTCTAACTTTTCCCAATCCATTTTTCTTTCACTTTCCCGCTACCGTTTATTCAAATTTAAACTCCCTCACAACTCACATCTCTTCTCTCTCTCTCTCTCTCTCTCTCTCTCTCTCTCTCTCTCTCTCTCTCTCTCTCTCTCTCTCTCTCACACACACACACACACTCAACTTTTCTTCTTTTATTTATCTTTTTTCTCTTTCAATTTGTTTCTTTACTCTAATTTTATAAATTTTCAAATTTGAACAACTAATGACTTTCAAGTTGGTAGAGGCCTTCGTCAAGGTGATCCTCTTTCTTCTTTTCTTTTCTTGATTGTAGTAGAGGGTTTGTGGGCTATGATGCAAAGGCGGTGGAGGTGGGGTCGTTTGTTGAATATAAGATTGATGATAGTCTTGGCTTTTCTATGCTTCAATTTGCCGATGACACCATTATGTTGGGGAAGGCAACCGGGGGAATTTGTGGTGCATCAAATCTATTCTTAGAAGCTTTGAAATGGTGTCGGGGTTGAAGGTTAACTTTCATAAAAATAAACTTATTGGTATCAATGTGCCGGAGGATTTATTAAAATCGGCTTCAATTTTTCTTCATTGTCGAATGGAGTCTATTCCATTCAAATTTTTGGGAATTCCCGTGGGCACAAATCCAAGACCGAGTTCAATTTGGAAGCCGGTTATTGATAAGATTCGGAGTAGATTGGCTTTGTGGCAAGGGCGTTTCTTGTCTATTGGAGGTCGGGTAACTCTTATAAACTCCATTTTAAATAGCATACCCCTCTATTATTTCTTGTGGGGGATCAAGGAGGATTCGAGGGGTATGTATTGGGTGGCTTGGGAGAAGATTAGTAGATCTAAGGAGGAGGGAGGGTTAGGTGTGAAGGACATTAAAATGTTTAATAATGCTCTCTTGGCCAAATGGAAGTGGAGGTTGATGTCGGATGAGGGTGTGCCTTGGAGGGATATTCTTTCGTATGGATATGGTGATTTTGGGGTATATTTTTTTCAATGGTTCAACATCAGTGCATAGAAGGGAAGTTTCTTTGTGGAGGCGCAATCTTAGGTGTGTGGGGGAGGAGAGGTTCTCAGTGGGTTGGTTCGAATCAAATGTAAGACGGAGGTTAGGGGATGGTAGCTAGAGTGGATTTTTGGCATCATCATTGGCTTGGGCAACGTCCGTTGAAGATTGAGTTTGACAACATTTTCAACAATTGTAATAATAAAAATGTAAGGCTGGCGGATCTAGGAGTTTGGCGGGATTATCATTGGCAGTGGAACTTTTCTTTTTTCGCAGGTGCTGGATCCGCATTCGGTGATGAAGTTGATGAGCTGTTGATGATTTTGCGTGATGTTCATATGGCCCGTGGAGTTGCTGACCGATGGTGTTGTTTTATTGATCCGCTAAAATCCTTCACGGTTCGGTCTTGTTACCAATTTCTTTTGCAAGCCAATCAGCTTTCAGTCGTGTACAACAGCAAACCAGTTTCGACTCTGCAGAAATCTGACTTGATAGCATTATGGAGGACTCGTATTCCAGCCAAGATCTTGTTGTTTGGTTGGCGTATATTCAACAATTCTATACCTGTTCGGTCCCTGTTACTTAGACATGTTATTCACTCGGAGGAGGATGCGGTCTGCATTTTGTGTAGGTCTCACATTGAGGATTCTCATCACTTGTTTTTGGCTTGCGATTTTTCTTTGAGGGTGTGGGGCGAGATTGGTCGCTGGCTGAATGTTCAAGTGCCTTGCCCATCTACTTTAATTGATTATTTTCTACGCTATGGCGACCTTTGTACTGGTAAGAAAGCGAAGAGGATCAAACATCTTATTTGGTTGACAATTTGTTGGTGTCTTTGGCTATCTCGTAACGGTGTTTGTTTTACAGTGGTAGAGCCGAATGTAGACTCGATAGTGGCCCAGGTGAAGTTCTTATCTTGGGGCTGGTTAATTTACGGGGTGAGAAGGAATTCTTGTTGTATTCCAACACTATGGTGGAATAATTCACTTTCATGTATAAACAACTTGTGATCTCATCTTGTATTTGTGGTTTTGAGCACCCCTAGTGCTCCTATTAATGCAACATTGTTTATCGAAAAAAAGACTATCTAACTACTATAATAAATATTTACTATTGAACTATTATTTAACTTATATTCATATGGAAACATGCCTTTTTTAAAATATTAAATTTACTTTAAATGGAAAAATACTTCACATTGCCGAAATTATTTTTTTATTAATATGCACGTATTCACATTCTTAAATCTCAACGGGAAAACATGTAATGCTTTGTTCATAGTAACCTATTTGTATATATTTTATTTTTTTCTATCAACACTATATTTATATTTATTTTTATATTTATACCATTAAACCACAGATGAAAATACCAATCTAGCCATTTGGCAACGTTGATACTTGGCAAAATCAATGTCAACTTTATCTTTCCCCTCAAACTTTTCAGTTTTCCCAATACATTTTCTCTTTTCACTTTTCCCAATTCATTTCTCTTTCTCTTTTCGTGTACATTTAATTCAAATTTAAACTCCCTCACAACTCACATCTCTCTCACCCCCCTCTCTCTCTCTCACCCACACCCACACACACACTCATCTTTTCTTCCTTTATTTATATTTTTTCTCCTTCAATTTGTTTCTTTATTTTTTCTTTATTCTAATTTTGTAAATTTTCAAATTTGAACAAATCTACTATCTATCTACTATAATAAATATCTACTATATCTACTATTATTTTATTTACTTTAGCATTTAGAAACTTATACTCATATGGAAACATGCCCTTTCTAAAATATTAAATTTACTTTAGATGGAAAAATACTTCACATTGTGGAAATAATTTTATTATTAATCTATATCTATTCACATTCTTAAATCTCAACGAAAAAACATGTAATGATTTGTTCATAGAAATTTATTTGTATATATTTTATAAATTTTTACTAATATATTTGTTTTTTATATTATTAATATATATCTATTCACATTTTTAAATCTCAAGGGAAAACATGCAAACATTCTTAGTTCATAGAAACTTATTTGTATATATTAGAAAAAATTTGATCTATCTATCTCTTTGGGCAACCACCGCATGTTGTCAATATAAATATTTTTATATTTTTGTACTTACGATATATTTATTTTTTATAAATAAATATTTAGCTTTTGATTCCGGAGTAGGAAACATTATTTATTGTTGGTATAATTTCATCGCTGCGAGCAATATCTAAGAAAAACATGGGAAGACTAAATGCCTATTTGAACTACTAATAAATATATAAAAAAATATTCTATAAATATTTGTCATTGATACATAAAAAAGTATGAGATAAATATTTGTCACTTATAAGAAAAAAAAAGAGACAATAATTGTTATTGATACATAAAAAATACGGGACACGTTTTTTATAATACTAATGGACGAAACAAGTTTGTCATTGAAACAGAAAAAACACTGAATAAATATTTGTCACTCAGAAATATAAATCAGGGGACAAATATTTGTCACAGATACATAAAAAAACACGGGACAAATATAAGTCACTAATAATCATAATTCACTGTATAAACACTTCTCAAAATGCTCATTGATTTCAATAGATTCGTTAACTCAGCTGATACCTCAATTTATGAATGTGTACTAATCTATCTTTTACTTTAGCCATAATAATGTTCATTTTCAAAGCTCATCGCTCTATGTACGTCTTTGTTGGACTTTGTATCAACTCTACATTAATGTTATAAGTGTGACAAGGACTCATTATAGAGTCAATATTACTTTTATATACTTATATTTTGCAACTGGTGTTATATGAATGCCATTTCAAATTAACATTTCTATTTGAATATAATCATGTCACATAACGCGACCAGTCTCTTGATAAAACGTAAGAAACAAACAAAAAATTGTAATTTTGTATATATTTTAGGATTTAATTTATATACACTGTTGCTCTACAAGATTTTTACATAGCATCCGCCAATCATAAAAGGACACGTCATAAAAAAAAATTATCTCAATTAAAAATCACTCATATCATAAATTTTTATTTGTTGATAGTCTTAAAAAGTTCACAACACAATGTATAGCAATTAAAGCGTCATTATCCGCATCAAGAGCTACTCATGGAGTTGGTTGTTTTATAGATGGGGTGGTAATTCTAATTCTAATTTTTGTATTACCAATTGGTGGTCTAATCCACTAGAGTACCTAAACGATCCGTTCTATTGTTTGGGTTCGAGCACCCTTAGTACTCCGTTAATGAAATACCACTTATCTAAAAAAAAGTCTATATTTTAACAGAAAAGTCAGTTGGATCATTTAAAACATTATAGACTAAATCAAATACAAAAATAAATAAGAGGACTAGTTTGGTAAAATTAAACATAATTTTCCAATGAATGTCGGCACCGCCGTGCAATATCTAATTGCACAAGTCAACTACAGTATAAATCACCACTTGTGTGGCCATTATTTTTCCATTAATAATATACTAATTTATCAATATGTAAAATGAATGAATCTGAGCTCTAGCTCTTCAACCCTCTCGCCGTCACGCGTAAGGAAGTGGTAAACAGTTTAACTTTTTTGTGATCACGATTCACGAGTAATTACGCAAAAGAAAAAAAAAGTTCAACTACTAAAACTCAACAAGCAATCAACCTTTAGTTATGGGGCGACTTGTGCAATTAGTTGACTTGTGCAATTAGATATTGCACGGCGGTCCCCTTAAGTTAAGGCTTTGCATGGCCTGGGCTTGGGCCTGGCTTGGGCTGCATCGAAAATATTGGACCTGAGTCTGGTTTGTGGCTTTTGAGGCCTAACGTGGTCTTTGTAAAGTCCGACGAGGCCTGCAAGCCTGTTTAAAAGCCTATTTCACCAAAAAATATACGAAAGCCTACGACTTTTGAGTAGAATAGACTTTGTAAATAGACGAACAAGCTAATCGATCAATAAAATTAAGATCTAATTCAAGATGTAACAAAATCTTTTAGAGAATTATAATTATAGGACATTTTATTTTATAATAATACTTTTAAATATGTTAAAAATTTATGTAGGTCATTATTTTGAAAAAACATAAAATGTAAGCAAATTTATAAGTTAAACAAAGTAGAACATTTAACATAATAATAGTAGTAATGAAAAATATTATTAATATTTATTTAAATAGGCCGACCTGGTAGGTCTAAAAGACTTTTTCGATTGTCTATAGCCGGGCCTTTTTACCTAAATAGGCTTTTAAAAAAATGTTGGCATTATCTATTTAGAAAAAAACCTAACCTGGCTTGATGTAAGTTGGGCCGTAGGATCCTGTAGGCTGGCTTGGCCTATTCCCACCCCTACCCTTAACGCCTCACACGTAGCGGTGGGAATAGGCTCGGTCGAGTTGGACTTTGCAAGGCTTGGACCTGGCATGAGCTAAGAATGTTAGGCCTGAGTCTAGTTTGTGGCCTAAAAGACTGTTTAAAAACTAATTTCACTATTTTTTACGAAACTCTATCACCTTTGAGTGATATATAGTTATATACTCGTAAATAGACTAAGAAGCTAATAGATCGATCGAATTACGCTCTATTTTATATAATATCCTATTTAAATTCTGATTTATAATAATAACTTTAAATATGTCAAAAATTGATGTATCTGGATATGTTTAAATTAAAAAAAATATTAACAATTTTATGACTTAATACAAATAATTTTTTTTTATATGATAATAATAGTAATAAAAATATTATTTGTGTTCAATTCAAAAAAAATACTATTTAAATTTACTTAAGGCAGATAAAATTTTAAGAAATTTACAATAGCTGATAACCTAAGTTTTTTTAGGTAAATAAATTTTTAAAACTTTAGTATGGTTTATTTAAAAAAAAAGTCTGATCTGGCAGGTAGCTACTCACGCGTAAGTTAACGAAAAACTCGTTTTTCATATTCAATTATTTTCGCAACGCTGTTGTTAATAATTGACGAAAATAGCCAAACATATCTTATCACAAACGCCGTTTTTTCCTGAACCTTCTACGAAACCAACAAAACCTATTTTTCCTTCAAATTTCATCTCCACCAAACCCTTTAAAACAAAAAACCACAAAAGAAGTATTTTTGGGAGAAGCTCCGCATATTCTGTGCAAACAAATTGCATTAACTAGCTTCCAAAACCAAACAAATCTCTCAATCAGATCGGAAATTGAAACGAGTCTCTCAATCAGATCGTAAATTGCGACAAAAAAAAACTTTCATCTCATTCTCAAATCATAATTCATCGATCGTGCTCTCTCACACGAGGGCTCGATCTACAGCAAAACAGCGAATGCCGAATACCGAATCGGCGGTGGCGGGGGCGACGGATACCACCACCGCACTGTTCGGAAAATACGAGGTCGGAAAACTCCTAGGATGCGGCGCGTTCGCGAAGGTATACCACGCGAGGAACACGGAGAATGGACAAAGCGTGGCGATTAAAGTCATCAACAAAAAGAAAATCGCCGGATCAGGACTCGCCGGAAACGTGAAACTCGAAATCTCAATAATGAGTCGTCTCCACCATCCAAATATCATTAAGCTCCACGAAGTTCTCGCTACCAAATCCAAAATCTACTTCGTTATGGAATTCGCTAAAGGCGGCGAACTCTTCGCTAGAATCTCAAATAAAGGTCGCTTCAGCGAAGATCAAGCCCGTCGATTCTTCCAACAATTAATCTCAGCCGTTGGTTATTGCCACTCTCGCGGCGTCTTCCACCGTGATCTGAAACCCGAAAATCTCTTACTCGACGATAAGGTATACACATCAATCAATTATAATCTTCAGTTCATTTTTCTGTAATCAATTACTAATTATCTCAGATAGTTATTCTGTTAGGGTTCTGTAACTAATTCTCGTTTCGTAACTAACTGCAGGGGAATTTGAAGGTATCAGATTTTGGATTGAGTGCGGTGAAGGAGCAGGTAAGGGTGGACGGGTTATTACACACGCTTTGTGGCACACCTGCTTACGTGGCACCGGAGATTTTAGGAAAGAGAGGTTACGATGGTGCGAAAGTGGATATATGGTCTTGTGGAGTTATCCTTTTCGTTTTTGTTGCTGGTTATCTTCCATTTAACGATCCAAATTTGATGGCGATGTATAGGAAGATTTACAGTGGGGAATTCAAATGTCCACGATGGATGTCACCGGAGCTACGGAAGTTTCTATCACGGTTGATGGATACAAAACCGGAAACAAGGATAACCGTTGATGAGATTACAAAAGAACCTTGGTTTCGAAAGGGCTATAAGGAAGTGAAGTTTCATGAAGAAGATTTGGGGGTGAAATTCGATGCGGAAAATGAAGCTGTGGATTTAAACGCGTTTGATATAATTTCGTTTTTCTCTTCGGGATTGAATCTTTCGCGGTTATTTGGAGGAGCGGAAGATGGGGAAAGGTTTATGCTAAGGGAGACGGTTGAGAAGGTTGTTGAGAAAGTTGAGGTGGCGGCGAAGGCAGAGGGATTGATTGTGAGGAGGAAGAAGGAATGTGGGGTGGAGTTGGAAGGGCAGAATTGTAATTTGGTGATTGGGGTTGAGGTTTACAGGTTAATGGATGAGTTGGTGGTGGTGGAGGTGAAGAGATGGGCTGGGGACGCGGTTGCTTTTGAGGATGTGTGGAGGAATAAGCTGAGGCCTCATCTCTGTACGGCAACGACGTCGCATCAGCAACAAACCCAGCCGATCGCAGAACCTGTTGACTGATGTTTTGGCTCATTTTTTCGTTGCGAAAATTAAAATTAAAATAAAAAAAATACGAAGCGGATTTGAAAATTGTAATTGTGTTAGAGTTGTGATTTTGGTGGACAATCTGTGGTGTAGTTATTGAACTTTTTCTTTATTTGATAAGTGTAGTTATGGAACTTGAGTGTGATTAAGATTGTAAATCTAGTGATATCTTGAGAATGATGCTGTATATATGATTTTGATGCTTCTTATTTATTGCACTCCCTTTATTTGTTAGTGAAAATGTAAGTGGTTTAAATGGATGTTTGTGTTTTTTTTTTCTTAAAAAAGGAATGAATCTTTGTATTTAGTGTTATTGTTTGAGGAATTGGATTAAAGGTAGTAATATTTATTATGTTTATCGAAAATTTGTTCAAAAATAATTACTACCTCCCTCCAAAAATATAAGGACTAAATTTACACGCTATCTTAAATAGTATTAGGCCTAATGTTCTAGCTTGGCTAGCTAAGCTCAGGGCCATGACTCTATATTATACTCTGTTATTTTTTTTAACTATTAGTATATTATGTTATAAATATTACAAATTTGATACTCCAAATTTTTGGTGGCAAACATGTATTAGTTAGAAGTGAAGTATTCATTCTCACTCTCAAAATCACAAAAGTTAAAAAGTATAGACAAGAAAACAAAACTAATTGGTGTGATTCATTTTGTTATTTGTAAGACTTAGCATAATTGTCAAAATGAGTATTATTAGCTTGAATATTTATCGTGGTTACACATATTTGAATTCGTCATCTTCACTTTATGTATGTGTTCTGTACTGTGCTTCCGATGTTATGATCGGTATTACGCAGTTAGTAGATATTCAGTCCTTGATTCTGTCTCTGACTTCAGGTTTTGAGAAGAAGATTTTGTCCGATCCGGAGAGGTTCGATCTTGAGAGGCGATGTCGAGATGTTCGGTCTTGGTCGGTTTGATCTTGAGGGGCGATGTTGTACCTGCAATGATACTCCGACGCTCAAGTCAGTATTTGAGTGAATGAATGTTCTGTTAGAAAAGTGCTTACCATTAATGAGCATTGAATGGGGTATTTATAGAGTTTGAATGTGTTTGTGTTGGCGTTTTCGGGCCGTCCGATCTTGCGGGCTGATCTTGGCCATTGAAGATTGGACTCTCTTAATTATGATTGGGCTTCTCATCAATTGGGCTTTTGGAGAGGGGGGTGTAAATAGAAGACAGCATAATCACCATAACAGTGGCCCCCCAAGTCTGGTCGCTATGAGGAGCGATCTTGACTTTGATGGGCGGCGTAGCTTTTATACTTTTGTTTTTGTTGAGTGGAGATCTCTTCGGTCTCGAGCTTACGTCGAGGCTGGGGTTCTTGAGCGATGTTAACTGTCCGTCGAGCTTTCGAGCGAGGTAGATGGTTTTCCGAACTCAGTGCTGCTTTGGAATCAGTGTAATCTTGGAATCAGTGCCATTTTTACTGTTTCTGACAAGGTGTCTCTTCGTAGTGGCGGCGCATGATGGTGACGTTTTTTCTTCAGCGTGCGGATTTTAATGGACCATGGTTTGGACGTGACGCTTCGACTTCTCGGCCCAGGCCCATTAGATTCGCCTTGCTATAAATAAAGGGTCTCAACTCCTCATTTGTTGCTTCTTGTTCATTTGTTTTTGATTTGCCGATCTTCGAGAGCTCCCGAGCTTCTTTAAAGTGAACGAGTTTGAAGAGATTTCGAAGAACTTTTAAGGTCGGTTTCTGTGGATCGACAACCGTTTATTTCCAGGTATAATCAACTTGCGACATAGTTCCGAGGTTAGTCTATTTTTGTTTTTTCTTTACTTTTCTTTTCGTTTGTGCCTGGACCTCCCCCCGTCCCCTTTGATCTCAGAATGGGGGTCGTCAGGTCGGGTTCCGACTTGCTCGCGAACCCATTTTCGATTTTTAATCCTGACATTTCGTCCCCCATTCCTGTAGATTCGCTCTGGCGAGGACGAAACAAACTCGGAGAGACGTCACTCAGTACCGGAAAGAGTTTACGAACGCGATGGCTTCTGGTGGTGAAGTCCCTGAGGTTCGTACCGAGCCTCTTGAAGTCGCCGCCCCGGACGTGCAAGAGCATTCTGCTTCCGCACCTATGAGTGATAAGGCGGAAGATAATTTTGAGAGTGAAAGTTCCTCTCCTGCGACCGATGCTAATGAGCCGAATGACGATACTCCCGAAGATGCGGAGGAAGATTGCTTGGTGGATGTGATGGCCATCACTTCCGAGTCCGATGAGGAAATCCCAGTGGAGGAATCAGAGGATTCCGAGGTTGGGATTGTGTCGAGTTCCGAGTCTGCCGATGAGTTCGATAGAGGGGGTGTTGGAAAACAAGTTGAATCTCGCCCTTCGAGTCAACCGGGTTCCAGTCGAGCTTCTGCTGCTTCTCTGGATGGGTACTCTAGTACTGGTTGTGGGGACCTTGATGTACCGGTGCGAGAGGTCTCTCAATATGATTGGGTTTAACTTGGAGAGGGTCGGGAGGAAAGCTTCGGGTCGCTCGAAGCGAATTTGGAGAGTTGAGGGAATGAAAAAGGGAGAGCATGTGGCTTTGTGGCCTGGAGAGCTCAAGTTCACTTTGTATCATATGCTGATAAATGAGATGAATATCCGGCCTCCTTTCACTTGGTTCGAGCAGACGGTTTTGGCGACTTTGGATGTTGCGCCTTCTCAGTTGCATCCAAACGCGTGGGCTTTTGTCCGAGCCTACGAACTGATGTGTCTTCACCTGGAGAGACCGGTCTCGCCGTTGCTCTTTTTCCATTTGTTTGAGATCAATCGGAACTGCAGTGAAAATAAATCCGGTCGTGAGCATGTCAGTCTTCGCTCGAGGCGAGGGGCCAAGATTTTCAAAGCTTATGCGGACTCATTGAAGGGAAATTGGAAGGAGTTATATTACTGGGTCGAACCGGTGACCGATGAAGCGATCGAGAGAGTGGGAAAGTTTTCAGAGGATGGTCGGACTTTGGTGTCCACCAAGTTTCCCATTGGTTGGAATCAGGCCCATTTTGAACGATCCACCAATTCTTTTTCTGTTAGTCAGGATCGATTGAACGCTGCCGATCTTCTTACCAAGAGGATCCTGATGTTTATTTCTGAGAACATTCCGTTTTCAAAACATAAGTATCGGGGTATCCCTGCGGCTAAGATAGTTCAGGCTGGGAAGCGAAGACGAGTGCAATTTGTCTTAGGTAGTTCGTTTTTCTTGTTTTGATTTTTGCACATCTTTGACTGTAGTTTGTATGACCCATTTTTGTTTCTTATCCAGATACCATGGCCCCAAAGAAGCTCGCCGTAATGAAGGCGCTGGCGATGAGGAGTGTCGACATATCTGAAGATGCTGAGGAAGTGGGTGCTCCGCTTCCGACGTCTCCCCAGGTTGAGACTGTTGTTGGGACGGTTACTGCTGCTTCCCCGATCAACACTGTTACTCAAGAGGACCTTGCCTATGAGGCTCTGGTCGATCTTGTTTCCAGTTCTCCTCCCCCGGCTGCTCCCGACGTTGATGCAGGGACCTCGGCGAAGAGGGTGCGTACCGAGGCAAGTGGCGAGCAAAGGCCAGAAAAAAGGAGTAAGACCTCAAGGAGACCGAAGCATAAGAACAAGGCTGTACCTTTGGAGGAGGGCTTCTTGGAACAAAACTATGCCCAATGGCGGGAGGATCCTGTCGGGGCTTCTGTTAAACTTTTGGCGAATTTGGCCGAGGTTCATAAGATCGAAAAAGAGAAATACGAGAAACGGGCTAAAGGTAGGTGTTTTCCCTGTTTGTTTTTTGTTTTTATGATCTTTTTCCCTCAACTTGATTTTTCTTATTCTCGTGCTTGCAGATTTGTTGGAGCTCGAGAAGTCCAAAAGAGTGAAGCTTGTGGAGGATGTGTCTTCGAAATCGAAAGAGCTTGCTCGAACAAAACAAGAACTTCAGACTCTGAAGGAAAGCCAGGGGGAGGTTATACGCCGGGCGGAGTTTGCGGAAACTCGCGCAAAGGACCTGGAAGAAAAGGAAAAAGTTTTGGAGGGGCAGTTGGTCGAGGCTGAGCAGAAGATAAAAAGTTTGGAGGTTCGTATTGTCGGTTTGGAAGATGATCTGAAGAAGGCATCCGAGGTAGGGGTCGGATCAAATAGCGATGCAGAGGCTCGAATTGCGGAGCTTCAAGCAGCCCTTCAGCAAAGCAGAAAAAATGCTAAGGAGGCTACGAGGATTGCAAACGAAGCTAGGAGGGAGGCTCGTGAAGCTGCTAATTCTGCAACTGAGCTGTATAAGGAGGGTTTTGAGTGTGCCCAGGAGCAAATTGTTTTGGTCAATCCTTCCGTTAATTTGGATCGGTCGATTATTGATGCCGACCACGAGGTTGAAGGGGGTAAGATCGTTAAGATCGATGCTCAGACGGAGAAGAAAACTGTGATTTTTCCGACCTCCACTGCCTGATGTTTTAACAGCGTTTCTTTTGCAGAAGTTCCTGGTGTATGCTTTTACTTATGTAGTTTTTTGTATAGATCCGGAACTTCTGTCGGTCTAGCTGGAGATATTTGTAATCTTTTTTTTTTGGGATATGTCTATCAGGCCTTTACGAGCTTTAATAAATGCTTTTTGAATTTCGCATGTCATGTATGTCGTTTTTTGCGAGTTTTAACGAGTGCTTTTTTAATTCTGCACGTTGTGTATGATGTAAGAACGTTGGTAAATGAGGAACTTGATTTACCGGTTCGAACCTACAGGACAGTTTACTAGGACTCGGCCCAGATTTAACTCGCCCTATAGGGGTATCGGCAGCTGTGGCCGATGGTCGTTCTTAGGACGTTTCGATCCTTGAAGACCCGGTCTCTTTGAGATAGTTTGCCAAGACTCGGCTCGGATTTAACTGTTTTCTCAAAGAGTTTGCGACCTTGGGTGGTCGCATTTGGGGAGATCATTTAAGATCGGTCCCAGTTGATTCCCGGTGGGGGGAATTGGGTCCCTTCATTCTGTTTGATGAAAATCAAGAATGTGTGGAGACTTGGTGAAAACTTTTGAAAGAAATGTCAAGTTTCTTTTTTGATAAATAACTTGTTTCGAGTTTACATAATATTGGTGTAAATGATTTCTTTCTAAGGATAATAACTTTTCAGTTTTGTTGCGTTCCAAGTCCTCTCAATCTTTCTTTCTTGGAGGGTCTCCAATTTAAAGGCTCCCGTACCGGTTTTAGATAAAATTCGGTAGGGGCCTTCCCAGTTTGGGGCGAGCTTTCCTTGGGAGGCGTTTTTCTGACCGACGTCAGCTCTTCTGAGTACCAGATCGCCTGGATCGAAATCTCTGTGAACGACTTTGCTGTTGTATCTGGTTGCAACTTTTTGTTTGATGATTGCTTCCCGGAGCGAGGCCCGACCTCGGATTTCATCGATGAGGTCGAGTTCTTCTCTTAAGGCTTGATCGTTATTGCTTTGTGTTTTGGGATTTGCCGTTCTCAAACTAAGTTCACCGATCTCGACGGGGATGACCGCCTCGCTGCCGTAAGAGAGTCTAAAAGGTGTTTCTCCAGTGGAGCTTTGGGGGGTTGTCCGGTTTCCCCAGAGGACGTAAGATAATTCTTCTACCCAATTTCCTTTGGCGTCGTCCAAACGTCGTTTTAGCCCGTTCAGTATTACTTTGTTCGCAGCCTCTGCTTGACCGTTGGTTTGAGGGTGCTCTACTGAAGTGAAATGGTGCTTAATTTTAAGCTCGAACATTAGTTTGCGAAATCCCGTGTCTGTGAATTGAGTCCCGTTGTCCGTTATTACTACCTCGGGGATCCCGAACATGCTCATAATGCTTTTTTTGAAGAATTTTATGCAGTTTTTTGCAGTGATGGTCGCCAGGGGTTCCGCTTCTATCCATTTGCTGAAGTAGTCCACGACGACGATCAAGAATTTGACTTGTCCTGGTGCCTTTGCGAAAGGTCCGAGTAAGTCCATTCCCCACCATGCGAAGGGCCATGTGGAGGATAAACTCGTGAGGTCTGTGGGGGGAGCTATGTGCACATTGGCGTGGATTTGGCATTTCTTGCACTTCTTCACATGATCACTAGCATCGCCAATCATGCTTGGCCAGTAGTAGCCGGCTCGAAGAGTTTTACGTGCTAAAGATCGAGCTCCCATGTGCTGGCCGCAGATTCCCTCATGAATTTCCGCTAATACATAGGCCGCTTCCTCTCCCTCGATGCATTTAATTAACGAGGAAGAGAGGCTTCTTTTGTAGAGCGTTCCGTTGATGGCTGAAAAAGCCGAGGCTCTTCTCCTGATATATTTGGCGTCGTTTCTGTCTGGGGGTTCCGTTCCTGAGACGATGTACTCAAAAATTGGGGTTATCCAGCTGTCTGCTTCCTCGAGCATGTAGATGGTCGGGTTAAATAGAGGCTCGAGAGACACACTGGGTTTGTGTAGTGTTTCTTGGATGGTTGTCCTCTGGTTCCCTGGGGTTTTTGTGCTTGCGAGTTTGGCGAGGATATCAGCTCGTTGGTTTTCCGTTCTTGGGACATGAACTATCTCGCTTGCTTCGAATTTAGCTATTAGCGACTGTACCTGAAGTAGGTATTTTTGCAGGATCGGTTCTTTGGTCTCGTATTTACTTCCGATCTGGGAGACCACCAACAGAGAGTCGGTATGAAGTTTAATTTGTTGGACTTGGAGGTCAATTGCCAGGCGAAGTCCGGCGATGCAAGCCTCGTACTCTGCTTGGTTGTTCGAGGTGGGAAAACCGAATGTAAGGGAAACTTCAATGATGACTCCAGTCGGGCTTTCTAGCATGATCCCAGCGCCACTCCCTTTTGGATTTGAGGACCCATCGACGTATAGGATCCATGTGTCAGATTCGGTGTTAGCAGGTGTCATCTCCGCGATGAAGTCCACCAAAACTTGTGCTTTAAGTGTAGTTCGAGCATCATATTTAATACCGAACTCTGAGAGTTCCACGGCCCATTTGATCATTCTTCCAGCTAGATCGGGTCTATGGAGTATCTGCCTGATCGGGTAGTTAGTTCGGACGACTACCTGGTGGGCGACAAAATAGGCTCGAAATCGTCGAACTGCGATAACGAGAGCTAGGGCGATTTTCTCGATTTTCTGGTAACGACTTTCAGCTCCGTGCAGAGCCTTGCTTGCGAAGTAGATCGGGCTTTGCCCGGTTTCGAGCTCGCGTATTAGAACGGCAGCTAAAGCTTCTTCTGAGACCGCCAGATATAAGTATAGTGTTTCCCCTTCATTTGGTCGAGTTAGAATTGGAGGCTCGGAGAGAGATTTTTTTAGTTGTTTCAGAGCTTCGTCTTGTTCAGGCGTCCATTCGAAATCTCTTTCTTCTTTTTTGAGGATTTTGAAAAGTGGAAGAGATTTGAATGCTGCATTTGATATAAAACGAGATAGAGCAGCTATCATCCCATTGAGTTTTTGCACTTCTTTTTTGGACGTCGGAGTTCGCATTTCTATGACGGATCGACATTTATCCGGGTTTGCCTCGATTCCTCTTTCTGTTAAGAAAAACGCCAAAAACTTCCCTGCTCGAACTCCGAATGTGCATTTTTCTGGGTTTAACCTCATTCTATTCTTTCGTATCTCACAAAAAATCGCTCTTAGATCGCTAATATGGTCGTCATCACTTCTGCTCTTGGCGATCATATCGTCGAGGTAGACTTCTACGCTTTTACCGATCTGGTTTTGGAATACTTTGTTCATCATTCTTTGATAAGTTGCTCCAGCATTTTTTAACCCAAAGGGCATGACACGGTATGCGAAGTTTCCTCGGTCAGTGATGAAGGCGGTTTTAGCTTGATCTGGGGGAAACATGGCGATCTGGTTGTATCCGGAGTATGCGTCCATGAAGGATAATAACCGGAAGCCGGAAGCGTTGTCGACTAACCGATCGATGCTGGGGACCGGAAAAGCATCTTTTGGGCAAGCTTTATTAAGATCGGTGTAGTCGACACACATGCGCCATTTTCCGTTAGATTTTTTCACCAGGACTGGGTTTGATAACCAAGTCGTGTATTTAACCTCAGAGATAAAGTTGGCTCGGATGAGGTCGTCTACTGCTAATGCGGCAGCAATGGCTTTCTCTTTGCTTTGAGCCCGTTTTCTTTGGGCGATCCATTTTGCTTCTGGGTTTATTGCGAGTCGATGGCAGGCCACCTCTGGTGGGATCCCAGGCATGTCTTCAGCCGACCAAGCGAAGATGTCTTTGAAATCTTTAAGACATTGGGTTAAATCGGTTTTGATTTTTTCTGGGAGGTCGGTCCCTATTTTGACATTTTGGGAGGGGTCTGAGCCGAGCTGTATTTCGATGAACTTACCATCAGGCTCTGGTCTTTTGATTCTTCGTTTGAGCTCTTTGGTTAGCTCGTCGACGTCTTTCTGATTTTCGACCTTCGGATCGCAGTCGGTTTCTAAGTTAGAGGCGGTGTTAACTTCGGTCGGTCTACCTTTTGGCAGTTTGGGAGTCGACAGTTCTTCCGAAGGGGGAACCCCTTCATGCTCCGAAGCTTTTCGTTCGTTCTTCGTCCATAGGAAAAAACACCTGGAAGCCGACTCTAAGTCAGAGTTCAGAGTGATAACTCTGTTGCAGAGAGAGTGGAACTTCATTTTTAAGTGTGTGGTGGATGTAACCGCCCCGAGCCTGCCGAGGGTCGGTCTTCCTATAATTCCGTTGTATATTGATTCACAAGGTAAGACGAGGAATTTGGTCTTGACGGTTCGAACCATTGGTTCGGTTCCGTAGGTAACCATTAGTTCCAGATGCCCAAGGGGTTTCGTTCGAGATCCGTTAAAGCCGGATAGAGCCGTCCCTCGATAAAGGGTGAGTTCCTCTTTGTCGATCCCCATTTTGTTCAGGAGATCGATAAAGATGATGTCTGATGAGCTCCCCTGGTCGACTAGGATCCTACGTACCTCCTTATTGGCTATGATGGCTGATATTAGGAGCGGTACATGTTTGTTAGCTTTCCCGTCAATGAGGTCATTGTCGCTAAAAGATAATGGAGGTCGATTGGTCTTGACCGGGGTTGTTGATGTTGAAGCAACACATAACAATTCCTTCCATTTTCTTTTCATAGATTTTCCCGATCCTTCATGATCGAATCCCCCAGTTATCATCATGATAACCGAGCGTTTTTTACCCAGTTCTTCGTGGTCCGGGTCGATCACTTCTTTTCCCTTTGCCCTGGGATTTTCATTTCTTTCTCTTCCGAAATTGTCAGTTCGTTCACCCTCCCTTTTGACATAAGAAGATAGTTTTCCACGTTTTATTAAATCTTCAATGTCATCCTTTAGGGCGTTGCAATGGTTCGTGTCATGGCCATTGCTTCTGTGGTATCGGCAGTATTTGTTGGCCTTCTGCCCAGGTCGGATAGGTAAGGATCTGGGAGGCTTGACGTCCCTGAATTCGACGTTCCAACATTCACCTAGCAACTGGGCGTTGGAGACGTTGAGTTCGGTGTATACCTGATGGCGATTTTTCTTACCGACGTTCCACGAATTTTTACGAGGGTCGATCTCGATGTGACGTTTCGGCGGCTCTGTATGCGACGGTGTTTTGTTGACTTTGGAATTTTCTTCTTTGTTAATAAAGCACTGGGACAGTTCGAGGAATTCTTGAAGGGTGTTAGGTTCCCAGGTGTTGATGTGCTTTTGGAACGAGCTTCCAGGGAGCAGACCTTGGGCCATGAAGAAAATTCGGAAGGCGTCGTCTAACTGCCGAACCTGAAGAGCTTCGATGTTGAATCGCTCTATATATTCTCTCAGGGGCTTGTTCACCTTCTGGACAATAGATGCTAAAACATTTTTGTTTTTGGGTTTGCTCTTGGAATGGGCAAAGTGCACCGAGAAGTTTTTCGCTAACTGGTCCCATGAGGAAATGGTATTCGATCTTAACGTTCGAAACCATTCGGAAGCCATTTTATCCAGGGTTAAAGGGAATATTCGGCATTTCATTTCCATGGGTACGTTTCGATACTGCATGGTTGTGTCAAATTGGTCTAGATGCCTGTCGGGGTCGCCCGTTCCGTCGTAAGTCTTCAGCCCTCCAGGTGGTTTCTCGAGATACCGGGGGACCCGGAAGTTGTCGATCGATTTTTGTGAAAGGACCTTTTCGCCCAGTTTGATTTCCCCGTGATAGTGGTTGGTGTCTGTGATGGGGTTCAGGATGTCTGTATCGTCGTGTTTGATTGTTTTGATTGTCGTCACGGCTTCTTGATCGTCTCCTTGACGAGGTCCAGCCTTCAAGATCGTCAATTTTGCGAGCCAAAGGAGAACGGGAACCATTCCCTCGGTGGCGGCGTGGAGGAGAATGGGGATCATCAAGATCGTCGTATTGTTGAGCTGACGGAGAACGGGAATCATTCCCTCGGTGATGGTATGGGGAGAGGTGAAGATTGAGATCATTATATTGTCGAGCCAGAGGAGAACGGGAACCATTCCCTCGTTGACGGCGTGCGGGGGAACGATGATTGAGCTTTCTCCGTGGGGGTGATCGACGAAAAAGTATTCTTCGAGTTGGGCGTCGTTCCTCCAGGGAGCTCTGCCCGGATGATTGCCGGTCCGGAACGTTTCGACCTTGTAGCCTCGCTACTTCGGATTCGAGGTTAGCGAACCGGTTGTTCCTTTCTTCATTTACCGCTTCTTGCCGAGCCAATAGCTGAACTAGCTGTTGAACCGCGTCCGTCAAGGCCGGAAGTAATTGAGGAGGAGATGGTAAGCTCGTTTCATCTGCGCCCGAATGTGCTCGGGATGGTCCGGTGTTGGGACATCGGCTTCGTGTTTGCGATGAATTCGTGAGTTCCTGGATGTGGCCTTCAGGGGTTTGCTGAGGGCCGAGCTCAGGTTCGGACATGCGACTAGTTGGTATTGAGCGGCGCGTTGGAGCCATTTTAATAATTTCAAGGAGATGGTGAGGAAAATAGGGTATTGATTCCTCCCACTGTGGTCGCCAATGTTCTGTACTGTGCTTCCGATGTTATGATCGGTATTACGCAGTTAGTAGATATTCAGTCCTTGATTCTGTCTCTGACTTCAGGTTTTGAGAAGAAGATTTTGTCCGATCCGGAGAGGTTCGATCTTGAGAGGCGATGTCGAGATGTTCGGTCTTGGTCGGTTCGATCTTGAGGGGCGATGTTGTACCTGCAATGATACTCCGACGCTCAAGTCAGTATTTGAGTGAATGAATGTTCTGTTAGAAAAGTGCTTACCATTAATGAGCATTGAATGGGGTATTTATAGAGTTTGAATGTGTTTGTGTTGGCGTTTTCGGGCCGTCCGATCTTGCGGGCTGATCTTGGCCATTGAAGATTGGACTCTCTTAATTATGATTGGGCTTCTCATCAATTGGACTTTTGGAGAGGGGGGTGTAAATAGAAGACAGCATAATCACCATAACAGTATGTAAATTTATGAGTGATATTTTCTACTTTGAATAAAGAAAAAAAATTGAATAATATAAGTTGATGATGTAACTATAGTGTTTGATAGCAGATGGACACTACATAATTGCCTTCTCTTTACGCCTTTGAAAATGATCTTCCCGAAAGTTTGGGTTAACTGTTGCTTAGCGTATGGCTGAACTAGTCCACGAAAATGCCGTTGGAAAATTGGTAGGCCGACAATATGTTTTTTTTTTTGACAATTGCCGACAACATGTGAGATTGACCCGTCGTTAACATATTAGCCGACAATATGTTAATGACCGGTCAATCTCATATGTTTAGCTCATGTGTGTTTGAGTCGGGTACTAAGAGAGGCTATGTAGGCATAATTCCATGTGCATTGTGACGCGACGTAATAGCAACTCCAAGCATGAGTTTATAAGCCATGCGATGGTATGATAGAGTCTTTGAGAGGTATGTGGTTGACGAGGGCGGGAAGTGATCGTTGTTGGTACCTAATAGTTGACACGAATACCAACCATAATGAAAGGGATCTTGAGGCTATGCAGATATGGGTATAGTTAAAGGAATCCTTAAGGGTGTGTTTGTTTCAGGTGAAAGAGAGAAGAGAGAGTGATCTTCTCATGTTTGGTTGAGGGGAGAAATGGGAAAGAGAGAGTGAGGGATGATTGTTTTAGTGTTTTTTGCAATCTCTCCAATTGTGGGAAGAAAGTCTACTATACTATTAGCAAAACAACCACCACCAATTTTACAAAATTATCCATAACTATATATAAATATTATCAAAACATCATTTTGAGGTTAATTTGGTAACTAACTAACAAAAAAATTACTAACTTCTTAAAAAACCTAAAAAGTAGCAGGAGAGAGAGAGAGAGAGAGAGAGAGAGAGAGAGAGAGAGAGAGAGAGAGAGAGAGAGAGAGAGAGAGAGAGAGAGAGAGAGAGAGAGAGAGAGAGAGAGAGAGAGAGAGAGAGAGAGAGAGAGAGAGAGAGAGAGAGAGAGAGAGAGAGAGAGAGAGAGAGAGAGAGAGAGAGAGAGAGAGAGAGAGAGAGAGAGAGAGAGAAGAGACATTGTGAAAGGAAAAAAGAGAGTGAGAGAATGTGAAAGAGAGAGAAAAGAGACAGCTGAGAGAGAGAATAAAAAAAGAGAGAGTGAGAGAATGTGAAAGAGAGAGAGAAAGAAATGGAAAAAAAATATGTGTGATAGAGAAAGGAGAGAGAAAAGGGGAAAAAAGGGTATGGACTATAAATATACTACCTATGTATTTTAAAGACTACTAGAAATCAACTATGTATTTGCTACTATTGTTTTTAGGTTTGAACCCTGGACATCCTTCTTGCAACTCCTTTATGTCCCTTAACTTGCCAACTGAGCTTCCTTCATGGGACTGCTATTATCTATCTACTATAATATAGTAAAACTAATCAATTTAACCACTAGGAAAAATGTCAAAATAACTTTTTAGCCTCTTAGGAAATACGAAAAGACTTAATGACTATTCAAACTACTAATAAACAAGGTTCTAAATAGCGGTCGCGGTCACGGTCGCGGTCGCGTTAAGGCTTTCGTGTTTTCGGCCGTTGCGGCTGTTGCGTTACAAGTCGCGGTCGTCGCGGTGTGAATTAATCACAATAATGCATAAATTTTATTAAAATTATTTGTCGCGGCCGTTTTGTCGCGATAGCGGTCACTACCGAGACAGTTTTATCGCGGCCGTTTTCGGTGTAACGGACCGATTTTTAGAACCTTGCTAATAAATATTAAAAAAACATGTGATAAATATTTGTCAATGATACTTAAAAAAATGACATATAACTATCAGTGACATATAAAAAAACATGGGACAAATATTTGTTATTGATAATGGATTCCACTGAGTTTGTAGATATAGTATCAAAATCTTTGACGAGAAAGTATGTATTGAAGGGTTAGAGATCATTTTCTCAAAAAAATGAATTAAAGACTAACAATTTAATAAGATTATTTATCAATAAAGACTAATTTTATAATTAATCATAATTCTGCTTTTCTGTCCCAACAAGAAAATATTTTCTCTTATTTTTTAATATACGTGTGTGTATATAAATATATATATTGTTTTTGAGGTCTAACGGGGAGACATTATATGTTGTTGTTATGAAAAATTATACTTTAATATGTTTTTTTGTATGTATTTATTTTTTCATATATTTGAGCTAATTAATTTCTTACTTAGTCAATTTATATATAGAACACGTTGGTACCCGTGCGTATGCACGGGTATATCGCTAGTGAGGAGAAATGACTCAACAATTATGCTTTTACCATTTTACCCTCACTTTATCACCCCAATTTCCTAATTCTTTTTATTACTTAAGTAAATTAAATAACTAAAATAAATATTTAACTAATTAAATTAAATGATTTAAATAATTGTTTAACTAATTAAAATAAATTTTTAGCTAATTTAATTAAATAATTAAAATAACTGTTAAGTTAATTAAACAAAAATTAAATCAAACACAGAGGGGGTGTTCTTGTCCTTTCAAAACTAGTATTCTTTCTCTCCTCTCTTTCGCTCCAACCAAACCAAGAGACACAACTCCCTCTTCCCTATTTCTCTCCTCTTTCCCTTAAACCAAACAACTCTCCTAGTCTACTCTATTTCTCACCTCTTTCTCTCTTCTATCTTTCTCTCCTAATCCAAACACACCCTAACTGTTCGTTTGGTTGGAGCGAAAGAGAAATGGAAGAGAGAATGAGAGAAGAGAGAATGACCTTCTATTGTTTGGTTGAAGCGAGAGAGAAAGGGAAGAGAGAAGAGAGAATAACTTTTTATTGCACTAAGAGTGTGTTTGTTTGAGGTGAAAGAGGAAATAGAGAGTAACAGAAGAGAGAAAGAGAGTGTACCAAACAATAGAAAGAGGAAAGAGAGAAAAGATTCTATCTTCCCTCTTTGTCTTCAACCAAACAGAAAGAGTTGATTTGAACCATTTATATCAACAAATTTATTATCTTTTTAGGAGTCGTGATCATAAGAACTCCATAGTCAAGCGTGCTTAACTTAGAGCAATTGTGATGGAGACCTAATGGATCTTGGACCAAATGATGCACTGCAGATTTATAAGCTCATCCAAATGGGCTCAAGGTACAAGTATGAGAAGGATAAACAAGCGTGGTAAAAATAGTCAGCCATCTTATCACACTCAAAGGCATTTCAAAACAATCAAACTCCATATTTATACAACTTGTCCAAGTTGTTGAAGGGGGGGGGGGGGGGGGGGGGATGAGATATTTGTATTTGTTTTTCTTTTTAGTATTTTAACTTACTTAAGACTTCATTTAATTTTAATTGGTTTAACCTTGTATAAGGTCCAATTTAATTGGGTTTATTAAATATAAATAGTGTTTGGCTGGGGTGCACCTAATAGCACATACTTAGTCTCTCCTAAACTAGGGTTAGCTGTCAAACTAGAAAAGAAAATGTTACGAACCTTTGATGAGCACCATCGCTATAAATAGCATTGTCTCCTCCTTGTTTGGAAACTTATGAATTTGAGAAAAAAGAAATACAGTGAGTTCTAGCTTTGTCTCTTTTGGGTTCTTGTGTGAAACTTTCTCGGGTCTTATCAAAGGTTTTCATATCTTTGTGACAACTCTTACTTGACCTATCACTCTCTAAGAGTGTGGTGTCTTCTTCTCCATTTCTATTCTTTTCTATCTTTTCAATTTTTGTTCTTTACTTTGCCTCAATGTTTTTATCTATATGAAAAAATCTTAAATCAACTCAAGGACCATCAGTAAAAAAGAACAATATGTTTCTTTTGAATTTTATTATACTCTTTCTTTTATAATCCTTAGTCTTGTGACGAATCCGCACTGACGTCCTTCTTCCATTTTTATCTTCTTGCCATATTCTTCTTTTGTTTATTTTGCTTAATTTTCTTTCCTTTATTGTGTGTGACAAAGACGCTTGGATCTTTGTTTCATCTTCTTCAAGTTGAAGTGGTGAACTTTTGAGCATAAATGTTCATTTCTTTTGTTTAGTGTCTCTTCCATAAATAATTGTTAACAAGAGTGTATTCAAGGACGATCTGTAAAAACTAAATGTAACCAACCATGGATCATAATGTATGACCTTCTGAAAAGTTTCTTGAAAAACATACTTGCAAACGAGGACAACACATGCTGATATACACACCTTGAAGAAAATGTTGTCTCTACCATGATATAGAGCTGAATTCCTACCAAAAGCATAAAAAAACGGTGGCGTAGAAACTCACGAATCAATATCGATCTAACCCAAGCTAATCTTACTTTTTGGAACCATTGTTGCAAGGAATCTTTTTCTCCTCCAAGGGAAACTTATAATTGTATGTAATTTCTTAACCAGCATCTATGTGCCGTTTTGCATATATAAATATCTTCTTTTGGGCCTCAATAGATAACATATTTGTGTAACAGTTGAGCTGCCAAAAATTCAGTTCAAATTAGGAACATGAAACCAAGAGTTGAAGTAACACAAGTATATATACACCCAAATACGCGCACATGCATTCCAAATATATAATAATACTGCACAATTAGCTCACAAGAATGGTTGACAAATCTTGCAATCTCACCCCTCTTTGTAGCATCGACCGACATAGATAGGTAAGGAAAATGTATCACTTCAACAACATAACTGTTCGGTACCGTATCTCCTGCTACGTATCCGACCCGGGATAGGTAGTCCGGTCCGAGATAGTTGGTACGTGTATCCTTGGTTGTCCGAGTTGGTGCTCCGGTCCGAGGTGGGGTGGTACCTGCAATGACACTCCGACGCTCAAGTCAGTGAGTGAGTCAATTACAAGTGAGAGTAAGTGAGAGATGAATACCATTAATGAGAGCATTCAATGCTTATTTATAGGTATCTGGAGTGGAGGAGGGCTGTTGGATCTAGGTCTGCAATCTCCACCCTTGGATGAATTGGACCCTTTGGTGTTGGGCCTTTTTGGTGGATTGGCCATTGAGGCCCAATCCATAACAGTAGCCCCCCAAGTCGGGTCGCTTTAAGGCGAGCTAGACTTGTTGTTTAGAGATTTCACCGGGCCTGAAACACTTTATGACCTACCGGGCCGATCTGAGGGACTCAGGTCGCGCCGAGTGACTCGAGGCTGACCGCTTTGAGAGAATCCGGGCACGGCGGGGTCAAGAGACCGGGGCGAGTCAACGGAACGGAGCGTTCCGGTCATAACTATGTCTTGATTTCTGTGCCAGCTGGCAACGTCATTGATGGGACGCGTCGTTCGAGGAAGATTGGGGTAATGATGGCGCTTGGAACGACGCGCCTGTCTAGGGGCTAGTCTTGGGAAACGTAGCCTAGGTCCAGGCCCATTTGTGGCCTTCTTAATGTTCTATAAATAGGAGGGGGGAGCCCCCTTACTTGGATTGTTTTTCTGCGAATCGCTCTGCTTCCGGTCTTAAAGTCGATCCGGAGCTTCTTTCATTCTTCCGAGTTGTGCTGAGTCTCGGTGACGCCTTTGCTGTTCGCGACCCGCCTCCAGCGTTCGACGAGCTTCGATTTTCATAAGGTTAGTTTCCTCTTCTCTTTGTTGCTTTTTCCTTTAGATCACGACCGGGTTCTTTCTGGACCCGCATTTGTAGATACAGAGTGGGGGTCGTCAGGTCGGGTTCCGACTTGGTTGTGGACCCACTGTTTACGTATCAACCTGACTCATCAAGCCCCCATTTCTGCAGGACCGATCTGGCGAGGACGAAACAAACCCGTCGGGTTGCTGACACCGATCGCCCTCATTTCGCGCAAACAATGGCTTCCGGACTTGGAGAGTCAATGGAAATCCGTGCTAGTCCCCCGGGGTCAGCTATTCCCGAGGTTCAAGACGACTTGGGTTCCGCTCCTACTCAAGCTGAAGACCGGTCTCCCGGGGTTCCCAGCAACGAGCCGGTAGATGCAGACAACACAGAGGTGGTGGTTCTTGAATCGGGTGATTCTGATGCCGAGCCCGACCGTGAGGAACAAGGCAGTACTAGTTGGAGTTCGGAGGAGAGTGAGGAGGAGGTGGCTGAGAGCCGAAACAATGAAGATGGTCTCGGGCCTTGCGGGGAGCCCGCATATGAAGAAGGTGGTGACTCTGACCAATATCCCCAAGCCGGAGTAGGGCCGGTCAATGTTCCTGTGTCCCTGCCTCTCGCGGTTCCCCGGGAGTATTCTTGGGTGTCGGAGGCGTTGAGGGGAATCCCGTCCCTTTACAGGACCGGGGACGATATGAGTTTCTTCGTCAACCGCCTTTTCCGGAAGAGTCAGATCTGGAATGTGGAGGGAATGGCTGAGGACCAGCATGTGGCCGTCTGGCCGAAAGCTCTCAAATTTGTTATGTACGGGGTGACGATCCTTGATATGCACGTTAGCCCCCTGTTCACTGCTTTTCAACAAGAGGCTTTGGAGATCTTGAACCTCGCTCCTTCCCAACTACATCCCAACTCATGGGCGTTCCTCCGGGCCTTTGAGTTGATGTGCATTCATCTGGAGAGGCCGATCTCCTGTGACCTCTTCTTCCACCTTTTTGAGGTTAACCGGAGGCACGAGGACGGAACCAAAGATCGGTGGGAACATGTAAGTTTCCGGGCTAAGAGAGGGCTAAAGATTTTCATGCCTTATTCCGACTCTCTTAAGAACTGGAAAAATAAGTATTTCTTTGTGGAGCCCGTGAATGAGGAGGCAGTGAGGCACGTCGGCCAATATTCTGCGGATGGGAAATCATTGGAGTTCACCAAGTTTCAACTGGGATGGTCTCTCTCTCATTTTAACCGGAGGCCTCATTCTTACACCGTCGGCTTAGGGCGACTATCCCCGGTGGACCAGGAATCGTTGGCGATCTTGACGAACTTTGCCGACCTGATCGTCTACCGCGATCCCAAGAAATTTGGGATTGACGTAGCCCGATTGGTCGGGGCTGGGTCGAAATCTCAAGTAGTCTCTGTTCTTGGTAGGTTTCTTGGTAGATAACTCCGCCCATTTACAATTTTTTGACTGCCGTTTCTTTTAACATTTGTTTATTCTCCTTTCTTTGCAGATAGCATGGGGCCGGACAAGTTCTCTCGCCTGACGGCTCTTGTAGAAAGGAAGGCCGGGGTGCAGAAAGAAAAACCCGTTGCTGCCATCCCGATTAGCACCGTCTTGGAGGCAGTCTCGGCTGGAGCAGAGGACCGGGCTGCGGATCTCTCGCACCGAAAAAGGGAGCGCCCCCTGACGCAAGCAGACCCTGCTTCTACCTCCAATGCCCCGGCTGCTCGGGCTTCAAAGAAGGGGCGTCATGGAAAGCACCGGACTTCTAGGTCTTCTGGTCTTTCTATTGATGCCGACTTCCTGCAGAAGCATTTGGAGGAATCCCGGGTCGACCCGGTTGAGGCGTCTCTCAAGTTATTCCGGCATCTTGTTGACGTGACGAAGCTTCAGAAGGCCGAGGCTGAGAATCAGGCAAAAGGTGACCCCAAGTTCCGAGGTTCACTCTTTGACTTTCTTTCTTGGTTATCTCTGTTGTTGACTTCCTTGTTTCTATTATTACAGGAGCCCTGGTGGAGAGGGACAATGAAAAAAGAGCCCGGGAGGAGCTGCAAAAGAAGTATGAGACTCTGGAGAGGGATCAGGCTGAGCTCAAGGCTGCTGCGGAGAAATTTGAGAGGGAGAGGGATTCTGCCCTTAACTTGTGTATGGAACATGAGGTTCGGATCCAGGATCTCGAGAGCCAAGATCGGCAGTCTTCCGAGGTTATTTCTTCCCTGAGGGCTCGGATTCAGGAACTCGAGGCCGACCTGGAGAAGGCGAAGCAGGCCCAGGTTGGGTCTGGCGTTGATTCCTTGCCTCGGATTGCTGAATTGGAAAGGGAGCTTCAGGAGGTACGCGCCAAAGTAGAAACTTTGGAGGACGAGGTGGTGGAGACGGCTCAACTGGCTCTGGAAGTGGCCGAGGAGAGCTTTGAAAAAGCCCTTTCTCAAGTTGCTGTCATCCATCCATCCCTTCCTCTGGATCGGAAATTTATTCGCTTGAACCATACCGTAGCTGATGGGCGTATTGTCCGGCCCTATCGTGACTCTGATGCACTCGATATCATTTACCCTCCCCCTTCCTGGTCGTGATTGCTGCTGATGGGAAGGTTCTGAATTTGCTGTTTCTTCTTTTTTGGGTTCCGGGTGGAACCGGTGGGGAAATAAAGCCCCGGGTTCCGGGCGGAACCGGAATTTTGTAATGCCATTACCTTTTTTGAACTAGAGGACCCGGCCGCATCCGGGATAATTTGTAATGAAAATGTAATTTAATGCGCTTCCGGTTTCATTTACATCGGTTTTTAGTATTTGTACTGTTGTTTTTCGTTTGTGCACTTGCGTTTGATTCGCTCAAGTGGTAAACGTCGCCTTAAGGACAGTTTACCGGGACTCGGCCCAGATCGAACTCGTCCCTTAGGGTTGTGGCAACCTCGGCCAAATACTCGTAAAATGAACGCCTTCGGGGTAGTTTACCGGGACTCGGCCCAGATCGAACTCACCCCTTAGGATAGCGACAAACCTCGGTCAGCTAAAGGAAAATAGAATAGGCGATAAGATCGGTAGACACCGCAATCATATAGGATAACATCGGTATACACCGTTCATTAGATAAGATGAGTTACAACATCGGTATACACCGCAAACATAATTGGTAACATCGGTATACACCGTTCTCCAGATAAAATGAATAGAACATCGGTATACACCGCAAACATAATTGATAACATCGGTATACACCGTTCTCCAGATAAAATGAATAGAACATCGGTATACACCGTTCTTTTAGGTGAGATGAGCGTCAGCTGTAGTATTTTCTCAGTTTAGTGGCGTTCCAAGTTCTTGGGATCGCCTTGCCGGACAAGGTCTCCAATTCGTAGGCACCTCTGCCGGTTTTAGATAAAACTCGGTAAGGTCCTTCCCAGTTGGGGGCGAGCTTGCCCTGTGCGGCGTTCTTCAAACCGACATCGGCTCTTCGTAAAACTAAGTCACCGATCTCAAGATCTCTGGGGATCACTTTCGAGTTATACCGTACCGCTACCCTCTGCTTTATTATTGCTTCTTTAAGGAAAGCCTGACTTCGGACCTCGTCGACGAGGTCGAGGTTTTCCTTCAACGCCTGGCTATTGTCCCCCGGAGGTTTCGGGTGGAGTGTCCTCCAGCTAAGCTCCCCGATCTCTACCGGGATCACGGCCTCAGTCCCGTAAGAAAGTCGGAAAGGAGTTTCCCCTGTTGAGCTTTGTGGAGTAGTTCTGTAGGCCCACAGCACGTAAGGTAGCTCTTCAACCCAGTTTCCCTTCGCTTCGTCGAGTCGTTTCCTCAGTCCATTGAGAAGGACTTTGTTGGCGGCCTCGGCCTGACCGTTTGTCTGAGGGTGCTCTACCGAGGTAAATCGGTGTTTGATTTTAAGGTCTGACATGAGTTTCCTGAAGCCTTTATCGGCGAACTGTGTTCCATTGTCCGTGACTACAACCTCGGGGATCCCGAATCTAGTCATTATATTTTTCTTGAAGAATTTGATGCAATTCTTAGCGCTGATGATGGCCAGGGGCTCAGCTTCAATCCATTTGGTGGAGTAATCCACCGCCACTATGAGGTATTTGACCTGGCCGGGGGCAGTTGGGAATGGGCCTAAGAGATCTATTCCCCACCAAGCGAATGGCCATGGCGAGCTTAAGCTGGTGAGCTCCGTAGGGGGTGCTATGTGGACCTTGGCGTGGATCTGACACTTACTGCACCTCTTTACGTAATTTCTTGCATCGGTCTCCATGGTTGGCCAGAAGTATCCCGCCCTTAATGCCTTTCGAGCCAGGGATCGACCTCCAAGGTGTTGGCCGCATATTCCCTCATGGATCTCGGCCAGGACGTAGTCCGCTTCTCCTCCCTCGATGCACTTCAACAGTGGTGCCGACAGGCTTCTTCTGTAGAGGCTTCCATCGATTATGGAAAAAGAGGAGGCCTTCCTCCGGAGGATCTTGGCTTTACTCGGGTCCGGAGGCTCGTTCCCCGTTCTGATATTGTCTATTAGCGGAGCGATCCAGCCCTGGCTTTCTTCTACTACATTAATAGAAAAACTTGCTTCCGGGCTCAAGATTACGCTCGGTTTGCTCAGTGTTTCCTGGATTATTGACCGGTGATTTCCCGGAACTTTTGTGCTGGCAAGCTTGGAAAGGATGTCAGCCCGGATATTCTCCGATCTTGGAACGTGCTTCACTTCCGTGAATGTAAAAAGGGAGAGCAGCTCCTGCACTTGGGTTAGGTACCTTTGCAAGATCGGATCTTTAGCCTCGTACTGTTTCCCGATTTGGGATACCACCAATAATGAGTCGGTATTTAGGGACAGTCGGGAGACCTTGAGGTCGATCGCAAGCCGGAGTCCAGCTATGCATGCCTCATATTCCGCCTGGTTGTTCGAGGTAGGGAAACCAAATGTGAGTGATACCTCGATTACGACGCCCGTCGGGCTTTCGAGCATCAACCCGGCACCACTTCCCTTTGGGTTCGAGGACCCGTCTACGTGCAGAGTCCACATCCCGTCATCCGGGTCGGCAGGTGCCATTTCTGTGATAAAGTCGGCAAGTACCTGGGCTTTCATGGCCGGTCTTGTTTCGTATTTGATACCGAACTCGGAGAGTTCTACTGCCCATTTGATCATTCTTCCCGCCAAGTCGGGTCGGTGCAAGATCTGCCGAATTGGATAGTTCGTCCGCACCACGATTTGATGGGCGACGAAGTAAGGCCGGAGGCGGCGTGCTGAGATGAGTAGAGCAAAAGCGATCTTCTCTATTTTTTGGTATCTCACTTCTGGTCCATGCAAAGCTTTACTCACGAAGTATATCGGGCTTTGGCCGACTCCGGTCTCCCTGACAAGCACGGCTCCGATGGCCTCATCTGAAATGGCTAGATACAAAAACAGATCTTCCCCTGGGATCGGTCGACTTAGTATGGGTGGTTCGGAAAGGACCTTCTTCAGCCGGGAGAGTGCCTCGTCCCGTTCTGGTGTCCATTGGAAAGTTGCTTCTTTCTTAAGCAGTTTGAACAATGGGAGAGACTTGAAGGCGGCGTTGGAAATGAAGCGAGATAATGCGGCTATCATGCCGTTGAGTTTCTGGAGCTCTTTCTTAGTGGACGGGGTCCGCATTTCTGTTACCGCTCGGCACTTATCCGGGTTGGCTTCAATGCCCCTTTCCGTGAGATAGAAACCCAGGAATTTTCCAGCCCGGACCCCGAAAGTGCATTTTTCCGGGTTTAGCCTCATGTTATTTTTTCGGATTTCAGCAAAAATCTCCTCCAGGTCGGATATGTGGAGGTCTTCTCTTTCGCTCTTGGCAATCATGTCGTCGAGATAGACCTCTACGTTTCGACCGATCTGTTCTCGGAATACCTTGTTCATCATTCTTTGATAAGTGGCCCCCACATTTTTTAAACCGAATGGCATGACCCGGTAGCAGAAGTTACCGCGGTCAGTCATAAAGGCCGTCTTCTCTTGGTCGGGGTGAAACATCGGAATCTGATTGTATCCGGAATAGGCATCCATGAATGACAGTAAACGAAAACCTGAAGCATTATCGACGAGCCGATCAATGCTAGGAACAGGGAAAGCGTCCTTAGGACAGGCTTTATTAAGATCGGTATAATCAACGCACATTCGCCACTTTCCATTGCTTTTCTTAACAAGTACAGGGTTTGAGAGCCAAGTTGTATACTTGACCTCTTTTACAAAATCAGCCTTAATTAAATCTTCAACGACCTTAGCCGTAGCAGCTGCCTTTTCCTGGCTTTGAGCTCTTTTACGCTGGGCGACCCATTTTGTACCGGGGTTCACCGCTAGTTGATGACAGGCGACCTCGGGGGGAATCCCGGGCATGTCCTTTGCTGACCACGCGAAGAGATCGGCGTGGGATTTGAGGCAGAGGGTGAGCTTTGCTTTTATCTCGTCGGGGAGATCGGACCCGATCTGGACAAATTGGGTCGGGTTCTCTCCCAGCTGGACTTGTATGAACTGTCCATCAGGTTGAGGTCGCCTAATTTTCTTCTTTAGCTCTCGTGCCAACTCGTCGTCGCTTTCCTCCTCAGAGCTGTCCGGGTCATATCTTGCGTCGAGGTCCGTGACATTGACCTCGGCCGCTGGACCAGCTCTCTTCTTCTTAGGGCTCCTCTGCGTCCTAGCTGCTATGGGGGGAACCCCCTCTTCTGAGGCCTGCCTGTCCGCCTTGACATGAAGATAGAAGCATCTTTGTGCGGACTCTAAGTCGGCGTCCAGAGTGATAACTTCGTCACTCAAAGAGTAGAATTTCATCTTGAGGTGAACCGTTGAAGTTACGGCTCCCAGCCTCCCAAGGGTGGGCCTCCCGATGATGCAGTTATACACCGAGGGGCATGGCAACACTAAGAACTTGGTCTTGACCGTCCTTTCTAATGGCTCCTCTCCATAGGTGACCATCATTTCCAAATAGCCAAGAGGTTTGGTCCGAGACCCGTTGAAGCCCGAAAGATCCGACCCCCGGTAGGGGGTGAAGTCTTCCTCTGAGATCTGCAGCTTTCTTACCAGGTCGATGAAGATGATATCGGCGGAGCTCCCCTGGTCAACCAGGATCCTTCTTATCTCGTGGTTTGCCATGACCGCCCTGATAATGAGGGGTATGTGCTTATTTGGCTTGCCATCCAACAAGTCTCGGTCGCTGAAGGCCAAGGGCGGGCGTTCCGGGCCTGAGCTGACTGCAGAGGTGGAAGCAGCACACATGACTTCCTTCCATTTTCTTTTCATTGTTTTGCCCGATGCCTCGTCGGGATAGCCTCCAGATATCATCATCATCACAGGTCGGCCCTTTGATTTCCGATAGTCGCGCTCGTCCTCTGAGCTCTCTTCTCTTTTCTGTGGGGCCTTACCCTTTCGTTTCGGATCAGCTTCTTCTTCCTTAACCTCGCCCTCGTGCCTGGGTGCTTTAGCCACGTACTGGCTTAACTTCCCTTTCTTGATCAGGTCTTCGATGTCATCTTTCAAAGCATTGCACCGATTGGTATCGTGCCCTTTGCTCCGGTGATACCGGCAGTATTTGTTGGATCTCTGTCCCGGCCTGTGTGGGAGCGGGTCAGGGAACTTGACTTCTTTGAACTCAGCGTTCATGCATTCCGCCAGAATCCTGGCCCTTGTTTCATTCAGATCGGAATACTGTTGGTGTCGATTCCGAGGTCGGAGCCTATTGTCGTTCCGGGGTTCCCTTTCATAACGGGTCTCTGCTGCCTGTCGCACCGGAGCCTCCTTTTCATACCGAGGCTTGCTCGTTCCGGGGTCGGCATCTGTCTTTCTCGCAACAGCGCCTTCCTCATGGTCAATGTATTTCTGAGATCGCTGGAGGAACTCGGCAAGCGACTCAGTTTGGTTGATTCCGACATCGATCTGAAACAGACTTCCTTCCCTCAGACCGGCTTCCATGAAGAATAGTCGAAATGAATCGTCTAAGTTCCGGACCTGAGCCGCCTCTTTGTTAAATCTTTCAATGTAGTCTCGAAGAGACTCGTTCTCTCCTTGGCGGATGGCTTGTAAGACTTTCCGAGATTTGGGTTTCATTTTGGAGTGGGCGAACTGGGCCGAGAATAGCTTTGCAAGTTGGTCCCAGGATGATATCGAATTTGGTTTGAGGGCTCTGAACCAGTCCAGAGCCAGTTTCTCGAGGGTGAGGGGGAAGATTCGGCATTTGATCTCTTCCGGAACATTCCGGTACTGCATCATTGTGTCGAAGTAATCCAGATGTCGGTCGGGATCGCCCGTCCCGTCATGCATCTTTAAGCCCTCCGGGGGCTTCTCTAAGTGTTTGGGTACCGGGAAATAGTCGATTTCCGCTGTAAAAGGTCCCTTCCTAGTTGCGGACCTCTCCCTCGGAGGAGGCCTCCTGGTAGGGCGTCGGACGGGGGATCTGGGAGATGGAGGGCGCTGACGTTCAGGCCTCGGGGGACTTCCCCGGCTTATAGAACGTCGTCTTGGGGACGAAGATGCTAATGACGAGCTCTGGTGAGTCGAGTCCCCAGGGTAGTAAGTCTCGTCATAAGTCTCGGTTGGGGTAGTTCCAGATTCTTGCCTCCCTCTTCTGCGTGGTGGTGAACGATGGTGGTGTTTCCTCCAAGCAGGGGATCGGTGACGTCTCTTACTGGAGGTCCTTCTGCTAGGGGAGTGAGTTTGAGGGGAGGAACGATCCGGGATATTTCTGGCCCGGACTTCGGCCATCTCGGCTTCCAGCTGGGAGTAACGCTGGCTCCTTTCGTCAGCCTCGGCCTGCCTTGTCAGCAGTTGGATGAGCTGTTGGACAGCATCGATCGGTACCGGGACTGTCGGGGCTGGAGGTGGGAACTGGTTTCTAGCAGAGCTGACAGGGACCATTGCCCTGGATGAGTTCCGGCCATGGGCCGAGCTGCGAGGAAGAGTAATTGCTAACCCCTCCGGGGTTTCCTGTTGCTGGTCGGGTCTGACCACGACGCTGGAGACGTTTCTCCGTCGTAATTCCGGAGCCATCTATGATCAAGGAGGTTGGGGGAAAGACTAGAGTATAAGGCCCTCCCACTGTGGTCGCCAATGTTCGGTACCGTATCTCCTGCTACGTATCCGACCCGGGATAGGTAGTCCGGTCCGAGATAGTTGGTACGTGTATCCTTGGTTGTCCGAGTTGGTGCTCCGGTCCGAGGTGGGGTGGTACCTGCAATGACACTCCGACGCTCAAGTCAGTGAGTGAGTCAATTACAAGTGAGAGTAAGTGAGAGATGAATACCATTAATGAGAGCATTCAATGCTTATTTATAGGTATCTGGAGTGGAGGAGGGCTGTTGGATCTAGGTCTGCAATCTCCACCCTTGGATGAATTGGACCCTTTGGTGTTGGGCCTTTTTGGTGGATTGGCCATTGAGGCCCAATCCATAACAATAACCAACATCAATTAAAATTAAAATATATGAAATGTATTCTTTAAGCTCATCTAATGTGAAGATCAATCACGTGAAGAAGTTATCATGTGTGTGGGATCGAAATGTATTCTTTACGTTGTTATTGTTTTACCAATTATGCAGAGTTACGCAGGGACCAAAATGCAACTAAGTTATGTCTTTAAGAGACTAAAATACCAGTAAGTTATACCTTTAAGGGACCAAAATAACAGTAAGCTATTCCTTTAGGCGACTAAAATAACAGCAAGTTATACCTTTATGTTATTATTTATGAAAAAATAAATATTTTAAAAAATGTTTTTTACTGTTAATTTGGTCTCTTCCTACGTGGCAACCACTGTGCATTAAACATGCCACATCAGCAAGCTTAACGAAGTTAAAGATGGCAGTTAACCCGAGGGACTAAATTGACGGACGAAACATACAATGGAGGACGTTTTTGAATTTTTGTTCGAGTGAGGTACTAAATTGATAGCGCCTAACTCAAACCAAAATAATTATTTACTAATGCAAATACTCTTCCATTTGCGAGTTAAAGAACACAAAAGGAGCATAAAAATGAGGTTTCGAGTTCAAGCTTTAGAAACTAATATTTTCATTGTCCCTAATTAATAATCAATAACATTTGCCTATTAAAAATGATTTTCCATTTATTGAATTGGAATCCTCTCCATTTTCGGACTAAATTTACTGTCTTTTTTTGACAAAAATTTATTGTCTTTTTGATTGGCCGTTCTTATCACAAAGAAATATAGCCGGCGGTGGAATATATTCATCCTCTCAGGCCAATTCCCATCTTTCTACCAAATAACCAGCAGGCATGTTTCAAAAAAAAAATGTTTCTAATTAATTAGTGTAGGCTTAGTTGGAAATGGAGCATTATTATTGTATGTGGGTCGCATCCCACGCTGTTTCTTTTAAAATAGTTTTTTTTAAGGGCACAAAAGGTTATGTTTTATATTTTTAAATAATAGAACCCCTAAATTATCAATATCTCCTGTATTTATAAATTTATAAATAAGAATAAAACAAAATCTAAAATGCGATTTCTACAGGGCGTGTCTGTGCTGGAAGTTCTTTTCTTTTTATAGATGTACCTTTATGAACCATGCTATCGAGGATAACTGCATAAATTATAAATTAATACACTCAATGAGTTACTACAATGAGGGAGGGAGCTCTTTTCTCATGGGCCCATGACAGAGAATCATGCATCAAAATGTAATAAATAATTGAAATGATGAATTTTTTGACAAAATAATTGTAATGATGATGATAATGATTCAAAAATTTTGAACACAGTTGTACAATTAGCTAAATCTACTCTGAGACACAAGGTCGACCCAGTGCTACCTGTAATACCCCAAAGCGTGACCTTCTAGGTTAAAGATAAATCCTCAAAGGAAGACTATGTGAATCAAAGATATATATAATTGTACAAAAATTTGTACAATTAAATTGTCATGGGATAATAGCAAGTCATGGAAACATAAGGATTATGATTGTACTAACATTTTTTATGGTAATGTAACACCCCGGTATTTCTAAAACAAAAATAAAAAGAAATACCTAAACATATATTTTAGTTTACATCAGAGTATAAAGATTCCTGCTTAGATAAACATCGTTGCAAGAAACAACGGAAACTCTTACACATTATTAATCAAATTCGAGTCACAAGACCGAATACAGAGACAACATCGGAATCAAAAACAAGGATGAAAGACTAAATCTCCAACTTTTCCTCGAGCATGACAACTAACCATGCCGTCTGCTATCCTTATTTCCCGTGCTCTGTAAAAACAACAACATATGATAGGGTGAGATAACATATCTCAGTGAGTTTTACCGTAACCCCTCCCATCACTCGGTTCAGCACATACTTTCTCTCTTGACATCTAACCAATAGATTATCTGAATGAAGAAACTAGTCTTGATCCGTCCAGTGGATCAAAGTCACAGTAACTTACTGTTGCCTAACGAGATCAAGATTACGATTGGAGTTTTACCTCAGTAGTGGAAGCTTGAACACTATAACTTCCGAAAGGTAATTGCCCTAACATGGCTTGATACCTCTGCTAATAGCAATTATATTCATATGTTAATCCGGTCTTCCATTACTTCTGAGTAGACGTTTGAGTAACTTACATCTTCGGCTGTCTTAGAAACACTTCTAGCATTTTAGGTAGTCACCGGTACAAGCAATGTTTTTAACTAACTCACGTATGGGTAAGGTTTGCAGGAAAATTTTTGTGAAAAACATTTAAATGTAAGACCATCTTCATCACATACCCAAGGGAGTCGGTTTCCTTTGACTAACTCAAAATACCAATAAGAGTGCGTCTTTCGGCCCTTATAACTCTGTCCACGGAATTCAACCCTACAGCCTGATGCCCTTACATAGGCTATAGCTTTTTCGGAATTGACTAAGTCAACGACTTATCCAATTTCAGCTGTCTTTCTAGATCAACCAGGCTAGAACTTTGATACATATGCTTTCTTTGATCGTGATCACTCACACTCAAAGTGAATAAGAATTTCGGTATTATCAATCTTACTAGAACGACATAAGGTTTTCCTTAGAAGGTAAGATTTAGTGTTATCTTAGGAAATCCTTGGTTTATCGATTAACTTTAGCGTAGCAATTATTCTCGGATCAGTTACGAAATTGGAACCGCGGTGGCACCAAGGTGATTTTGAAAACAAAATTTTATTTAGGGAATCAAACGAGCACACCATAAGTGCCTTCGTATTGATTCATAAAATTTGAGGATGTATCTTTTAGAATTTCCTTGGCCCAGCTTCTTCCCGAATTTCCCGTAACTATTCAAACATAAATATTACGATCAAGTTAATCAATCAAGCTTCAGAACTAGTTCCACTCCCATGGCAACATCATGTTCGCCACTTAGGTGACCTTAAGCTTCTCGTTCTTCCAACCAGTTAGTTGAGGCCTTACAGTCTAAGACATTGGAACCACTTCCAATGGTTGAATGGCTATCACTACTATTGACAATTTCCGGAAAATAGGTTTCTTGGAAAAACTTACAGTAAACATCATCCGGAACCGGTACTTAGGAGTCTAAACTGACTGATTGGAAATCCTTTCCAATTTCCCGCACAACCGGGAGGTTCACACTCCACGAATGCTTTAGAGTTCACTATTTAGGTTAAATTAGAGGTAAACTTCATAATACAATTGGAGACACGGTTCACAACCCACTCAGAGGTGTAGATATTTTCGTTAGCTCTCCAACGCCTCTTGAACATAAAAATCGGAGTTCCGGAGCAGAAGTTATAAACAAAATGAGTCAGAAGACTAACGAGAATTTCTTACAGACCGTGATCGGGATGCCTCTAGTCAGCGGATTGAAATAAGGTCACTTCTACCGATCCCACATACTAACCCGCTTTAAAAGGATTTGGTTCATAATTCCTGATCGAGACTCAACCTAATCGGCACATTGTGATTCTGCTAGTCAACACTGACGATGGACTATCTTAACTCAGTTGGCTTTATCACCTATCACATTGTGACTCAGAAGAAGAAGAATCGGGATCTATGCTTGGGGTTATCCAAAAGGACTTCTTTAACTGCTATCTAAACTGGGTTTAGTTCATGTTAGAAGGTAAGGTTTACTGTGAAACAGTATTTCGGTAACTGATAGGCTGACTAAGCAATGGTCAGGGTATCGAATGTTAACTAATCTGATAGATCTCAGGACACTGACATTACTACTGCCCAATGGCTTTGCTTAGCTTGTACTCCCGGTAAGACCTACGACGTGTTACACTGCAACTCACTAGTTGCATCAGATTCATTGACTGAACAGTCGCCCAGAGTTTCCTCGGACCATCGCGGATGCCCATCATTGTTCCCAAATGTCATCTGTAGCCCTCTGCTTCTACTGGGCGCTCTGGTGAAACGAGAAGGCTGGAAATCCTATTGTTTAGGGTTTCGGACATTTTCGGAGCTGAGGCAACTAACTGTCATAATTTTCAGTAATTTACATGAAACATTGAGTGGATCCTAACTCAATACGTCACATAATATACTAAAAGGTTCTGACATTTTAATTGTCTGAGTCCCTAGTTGACTCGATCTTACGTCTTGACCAGAAGGTCACTAAGTCCGACAAGGCCGAACTGCTCTAATACCAAATGTAACACCCCGGAATTTTTAAAACAAAGAAATACAAAGAGATACCTAAACATACATTTTGGTTTACATTAGAGTATAAAAATTCCTGCTTAGATAAACATCGTTGCAAGAAACAACGGAAACTCTTACACATCATTAATCAAATTCGAGTCACAAGACCGAATACAGAGACAACATCGGAATCAAAAACAAGGATGAAAGACTAAATCTCCAACTTTTCCTCGGGCATGACAAATGGCCATGCGGCCTGCTATCCGTATTTCCTGTGCTCTGTAAAAACAACAACATATGATAGGGTGAGATAACATATCTCAGTGAGTTTTACCGTAACCCCTCACATCACTCGGTTCAATTATAAAACCGTTTCAACTAGTTTAATTTATAAACCACTTGCTCATAAAACCGTAGCCCATCGCCGACCGTGCAACAGCCACAATTTCGGCATATGATGTGCCATTTAGTTATTTCTAAGCCTTGTAAGTTACTTTACAATTACAAGCTTACCAAATCGAAACACCGACCGTGCAACAACCACAATCTCGGCGAATCTTGTACTTACCTTAGCATAACATCGACCGTGCACACAACCACAATCTCGTTGAACCCCCGTTAGTATCTATTCCTTAACGTTTCCAAGGCCTACGGTGAGGGCTCATGACCTTCCCTTCCTAGTATGCTATTTCGTCTTATCGTCACCCGACATAGATATAATTTATATATCATACCCGCATTGGGCCGACTCATATTTTCGATATAATCTATATATCACACCCCCATTGGGCCGACTCCTATATTCGATATGATCTATATCTATCATTGTTCTATAACCCGTTTTGATGATTACAATACTAAACATCCGGCGTTATAATACAGTACCAAGTTGGACATGTAATCCATTTTATTATTCAAAAACATGTACTATCACATGCGATCTACTTTTCGGTTTTTCAAACGATTATAGTTTTCCAAAACCTTTTCTCAAAATCATGTTGATCACCTTCAAAACAATGATTTTATTAAATTAATATCATCAAAATTGGTTGGAAGAAAGATTAGAAAAGGTTTGGAATCGAAAGGAGCGATGAAACGAAATTTTGGCAACCGGTGGCAGAAGGTCTTGCACGACCCGTGCCAGACCTTGCACGACCCGTGCCAGACCTTGCACGACCCGTGCTAGACTAAAATTCCACATTTCAGTTCAAACAGAAAATATAGCACGACCCTTGCTAGAGGTGGCACGACCCGTGCTGCGTGTAGCAGATTTGTTATTTGTTCGTTTTGTTCCGTTTCGCTTCTCCGATTGCTTCCAATCGAAACCCAATCCAATTTCCGACAAAACAATCAAACATTCCAGCAGTATACCAGTACAATCTCAGTTAATACATTCACATATAAAATTCCATAAAAACCGTAAAACGTTATTTTTCGAAAAACAGCTTCGACTCAAAATCTTTCGAAATCCAAATACCGATTTCAACCAATAATTTCAACAATCAAAACATAAAACCCTAAACGTGAGTAAAACTCACCTATCGTGATGAGAATCACGAAATACCGAGACGTCGAGAAGTGCTCAAAACGAGAAAACCCACGAACGATCCCCTTGGCACACGAACATGCTACGAATGCCTCCAAAAACCAAAACCAATGAGCTCAACTTGCACAAACAGCAACTCAACTTGCACAAATAGCAACTCAACTCTCCAACACCTCCTTGAATCAACAATGTAGTTTCATTTATGCTTTGATCTAGATCCAACTTGAGCATGCAAGGTTAACATTACCCAAAACGCCATCTTCTCCCACTTTGAACTTAAATATTCAAAAATGGTGAATTGAGCAAGAGGAAGAATGAATGGTGGAAATTAGTATCAATGGAAAGAGAAAGAAAAATGGAGAAGAATGGTGGAAAGGAATCTTACATGCAATGAGAGAGTGAAGCTCTTCTTCCTCTTCTTTTCCTCTTCTTTCTCGCCAACTCTCTCTTCTCTCCCTCTTCCTATTTCAATTTTCTTTCAGTTGGTGTGTTGCTGTAAGTGGGGGTGAGGACGAGTGTTTATAAATGAGGGTAAAATTACCATTTTGCCCTTATTACCAAATCATCACTTAACCCACAATTAACTCATAACCCTTATTAAAATCCTTGATTATGATCTTAGGGAGATTGAAAAAGCATGATTGGTGAAGGGTAATTTGTGTTAATGATTTGAAGAATATGGAAATGACCAAAATGCCCTTGGTTCCTTAATATCCATTTAGGTCCATTTTAATACATCAAATACCCATCCATCCATGTGACTTAGCAATTTAATTAACATTTCCATAATCCTAGCATGGCTAGGACCCAATCCGTTATTTCATCAGTGATACTTCCTCATTATGAGACGAAATGACGATTTTACCCTTGTGCTCTAATTCCCACAACGATTCACACAATTCGGATAATTTGTGTGTATTCATATAATTGAGCAATTCAATATTGATTTCGCGAGATTATCATATCCATGACTCGATTTATCATCTAATCGAAGAATAAATTGCTAGTTAATTTCGTCAACCGAAATTTACGAAACAAGGATGTTACAGTTAAGTGATATTGTTGCTAGTTTATTTGTTAATGCATATGATATATGATTGTGAAATATTGCAGGTAAATATGTGTTACTTTGATTGTTGTATAAATATGATTGATAAATTGTATTTGATGGTCTCATATTGAATGAAAGTGAAATTTTACTAAGTTATTAGCTTTGAGTAAAAATATACTTGATCTTTTATGAGTGTGTTGTTAGCAAGTTATATTTACACCACCTAGAGGGATTGGCAAATAGCATAACCTAATGGAATGTTTGTTTATGTGTAACATCCCTATTAATTTAACCTTGGAAGAAATAAAAGGAAATCGAAACACTTAATAAATTAGAGTACTAAACCGATCAGGGGTTTGAATGAAACATAGCTAGACGGAATAATCCATCTCATAACTCCGATTAGGTCTAATGACCGAAAATGATACTTAATGACATACTGAAAAACAGTTACATGAGTCATTATACAAACGTAGTTCAAATCCAAAATAACGGTTTAATCTTAGTACAATAACTTTGATTTCATCAATAAAAGGTTAAGGTATCCAAAATACATTGCTAAGCTACTAACTAGGGTGATACAAGAAAGTAAACTTAGATCTCTAAAGATCCCATAAACTATGTAGCCACAACAGCTGCTACTTCTCCTCGCCTTGCTTGGTCTTTTCCTGTCAATCTGAAAACACAACAACATAAACAGTGAGATTTACAATATCAGTGAGCTCTTTCGAGACCCCTCACTCTTAACCTCTCGGTGTTTTACTTATCTTTTCACTTGTCTTAACTTAGCGTAATCCAAAAGTAGTTGAACAAAATCAACCACAGCGGAGAACCCAATCCCGCCTTGGCCGGATAACAATTATGGGCCTTGAACTCAGGAGGCATGACCTCCCATTCCAAGAACGCTACTTAACCTCTTGGGATCGTCATCCCCATAGTGTTTTATGCATTTATTTACTTAGACACTTTGGTTCTTTTCTCACTCGATAACATGCTATTCGACACAGTATTTGTAAACCGTAAATCAAACTTCATTACTTAGCATCAAACATATAACAAAGTGTTACATATATACTTGAATTAATTTAGTTTGGGTTGAGGTTAGGATTGGTTAAGTGTTGGTACAAAGGAGGTAAAAATTGTAAGTTTTCTAAGTTGGGGACGGATGGTGGCACGGTCCGTGCCACTAGGCAGCATGGTCCGTGCTTCCTGCGCAGCATCCCAAAAACTCTGTTTTTCAAGTGGAAAACTCATTCTTTTAGACTCCAAACTCCTCCAATCATCCAACCAACATAACCAACATCAATTCCAGTCAATTAAAAGCAATTCAAACAACATTTAAAACACATTTTAAGGCACACATTCAACATGCTCCACCTCAATTTCAAACTATAATTTCCATCACACAAAGTCATCCAAACAATTAAAATCATAGCTCAATGTTCAACTTATAACAATCACATTTCATCAACTTTAAACCTAACCAAATGCACATGCATTTCAGAAGATAATCAACCAAGATGGAAAATCATCAAAAGCACAAAACATAGGTCAAATAACTCACTTGGTTGTTGAACAAACTAAAGTGAGTTATGCGAAACCCAACCCCCAACACAGCTCCAAGATGAATTTGTGGACTTCTACAACTTTAAGGGAGTGGAATGGAAGATCCCAATCAGCTCCCAATGTCCAAAGGTTCCTGAAATGGAGACATGCAAGATGACACCCAAGCACTTCGAAGGTTTGTGTAGCAAAAGTGAAATTTCAGAATTTGGGGATCCTTCAACTATGGTGGCTTTCGAAATTTTTATGGAAGAAATAGAATGAGAAGACTTAGATGGTTCCAAATCAATGGAGAGAAGGGACATGCATGAAGATGAACTCCTCCCCCTCTCTTCCCTCTCCTCGAGTTCTCTTCCTCTCTTCTCTCAACTTCTTTCTTCTTTCTCTTTTCTAAAATTCTGATTTTGAACAATTGTGGGTGTGTGTGTCTGTCTTAGGTTTCAGCACTATTATGAAGGTGAGTGAGAGTTTTTTGGTGTGTCAAAACCCTATTCTACCCTTGCTCTTACTCACCAACACTAATACTTACTTAATTCCCACAATTTTAATAACCCATAAAATACCAATTATTCACAAGCACACATGAATATCTGAAACAAATGAGCATCTTTGTAGATGTTTGTAGCTGGAGGACTTACCAATGAGTATATAAAACAAATGAGCAAATAGTGAGATTAAGAAATATCAATAAACTTGCACACACAAGTTATCTGTTTTATTAGCTACACATGCTATTCTACGTTATCACATAAATCATATCTGCTAATCAATACTCATCTAAATCCTGTGAGTAGTCTGAGTAGTCTGAATGATCTAAGTCTGAATATTCTAAGTAATCTGATAATCCGAATAGTGTAGGTGTGATAAACCCTCCTAGAACCTCAAGGTCGGCATAACCAATAGAGGGTGTAATGGAGGCCTTTCGTGAACTGATCATGGAGCCTGGACTGTGAGCCTAAGTGGCACACAGACCGTGCGAGACATTCTGCCAACCCTTTTCAAGTTTTGTCAAAATCATTCCGTTTCGCTGCCAATGATTTCCTAACCCTATCCTTACACTAATATATGATAACATCAACTAGAATCGACTGATTTGACCTACGTTTAGTGTCGTGGGAAAGTTTAAAATGGTTTACGGTCATGTGTATCGCGTAATGAAATGCATAACCCTTATAGTACTTTATACGTATAAATAGAGTTTGTATAGTGTGACCCAATTAGAGTATAAGGTCATGAGATAATATTGCATGAAGTAGAAGTGTCCCTAAGTTTAATTGGGCTTAGGAGTGAGTATTGGTTGCACTACAAAGAGGAAATTTTATTTTTAAAAATATCCCTAATACAATTTTGGTTATTCCTTAAACTTCCTTGGTGCCATCATAACCTACTTCTATGCTTAATGTAGAGGTTTCTAGTAAATCATTACCTCATCTTCTAGAAAGAGTTGATTTCAAAAACTTGGGAACGATTGAAGAAGTCCCCGTATTGTGTACCACTTCATTGATTGAGAAATTTCATAGTTAAAATTTGTGTCAAGTTTTTCTATTATATATAGAGGCTATTCTGAGTTTTAAAAGGATTTGTTGAAAATGTGTCTGACGGAAATCCCTCCCCTTTCAAAGGAGTTGTTTTGCTCTTACTTTGATCTATGAATTTTGATTGTGAACTTTATTTTCGAACTTTTACTTACTAATAAGTGTCTCAGGTTAAATGTTTTGGATAAGATTAATCGAAGCTGGGGTGGAACCAAACTGCTTAGGATTGCTTGAATGCTTGAATGGAAGGTAGCCCTTGGGTAACTTGAACAATTTTTGAGGACAAAATTTTTCAGGTTGGGGTGTTTGTAACATCCCGAAAAATAATTGTTTCAATTATTTTAGTTTATTGTTTCTAATTGTTTTGAGTAGTAGATGATTTTAGTTAATTGTTATTTGGGTCAATAATTGATGATTCAAATTACTTGGATAAATGAATTGCTCGGGTGATTGTGTACTAGTAAGAAAAAGGGTGTCTTAGTTTCTTAGAGACATAAAGCTAATTTAATTCCAGCTGCACCAAGTTACACATTTACCCTTCATTTAAAATTCCATTATAAAAAGAGTGAGACACACTCACTCCCACAAGACACACATTCAGCACTTTGGGGAAAGTAAGAAAGGAGAGGTAGAGAGAGAGAGAGTTAGGAGGAAACAACCATTTTCTTAATTCTCTTTCCAACTATCATGCACAAATCTTCAACCCTCACCTCACCTCTTCTTCCAATCCATTTTCAATTCTATTTTAGACACATTATTCATCTTCTCATCACAATTTCAGAATCATTAGCTTCAAAGAAACACCTTCTCACAAATCGGTTTGCATGTCCTATATTTATGAGGATTGAAGCTTTGAAAGATTGTTGAGGTGAGTTCCTTATTTCGTTTTCATGTTTCTGAACATGCGTGTGTTGATAGTATGCATGTTCTTTTGATCTATTCAACTTGCATGTGCTTGGAATTGCGATTGGAACTTACCAAAATTCAGAAATGATGAAATAGTCATGGCTCTCATGAAAATCTCATGTTCAATTGGTTGTTGTATTTGAATTCAAGTTGCTATTGATGTTTTGATGGTTATAATGCATCGATTTATGCTTGAAATGATGAATTGATGACTGTTTGGATGCTGGGTATAGAAATGGGAAATGTTTGAGCACTAGAGAAATTGGAGCAGAGTTTTAAAATTGAATTTCGTGAAATCTACAGTAAGAACACGATCTGTGTCCAAACGAAGCGGGCGCCCGTGTCCGAATCTGTCCCTTGCAAATTTTTATAGAAACACAGGGACACGGTCCGTGTCCCTTATCACGCGACCCGTGTCCTGCCCCAGATTTTTGTATCTCATGTTTTCTTCATTGTAGGTCCTCCAATTTCCCTGATTGCTACCTTTAATCACTTCTATAATGTCATGGTCCACGAATTGTATTGAATGACATGCTTTAAGGCTCCAAACAAATTATTGCGAGGTTTATAGTTCATGTGTATAGTTATATATATATATATATATATATATATATATATATATATATATATATATATATATATATATATATATATATATATATAACCCGAACGAGGATAATTAAAGAGGTTAATTAAATTCGTAATGCACCATGGGGATGACGATCCCAAAACCATTGTAGCACACCTAGTGGAGGGAAGTCATGATCCCTTTTAGGGCTCTGGCATTATTCGGCAGTGATTGTTGGATTGGGGTTTCCGTTGGAATTGAGTTACTTGGTTTCACGGATTGTGCTAAGCCATAGAAACAAGACACGGACAAAGAAAACACCGAGAGGAAATGTGAGGGGTCGTGAAGGAACTCATTGAGATTTGTAATCTCACTATTTATGTTTGTGGTGTTTTCAGATGTACAGGGTAAAGCAAAGCAGACCGAGGAGGAGTAGTTGCTGCAGCAGCTGCTTAGTTATCGAGGGATCCTTTTGGATTGAGTTATGTTATGTTTGCTCAGCTTTCCCTAGCCATGTTTATGTCGTATCCCCATTATACTGAATGCTTGATTTTAATCAAGTTATGATGTATTATAAACTTCACTTTGAGTTTTTGGACATCTATGGTATCACGACTGATTTATTTTAATTTCGATCATGTTTATATTTTTCTGATATCGGTATCTTACCTTAAAGAACTCGAGATAGCGGTAATTTTCCTGTCAAGTTATGTCACGTCCAACAACTCAAGTAGGTTTATAACTCTGGTTTGTATAACTGGTTAATATTCTAATCTTTATGACGTCTAAAGGTTAGGATGTTACACTACGCTTAGTGTAGGTCACTAGTACAAAATTAGGAAAAGAATTGGACATTTAAAGTCAGGTGCTCAGACGCCTGACTTGATAAGTAGACGCGGTGCCAAATTTCTAATTAAGAGGAAAAATTTTATCTGGCGCGCATGTTTTTAAGTCAAGCGTAAACGCGCCTGACCTCAAAAGTGAAAACTTTTAATATTTTAAGACAGGCTGGTATTTAATCTGACTTCAAAAGTACTAAAATATCCTAACTATTCACTTCCCTTCCCTCTATTCACGTTTTTATTCGCAACACATGAGTTCACTCTCTCACCCTCACTCCGTTTGCAATCTCCTTTCAAGCTTGAATCGTCTCTCACACAGAACGCTGAATCGTCTCTCACACCATGGAATCAGCATCTTGGCACACCATGAAATCATCTCACACACCATGAAACCATGGAATCGTCTCCCACCCTAACCCTAAAACAGTAAAATCGAAGCTTTGAAAAATTCGTGACGAACCCTAATCCATTCATCCTCGAACCCTAGCATATCAAAAATCTTAAGAATGCAGTCGAAATCGTCTCTCAGCCTTTCACAGTTTTGCAGAAATCATCTCAAACCCTAAAACCTCGAAATCGTCCCTCATCCTATCACCCTCGTTGCCTCTCGCCATTGAACTCGTCTCTCGCCTTCAAACTCGTCTCTGGAGCTGGAATCGTGCTTCTTCAAGGTTTCATGCCTTTCATTTCTTCAAGGAATCATCGATTTCTTCTCTCTTCAAGGTATCGCTTCCGTTTTTTTTATGTAATTTTTATTGTGTATTGCCTTCTCTCGTGTCTTTTGGTTCTGTGTATTGCCTAGTAGTGGTGATGATTTATCTTTCAATGGGGTAGTATCATGTTTTTCTGGTTTGGGGTTCTTGATTGTTTGTTTAAGAGAAGAAGAGGATGTGAGAGTGAAATTCTAGTTGATTGGGTGTTTGCTTGTTGGAAAAATGGCGAGATTCTTGAGGTAAAGGATGCAAAATTGGGCACAGATTAGGTAGGTAGGCCAAGTATGAGGCAAGTTGTGCAGTACTTGGAAATGGATGTAGGTCTTCCTCTGGCTTAACTATGAGAAAAGAATGATAGTCTGGGAGTTGACGAGGCTACGGTGCTTACTCAGGTTTGAGAAAAGCACTGTTCTATATAGATTTTGATGGCTATAGTGAATAAGTTTGATCTTTTGTGACTGTTGTTGATTAATGGATAACTAACTAGTACTGTTTATTCTCTTGTGTTCAAGCAATGGCATCATCTTTGGCAAGGTGTCCAGTCACTGGGGTTATTGATGGGAAATTTGAAAATGGGTATCTAGTTGCTGTCACAATATGTTTAGAGAAACTCAAAGGCGTGCTTTATCAAGCTCATCAAAATCTTGTATTGCCAGCATACCACAATAGTGCATCAGCTAACAACAACAATGTCACTGCTTCGATGGGTGTTCGTCGTAGCCGACGCAGGAAGAAATCAGAAATAAAAAGGAGAGATCCAGCTCATCCAAAGAGAGGCATGTTGCAGCTGCAAAATATTCAGATTGGGTAAGGTCAGTTTATTATGCTATTTGAATTAGAAGTTTTACTAAAATCTCCTTGGCTTTTCCTTAAATCCCCATTTAAGAGAAAAAAAACAGGATATTGGTGAGTGAAGGAACAATACTAAAATGTTTGAGCATTTTTATCCATTAAGATTGCTTAAATCGCTTTATTGAGTCATCTTGATTTCAGAGGTATTTTAGTTTGTTGATGAAGTTCTAGAAGGAACATATCCAAGAATCTTTGAATTAAAATTATAAAAACCAATGAATAAAAGACTCTTATAAATTATTGATATAATGTAGAAACACTCAGTCTGTTCTGATTCAAGCCAGCATATGTTGCCTAATGATTTGGCTTCTCAATTTTTTATTTCTATTTTTTACGTTTTAAAAGCGACACAAGTGTCGTTTTTATTTGATTTTGCAGAATTTATCTAGCATGTCTGTTCTTTGTACACCACAACACCCTTTCCATGCACTCTTGTATCTGTATGCAAGCTCCAATCTTTGACAATATAAAATTGCACTTCTAATTTTTCTTGCAAGCTCCAATCTTTGACAATATAAAATGGTTAAGACAATTAAATGAAATAGGCTTATGTATCATGGATTTTGCTTTGTATTTTTTTTATGTGACATTATTTATGGTTATCAAGATAAAGCCATGAAGGACAAAGAGAGGTACAGAGCAGAAATGGAGGATTATCGTGAGAAAAAGAAGATGGACCAAGTCATCAATGATGTTGTGCCACTTCAATTGATACTTCCTGAACCAGATACAGAGATGTTGGATACTGACATGAAGTTGGATGAAGCTGAGAAAGATTCTCCACAAACTCTTGAGGAGAGCAGTTCTGGTGGAAGTGACTTTCGAGATGAATTTGATACGAATGTATTGCCTGTTATAAGGGTGGGTGCTGAATCTAGCTGTTTGGATTCAGAAGAAAAGTCATCCAAGGGAAGTTTATGAGCTTAAAAGTTGACTGGCAGTAGCACCAGTATAGGATAAAGAAATAGATTTTGTTGTGAAAATTTTATAATTTCATTTCAGTTGAGACTTTTGAGGTAGGATTGCAGTGGTTACCTGCTTGCTCACAATCACAGTTCTTAAATGGGTTTTGTCATTTTAATGTTCAAGTTCAGGTGTTCATTTTGGCTTCATATAATTGTGGCTGCTTCATGTGATTTTGGTAGTTTCATATGTTTCATTCATTATGCATTTTGATATGTTATTCTTGCTTTTAACGTTATTTAAGTAATCAGTGCCAAGAAAAAGTATTGGTTTTCATAGATATAATATAGAAAGAGTATTTTGTAGAAAAAATGCATTGTAGTTCATAGATATAATTAAGGGAAGCACCAAATAATTTTTTTTTTTAAAAATGAAACTTTTAAAGTCGTGCTGAACTAAAGTCTGACTTCAAAAGATAATTTTAAAGTCGTGCTGAATTAATAATCTGACTTCAAATGAGACTTTTAAAGTCGGGTGTTTATTGTCCGACTTAAAAAGATACTTTTAAAGTCGAGCTTTCGCCTGACTTTAAATCTCCTAACATACGAAGTCGCCTTAATAGAAGTCATGCTGGCGCCTGACTTTAAATGTCCAATTTGCCTGACTTTAAATCCCTTTTCTGCACTAGTGGGTTTCGACGAAACTCGATTTTAAGAATAATTGTAGTTTTTAGACGCTTGATCCGTAAATATTGTTAGTCATTCACTAAGATGCCTAATACGAGTAGGAATTCCCATACAATTGGTTGAGCCATGTTTGATCAATTCTATTGTCAAATAAAAATAAAATCTGAATAAGAAATGAGATACTTTAAAATCCGTGACAGGTCCTGAAATTTCCGAATAAGTGGTAGCATCAAACAATAAAAAAATAAAAAATATCACAAATCAAATAACATTAACTTTATGTGCAAGATTCATATAGTGATTGTTTAAGACTGAATTTTTGTTATTTAAATAGAGTGAGGTAAATTCAATACTTTTTGGCGTGATTATTTTCATTGTTTATATCTTATGTGGCCTGATTCTAGTTATGGTATATGGTATAGGAGTTATGACATTAATATATTTTTTTAGATACTAACATTTATTATTGTGGTTGCATAAAATATTACGACTTCCGTAGTAGCACACCTGGTTAAATTTACAAAACTGAATTCCGGGTTTGACTCCCAGCTATGGAAATTTGTTTTTTGTTTTGTTTTTAATATATGCATTTCTTTAATTAACTTATATATATATATATATATAGTTATATTTTGACAAATCAACGACAGGGCATTTTTTGTACTTATGTGAGTGTTTGTCAATTTTATTCTCCTCTTCTTTTGGACTCGTTTTTGGTCCCAACTAAGGCAAAATCCTATATTTCGTATTTCCATTCTGAACTCATCAATCATCATTTTTGCAAACAATAAAACAGAACCTTTGTATTTTTATCTTTGTGCTGATGGAAGGTTAAATTCTAGAGATTGATCCACTATTTGAGATTTACACTATTTAATGTTTTAATATCATATCAGTATCTTTATTCCTTTCCATTCAATACTTACATTTCAGATTGTATATTTATGATTTTACAAGGACTGATATTGACTGCTACGCTTAGTGTAGGTTTCGACGAAACTCACTTTTTAGATAATAATTGTAGTTGATTCGTAAATTTTGTTAGTCATTCACTAAGATGCCTAATACCAATAGGAATTCCCATACAATTGGTTAAGCCATGTTTGATCAATTTTATTGTATTTTTTTTGACAAACAATTATAAAATCTGAATAAGAAATAAGATACTTAAAACCCGTGACAGGTCCTGAATTTTCTGAATAAGTGGTAGCGTCAACCATTAAAAAAATAAAAATTATCACAAATCAAATAACAGTAACTTTATGTGCGAGATTCATATAGTGATTGTTTAGGATGGAATTTTTGTTATTTAAATAGAGTTAGGTAAACTCAATATATTTTGGCGTGATTATTTTCGTTTTTTATATATTATGTGGCTTGATTCTAGTTATGGTATATGAGTTATGATATTAATATATTTTTTAGATACTAACATTTATTATTGTGGTTGCATAAAATATCACGACTTCCATAGTAGCAAACTTGGTTAAATTCACAAAACTGAATTCCAGCTTCGACTCCCGGCTATGGAAATTTGTTTTTTGTTTTGTTTTTAATATATGCATTTCTTTAATTAACTTATATATATAGTTATATTGTGACAAATCAACGATAGGGCATTTTTCTACTTATGTGAGTGTTTGTCAATTTAATTCTCCTCTTCTTTTGGACTCGTTTTTAGTCTCAAATAAGGCAAAATCCTATATTTTGTATTTCCATTCAGAACTCACCAATCATCAATTTTGCAAACAATATAACAGAACCTTTCTATTTTTATCTTTGTGCTGATGGATGGAAAAAATCTAGAGATCCACTATTTGAGATTTACGTGATTTAATATTTTAATATCATTTCGGTATCTTTATTCCTTTCATTCAATACTTACAATTCAGATTGTTTATTTATAATTTTACAAGGATTGATATAGACTGCTACGCTTAGTGTAGGTTTCGACGAAACTCAGTTTTTAGATAATAATTGTAGTTTTGAGACGCTTGATCCGTAAATATTGTTAGTCATTCACTAAGATGCCTAATACCAGTAGGAATTCCCATACAATTGGTTAAGCCATGTTTGATCAGTTCTATTGTCTTTTTTTGACAAACAATTATAAAATCCGAATATGAAATAAGATACTTAAAACCCGTTCCTGAATTTTCCGAATAAGTGATAGCGTCAACCAATAAAAAAATAAAAATTATCACAAGTCAAATAACAGTAACTTTATGTGCTAGATTCATATAGTGATTGTTTAGGATGGAATTTTTGTTATTTAAATAGAGTGAGGTAAACTCAATATATTTTGGCATGATTATTTTCGTTGTTTATATCTTATGTGGCTTGATTCTAGTTATGGTATATGACTTATTGTAACACCCCGGTATTTTTAATACAAAGAAATACCTAAACATACATTTTGGTTTACATCAGAGTATAAAAATTCCTGCTTAGATAAACATCGTTGCAAGAAACAGTGGAAACTCTTACACATCATTAATCAAATTCGAGCCACAAGACCGAACACAAACAACATCGGAATAAAAAACGCGGATGAAAGACTAAATCTCCAACTTGACCTCGAGCAAGACAATTGACTATGCCGCCAGCTATCCTTATTTCATGTGCTCTGTAAAAACAACAACATATGATAGGGTGAGATAACATATCTCAGTGAGTTTTACCGTAACCCCTCACATCACTCGGTTCAATTATAAAACCGTTGAAACATAGTTTAATTTATAAACTATTTGCACACATAAACGCAGCCCATTGCCGACCGTGCAAACACCCACAATCTCGGCATATAATGTGCTATTCATATATTTTTAAGCCTTGTAAGTTACTTTACAATTACAAGCTTACCAAATCGAAACACCGACTGTGAAACAGCCACAATCTCGGCATCCAATGTGCTATTCATTTATTTTAAGCCTTGAAAGTTACTTTACCATTACAAGCTTACCAATCGAAACACCGACCGTGCACACAACCACAATCTCGACGAATCGTGTACTTATCGTAGCATAACATCGACCGTGCACACAACCACAATCTCGATGAACCCCCGATAGTAACTATTCCATAACGTTTCCAGGGCCTAGGGTGAGGGCTCATGACCTTCCCTTCCTAGTATGCTAGTCGTTGGGTCGTCACCCAACTTGATATAATCTATATATCACACCCGCATTGGGCCGACTTCTATATTCGATATAATCTATATCTATCATTGTTCTATAACCCGTTTTGATGAATACGATACTAGACTTCTGGTGTTATAATACAGTACCAAGTTGGACATGTAATCTGTTTTATTATTCAAAAACATGTACTCACACGCGGTCTACTTTTCGGTTTTTCAAACGATTATAGTTTTCCAAAACCTTTTCTCAAAATCATGTTGATCACCTTCAAAACAATGATTTTATCAAGGTAATATCATCACAATTGGGTGGAAGAAAGAATAGAAGAGGTTTGGAATCGAAAGGAGCGACGAAACGAAATTTTGGCAATAAGTGGCAGAAGGTCTTGCACGACCCGTGCCAGACCTTGCACGACCCGTGCTAGACTGAAATTCCACATTTCAGTTCAAACAGAAAGTCTAGCACGACCCGTGCTAGAGGTGGTACGACCCGTGCTGCATGTAACAGATTCGCTATTTGTTCGTTTCGTTATGTTTCGCTTCTCCGATCACTTCCAACCAAAACCCAATCCAATTTCCAACAAAACAATCAACATTCCAGCAATATACCAGTACAATTATAATCCACATAGTACATATATATTTTTATAAAAACCGTAAAACACTATTATTTAGAAACACGGTTTTCGACTCGATATATCCTTCGAAACAAAATCAAGCAACAGAACCAAAATTTCAATTCATTCGAAAACAATAAAACAAAACCCTATACGTGAGTAAAACTCACCGGTTTGTTGAACTCGCGAGAAACCACGCCTCTAACACCCTGATATTTCTATATAGAGAAAGTTCCAACATATATTCTCATAGTACACATCAGAGTGTTATTCCTGTTATATGGACATTGAACAATACTAAAACATTGACTAAACATGTCAAAGCATCACACGCATTTTAAAACTTCAAAAGAAGTACATAAATGTCTTAAGTTTCATAACTAGACGTCCTCGCCTCAAACCTAGAGTTCAATATCCAACTACAGAAATAAAGCGGAAAACCGATATACAACTTTAAGTTCAAGTACAAGTCATATATGCGAAGTTCTCAAAACAGAATAACATAAACAGCTAGCTAGTCTTCACATCATCATGCGGAACATCACTTAGCCATGTTTCACTGCTTTCGACTTCCCCTGTTTCTCTGAAAAACAACAACATTAAAGGGTGAGATAAACATTATCTCAGTGAGTCCTATTGAGATCCCTCACTAACACTAACAGTTCATTATGCATCATTTTCATTCGTAGCCCAAGTTTGGATGACTACGTGCAATATATTTTCATTCGTAGCCCAAGTCTGGATAGCTACATATAACATTTCATACTAACACAACACCTCGAGCCACCTTATTCGGTTTCTTTATCGGCTTTTGGTGAACCCAATCCACTCTCACTGGTGGGCAATCAAAGAAGGGGCCTAGGTTATGGGAATCATGATTTCCCTCCCCTAGTGTGCTATCACAGAGGTCGTCACCCCAATTAATTTAATTATTAAGCGGCTACCAAAACCGTAGCGGAACACCAAGTCTGTCTCATTAAGTTCATATATAAGTGGTTACCAAAACCTTAGTGGAACCCCAAGTCCATTTTATTAGCATATGTTATAAATTCTCACTCGCGAACCCTACTCGGTATCGTTATTCATCACAATTCAAAGAATTTGTACAATATCATTTATACCAACACATTTTCCACAAATTACGGTTTTTATTCAATTTCATAACTCATGAATTTCATCTTAAACATACTCAATTACATGATATTCAAGCATTAGAATCATTAGGCAACCTCAGGAAATGATTAGAAGGGTTTTGGAATCATTTGGAATGGACTAAGGCATATTTTAAAAATGGGTAACAGAAGCTTCCGCACGGTCTGCGCTCCAGAGGCGCACGACCCGTGCGTGTTTTCAAAAACTTGTCACGCAGAAACCGAACAGAGCGCACGGTCCGTTCCATAGGGGCGCACGGTCCGTGCCATGTCTTAAAAATTTTCCAGGCTTCCTGCGAACGATACGCACGATCCGTGCCCCTGTGGAGCACGATCTGCGCGCGTTCATCAGTAGCCTAGAATTTTGCTGTTTTCTCATATTTTGTCCATTCCGTTCGTTCCCGAATACCGTTCCGATCGATTCCCGAGTATCACAATATATCAATTCAGTCCAAAACAGCACAAAACCAGTACATACCACAATCATAGCAATCACATTCCAAAATCACAATCAAGTTATAACTTACAAAACAAACCGTAAAACTTCAAACTTCGAAAACAGTGTTGACACTAAAATTGGCGAGTTGAAAACAGAATCAAAACACTTGACTAACGTTTCGAAAAAAATTCCCTAAGGGAGTATAGAACTCACCGATTGCGATGAAAATCGCAAAACCGAAATGCGGAATCACTCGGATGAAGCTAAACGATCACCGGACTGTAACCTCACTCTAACCCAAGCTACCCAATGTGTAGAATTCGAACTCAGAAACTCTCGACTTCCTTTTTGCTTCTCCCAAGCACAGTGTAGCTAGCCCAAAGTCCTACTCTGGCTCTAGGATCAACATGAAAGGCCTTGGGAACTCCATTCTAGCATTTCAAGCTCAAAGGTGCAAAAATGGTGTTTTGAGAAGGATGAGAATATTGGTGATGTTTCTGGTATCAATGAGAAGAGGGGAAGAAGCTGATCACAATGGTGAAAGAAATATGAACATGCATTAGAAATTGATGAAGTTCTCTTCCATTCTCTTCTCTCTACCTCTCGCGACTCTCTCCCCTCTCTCTATCCTCTATTCTTCAACTTTTCTTGTTTTTGGGGTGAAATGAGGTGCTGTTTGTGTTTCAGAAGATGAGCTGGGATTTTAAGTGGTTGGGAAAAGTCCATTTTGCCCTCACTTATTTGTTTCAATTGACTAAGTTGCCCTTCTAATCCTAATAGACCACTCCCTTATTAAATTATAACTTATATCATTATTACTTTCAGTTTCTTTGCTGAAACAAAGTGAGTTTTGGGTGTTTTTAACAAGTGTGAGCTGAACGTGGTTTAAGTGCTAGGAAATGACCAAAATACCCCTAATAACTCGACCGATAATTCACTAGATCATCATCTGACTCACATAATTAAGTAATCAGCATGTAATTAATTTACTCAATTCATAATCATCATCTCATAACTAATTAATTAAGTTAACACATATAATTTAACTAATCAATTACTCATAACCGCACGCTTATTTCAATAAATGATATTAGTGAATTTGGGGATGGTACAACGCCGGAGTACGAAACGATCGGACGGTAACCTCTCGAACAATCCCCGTAATCACGAGCTCGTACCAAACTTGATCAAACTTCGGAACTGCACTCCCCAACACTCCAATTTCGAATTCAACACTCTCGAGACTTCAAAACAGCAAATCATCCATCTTCTATGAGCCTTAATCCCCAATGTAGTTGCTGAATTTGTTCCAAACAACAAGGTAGCTTCACAATTTCACTCTCCTTAGCTCAAATTTAACATGGATCCTTCAAGATGGAGAAAATCCAATTTGAGCTCCAAAGACCAACAATGGTGAAGTGAGAATGAGGGAGTTTCAGCTCATGAAACTTGTACCATTAGAAAGAGAATGAAAATTGGAGTAGGAACAAGGTAGAATGACTTACATGCAATAAGAATTCATTTCCTCTTCTCCTCCCCTTTTCCTTCTCTCTCGCCTTCTCTCTATTCTCTCTTCATTTTTTGTTTCAGAAGATGTTGAATATCAGAATGATGATGAGGTGGTACTGTTTTTATGAGCTGAGGGAGTGTTGGAAAGTAAAGGGACAAAAATGCCCTTATGCACAATTTCCACTCAATCCTTTCTCTAAACTCTCCTTTCTTTCTCCACTCTCTTTTCTTTAAAATTTCAGAATCCAATGTGAGTGAGAGTGAGTGAGATAAATTTTCTCAGCTGAAGGGGAATTTTAGTAAGGGTGTAATTACCACTTTGCCCTTATTGCTAGTTCTCACTTAATCCATTTTAATCCATCAAGCATTCATCCATTTTAACTTAGGGGCTTACTACTATTCCCATGATCCTACAATAAGTCGGACCCAGTATACCATTTCATCTAATGATACATCTTCGACATAAGAAGAAATGACAGTTTTACCCTTGTGCTCTAATTTTCACAACAATTCACACAATCCGAATAAAATTGCATGTAATTCATATAATTAAGCAATTGAATATTGCTTTTACAAATTATCATATCCATGTCTCGATTTATCATCTAATCGAAGAATAAATCCCTAGTTAATTTCGTAAACCGAAATTTATCTAGCACGACTCGTGCTAGACTTTCTGTTTGAGCTGAAATGTGGAATTTCAGTCTAGCACGGGTCGTGCAAGGTCTGGCATGGGTCGTGAAAGACCTTCTGCCACCGGTTCCCAAAATATCGTTTCGCCGCTCCTTTCGATTCCAAACCTCTTCTAATCTTTCTTCCAACCAATTGTGATGATATTACCTTGATCAAATCATTGTTTTGAAGGTGATCAACATGATCTTGAGAAAAGGTTTTGGAAAACTATAATCATTTGAAAAACCGAAAAGTAGACCGCGTGTGAGTACATGTTTTTGAATAATAAAAAGGATTACATGTCCAACTTGGTACTGTGTTATAATGCTGGATATCTAGTATCGTATTCATCAAAACGGATTGTGGAACAACGATAGATATAGATTATATCGAATATAGAAGTCGGCCCTATGCGGGTGTGATATATAGATTATATCAAGTTGGGTGACGACCCAACCAATAGCATACTAGGAAGGGAAGGTCATGAGCCCTCACCCTAGGCCCTGGAAACGTTATGGGATAGTTACAAACGGGGGTTCATCGAGATTGTGGTTGTGTGCACGGTTGATGTTATGCTACGGTAAGTAAACGATTCATCGAGATTGTGGTTGTGTGCACGGTCGGTGTTTCGATTGGTAAGCTTGTAATGGTAAAGTAACATACAAGGCTTAAAAAAAAATGAATAGCACCTTAGATGCCGAGATTGTGGTTGTTGCACGGTCGGTAATGGGCTAAATATATATATGAGCGATCAATTGGTAGTGGGAATGCATTGAGGATGTACTTGAGCCCGAGGGTACATGGTTCGATTCCTACGGAAGGCAAAAAACTCTACATGGGGGGTAGAGAAGATCATGAGTGCATCGCTGGGTAGCCTACTAAGTAAGAAAAGGGCCCAGGATGTTACAAAAAAAGGCGCCTTTTTTGGTAACAACCCAACCCTTTTTACCTACTCATTTTCGGCTTATGGCATTGGCATTGGCACTATCACTCATGACCTTCTCCACCCCCCTGTGGAGTTTTTGCCTTCCGTGGGAATCGAACCATGTACCCTGGGGCTCAAGTACATGTTCAATGCATTCCCACTACCAATTGATCTACTAGATGAATTGGTAGTGGGAATGCATTGAGCATGTACCTAAGCCGCAGGGTACATGGTTCGATTCCCACGGAAAGCAAAAACTCTACATGGGGGGTAGAGAAGACCATTAGTGCATCGCTGGGTAACCTACTAAGTAAGAAAAGGGCCCAGACTGTTACATGATTTGGAATGGTCCAACATATCGAGGACTAAGCTTCTTTGCTCGCAGAGCTCTACCGGTACCTATGGTTGGAGAAACTCTTAAGAATACATGATCAGCAACTTCGAATTCCAACGATCTCCTTCGATTGTCATGTTCTCCTACTAATTCCATGTCTCTCAATTGGGGAAATACGTTCCCGATCCGAATCAGCCGCTGAGTATTGACACGATCGATCTTCGACCGGATCTATCATTCCAACCTTATCTTAGCTATATCTTGGAACGTGGCGCAAAAACACTGCGGACAAGGACTATTCCCACTGTCAAAGTGGTTTGGGATGATTTCTTAACCGAAGAGACTACATGGGAGTTGGAAGATGACATGCGGACTCGATATCCTTACCTATTCCATTGAGGTATGTCTTTTCAATTTTGAGGACAAAATTTTAAAAGTCGGGGTGATTGTAACATCCCTAAATTTTTAAAGATTTCATTTATGGAAATTATGAACGATTTATTTATTTGAGTGAAATAACAAGTCGTGACTCGGATATGGGATAGTCGAGAAAGCAACATTAGGGGATAACCATAGGATTAAAAGATATTAGTATCTAAACTATGGATTAATGGCTTAAACAAGGAGTTTAAGTGCAAGTTTTAAGCTAAGGGCACTTTGGTCATTTCCTTCCCTTTTAAAACAACTCAGCTCTTCACGAAATCTGATTCCCACTCTAACACACATTAGTGACATTTAGAATTTAAAAAGGAAGAAAAGAAAGAGAGGTGAGGTCGAGAGAAGGGGAGAAGGCCGAGAGGGAGAGAAGAAGAAGGAAGAGGGAGGATTAGCCAAGACCTTCAATGCATGTAAGTATTTTCTTCTCCTCCCCCTTCCATTTTTCAAGCTCTTTCCAATGAACCTAATCTTAGATTCCCATTCTTCTCCTAACTCGTTTTGCCATGGATGGAGCTTGAAGCTCAATGTTGACAAGATCTCAATTTTCTTGCCTGCATGTTGTGGGCTGTCTTGGGGAAACAGTTCTTAGCAAAGTTGAACCCTCATTGTTGAACTAAGTCAGTAAGGAGGAGGGACAACAACACTAGGAGGAGGAGATTCGAAAATAGGAGCTGTGAGTTCCGGTTTTGAAGCGGTTGGAACGATTACCGGGATTGTTCGTGTGATTACGGTTCGATCGTTTTGAGTGAGGACGTGACTTCTCGGGGATTTGTCAAATCGGCGAGTTTTACTCACGTATAGGGCTTTGTTTTATTGTTCTCGAATGAATTGAAATTCTGGTTCTGTGGTTTAAATTGGGATTTCGAAAGATTTATCGAGTCGAAAACCGTTTTCCCAAATAATCGTGTTTTACGGTTTTTATAAAAATATATATGTACTATGTGGATTATAATTGCACTGGTATATTGTTGGAATGTTGATTGTTTTGCTGGAAATTGGATTGGGTTTCGATTGGAAGCAATCAGAGAAGCGAAATGGAACGAAACGAACAAATAGCGAATCTGCTACAGGCAGCACGGGTCGTGCCACCTCTAGCACAGGTCGTGCGAAACTTTCTGTTTGAACTGAAATGTGGAATTTCAGTCTAGCACGGGTCGTGCAAGGTATGGCACGCGTCATGCAAGACCTTCGGCCACCGGTTGCCAAAATTTCGTTTCGCCGCTCCTTTCGATTCCAAACCTCTTCTAATCTTTGTTCCAACCAATTATGATGATATTACCTTGATAAAATCATTGTTTTGAAAGCGATCAACATGATCTTGATATAAGGTTTCAGAAAACTATAATCGTTTGAAAAACGAAAAGTAGACCGCGTGTGAGTACATGTTTTTGAATAATAAAACGTATTACATGTCTAACTTGGTACTGTATTATAATGTCGGATGTCTAGTATTGTATTCATCAAAACGGATTGTGGAACAACGATAGATATAGATTATATCGAATATAGAAGTCGGCCCAATGCGGGTGTGATATATAGATTATATCAAGTTGGGTGACGACCCAACGAATAGCATACTAGGAAAGGAAGGTCATGAGCCTTCACCCTAGGCCCTGGAAACGTTATGGAATAGTTACTATCGGGGGTTCATCGAGATTGTGGTTGTGTGCACAGTCGATGTTATGCTACGGTAAGTACACGATTCATCGAGATTGTGGTTGTGTGCACGGTCGGTGTTCCGATTGCTAAGCTTGTAATGGTAAAGTAACTTACAAGGCTTAAAAATAAATAAATAGCACATTAGATGCCGAGATTGTGGCTGTTGCACAGTCGGTAATGGGCTAAGTATATATATGAGAAAATAGTTTATAAATTTAACTATGTTGCAATGGTTTTATAATTGAACCGAGTGATAGCGAGGGGGTATGCTAGAAGTCACTGAGATATATTATCTCACCCTATCATTATTGTGGTTTTTACAGAGAAATAGGGTAAGAGGAAGACAAGGCAGCACGAGTAGGTGACGTGCTTATGGAGATGCCGAAGACTTGTAGTCTTGAGTTTCTGATTATGTTTCTCTTGTCATTTTCTGTTATGGTTATGTAACTTGTATTGGATATGAGTTGTATAAACCAATTCCGCTTCTCTGGTTATGATATTGAACAATAGACTTTGTATTCCTTTTGAGTTGAGGATCAAGTAAATTTTATGGACTTCAAGACAGGTTGATCCGAGACATTGTGTTTTATTATCAGAAAAATTTAGTAGGTTCAATATCTAGACAAGGATTGTGTCCTTTGATTATTGACACAGATGTGCATCTCAGTGTATCTACATGTTAGAAATATCGTGAAACTACTGAGAAGGTACGACTGATTCAAGAAAGAATGAAAGTTGCTCAGAGTCGGCGAAAGAGCTACACCGACAATCGAAGGAGAACGTTGGAATTCGAAGCTGGTGATCATGTATTCTTAAGAGTTTCTCCAACCATAGGTACCGGTAGAGCTTTACGAACAAAGAAGCTTAGTCCTCGATATGTTGGACCATTCCAAATCATCGAGCGTATTGGGCCAGTTGCCTATCGTCTAGCTTTGCCTCCGGCCTTATCAAACCTTCATAATGTCTTCCATGTCTCTCAATTAAGGAAATATGTTCCCGATCCGAATCAGCCGTTGAGTATTGATACGATCGATCTCCGACCGGGCCTATCATTCCAACCCTATCCTAGCCATATCTTGGAGTGTGGCGAGAGGACACTGCGGACAAGGAAAATTCCCATTGTCAAAGTGGTCTGGGATGGCTTCTCAACCGAAGAAGCTGCATGGGAGCTAGAAGATGACATGCGGACTCGATATCCATATCTATTCCATTGAGGTATGTCTTTTCAGTTTTGAGGACAAAATTTTTAAACGTTGGGTTGATTGTAACATCCCTAATTTTTTAAAATGTGATTCTCGGGATTGTAAATAATTTCTTAGACAAGTGAAATAATAATTCGTGAATCGGATATGGGTTAGTCGAGAAAACGTTAAGTTATGGCTAAGTAGGAGAAAATTTAGGCAAAAATGAGGATTTAGAAAGAATTAATGAGCCAAGGGTATTTTGGTCTTTTCACAACCATTTAAACCTTCAGCCCATTACCTCATCACTCAGCTGTACCTATCCATAAGTGGAACCATTCCCTCACTTTCTCAGCAAAAAGAAAAAGAAAGCTGAAAAGAGAATAGGGAGAGTAAAGAGAGAGAGGGGCGAGAGGAAGAAGAAGAAGGGGGAAGGGGAAAGCCATGGACCATTCTTGCATGTAAGTAATCTCTGTTCCTTTCCTTTCCATTTTTCGAGCTCTTTCCATTGAGCCTAATCTCAGCCTCCCATTCCGCTCCTAACTCGTTTTGCCATGGACGGAGCTTGAAGCTCAATTTTCTTGCTTGCATGTTGTGGGCTATGTTGGGGGAAACAGTTCTTAGCAAACTTTGAGCACTCACTGTTGAACTAACTCAGTAAGGAGGAGGGACAACAACACTAGGAGGAGGAGATTCGAAACTAAGAGCTGCGAGTACTGGTTTTGAAGCGGTTGGAACGATTACGGGGATTGTTCGTGTGATTACGGTTCGTTCGTCTCGAGTGAGGACGTGACTTCTCGGGGATTCGTCAAATCGGTGAGTTTTACTCACGATTAGGGATTTAACTATTGTTCTGGAACTATTGCATTTTCAGTCCTATGGCAAAATTCTGAATTCAAAACATTTATCGAGTCGAAAACCGTTTTTCTAAATAATCGTGTTTTACGGTTTTTATAAAAATATATATGTACTATGTGGATTATAATTGTACTGGTATATTGCTGGAATGTTGATTGTTTTGTTGGAAATTGGATTGGGTTTCGATTGGAAGCGATCAGAGAAGCTAAATGGAACGAAACAAACAAATAGCGAATCTGCTACAGGCAGCATGGGCCGTGCCACCTCTAGCACGGGTCGTGCTAGACTTTCTGTTTGAACTGAAATGTGGAATTTCAGTCTGGCACGGGTCTTGCAAGGTCTGAAACGGGTCGTGCAAGACCTTCTCCCAACGGTTGCCAAAATTTCGTTTCGTCGCTCCTTTCGATTCCAAACCTCTTCTAATATTTCTTCCAACGAATTGTGATGATATTACCGTGATAAAATCATTGTTTTGAAGGTGATAAACATGATTTTGAGAAAAGGTTTTGGAAAACTATAATCGTTTGAAAAACCGAAAAGTAAACCGCGTTCACACATGTTTTTGAATAATAAAACGGATTACATGTCCAACTTGGTACTGTATTATAAAGCCGGATGCCTAGTATCGTATTCATCAAAACGGGTTATAGAACAACGATAGATATAGATTATATCGAATATAGAAGTCGGCCCAATGCCGTTGTGATATATAGATTATGTCAAGTAGGGTGACGACCCAACGACTAGCATACTAGGAAGGGAAGGTCATGATCCCTCACCCTAGACCCTGGAAACATTATGGAATAGTTACTAACGAGGGTTCATCGAGATTGTGGTTGTGTGCACGGTCGATGTTATGCTACAGTAAGTACACGATTCATCGAGATTGTGGTTGTGTGCACGGTCGGTGTTTCGATTGGTAAGCTTGTAATGGTAAAGTAACTTACAAGGCTTAAAAATAAATGAATAGCACATTAGATGCCGAGATTGTGGCTGTTGCACGGTCGGTAATGGGCTAAGTATATATATGAGCAAATAGTTTATAAATTTAACTATGTTGCAACGGTTTTATAATTCAACCGAGTGATAGTGAGGGGGCACGGTAGAACTCACTGAAATATGTTATCTCACCCTATTGTTATTGTGGTTTTTACAGAGAAACAGGGGAAAAGGAAGACAAGGTGACATGAGTAGGTGACATGCTTATGGCCGAGCCCAAGGCTTGTAGTCTTGATGTTTCCGATTGTTCTTCTTTTGTTGTTTCTGTTATGGTTATGTAACTTGTACTTTTTATGAGTTGTATAAACCATTTCTACTTCTCTGGTTATGATGTTGATCAATTAGGTCTGTATTAGTTTTTGAGTTGTGGACCAAGTGAACCCTTATGGAATTAAGAACAGGGATTGCGTCCTCTGATTATTGCTAAGCTGTGCATTTCAATGTATCTACATGTTAGAATATTGGGGTGTTACAATTGGTATCATCCTTTTGTTGAACATCCTGGTCCCTTTTCTTACTTAGTAGGCTACCCAGCGATGCACTCATGATCTTCTCTACCCCCCATGTAGAGTTTTTGCCTTCCGTGGGAATCGAACCATGTACCCTGGGGCTCAAGTACATGCTCATCGAATTCCCACTACCAATTGATCGCTCATATATATACTTAGCCCATTACCGACCATGCAACAGCCACAACGACAGAGCATTTTTTAATATATGCATTTCTTTAATTAACTTATATATATAGTTATATTTTGACAAATCAACGACAGAGCATTTTTCTACTTATGTGAGTGTTTGTCAATTTAATTCTCCTCTTCTTTTGGACTCGTTTTTTGTCCCAACTAAGGCAAATTCCTATATTTCGTATTTCCATTCAAAACTTAGCAATCATCATTTTTGTAAACAATATAACAGAACCTTTGTATTTTCATCTTTGTGCTGATGGAAGGTTAAATTCTAGAGATTGATCCACTATTTGAGATTTACGTGTGATTTAATATTTTATTATCATTTGGTATCTTTATTCCTTTCATTCAATTCTTACATTTCAGATTGTTTATTTATAATTTTAAAAGGATTGATATAGATTGCTACGCTTAGTGTAGGTTTCGACGAAACTCAGTTTTTAGAATAATTGTAGTTTTGTGACGCTTGATCTGTAAATATTGTAAGTCATTCACTAAGATGTCTAATACCAGTAGGAATTCCCTTACAATTGGTTGAGCCATGTTTGATCAGTTCTATTGTCTTTTTCTTTGACAAACCGTTATAAGCCAAGTTCTATCTCTGGTTCACAAGCCTGACGTTCTCAAGGTGCGAAAGGCTTTGGTTCGTAAGTCAGGTTATCTTTCTCCTGACGCTTTCATGCTTTCACCTTCGTTTCCGAAAGAATGTAATTCCTCTAGCCAACCCACACCCCACTCTTGAATCCGATGATCAGAAATCGTCACCAGGAGGGTCCTGATAGAAGACCCTGTCCCTGCCAACTCACTTGAGAGTGCTCTGAGCTCCTTCTCCCCTCTCTTGGAACTACCTCTGGAAATAGCAAAAAGAAGTGTATAAGAAATAAGATACTTAAAACCCGTGTCAGGTCCTCAAATTTCCAAATAAGTGGTAGTGTCAGCCAATAAAAAAATAAAAATTATCACAAATCAAATAACAGTAACTTTATGTGCGAGATTCATAGGATGGAGTTTTTGTTATTTAAATAGAGTGAGGTAAACTCAATATATATTGGCGTGATTTTTTATCAGAGTTATGACATTAATATATTTTTTCAGATACTAACATTTATTGTAACACCCCGGTAATTTCTAACTTGTAGAAACTACCGAAATGCACTACTGGCATACATCAGAGTGACTTTCCTTTTAAAATATTGAACACATTCAAAACTTCGATGAAACTCATCAAACGCACTTACACATCTGAACATAATATAAATAAAGTCGGTCCTCACATAACTCAAAGTAGTGTTCAATACTCAAAACCGAAAGTCTGCGGAAGCGATTTACAACTTGAAAGACATAAGTCGTACAATCAAATAGTCTTAAGATACTGAATAGAAATACGGAAATACAAAGGAAACTGAAATACAAGACATAATGAAATAAAGATAGCGGCCGCTCCTCAAGCGTCTCCATAGCCGTGCCTCACGGTCTTCAACTTTCCCTGCGTAACTGAAAAACAACAACAATGGATTGGGTGAGACAACTTGTCTCAGTGAGTTCTAGCGCGACCTCTTACTAACTCTCGCGGTTCAATTATGCTTGATTCGTTATTCTTGATTCATGAGTTCGTAGTCTTTAATTCGACTACGTGGAACATACAACGTGTACTCGTGGCCCTTCTAAGCGACACACAAGGCACACACAATGACAATGATTCTTAGCATATCACCGGTGACTTTATTTGAGAGCACCGGCAAACCCGGTCCCCGGCCATTTCTACTACCAAGGGACAAACAATGGCGGGGCCTAAGGTCATAAGGAATCATGACTTCCTCGCCCTTAGTACACTAATATTGAAAACTAGGGTCGTCACCCTAACATGATGTATAATATAAATACATGAACAATGAGCAGTGAACAGTGAATTTAATCAAACCATGAGCTTATCATTAACAGTGAACTTGTACTTAACTTAGTCTTGTACTAACATGATCTTATTATTAGGTGATCTCACACGGCTTACTAAGGTTTACTCTTCTAACTTATCCTGATAATAATCCAGCTAGTCCAGCACAATACATCAATCACATTAAGCAATATCCATGGCATAAGCTTATCTCAATCACAATCATAGCATGACAATCAAATCCACAACACATTCCATGTACCCGCATTGGGCCGTTCATAAAACCATGGACCGCAAGGGCCGTTAATAAGACCGTGAACCGCAAGGGCCGTTTATAAAAATAAACATAATCATGGAATTATACAGTATAAATTATATATATAGATAGGTCTTTGAAGAAGCTTTAAAACGCATCTGAGAACACCTCAATCGGGTTCCCGGATCAAAAGTTATTGCGAAAACAAGTTTAGGGTATTTTGCTGAAAAACTGCAAAGCGTCGCGACGCGCCTACCGTCGCGACGCGAAAAGTGACAGAAAGTTTTGCGTTGCAAAAATTAAGGAGGTCGCGGCGCGATGGCCACGGGTCGCGACGCAAAATGACACAGAATTTTACCCTAACTTGTGATGCTCATATCTTGAGTTACACAATTCCAAATTCAACCAAATCAGGACCAAATTGACGAGCATTCAGTCTAGTTTCTAAAACAATTGACCACATAATTTTTGGATACCTATATCATCCCCAGATGTCCAGAAACTGAACCTATCCTCAGATGGTCTCCAGAATTCCACCCTAACTTGAAATGCTCATATCTTGAGCTACACAAGTCCAAATGCATCCATTCCAAAGCCAAAATGACAAGTATTCAATCTAGTTTCTAAAAAGGTAAGTCTCATAATTTTTGAACCGGTAAAACAGTCCCAGTTATCATAAAACCGAACCTATTCAGAATGGCTCTACATAGTGAATTTAGCAGCACATTATAAACATTCAAACAGCAACCAATCCAACCATCCATTCCAGCAGTCAATACACATTGATTAACATACCAATCATGCAATTCAAATCATAGTTTCAGCCAAACAAGTCGAACGGTTCTATGACTTAAAAACGACATTTTCGCAAAGCGGTTTCACACAAGATTTTCGTAAAACGTAAATCAAACTCAGAACATGACATATATGACCACAATATCCTAGTGAGTTTAGAACTCACCTTTTCGTGACGACAATACACCTGACACCGAAACCCACGAACACGGTCACTCGGCAACTCACGAGCGGCTCCTAACTCGATCCAAGGCTCCCAACCGAAAACCCAGTTTTTCCTAGAGCTTGAATTCTGATCCCAACAACAGGAATGACTCCGAGATAGTTCCAATTCGCGGTATAGAGGCTGTACTTGGTTCTAATGCTTCCCAATTAAACATGCAAGGTTAGAATTCTGGTTTTGGTCAAGGAACCTCAAGGTTGCCTTCAATGGTGGTTTGTGGTGGAGGTGAAGGGTGGCCACGATTTTGGTAGCAGTAGAATGAGGAAGAAAAGCTGATTCTATTGGTGTGGTTAGATCACACATGCATTGAACATTTTAGGAATTCTCTCCTCTTCTCCTCCCTCATCCTCTCGCCCTCTCCCCTCTCATTCTCTCCTTGATTCAGTTCTATTTTTCTGGAAACAAATGAAGTGTTGTGTTATTTTCAGCTGGGAAGGGTTTTATATAGGGGTTGTGGGAAAGTACAGTGTTGCCCTTCACTTAAACTTTCTATTCCCATTGACTCCTTCACTCCTAATTAATCTAATGTGATGCAATAAATTCAATTAAGCACATCATTTGCATAATAAATCAATCAAGTATATACCAATCCAATTAATTTATTTTAATTCAAGACAATAGTCCACTCAATATCAATTCACGCCAAAAAATTTAATTAGCGAAAACTGGGGATATTACATTTATTATTGTGGTTGCATAATATATCGCAACTTCTGTAGTAGCCCACCTGGTTAAATTCATAAAATTGAATTCCCGGTTCGACTCCCGACTATGGAAATTTGTTATTTCTTTTGTTTTTAATATATGCATTTCTTTAATTAACTTACATATATAGTTATATTTTGACAAATCAACTATAGGGAATTTTTCTACTCATGTGACTTTTTGTCAATTTAATTCTCCTCCTCTTCTTTAAAATTTTAATTTCATTTCAGTATCTTTATTCCTTTCCAATCAATACTTACTGTTATACCCTAATTTTGTCAGACTAATTTAAAATATCTTAAACAAAATAGAATAATATGGACTTTTCGGTTTTTATGTTTTAAACTGAAATTTTATTATTTATTTGTTAAAAAGACAAAACAAAATAGAAAATAGAGAAAATCCAAAAATATATTTTTATGGACTCTTTTATATCAAAAATTATAAAATCCAAAAGGATTGTTACAAAATTAAAAAAATTAAATTAGAAATAAATAAAATGGTATAGGGATGTAAAATTAAGAAAAAATAGCTTTGTAGAGCTGAGAGATTGAGAGCCCGCACATCAGCAACCAACGGCCCAACAAGCCTCTACACTCCTACTTGCCCAACAAGTCTCTACACTCCTTCAGCCCAACAAGCTGCTTGCCCAGCAAGTCGACTTGCCTAGTAAGTCCACTTGTCCAGCAAGTCTCTTCATCTAACCCTTCACTTATAAAAGGAGGCCTTGTTCACAGTGGAAAGCACACCACAGTAATTCAACAAGAACACTGAACACATTCTCTCTCTCTCCCAGCGAAGTTCTCGCTCTCTCTCTCTCTCCCTCCCCTTTTTATTTGATTTTTCTTTTAATTAGTTTATTTTTAAATATTAATAATAGTTATTTTCACTAGTTGCACTTTTCATTTTTTCTTCTTTGTCAACTTTTCATTCATATTCAAACACAAAAATAAAATATTCCTCTTCCTCTCATAAATAAACAAATTTTTCAAAAAAACGAATGGGGGATTAAGTCGACTGTACAGTCAGGTTAGTCATCGTTCTAGGATGAATGTGCCGTACGGCTCAAGAGTCCTAAAATCCCTTTTCCAATAAACTCAAACCACCACACATCAATCCATTTTTCAAACTTCAAATAAACTCCATTTTCAAAAAGTAGGGGACGAAGTCGACTGCATAGTCGGGTTAGTCAGCGTTCTAGGATGAATGAGCTACACAGCTCAAGAGTCCTATAAAACCCATATATTAAAAAACACCTCCAAGAACTACGTAGCCTTTGATTATCTACCAGGAGATACGTAGGTGTTGAGAGGGGCCCACCTCTGTTAAGTGCAAAAATAAAAAACCTCTTTTAGTCTTTTCCTAAATAAATTCTTAATTCAAAAATACCAAGTCTCTTTCTCTTAGTTTCTTTTAATTCAAAACAAAAGGGGTAAAATAAACATTTTGAAAATTAACTTTCTTTTTATACAACTAATTAGCAGGTAACCTTCCTTAGGAAGGATGCTGTGGGGAGCTAACACCTTCCCCACGCATAGTCGACTCCTGAACCCAAATATGGTCTCAAGGTGTAACACCCTAATATTTCTAACAAGTAGAAATACTAAAATGCACAACTTAGTATACATCAGAGATAAATTCCAGTCCCAGATATTGAACACAAACTAAAGCTTCGGTGAACAATCATCAAACGGTCACCTCGATATAATGACTTAACATAAAATCACTTAAATACTTAAGTTACGTGCCTTACAACTTCTCATGTCCAAGTGTTCAACATCTAAGACCAAAAGTAGCGGAAACGATTTACAACTTTTAACAGTGTATAAGTCATACAATCGATAATACAAAGATAACAAAGGGAAACAACATAAGTGTGACACCCTTTACCCCGAAAGTATTTATAAGTGAAAAAGTACGAAAAATAAGTAAATTTGTTTTTTCAAAATACTATTCGCAATTCATTTTCGAAATACCTTTCGCAAGTAAAATATTCCATCAACTCCTTAAATCATATAAACATTATTTATAGGAACATTAAAGCCTAAGATGATAAAACATTTCTTTCAATACGGTAATAAGATTGATTTTAAATATAACATTGAAAATACAACCCAAATCCCGATGTCACATGAGCAGAGCAATAAACTTTTGATCACTTAAGTAAAAAGAAAGTATCATTAACGTGAAGTATCATTCTGCAAGTTGCTGGGTGATCCGCAGTGATCACATCTCCACCGCTACACGATCGTAGAAGTCTACTCCAAGAACACCTGGAATTCAATCTAAAAAGGTGGTGCACGGGTGAGAAAGAGCGTCCAAAGAGTCACTCTCCAAAGAGTGACCAACACAACATGTTCATACAGCAAGATGTCACAAGTGAAGGCACAAATGGTTGGTACGTAAAAAGTGAGGGGTCACATCACACCGTTAAAATCACTACAGTATATACGACAAACGTAACCTGTATGCTCCATCAATCATCAACAACAACAACAACAACAACAACAACAACAACAACAACAACAACAACAATAACAATAGGACCAGGATACCTTTCCTGAACGGGATACCTTGCCCGATAATGCTCTACGAAGAACAACAACAATAGGACCGGGATACCTTTCCCGAACGGGATACCTTGCCCGATAACTCCCTACGACTAATAACAATAGGACCGGGATACCTTGCCCGATAATGCCCTACAATAAAACAATAAGACCAGAATAGCCCGAACGGGATACCTTACCCGATAATGCCCTGAAGAACACTCAAGAGAGGACTATGAGGACCGGGATACCTTGCCTGAACGGATACACATGCACCTCATCTGACGCGATATTGCACAACGACAACAACAACAACGACGATGACAACAACAACAACAACAACAAAGCCTATCATCATCACCATCCTTTGAGGTATGGCTCGCCCATACTGCGATGAGTCCTTTCCCTTACTGCAAAAAGGTTCCTCCTATAGAATTTCAACTATTGAGGTACGGCTCGCCCATACTGCGACGAGTCCTTGCCCATACTGCGACAAGGTTCCTCTTACAATCATCAACTTTTAAGGTACGGCTCGCCCATGCTGCGACGAGTCCTTGCCTATGCTGCGACAAGGTGCCTTTAACAAAACTCGATCACAAAAATACAGCTCGTCCATACTGCAACAAGTTCTTGCCCATGCTGCGACAAGATTCTTCAACACGAACCAGCTTGCTAATCATCGACGAATGATAACTTGCCCATTGTGCGACAAGTCTTCGATAACAATACCCATAAAGCAAACCAGCAGTCACCAGAAACCCGAACGTCAAGTCATTTATTAACCTTAGCGATTCCAAGTTAGTCCTGGCTACATCAATCTATGCTAAGATTTTTGTCTAAGTCTCAAACAACAAGAACTTCTTATTATTTAGAATTACCTGTCATTCTAGTCTATTATCACATTAGACATAGCTCATCCTACCACTTTTATAACTAAGTGATTTACCAATCTACTCATATTAGAATCATCCAATAAACTCGACCTATTGACTACAACCATCCAAATAATAAAATTACAGTCATCCAAATAAATTAGTTACAGACATCCAGATCATTTGGTTACAATCATCAAAATACAATAATTTACAGACACCTAAACCAGTCATAATAATTACAGTTATCCAAATTGAATAAATTGAATAATTGAATAATTTTAATAAATACGAACAAAAATAGGAATAGCGATAATCAATACTATTCTCGTCCTATCCCCTATTCCCCATATAGAATAGAAACCCTTTCCCCCGTACCTGATATCCAATTGCAATTGTTCCTTTGGCAAAACAAAAGAACGTGTCACGACCTCTCGAGTGTGATTAAATTCCGACAGGACAATGGACTCGAACAAGTATAATTATGCAACAACAACAACAACAAAGACAGTCCAAAAGTCAAACACTAAAATATTAAAATACTCAATTGCCCTGTTAATGAATTAATTGTGTTATGAAACGAAATACCTATTCGATATGCAATGGTGGTGGTATTGTGTAACATCCCCGATTTAGCTAATCTCGTTTATTGAAATTAGCGTGAGGTTATGAGTTAATTGATTAGCTAAACTATATATGTTCGCTTAATTAATTATTTATAAGGTGATGGTTATGGATTAAGTAAATTAATTTTGTGTTTGATTACTTAATTCTTTGAGTCATGTGATCTATTGATTTATCGGTTAGATTATTTGGGGATTAGACGAGATTTGAGGACAGGGGTATTTTGGTCATTCCTAGTGTTGAAACACCTTCAGCTCACAGATGTCAAAAACACCCAAAAGCCCACTTTGTTTTCAGCAAAAGCTGAAAGCTTATAAGTTAGAAGTGTACTAGGGTAATCATGTATTAAGGGTAACTTAGTAATTGGAATTAAGTAAGTGAGGGCAAAAATGTCTTTTCCACCCACTTTAAACCTACTCAGCTGAGGCACTCCCCCCTAACTCACCTCATTTTCAACAATTCAGAAAGTCAGAAGAAAGAATAGAGAGAAAAGGAGAAGGGGTCGCGAGAGAGGGGAAGAGAAGGATGGGAGGGGGATTCTGAAACTTTGATGCATGTGAGGGTTCTTTGCACCATTCTTCTCCATTTTTAATTCTCCACACATTGATATTAATTTCAGAAGCCAATCCTTCCTCTTTCATCACTATCCATTTTCGGATTTGAGCTCCAAGCTTGGCCATTAATGGAGTTCTCATCTTGCATGTGATTTTGGGAACTTGATGGGTAGATTCTAGCTAAGTTCAGAAGCTACATTGCTCATTCGAGCATTGTGAGAAGAGGTTCAGTAGCTAGAAGCTTTAGGATTCAAAGTTGGAAGAGTTTTAGCGACCGTAGGAGCAAGAGGAGCCGTCCGGGGATAGTTCGTGAGTTACGGTTTTCGGTCCGAGAAGCTTCGTTGTTATTGTATGCGATTTTCATCGCAACCGGTGAGTTCTATACTCGCTTAGGTATTTTGTGTCGAAATATTGTTGCATGTTCTGTTTTGTTTTCAGTCATGCGTTTTTCGAGTCAAAACCGGTTTACGAAAATTATGCTTCGAATGAGGAACTATAAGGTTGTTTGATTGGTTGAGATATTGATTGTTTGATGATTATGATTGTTGTTCTGGACTGGAATAATGTTCGATTGTGTTAGGGTATCGATCGGAACGGATATTGGGATTGAACGGAATGGAAAAATGACTTGAGAATATGTTTTTTCTGAAAACTGGTATTGACGCACGGGTTGTGTACTATTAGGCACGGATCGTGCGCCACCACCTGTTACTTGTGCGCAAACATTTTTAGATCCGCACGGGTCGTGCGTCTTCACGCACGTACTGTGCGCCAGGGTCTGTGACAGGTGCTCTAAATTTTGAAAATGCGCACGGGTTGTGCGTCCTCACGCACGGACCGTGCCAAACCTTCTGTTACCCATTTTCAAAACATGTTTTAGGCCATTCCGAACGGTTCCAATTGCATTCTAATCATTCCCAAAACCCTATATATTGATGAATAAGCCGTAATCCATGGAAAACACGTAGGTATACATTGAGGTGAGGTAATTTACATTAAATTATGTAATCGAAGTTAGTAATCACGTGTGAGGTCATGTAATTGTTAAGGCAGACTAAATGGCCTTTGAGGATATATATATATATATATATATATATATATATATATATATATATATATATATATATATATATATGGATATTATATATTGTTTAGGAGACGGCCCAACGCGGGTGTTTATATATAATTATATAATTTGAGGTTATGTTATGTTTATGGGACGCCCCAATGCGGGTGAAATTATATATATTTATATAATTTGAGGTTTAGGGTGACGACCCTAATGTTGAAGTTAGCGTACTAGGGGAGGGGAAGTCATGAGCCCTATGAACCTAGGCCCCTTTGAGGTTTGCCCGTAGTTTATGGTAAGCGGATTGGGTTCACCGGGAATAGAAAATGGTTCTCGGTGATATGCTAAATAAAGTAAAAGAGGACTGCGTAGTTATCTTATTGGACTACAGACAATATGAGCATATATATATATGCTAGGTTATTGAGGTTTCACGTAGTCGCTTAGTAGGGCTACGAGTTAAAAATGCATAATGAACCGCTAGAGTTTTAGTAAGGGGTCTCGATAGGACTCACTGAGAGAATGTTTATCTCACCCTTTATAATTGTGGTTTTTACAGAGAAGCAGGGAAAGACAAAGGCAAAGAGGCATGGCTAGGTGTGACCTATCCGAGGAGATGTCGAAGATTATTTTTGTTTGCTTATGGTAGTTTTCCCTAGTTGTTTCTGTAATTCGATTGTATGACTTATACATTGTTAAAAGTTGTAAATCGTTTCCGCTACTTATGTTCTGGATGTTGAACACTAGGGATGTATCAGGTTTATGAACATGGAACTTAAGTATTTTAAGTAATCCTATGTTAAGTTATGATGATTGAGATGATCTTTTGATATTAATTATCGAAGTTTTTAGTTGTGTTCAATATCTAGGACATGAAGTATTCTATGATGTATGCTAAGTTGTACACTTTAGCATTTCTACATGAAAGAAATATTAGGGTGTTACATTTTGGTATCAGAGCGGTTCGACCTAGTCGGACTTAGATGTTAAGAGTCTTTTACGTCTTGTAAGTCTGATTCTTCTTAGTAAGCTATTAGACATTGAGCCCGATCAACTTAATACTTTGTGCATATTTCGTAGAATCATGGCTGGAAGAGGTAGAGGAAATATCCCGATCGACCCGCATCAGGAATGGATGCAGAATGTGATTGAAACACAGCAGAAGATGATGCAGGATATGCTGCAAATGCAACAACAGGCTCTTCAGCAGCCCAATGTGCAACCCCCTCTGGAAGATCCAAGTAGAGCTTATTTCCGATTCCAAAATCCCCCAAGTTTCAAGTGAGGGCCTGATGTGATGGTATCTCATTACTGGTTGGACTCTATGGAGAAGATCTTTAGAACTCTGCGATGCAGTGAAGAAGAGAAGGTACTCTTTGCAGCTCATATGTTGGAAGAGGAAGCCCAAGTTTGGTGGACCAATGCTCATGAACTGATGGTGAATCAGGAAACTCCTATTACCTGGTTTAACTTCAAGGAATTGTTTATTGGACATTTCTTCCCTCCGGTAGTGAAGCTTAGTAAGCAGACTGAATTTGTCAATCTCAGGCAAGGTGATATGACGGTGGGTGAATACACCGCCAAGTTTGAGAAGTTATCTCAATTCTATCAGTTAGCAAGGTATGCTCCGAATGATGAATGGAAGATGCAGATGTACAAAGCATGTCTTCGTGATGATATTGCTCAAGGTCTTAGCTCTTATGCTATGACCAATGTTGTGCGAAAAGTAGTTGTGCAAGTATACACAATCGCAACAAGTAATATAATAATAAATAGAGATCGTTCCCACAGGGATTGGAATTAATTTAAGAGCTTAAGGATCTTAACAACTTAGTGAAACATGTCAAGTGACAATAACAAACGTGAAGTTATAAACATTATAAGTTGTGATAAAACAATAGTGAATTGAAAGTATTTAAGAGTTGGTTGGATAGCTCATTCGTTATGTAATTTCCCAAGAGTAGGGTTCTATAATATTAGAGGCTGTAGCGGTATGGCAACGTACCTTTCAGTCACTGTCGCCAGGGCTATGTCTAGGCTCTAAATAAGTTTTACCCGTGTATAATGAAGATCTTACAGCATGTACCTTATGAACTATTACTCCCCTATGTCTAGGGTTAAGTACAAGTCATTTAAATGTCTTTAACTGACCTTTCATTCATATCAAACCTTGAAGTCTCTTCGTGAACCATGTCTGTACCCACGAAGTCCCTTATTTTAGTTGATCATTCCCAAAACAACTTTGAAAGCATTATAACACAAGGAATGAAGCGCAAACATCATAATCTTATATAAAAGCAACTCAAGGTTCATTACAAACTAAGAACAATCCAACTACAAAGTGGTTAGCCCATAACAAGCTTCATCAACACAATATAAACAAACAAGCTTATATTACCGTAGGAAGACAAGAGGAGAATGGTTGCAAAAGATGCACTCCAAGAATCCCAAGTCATATACGATGGATGAAGCTATAGCGTGAGCAACCCTTAAGTGAAATCTAAAAACTATACTAAAAATAAAAGCTTCAAGAGTGGAATAACAATGGAGGAAGACTAAAATGTCAAGATAGTTTTTTCCCTCTGTTAAAACTCTCTCTCTCTCTATTTTCGAGTGTGTCTAGCTAATGAATATGATGAACTAGATATTCTCCTCAATAGATATTATCCTAATTAGATATTATCCTAATTATCCATAAAGCTACTTTTACAAAAAGGGGTGATGATTAAAATCATCACCAATTATCACATGGGCTTCAGTTAGGAGGCGCCAAGTGTATTATTGCATCCACTTGGAGGCTGAAATGTCATGCTGAGAAGAAGAAGATCAGATTGATGACTCATCACTCAGCAAGTGGTTTCACAAATATCCAAGTGGTCAACGCTCCATAACTCTGTAGCGCTTACTGCTGGCCTACCGCTGCAGCACTCAGGTAAAACATCAACATATTGACAAAGGCACCTATTATGCCCAATATTTTAGGAAATCAAGTCTAAACCTATATTGATACATTCAATCACATATTTACATATTAAAGCACTAAAATTACTTGAGAACACAGTTTGATTTACGTATCAAGAGCATAAATAACACATAAATATGAGTTATCACACCCCCAAACTTAAACCATTGCTTGTCCTCAAGTAATGACACTTGAATAAGACAGAAAACAACTTGACAAGTAAGCTTAAAAGTATAACTAGCTGCAACTTTTAAATTAAATAGGATTCTCAAAAATTTACTCATGCTAGGCTATCACTTCAAACTATTCTGAACATCCTCACATAGCAATGTGTTTTTATAACAAATAGAATGAATACTGCTCAAATGTGAGTGTGTGACTTCAAAGCTTAGCTCAGATCCTAGCTAGTTTCAGCATTTCTCTTAGGCTTTGGATAGTGTAACAGCCCAAAATAATTAGTTAATTTATTTAATTAATTATCTAGGGTTTGTGTTTGAGAAAAATAAAATAAAATGATAGGAATAATTATTTAGGGATTTTATGTGATAGAATATTAGAAATAATTAGTTGTTAGTATATGTGGATAGGTGGTGGCGAATTAGAGGTGTTAGTGGAGGCCCATGATTAAGTCATAAACTAAGAAAGCCCATGATTGGTTAAGTGAGCCTATAAATAAGGAGTTTTTAAGTTAGGGTTTCATTAGTTGAGAAAATTAGATTTTGTGAGAGAGTGAGAGCTAAGGAGTGGCGGCCAAGGCAAGGAAAAAGAGAGGAATTTCGTGGCTTCCATAGAGAAAAAGAAAGAGAGGAGTTCGTGACCAAGAAAGAAAAGAGGAGGATCTTAGTTGCTGAATTTTGATGGTAGCTTGCTCACCAAGAGATAGGTGTTCTTCAATTATGAGGTAAGGGGGCTCTCGTTCATAGTTAATAATTTATAAACCACGAAATCATGGGGACTAGGTGTTAGGAGTAGTTGTTTAAATTGCTGTTGATGTTTATAATATCTATATGTGGCTGAAGTGTGATGGTTGTTTGTGTTGTTGAATTCACTGTTTTGAGATGTTCTGACATAGGTTTAGTATTTCAGTGACTGAGAACGTTTTACTAATTGAAAAATTATGTGGTTTGTCATTTCGAAAACTTGATTGAATGCTTGTTAATTTGACGCTGGTTTGGTTACGTTTAGAGCTGTGAAGATCGAGTTATGAATTTCACAAGTTAGGGTAATATTCTGGAAGCATTCTGGACATAGGTTCGGTATTTTTAAAACTGGGAACTTTCTGTTCGTCAGAAAATTATGGGACTTTTTTGTTAGAAAACAGACTTTATTTTGGTCACTTTGGCACTGGTTTGGTTAAATTTGGAGTAGTGTATCTCGAGTTATGAGCGTCCCAAGTCAGGTCAAATTTCTGGACTTAAATTAGGTATAGGTTCAGTGTTTCAGGTCTTGTGTCTTCAATTGAACTCTGATTTGAACGATTCTTTTTCCATTAGAAACTATACTCAAATTGCTTTTGTTAAGGCTAAGGTTTTGTTCCATTTGGTCAAGTGTAAGTCAGTTTAGAGTGATTTGAAGTGGAAGGACAGAATCTGTCCAGTCTGGGAACCATTCGGGCTGTTTCTAAAAACTGTACTAACTGGCTCATTGTTTTGAAACTTTAAATATATGTTCAGAAACTACACATCTGTAGCTTTCCAACGAGGGGTCTTTTGTAATTTTCCGATGTCGTTTACTATTTTAACTAATTCGCCGAATTCTGGCTGCCGTGTTCGCGTAGCCCAGGGTGTCGCTGTTGTTCCCAAATTTGTTTTCTAAATATCTTTTGACTCGGGAGCCCGATCGGGACGTTCCGAGATGTTTTGGAAAGCTTATTCAGACGCCCATCTGAATATTCTAATTTGGGGCTCAGTAAAGTATTTTCTGGAAGAAATGTTGATGATTAACTCAAACCCTAAAAGTTGTCATTTTGAGAAACTGTCGAGTCGCAATCATTTTGGAAAATGAATCATTCTGAGGAAAACAATGTTAGTTGCTGTTGTATGGACGCCCGTGTGGCTGTCCCGGATGAATAATGAAATTTTATGAATAAAGTGACGAAAATGCCCTTGGTGGCCAATGTGTGTGTGTTTTGATGATGATGCCCTTAGTGGCTAGTTGTGTTGACAAAAATGCCCTTAGCGGCCAATGGGTGAGTAACATGATTAGCGATGATGTGATATAATTGGCGATGATGTGATATAATTAGCGATGATGATTAGCGATGATGATTAGCGATGATGATTAGCGATGATGATTAGCGGTGATGATTAGCGGTGATGATTAGCGATGATGATTAGCGATGATGATTAGCGATGATGATTAGCGATGATGATATAAATACTGATGTGATATTTTTAGCGATGATGTGATATAATTGATGATGATGATGTAATGTGATTGATGCATGTTCATAGTGTCGCATGCATCCATGTGCATTCAGCGGTGATGTAGGCTTCGGCCATGCGGTGAGTAGGCTTCGGCCAAAGCGGTGATGTGCCCTCAAGGCTTATTGCGGTGATGATGGATCCACATATATATATATATATATATATTGCATTCTCATACATCCACATGCCATAGTGACGTGTTTGATTGCGTCTTCTTGAACTAATGGTGTAACTGTAGTCTGGGTGCAACTGTATTTGGTGTGACGGTACTTGGTGTAACAGTATTCGGCGTAACTGCATTTGGTGTAACTGTGTTGATGGTGTAGTTAAATTGATGGTATCCCTGGTGTGCCTATTATACTGTGTTTCTTGTTTTATTTATTATTATCTATGCATTGAGACTCACCCTACTGCGTCGTGTTGCCTCGTATGTCGGCAACCTGCAGGTGACGGTGACTGAAGGTGGCTAGAGATTCTTCTTCTAGTATGGTCGAGTCGGCTCTGATACGTAGCACTCGGGAGGGTTGTCCTTGTGTCTTTCCTTATGTGTTATGTATATGCCTTTCTAAGTTGTAAACCTTTTGAAGTATGATTGCCAAGTTAAACCTTTTTGTTTCCGCTGCATGTTTTTGAAAAGAAGTTAGTTATAATTAAAGTACTCTGTTTGCGAAGTGGTTTTCCGGTTCGAAAAATGTGACACTCTTTTGGCGCGAAAAACTCTGATATTTTTTTATAAACCGTTGGGTAGAAAAAGGGGTGTTACAGATAGAGTAGCCTTCTTTTGGAGTAGGCAAAGAATTTTTTTTCAAAAGAGAGAGTGGATTTACAATTTCACATAAGTAATCAGGGGCTTCAAAGCACAACAAAGGGCTTTAATTAGGTATTTCAGATATTCAGTCAGTGCACTAAGTTTTGAGTTTAGTGTAAAAGCAGCAATTAAAACTATTTCATTGAAAACACAAGGCTACTTTACTCAAAAACATCCAATCATCACTTAATTTAGCTACTGATAAGTCTATTTTTAGAGTCTTTTTAATAGTTATTTTCATTAAGTTTTATTGGTATTTTAATTATATTTTTGAGCTATTTTACTACAAATATTTGCTTTTTATTTTCAGGTTTTATTTTGAAGCAAAAGAGAAAATAAGAGCTAAAATGAAGAAACAAAGGAAATATTTGAGGAAAAACAATTTTTAAGCACTAAGGCACTCTCCAAGGGCGCCAAGAACCAAAACTGGCGCAGGACAGGGCCCCATGGGCGCCAAACAGGCAACACTGGCGCAGCACAACGCAAACTGGCGCAGGACAGGGCGCCATGGGCGCCAAGGGTGCCAAGGGGGCAACACAGGCGCAACACAGGAGAAAAACTGGCGCAGGCAAGGGCACCAAGGGCGCCAAGGGCGCCATGGGCGCCAAGGGCGCCAAAATGCAGTCAAAAAGTGGCTGCGGCCACTTGTTGGTGGCTAACCATGCCAACTTGATTTTTTACTTCTTTTTGACTATTTTGCCCCTCCACTCAAGTGCTATGCCCACTTGTTGATGGCTTTGCCTTGTCCACTTGTTGGTAGATATTTTCCCTCATATTTTCCTATAAATAGGACCTTGATTCTCACTTGTAATTAGACTTGGTTTTGTGAGTGAATCATTTCTCAAGACTTGAATTTTGTGACAAAGTTCATCTCAAAAATTCTCTAAAGATTGTTCTTCATGTTCTTCATGTTCTTCTACTTTCTTGCTATTTAAATTCTTGCAATTTATTTTCTAAGTCTTTTAACTTTCTTGCACATTTACTTTCTTGCCCCTTTATTTTCCAAGTTATTTACTTTCTTGCCCCTTTATTTTCCAAGTCATTTATTTTCTTGCCCTTTATTTTCCAAGTCATTTACTTTCTTGCCCCTTTATTTTCCAAGTCATTTACCTTCTTGCCCCTTTGTTTTCCAAGTCATTTACCTTCTTGCCCCTTTATTTTCCAAGTCATTTATGTTCTTGCCATTTATTTTCCAAGTCATTTATTTTCTTGCCCTTTATTTTCCAAGTCATTTATTTTCTTGCCCTTTATTTTCCAAGTCATTTATTTTCTTGCCCTTTATTTTCCAAGTCATTTATTTTCTTGCTCTTTATTTTCCAAGTCATTTACTTTCTTGCCCTTTATTTTCCAAGTCATTTATTTTCTTGCCCTTTATTTTTCAAGTCATTTACTTTCTTGCCCTTTATTTTCCAAGTCATTTATTTTCTTTTCTCCTCTTTTGTCTACAATGATCATGAGTGAGTAGACTTTACTAAAACATTCCTTCTTTCTAAAAACACTTTCTTTTCAGTTAATCAACTTTGAAAAATTAGATTGGTAATCACCTAGGCTCTCCCTGTGGATCGATAACTCTTTTTATTACGCGACAAGACCGTGCACTTGTGGCCTATCAAGTTTTTGGCGCCGTTGCCGGGGAGGCAGTGATATTAATTAAGTTTTTCAAAACCGGTTAGACTGAAGTTTTATTTTCTTTATTTTTACTTTTTCTTCTCTTGTCCCTCGAATGCGAAGAACCAGAAGTTTCAGAGAAACTGTTCAACAAATTCCCGAAATCGAAAGGTTCTTACATAGAAGGAGGAGAGAAATTCTCGAAAACCAAATGGCGGCTAATGAAAATCGTGCTCTCAAAGAGTACGCAACACCTTCGGCAGAGCCATCGGGTGCCATTGTACATCCGAATGTGGAAGCAAATAATTTTGAATTCAAATCATCTCTGCTTTCAATGGTTCAACAAAACCAATTTTCTGGTTCTCCCACGGAGGACCCAAATCTTCACATTTCAATTTTTCTAGAATACTGTGGAACTCTCAAATTAAACGGGATAGCTCAAGATGCCATAAGACTAAAACTCTTCCCTTTTTCATTAAGGGATAGAGCAAGAGCATGGCTACATTCTTTGCCTTCGGAATCCATTACCAGCTGGGGCCAGTTAAAACAAGCTTTTCTTGCTAATTTCTTTCCCCCGAGTAAAACAGCTCAAATGAGAAATCAAATTACTCGATTTTCTCAAAACGACGGGGAATCTCTTTATGATGCTTGGGAACATTTCAAAGAAATGTTAAGGCTATGCCCCCATCATGGACTAGAGAAATGGCTCGTTGTTCACACTTTTTATAATGGATTACAATATGCAACAAGAATGACTGTTGATGCAGTTGCAGGTGGAGCTTTAATGAACAAAAATTTTACTGAAGCTTATGCACTCGTTGAAGATATGGCTCAAAACCATTGTCAATGGACAAGTGAGCGATGTAACACCCTTTTTTCACCCATCGTTTATTCATAATTTATCAGAGTTTTTCGCGCCAAAAGAGTGTCGCATTTTTCGACGTAAAACAAAACCTCGTAGTTTTCTCAAAACATGCAGCGGAATTATTCGACATCGTTAAAAACATCAACAACTGACAAAGTGCGAGTGCACCAATTACTAAAATATTCAACATCAACTGAAATATAATTAAAAACAGTAATCGACCCTTCCCCAAGTGCTACCTATCAGAGCAGACGACACTAGGCAAAAGGAAGACTACAATCTTCACTCGGGCTCACCTATAAAGTAACAACCACAAAAGGGGTGAGATTCCATACAATATAAGAAGTGTATGAAAGACCAGATACAAAGCTCAAGACATCAATTTATCACAGCAAGCAACATCACTCCTAACAGTTAATGACAGCTAGTATACATTAACACGTCACTTTCACAACAACTCATCACTTTAACAACACATCACAATGGCCAAACAACTTCATTCAATCAGTCGTGCAATATGAATGCGATATGAGACTCAAGCGATGCACATGCATGTGGTACCAACCTACGTCACTGGCCAAAGGCCTAATTTACGTCACTGGCACAAGGGCCTAAAATATCGTCGCTGGCCAAAGGCCTAATTTTCTCGTCGCTGGCACAAGGCGTAATGTTCATGGTATGCATGCGACTCAATGATGTATGCACAACAGTCAAACAATCACACATCAACGTCACTGGCCATAGGCCTAAATCACATCACTGGCCGAAGGGCCTAAAATATAGACAACGCTGGCCATAGGCCTACGACATCGAACAACGCTGGCCAACGGCCGTCACAACAAAACAACTCAAAGGTGTGGGCCATTCGGCGGTACCCACGACAACACAAACAACACAACATCTTCAGTAGTTAACAGCTCTCAACCACAACACTTTTCCAAAACATTTAGGGTTGACGACCACTTTTTGAAAAAGACACCGGAGACGCCTCAAGGGCACCTCGGACACCAAAACAACTCCAGGGAACAATGTTAGAAAAATAGTTCAGAATACCTTAAAATTAGAGTATCCAGTTAGGCACCTGGATAAGCTTTCCAAAACATTTTGAATCGTCTCAATCGGACTCCCGAGTCAAAAGTTATTTCGAAAACAGTTTAGGAGAAAAACTAAGACATCCCGAAAATGGCGCCCAACGAAGGGGATCCAACCAAATTTTCGCAAAAGTGAACAATTCGCACAGGAGCAAGAATGGAATGACTCAATATAATTAGGCAAGGCATCCAGCAAAGGCACGGACCAAAACACCAAGAGAAACAGAATAGGGCTTGGCGCCCATGGGTAGGGATCCGAAGACAGCAACACAACACAGAATGGCAACACAGCACAAGTGCTGAATTCCTACAGCAGTACACCTACTTCGGCGAATTAATTAAAATAGCAAACAACATCGGATTTCAACAAAAGACCACTCATTGGAAAGCCCTCTGAGTGTAGTTTCTGCCTATGATTTTTATTTTTCAAAATAAGTATCCAGTTGGTACAGTTTTTCAAAACACTACACCGTGGTACCAAAATCGGACAGAACTCTCTACCCAGTTTGCAACCAAATTTTCTTTCTCATTTCTTAATGAAATTTCGTGAAACCAGTGCCTATTTCGTAGACGATTAAGTCTACTTTCCAATGAAACAAGAATCGTTCAAAACGGAGTTCAATTGATAACACAAAGCCTACAAAAACCGAACCTACTCACAGTTTGATTCCAGAAATTTGACCCAACTTTGGAGGCTCATAACTTGAACTACACAACTCCAAATTGAGCGAAACCAGTGCCAAAACGACCGGCTTTATGTCTATTTTCAAAAACAATCAGCCACATAATTTTTGGATCAACTGAACAGTACCAGTTTTAGGAGGACCGAAACAGTGTCCAGAAATGCACAAAAACCATAAACAAGTAGAACTCATCATGATCAATTCCCAAACAACAATTTCAACACCACATACTTATGCATTTGCTCAAACACTTGACATGCAAAATCATAAATTCTCAACAACAAATCACCATATGGCAACAATTATTATTATGAGCATAACATGTCATTTAGGCATAGGGATGTGAGGAAATCAAGCATACATCAATTTACTCAACAAGGCACACAATCATAGGGCATGCGATTTTTCAAGACAACAATATGGTGATCAAGACACCCTAAAACCCCACATGTAGATCCCTCATAAACCCTTATATTGAATTAAATCCCACCCTTACCTTAGATTGGAGAAAACGAAACCTTAGATTAGGAGATGTGTGAAACCCTAGCTTTCCTTCTCTCTCTCCTTGGTTGTAGATCACGCCTCTCTCTCTCTTCTAGCTTGTGGATCACGCCTTCCCTCTCCTCATCTCACTTCTCTAATCCTTATTTTTCTTTTTTCCTTCTAATGACAACAAAACCCTAACCTAGCCCTTTTATAAACTCACTTGACCTCATGGGCTTTTTCTTATCTTATGTGACCTAATCATGGGCCTCCACTTAACACTTCTAATTTACTAATACTAACACTAATAATTAGGTCCACATATACTAATAAATAATTATTTCTATTATTTCTACCACATAAATCCTAAATAATTAATTAAATAAATTAATCAATTATTTTGGGCTGTTACAAGCGAGCCATAACGAATAAACCAGCGTCATCAAAAGAGCCAGGTAAGTATGAAATATCTGCTGTTGATCATCTTACCTCAAAAGGATGAATGCATTTCCACAAGGACAATTACGGGATGGAGAATGTGTATTGATTACAGAAAGCTTAACAAAGCTACCCGGAAAGATCACTTCCCTCTCCCGTTCATTGATCATATGCTAGAAAGGTTAGCATGGCACTCACATTTCTGCTATTTGGATGGTTATTCGGGATTTTTCCAAATTCCCATCCACCCTAGCGACCAAGAAAAAACAACTTTCACATGTCCTTTTGGCACTTATGCCTATAGAAGGATGCCCTTTGGTCTATGTAATGCTCCTGCTACCTTTCAAAGGTGTATGATGTCCATATTCTCAGACTTTGTTGAAAACATAATGGAAGTATTTATGGATGATTTTTCCGTCCATGGGTCAAATTTTGAAAACTGTTTAGCCAATCTGGAAAAAGTCTTAGAAAGGTGTGAGAAGGTGAATCTAGTTCTAAACTGGGAAAAGTGTCATTTCATGGTTAATCAAGGAATTGTCCTAGGACACTTAATTTCTAATAGAGGTATTGAGGTTGATCGTGCAAAAATTGAGGTGATTGAAAAAATGCTACCTCCCACCTCAGTAAAAGAGGTGAGAAGGTTTTTAGGCCATGCGGGTTTCTACCGCCGATTTATAAAAGACGTCTCAAAAATTTCAAAACCTATGACAAGTCTGCTCCTTAAGGATGCAGCATTTATTTTTAATGATCTTTGTCTTGAAGCTTTTAACAGGTTGAAAAAGGCTTTGGTTACTGCCCCAATCATACAGCCACCAGATTGGAATCTTCCGTTCGAGATAATATGCGATGCAAGCGACTATGCAGTTGGGGCAGTTCTGGGACAAAGAAAGGAAAAGAAATTGCATGCCATATACTATGCAAGCAGGACCTTAGACGAGGCACAAATGAATTACGCCACAACTGAAAAAGAATTATTAGCGGTGGTTTTTGCCGTTGATAAGTTTCGATCATATTTGGTAGGTTCAAAAATCATCATTTATACTGATCACTCGGCCATAAAATATTTGTTAAACAAAAAAGATGCCAAACCGAGATTGATCCGATGGGTTTTACTCCTACAAGAATTTGATCTTGAAATAAAGGACAAAAAAGGCGTTGAAAATGTTGTGGCTGATCATTTGTCCCGTCTTCAAGGAACAAAAGAAGAAGAGTTGCCACTTAATGATACATTTTTGGATGATCAACTCTTCTCATTGGTCAAAACTGAAGCACCATGGTATGCAGATTTTGTAAACTACCTTGCAGCAGGAGTACTCCCCCTAGATTTAAATTATCAGCAGAAGAAGAAGTTCTTCCATGATCTTAAACAGTATTACTGGGACGAGCCACTGCTTTTTAAAAGAGGAGCAGACGGGGTGTTCAGAAGATGCATTCCGGAAGAAGAGGTAAGTAACATTCTATACCATTGTCATTCTTCTTCCTATGGCGGCCATGCCAGTTCTTCAAAAACTGCTACAAAAATTCTACAATCTGGTTTTTATTGGCCGTCCCTTTTTAAAGACATGCATCAATTCATTTCTAAATGCGACCAGTGTCAACGCACCGGAAATATTTCGAAAAGAAATGAAATGCCCTTAAATAATATCTTAGAGGTTGAAATTTTTGACGTCTGGGGTGTCGATTTTATGGGACCATTTCCATCTTCCTTTGGAAACCAATATATTCTGGTAGCTGTTGACTATGTGTCAAAATGGATCGAAGCCATTGCTTCTCCTACGAACGATGCAAAGGTAGTCATAAAACTTTTCAAAAAAATAATTTTTCCAAGATTCGGGGTCCCTCGTGTTGTCATAAGCGACGGAGGATCCCATTTCATCTCAAAACATTTTGAAATGTTACTGCAAAAGTTTGGTGTAAGGCACAAAATTGCAACGCCTTACCATCCCCAAACTAGTGGTCAGGTTGAGGTATCGAACAGAGAAATTAAAAGTATTTTAGAAAAAACTGTTTCGACCTCAAGAAAAGACTGGTCGGTAAAGCTTGATGATGCTCTCTGGGCTTATCGGACTGCGTACAAAACTCCCACAGGAATGACTCCTTTCAAATTAATTTATGGGAAGTCTTGCCACCTTCCGGTTGAACTAGAGCACAAAGCTTACTGGGCAATTAAACGCCTTAACCTGAACATGGAATTAGCCGGAGAAAAAAGAAAACTCCAACTAAACGAATTGGAAGAACTGAGAATGGATGCTTATGAGAATGCCAAACTTTACAAAGAAAGAACAAAAAATTGGCATGATAAGCGTATCATTCGCAGAGAATTCAAGGAGGGTGACCTGGTGTTATTGTTTAATTCCAGGCTAAAAATTTTTCCGGGAAAATTAAAGTCAAGATGGTCCGGTCCTTTTGAAATCCGTAAGGTTTACCCCTTCGGATCTGTAGAGATCTGGAGCGAGAAAACCGGATCGTTTAAAGTCAATGGTCAAAGGTTGAAAAATTATTTAATTGGTGACCCAATTGAGAAAGAAACTAGTTTAGTTCTGCATGATCCCAATTGAAAGTTTGATCGTCAAGCTAGTGACGTTAAAAGAGCGCTGCGTGGGAGGCAACCCACGAAGTAACTGTGTGTTTGTTTACCCTTTCATGTTGTTTAATTTGTTAAAACATTGAGGACAATGTCTGGTCCAAGCGTCGGGGGGTATCTTGCCCTGTTTTACTATTTTCTTGTTTTTAATTTCTAGTTTATTTCAATAAATAAAGTTCGTCTCCCATTGCTGAAAATCCTTGTGAGTTTTTGAAGCATGTTTTAGATAAGTCTTTTCTGAAAAAAAATAATTTTTCAATTTTTCATTAGCAAACATCTAGGTGGACTGGTTGGGAACAACAAAATTGTATCATGGTTCGATTTCTACTTCTAGGGATTTTTCACACACACACTATTGAGACTGTTTTCAGTTGTTAATACAATTAGAAGGACTGAAGAGAAACTAGTAACCTGGTTCTCTTGGTGACATTCACTGGATGCGCGGTTACTGGAGAAAAACGTCTGAGTTGGGGTATCAAGCAAAGAAAAAAAAAATATGCAAAACCAATTCAAAATGCAAAAATTGGTGCATTTTAAATGTCAAAATGAATGGTTAGCATATAAAATCAAAAAGAAAAGAAAAATGCTTGAATACCCAACGTATAAAGACCCTCCTTTGAGACCCGGTCTTAGTAAATGGAGGACCCAAGCTTAAGAATGCTGGGGAACTGGTTCTATAATGACATTGATATCCTCTCTAGAGTATTGATACTTTAAAAATTGTCTCCCAATTCCACAAGAAGCCCAGATAGTATTTCTCAAACCAAAGTGTTAGAATTGCCCCACAGTCCGCTTAAGGTTTCGATGTGAAAATAATTTTCCTTCAGAATTGGCCTAAAGATTTACACTGTTTTTGCTTGAGGACAAGCAAAGATTCAAGCGTGGGGGAGTTTGATAAGTCTATTTTTAGAGTGTTTTTAATAGTTATTTTCATTAAGTTTTATTGGTATTTTAATTATATTTTTGAGCTATTTTACTACAAATATTTACTTTTTATTTTCAGGTTTTATTTTGAAGCAAAAGAGAAAATAAGAGCTAAAATGAAGAAACAAAGGAAATATTTGAGGAAAAACAATTTTTAAGCACTAAGGCACTCTCCAAGGGCACCAAGGGCGCCAAAAACCAAAACTGGCGCAGGACAGGGCCCCATGGGCGCCATGGGCGCCAAAAACCAAGAACAGCACAAACTGGCGCAGGACCGGGTGCCATGGGCGCCAAGGGCGCCAAGGGGGCAACATAGGCGCAACACAGGAGCAAAACTGGCGCAGGCAAGGGAGCCAAGGGCGCCATGGGCGCCAAGGGCGCCAAAATGCAGTCAAAAAGTGGCTGCGGCCACTTGTTGGTGGCTAACCATGCCAACTTGATTTTTTACTTCTTTTTGACTATTTTGCCCCTCCACTCAAGTGCTATGCCCACTTGTTGATGGCTTTGCCTTGTCCACTTGTTGGTAGATATTTTCCCTCATATTTTCCTATAAATAGGACCTTGATCCTCACTTGTAATTAGACTTGGTTTTGTGAGTGAATCATTTCTCAAGACTTGAATTTTGTGACAAAGTTCATCTCGAAAATTCTCTAAAGATTGTTCTTCATGTTCTTCATGTTCTTCTACTTTCTTGCTATTTAAATTCTTGCAATTTATTTTCTAAGTCTTTTAACTTTCTTGCACATTTACTTTCTTGCCCCTTTATTTTCCAAGTCATTTACTTTCTTGCCCCTTTATTTTCCAAGTCATTTATTTTCTTGCCCTTTATTTTCCAAGTCATTAACTTTCTTGCCCCTTTATTTTCCAAGTCATTTACTTTCTTGCCCCTTTATTTTCCAAGTCATTTACCTTCTTGCCCTTTTATTTTCCAAGTCATTTACTTTCTAGCCTCTTTATTTTCCAAGTCATTTATTTTCTTGCCCTTTATTTTCCAAGTCATTTATTTTCTTGCCCTTTATTTTCCAAGTCATTTATTTTCTTGCCCTTTATTTTCCAAGTCATTTACTTTCTTGCCCTTTATTTTCCAAGTCATTTATTTTCTTTTCTCCTCTTTTGTCTACAACGATCATGAGTGAGTAGACTTTACTAAAACATTCCTTCTTTCTAAAAACACTTTCTTTTCAGTTAATCAACTTTGAAAAATTAGATTGGTAATCACCTAGGCTCTCCCTGTGGATCGATAACTCTTTTTATTACCCGACAAGACCGTGCACTTGCGGCCTATCAGCTACATAAGTTCAATTTTTGTTACTATAAAATTTAAAAAGTGCAGCTACTCATCTCTTGTATTTAAATAAACAAAACATGGCATATCATTAATTAATTATAATAAAACATGATTGTACTTAACAAAACAGAATTTAATATTCATAAGGTCCTCCGCTAAACTTTAAACTTTTAGCAGTGTCCTCACTGCTTCATTCATGGTAAAAGGGAGAGGCCTTAAACAAAATACAATACAAAATACAGCATCAGGCTTGAACAGCCAAAAACACTTGCCTTTTTAGGCCTTCTTGAGCCTTTTGCTGGCTCTTGAGGGAACTGGGGCTGCTCTTGCTGCCTTTTTCTTCTTGGGGGTTGGGGGTTTTTGTTTTTCCACCGCTACAACCGTAGACGCTGTAGCGCTTGTTGCTTCTTCTCCTCTCTCTTTCTGCTCTCCTCCTTCCTTATGCTTTTTCATTTGCACCAACTCTTCAGCAGCCTCCTCTTCCATAGTCTTCTCAGTACCTTCACCTTCTTCTCTGGCCACCACTGGACTTGCGTCTTTAGACGCTGCAGCATTAGCCGCTGCAGCCTCTACTGGCACAATACCTTCTTCCGGGTATTGTGCCAACTTGACACCAGTGTTTCTTCTAGCTTTGTGGTATGATTGATAAGCTTTCTTGGGTTTCGGAATTTGAGTTTCAGGTTCTTTTTCTTGTTGTTTGGGTTGTTGTTGGTCAGCTTCCTTTTGTGGGGCTTCTTTTGTGGGTGATTTCTGTGGTTGCTCAATCACTTCTTCTTGGGCTTTCTTAGGTGGGGATTTGCTGGGGCTTGGGGTTATATCTCTGTACACCTCTTCTGCTTCAAAACTTGTTTCTTCCTCTTGGGATGATTCTTCATCTTCATCCTTCTGCATTTCCTCCATTATAGCCTTAGTCTCTTCCTCATCTTCCTCACTAATTTCTTCCATTTCCTCAGAATCCAGACTTTCTTCCTCTATAATCACTTTCCTCACTCTCTTAGCAGGGATTTGTTTTGGCTTCATTGCTGGGCTTTCCACAAATTTCTTCTTCTCAATTTTTCTTTTCTCTGCTTCCACCCTTTTTGCAGGCTCTTCGTCTATTAGCCAATCAGCGAATTCAGGCGGTGGAACAGAGGTTTTACCTTTGGAGATCTGAGCATACATTGCCTTCTCCCATTCAAATTTGTCTTTAACAAAATGGCAGAGAGACTGCTGCTTCAGCGCCAAACACTGTAGCACTACAGAGTCATCAGACACTGTAGCGGCAGGCTTCTGCTTTGCCTTAAAAACACAGGGGAATGCTCCCTGAGGGGACCTCCTTTCTTCTTTCTTCTCCACCTCAACATCAGCATTCAAACACAGATCAGTGATTAAGCAGGGAAAGTAGATATTACCACCCTTTTGATCCTGCATTTCTCTATCTCTTTTTCTATCAACTTCCAGTGCTTTCCCATGATAGCCAAGGTGAAAAAGATCGTTAATGGTCCTTGCGTTGAAGTTCACTGTTTCACCCCTAACCACTGAGTAGGATTGGGGCTTTCCATCTTTGGGTTCTTCTATACCAGCATAAAATTCCCTAACCAACGAAATCAGGTACTCCTTACGGTGTTTGATAAAACTTTCCCAACCAAGCTGTGATGGCGTTTGTGAAAGCCTCAGGAGCCTTTTCTGTTTTGAAACCCCTCTCTGCTATGAACTCCATCTTCCAAAATCTTTGAGAATCTAGGGTTGCCTTGGTCGATTTTGAGGTTTCTGGGCTCATATTGGCTCCCTTACCAGTTTTCTTTGCAGCAGTTTGCTTTTTAGTCATGGCGCTATGTTTGGTTTCAAAAACGCTGAGTATGGACGGTTAGGTTTTTGGAAAACGCTGGGTTCTACGTTGGAAAAAGAGAGAAACGAGAATGGTGGGTTACGAGTGGAGTGGTGAGGGCGGTTAGAAGGGCGGAGAAGAGAAACGAGAGTAATTGATTGCGTGGGGGAGGTGTTATTTGATAAGTGACCGTTGTGTGAGAGAAGTGGGAGAGAGAAAAGGTAAAGTGGTTGAGTTGACTGTTCATTGCTGCAAGAGCAGTCTAGGATAAGATTTAAAAAGAAATTGCCATGTCACCCATGAGTGAAGATTTTTATTTATTTATTTATTTATTTTGTTTGACCACGTTCAGCTTTTCAACAACACCGCTATAGCGCTGTAGCGTTTCTACTGATATCTGAAACTCTTACTTTTTCTTCTTACTTCTCAGGTGAATTTCTGCAAAAAAAAAGACTCAACACAAAAATTGTTAAATTCCTTGGGGTGCCTCCCAAGAGCGCTTGCTTTAAGAGTCTGCAGCCAGACTTCCTCTTTTTATTAGAGGTCTTTCAATTCAACTGTGGTTTTGTTTCTTACCACATCTCCACCAAGGTATTGTTTAACCCTTTGACCATTTACTTTGAAGGTGGTGTTAGTTACTTCATCATAGAGGTCCACTGCACCATGGGTGTATAGTTTCACTAACTTGAATGGGCCTGACCATCTTGACTTCAACTTACCTGGGAATAATTTAAGCCTTGAATTGAACAGCAACACTTGCTCTCCTTCAATCAGCTCTCTTCTTTGTAGTTTTTGGTCATGCCATACCTTAGTCTTTTCTTTGTAGATTGCTGCATTTTCATAGGCAAAGTGCCTAATTTCTTCCCTCCATATTTAGCCAAGAGAGTCTCAATTAATTTATTACAAAAATGAGAACCCTCATCACTTATAATGGCTCTTGGAGTTCCAAACCTTGTAAATATATTTTTCAACAAAAATTTGCTCACGGACTTTGCATCATTGTTGGGTAGAGCAACAGCCTCTACCCACTTTGAAACATAATCCACAGCTACTAAGATGTACAGATTTCCATTAGAAGGGGGGAAAGGTCCCATGAAATCCATTCCCCAAACATCAAAGAGTTCTATCTCTAAGATGTTTGTTAATGGCATCTCATGCTTACTTGATATGTTCCTAGTTCTCTGGCATCTATCACAGCCTTTCACAAAGTCCTGAGCATTCTTAAAAAGTGTGGGCCAATAATAACCGACCTTAGCAGCAGTTCTGATCCCACCAAAATTCCCACCACATGGTGCAGAATGGCAGTGCTGTAGCACTTGCTCTTGCTCTTCCTCTGCAAAGGCATCTCCTCATCAATTGGTCTTGGCATTTCTTGTAGAGAAAAGGTTCATCCCGGTAATATTGTTTCACTGTGTGGAAGAACCTCCTCTTTTGCTGATAATTCATCTCAACAGGTACCACCTTGCTAACCAGAAAATTTACAATGTCAGCATACCACGGTGTTGAAGGTTCAGGCGCTGCAGCGTCTAGCGTGATAGCGCTAACCGCTAATTTCTAAATCAAACTCTTGGAGTAGGAGAACCCACCTTATTAGCCTTGCCTTTGCATCTCTTTTAGTGATCAAATACTTGATGGCAGAGTGGTCTATAAAGACAATCACTTTAGTGCCCACCAAGTATGATCTAAACTTGTCAAATGCAAAGACAACAGTCAAAAGTTCTTTTACTTTGACTGTGTAATTCAATTGAGCTTCTATTACTGTTCAGCTAGCATAATAAATTGAATGAAAAATTTTATCATACCTTTGCCCCAGTACAGCTCCAATGGCAAAGTCGCTTGCATCACACATAAGCTCAGAAGGCTTACTCCAGTCAGGAGCTATAATAACTGGTGCTGTTATTAAAGCTTTCTTCAGTTGCTGGAAGGCTTGCATACATTCTTCATCAAATATGAAAGGGACATCATGCTGCAACAGTTGGCACAGAGGCTTGGAGATTTTTGAAAAATCTTTTATGAACCTCCTATAGAATCCAGCATGCCTCAGAAAACTTCTGATGCCCTTGATGTTTGTTGGTGGAGGTAGCTTCTCAATGACCTCTATTTTTGCCTTGTCCACTTCCAGTCCCTTCTTGGATACTCTGTGACCCCAAACAATTCCCTCTTGCACCATAAAATGGCATTTTTCCCAATTTAGCACAAGGTTTGTTTCTTCACACCTTATTAGAATTTCTTCCAAGTTGGACAAGCATAGATGGAATGTTTCCCCAAACACAGAGAAGTCATCCATGAGTACCTCCATGGATCTTTCAATGAAGTCTGAGAAGATTGCCATCATACATCTCTGGAAAGTGGCAGGCGCATTACACAATCCAAATGGCATCCTTCTAAATGCCAAGGTGCCATATGGACATGTGAATGTAGTCTTTTGCTGATCTTCAGGAATTATTGCTATTTGATTATAACCAGAATAACCATCTAGAAAGCGATAAAATTCTTTACCTGAAAGCCTATCCCGCATTTGGTCAATGAAAGGCAATGAGAAATGATCTTTCCTTGTAGCTTTGTTCAACCTCCTGTAATCCATACAGATCCTCCATCTTGTTACCTTCCTGGTTGGCAGCAGTTCATTCATTTCATTTGTGATTACTGTTACCCCTCCCTTCTTTGGAACACACTGCACAGGACTAGCCCATGCACTGTCTGAGATAGTATAAACAATATCTGCATCCAATCGTTTGATGATCTCTTTCTTCACCACCTCTTTCATGATAGGGTTCAGCCTCCTCTGCCCTTCAATGCAGTTCTTGGAGTCTTCTTCCAACACAATCCTGTGCATACAGATGGTGGGGCTTATTCCCTTAATATTAGACATCTGCCACCCAATTGCTCCTTTATGTCTGTGCAGTGTACCAATCAAATCCTGCTCCTGTTCTTCAGAAAGATCAGAGGCTATTATAAATGGCAAAGTGCTATTTTCTCCCAGATATGCATACTTGAGATGGGTAGGCAACTCCTTCAGCTCTAAGGTAAGTGGTTGTTCAATGGAAGGCAGATTCTCTTTTATGTCAGAGTGTTCTTGTTCAAGAGATTCATACTTCCTAGCCCAAACTTCCTTCACTTCTTCTGCAAGTTCTGTGTTAGATTTTGAATTTGCATTGCTGTTCAGTAACTGCTCCAGATGATCAGTGCTTTCCTGAAAATGATTCTGAACAACTTGGTCAAGATCAGTCACAAATGAGCATTCTTCAGTATTGGGGTCTGGAAACTTCATGGCATTAAGGACATTAAATCCGACTTTTTGGACATTGACTCTCATGGTCAATTCCCCTCTTTGCACATCTATTAGTGTTCTTCCAGTAGCTAGAAATGGCCTTCCCAATATTATAGGCACTTCTTTGTCTTCTTCAAAATCCAGAATCACAAAGTCCACAGGGAATACAAATTTATCTACCTTTATTATAACATCTTCTAGTATTCCTTCTGGATAAGTAAGTGTTCTGTCAGCTAATTGCAGAGTCACTAATGTAGCTCTGGCAGTTCCTACTCCTAACTGTGTCTATATGGACTTTGGGATTAGATTTATGCTAGAATCCAAGTCACATAAGGCACGACCAGAGTAGAAATTCCCAATGGAACAAGGTATAGTAAAGCTGCCAGGGTCCTTTGATTTCAAGGGTAGTTTGTTTTGCATAATCATGCTACACTCCCCTGTCATTGCTACTATTTCAAATTCCCCAAGTCTTCTCCTTTTGGTGAGAACATCCTTCATAAACTTTGCATAGTTTGGCATTTGTTGGAGGGCTTCCACCAATGGAACATTAATGTGCAGTTGTTTAAGGACTTCTAGGAATTTGTTGAATTGTTTGTCTTCCTAAGCCTTCCTAAGCCTCTGAGGATATGGAGGGTCAGGATATGTTGGAATAATTTTGGGTGGTGGTATCTGGGCAGCAACAGGTGCTGTAGCGTCAGCTTTAGGTGTTGTAGCATCTGGTGCAGAATTTTTTCTTTACCAGATTTTGTGTTTTATTCATCACCTGAAGCAGGTGATGGCCCTTGGAAATCTTTCCCACTCTTTAGAGATATAGCTTTGACATGCTCCTTCCCTTGGGTATTAGAAGTTCAAGCTTCAGTAGTGGATGGCAATGATCCACTTGTTCTTTGGGTAAGAACATTAGCTATTTGCCCCATTTGTACCTCCAGATTTTTGATGGAAGCTTTATGAGTTTTCAAGGTTGTCTTACAGTCGCTCATGAAGCTTTTTAACAGACCTTCCATGGACTTATCAATAACAGGGGCATTCTGCCTTTGATAGTTTTGAGTAGGGAATCCTGGTGGATTAGCTGGAGCACTATAAGTTGGTGCTATAGCATTGTTGGCTCCCCATCTGAAGTTCGGGTGATTCTTCCAACCAGGATTATAAGTATTTGAGTAGGGATTATTATTCTTGTTGAATCCCACGTAATTCACAGAGACAGGATTACCTGGACATTCTTCATAAAGATGCTCACCTCCACAATATACACAGCTTGTTGAGCCTGGAGAGGCTTGCTCAATGGCTGCTACAGCTGATTCAACTGGCGCTGTAGCGGTAACCGCTAAAGCCTTTGAAGTGTTCATGGCTTTTATCATGTTGGTGAGAGAGGCAACCTGGGCAGGCAGAGCAGAAACTTCACTTATCTCATGCACTCCAGCAACCTTCTTTTGCAGAGCTAACCTTTCAGTGGGCCATTGGTAGCTATTTGTCGCAATGTCATCTATTAACTCACTGGCTTCATTATAAGAGGTTTTCAGTAGTACACCCCCAGAAGAAGCATCTAGCATTAGTCTGGTATGAGGATCCAACCCATTGTAGAAGGTTTCCATTTGGATTATTACTGGTATGCCATGATGAGGACATCTCCTTAACAGTTCCTTCCATCTCTCCCAGGCTTCAAACAGTGTTTCAGAGTCTTTTTGTCTGAATGCAGTAACTTCATTCCTCATTCTTGCATTCTTACTTGGTGGAAAGTATTTTGCTAAGAATTTCTCAGCCATTTCATTCCAAGTATGGATAGAGTTAGGCTCTAGAGAAGTTTACCAGGCCTTATCTCTGTCCTTCAAGGAATAAGGAAAAAGTTTTAACCTGCATGCATCATCACTTACCCCTGGAATGATGAAGTTACTGCAAACTTCCAAAAATTGCTTCAAATGTAAATATGGGTCCTCTTGGGGAGAACCTCCAAACTGACCTACTGTTTGGAGCATCTGGAACATCATGGGTTTGAATTCAAATTGAGCTGTTTGGAGAGCAGGCCTGGCTATACTAGTTTCCATGGTTAGTGGATCAAATACAACATAGTCCCTCATAGGTCTGTCCCTGTCATTTACCATGTCAGCAGGACCTTGATTTATGAATTGTTGTCTATACTAGTCTTGTTGCTCATGTAATGTAGGGGTGGGTGGTTGATTTCCCCTACCCCTGCCTCCTAGATCAGATCTGCCTGTTCCAGAATTACCTCTACCACCTCTTGTGGTACCTCTGCTGTGACACCCAGGTATTTTTAACATGTAAAAATACCCAAGTGCACCATCCCTAAAACATCAGAGATATATTTCCTGTTTAAATACTGAACACCACTATAAAATTTTCACTGAATAACAACAGAACAGTCTTAAACATAAATAAGACCATAAACCATCAGTGAAATACAGTGTTCAATATCGCACAAGAAAGCGGAAATAAAAACATAACTTTTACAACAGTTAAAGTCATAATGCTGTGATACATAACTAACAGGGGAAAACATAACTTAAGCATAAAAGCTAAGTCTTCAGCAACCATCCGAGTACCACCTACTCGTGCCTCTTGGATCTCCACTTTCCCTGTTTATCTGTAAAAGCACAACATATAAACAATGAGATACAATCTCAGTGAGTTCTACCGAGACCCCTATCTACACTCTCGGTTCAATTATGAATCCTATTTAACTTAACACGACACCGACTGCAATCCAGTGCTAAATCCCGGTGAACCGTATTATAGGACTTTAATTCATTCGTGGTTTAATTTATAACCACGTGTATTTTAATTCAACACGACACCGACTGCAATCCAGTGCTAAATCCCGGTGAACGTGTTATGACTCAGTACGGAACCGACTGCAATCCTGTGCTAAATCCCGGTGAACCGTACAGTACGACACCGACTGCAATCCAGTGCTAAATCCCGGTGTATCGTACAACAAAACTTTCAACATAACACCGACTGCAATCCAGTGCTAAATCCCGGTGAACCCCAGTACAAATAGTGTTTCCTAATGGCACGGAGCCTAGGGTAAGGGATCATGACTTCCCCGCCTAGTATGTTAACATGGGTCGTCACCCAAACTCGATATAATATATATATCTACAATAATATGAACATTTAGTTCATTTACATTCTGACCAATAATTGAACGTAACACCCGTATTGGGTCATTTCCCATAATCGATATAATACATATCGTGAATCGTAGACCGGTTTAGACAATAGATAATAATCATCTCGCGTCAGTTATACCATACCACGTAGGACTCATAGTCCGCTTTATTATTAACAAAACATATCCGCACACGTGTACTATTATTCGGCTTTTCGAAACTATTTGAACTTCAAAAACAGTTCTTTTTACCTTTTTAAATTGTGTTTTTAGTTAGGCCTCGGAATAAGCTTTCAAACGCATCTTAGAACACCTCAATCGGGTTCCCGGATCAAAAGTTATTGCGAAAACCAAATCGGTGAAAAACTGTTGAAAATCTGCAAAGCGTCGCGACGCGAACTGCTTCCGTCGCGACGCGAAAAGTGACAGAAACTTTTTGCGTGACAAAACTGGTCCAGGTCGTGACGCGAAGGGGACGGGTCGCGACGCGACCATCTGCAGAAAAGTGCAGGTTTTCCGTTTTCTTGCGAAATTCGCTATTCCGCTCAATTCCGATTCTTGTTCCGATTGAAAACAGTTTTGACAACTATAAAAACAGTCTCAATCAAAGTCACACAATCAATCAAAAACTCATTTTAAACGAATTGTATCAAAACGCGACATATTTTCCAATTAACGGTTTTTAAGTCAAAATCTTTCGAAATCAAATCACCAAAAATTCCATTTCAACACGACACAACTCGAGACTCGCTCCGATCGATTCCTAACCCGAAACAGACAATATCAAGTAATATTCCAGACCAGCGAAAGCGATAAAACGATCAGTCAATTAATTCGAAAAACAAAAATCCTAAACGTGAGTAGAACTCACCCTTGACGCGTGATTCACGATCGAGCCGAAATCACCGAGTAGCCACACAAACGTTCCCCGCTCCGGCGACACCCAATCCGCTTCCAAAGCTTCCCACTCGATCACGAAACCTCTTTTGACCGAAATACCAAATCCCTCGAAATCTTCCCGGACACTATTCATCTTCTCCTTCAACCTCAAGCTACTATTCACAAAAACCCCAATTTGAACCCTAACCTCTTGATTCTTCACAAACCCCAAATCGGACTTCAATACTTGCGAAATCCACCTTGAGCTCGCTCCCAAACACCATCCAAAGCTTTCCTTTGAGCTTGAACAATAAAAACCTCTATTTTCTCTTAAATTCGAAAATGGTGGATTTGAGGAGAGTGAGTTGATGATGAAGATTTTGGTACCAAATCGAAGAGGGAGTAACGCTGAACGTTTTTTGTGTTGGAAGGAAGTCGTTTTGACGAACCGAAACCTTCCCTTTTTCCTCTTCTTCCTCCTCACCCTTTCTTTCTCTTTTCTCTCCTTTCCTTCTTTGTTTCTCTTCTCTCGCTGCTTCCTTTTCTTTCTTTCTTTTCAATTCATTCATTTCTTTTCTTTTCTTTTTAACACACACACACACACACACACACACTTATATTTATTTATTTAATATATAAGCTGTAACGCGGTCAAATTACCATATTGATCGAAATCTCTTATTTCGATTCCAAAACTTCCTTGACCCGTATTATCCGGTTAACGATCCGATGACAACCAATAACTAATTTTAGCACTCATTAAATTTACCAGTCGAGTACTAAATTAGTTTAATTGGGTTAACATCCAAATAATTCCATTAATTATTTTGGGGATGTTACATACTCCCCAACTTGAAAGAATTTTGTCCTCAAAATTTCGCTAAGTCTTTCATCCGACTAACCGAGGATCGACATTCCCAGAAAGGTCTAAATTTGCGAGAAAACAATCTTGAATTAACGAAATGAGTGTAGAAAATCTTTCTAAAGTTGGCACATCAATTTCCAAGTATGATCCACTACTACCTTGATACGAACTCTCTTGTTACGAATTTACACGAGAAACTCATCATTCGCCTACATAGGCTCGGCACCGCGTTTGAAAACACTTCCGAAGCTTCATTCCGATTATCCTCGTTTACTCCCCAACTTTGATTAATCTAAATCAAAGGGTGTAATATAAGACACTAGATAGACATACAGGTTGAAAACGAGATCCGCATAACGGTACTCTTAGGTAGAGGTAAAAACAAACACGATTTCCTCGAAGGGTCTAAACACTTTCTCAACAAATCTTCTAATATCATAACAGTTCCCGTACACATTGAAGAATGTGACGGAAAGTCACTGGGAAATTCCTTGACTCGCTCCCAAGGTTTCCAGGTAAAACCTTTCAAAAAGATGGAATGAGGATTTTACAATAAGCTTTGACCTTAAACGTAGAAATAAACCGTGGGAAAATCAATTAATTTCGAAAGTAATGAAAATCACATCAGTTGTTCTCAAAACAACTATCAAACAGAAAGCAGAACCCTTCTTCCTTTATTGCAACTTCTTCACGAGGTTTTCACCAACGACGCACTCGATCCTTTTCCGAATTAGTCAATAGCGTTGAGTTTCCCCTCAACCTAAGTGCGCCTCGTATGATTTTCTTCAATCAGATCCTATTAGCCTCTTGATTCGTTCCCAAAATTAATTTTAGCATGCGGGTTTTCACAAAATGATTTTTCAAAACTACCATACCGCACGCCAAACTTCACTTTAGAAATTTCAGTCCCTTGTAGCAGATCCATCAATTAATCCTTTGGTGCTTATTCGCAATGTGAAAACAGTCAGCAGTTACCTCACTTACATATTCGTATTCACGTTCGACTTGTCAAACAGAATCATATAATACCATCTCATTGCTAACCTTCACAAAGAAGAGATTATCAACTAATACCTTGCCTTCTATTTTTCTCATCATCAGGCGCACAGATCCTACCGTTGAAACAACTGACTCCATCACTATCCATGGTAAAATCTGGAGATACCTTTTGTGATTGTAGCTTCACAAACTTCCTGTGCTAAGCGTATAGAATCCCTTAGGGGACTAGAGATCCTTATATGTCTCAACACTAACCGGTTCCCCCTTGATCTTGAATTCAGATTTAAGTCTCTAAAAGACTCTGATAATTCCATCTCATGCATCATAAACTCGGCCATGTGGATGGATTTCTTACTCAGTGCATCAGTTACAACACTAACCTCTCTTGAATGCTACATCAACACAAATTCATAATCCTCCAGAAACTCAACACACTTCTCTGCCTGCTATTCAGTTCTTTCTGATCAACCAGATACTTTAAACTTTTGTGATCACTAAAGGCATCGAAACGAGACCCATACAGGTAACGTCTCCAAATCTTCAGTGCATACACAATAGCTGCCAACTCATAATCATGAGTCGGATAACTCTTCTCATGCAACTTTAATTGTCTGGACGCATAAGCTACCACTTGTTGATTTTGCATTAGAATACATCCTAAACCCTTCCCTGAAGCGTCATCGAAAAACTAAAATTCCAATGACGGATCCGGAAGAATCAGGATTGGAGCAGAAGTCAAAATCTTTGACTCTTGAAAGCATTCTTCACAATCAGCATCCCACGTAAACGGATGACCCCTACGAGTTAACCGAGTAAGTGGAAAACTAACTGTGAGAACCCTTTAACAAATCTCTTATAGTAACCGGCTAGACCCAGAAACTTTTGATCTCTACGGCTGATGTCGGTCACTCCCATTCAACACCGCTTCCTTCTTACTGGGATCTACAGAAACTCCCGACTTGGGAAATCACATGTCCCAAAGACTATACCTCTGACACCCAAAAATCACACTTCGAAGGTTTCAAGTACAACTTATTTTCTCGGAGTACTTTCAGAACAATGCGGAGATGTTGGACATGCTCCTCAATGGTCTTCGAGCACATCAAGATACCATCAATGAAAACGACTACAAATTGATCTAGGTAATTGAGGAAAAACTCGGTTCAGGTAATCCATGAATACCGCTGGAGCATTAGTCAAACCGAAGGGCATCACTACCCCCACATAATGTCCATACCTAGTACGGAAAGCTGTCTTCGGAATATCTGAGGCTCTAACTTTTATTTGATGATATCCTGACCTCAGATCAATTTTAGAAAACACTGCAGCACCTCAAATTGCTCAAGCAAATCGTCTATCCTTGGTAAGGGATATTTATTCCTGATCGTCACTTTGTTGAGTTGTCGATAATCAATGCACAATCTCATGCTACCATTTTTCCTTTCGACTAACCACACCAGAGCACTCCTTAGAGAAGCACCCGGTCGAATGAATTTCTTTAACATCGACTCTTCAAGTTGAGACTCCATTTCCTTTAATTCTAAAGGAACATTCAATAGGAAACGATAGATATTGATCCCGTGCCAGGAACCAATCTACAGTAAACTCTACCTCTCGCTCTGGAGGTTCAGAAGAAACTTCATCGTGAAAACATCCAGAAAGTCATTCACAACCTGAATGTTCGCCAAATCTAAACTAGTTTCAGTGGATGCAGATAACATACTAACATGTGCTCCCGCACCTTGGAATGAAGATTGACCATCTAAGGTGAACTAGGTAACCGCTTCGGAATTTGTCCTAGACAATTCAACTGATTCTGAAGCGAAGCTGATAGTTGATTAACACAGTCGATTACAACATGATTCGCAGTCATCCAATTCATACCCAAAATGGTGTCCACACTTCTCATAGGCAAACAATAAATTCTACAACGAAATTTATGTCTCCCATGACAAGTAGACAATTCTATACAAAGATTATGTCTGGACACGACCCTTAGTATCAGTTAAGATGGTTATCGGCTCGGATAGCGGAGATAAGGTTAATCCCAACCGATTCACACGCGATCGGGATATACAGCAATATGTTGCACCCGAATCATATAATATACTGATCGAGTTATTGAATAGGACTCCCATCCTTCTAAGTATACCGTCAGCATTCGTAACTGTCCAAGCATCCATAATGTTGACTCGTCCTTGCCTTAGAGCTGCTTGTAACTCCTTGGAACTCTTCCTTATAGGGCACTCCTTACCATAGAGACCCTCTACATTACAATAATAGCACCGATTAGATCTTCGCTTGCAATCACCACTGTGAGACTTTCCACAGTTAGAACATCTTCTGACCTTTGAAGAATCAAAGAATTGCATCTGCTTTTCCTTCGATGAAATTATCTTAGGACTTTGCATTCAGAGTTGATAATTTCAACTACCTTCTTTCCTTTCCCATACTTCCTATGAGATCATCCTCGGCGACATAGGCTGATTGTACCTTACCATTCGGTAAAACTGAGACAACTTCTCGAACTTAGCGGCGTATTCTTCCACCGTCTTGCCACCTTTTCTGAGGATGCACCGGTTGGAGATTCCGGTTTTGGTTGAGGATTGCGTCTTGATCATCCTGTCATAATTCCGCTTATGATGCACTAAGTATTAAGTTGATCAGGCTCAATGTCTCTTAGCATCACAAGTGTAACTACAAAAAGGACTAACAAGGAATCGACTCAACCCTAAACTAAGTCCGACTAGGTCGAACTGCTCTGATACCAACTGTGACACCCAGGTATTTTTAACATGTAAAAATACCCAAGTGCACCATCCCTAAAACATCAGAGATATATTTCCTGTTTAAATACTGAACACCACTATAAAATTTTCACTGAATAACAACAGAACAGTCTTAAACATAAATAAGACCATAAACCATCAGTGAAATACAGTGTTCAATATCGCACAAGAAAGCGGAAATAAAAACATAACATTTACAACAGTTAAAGTCATAATGCTGTGATACATAACTAACAGGGGAAAACATAACTTAAGCATAAAAGCTAAGTCTTCAGCAACCATCCGAGTACCACCTACTCGTGCCTCTTGGATCTCCACTTTCCCTGTTTATCTGTAAAACCACAACATATAAACAATGAGATACAATCTCAGTGAGTTCTACCGAGACCCCTATCTACACTCTCGGTTCAATTATGAATCCTATTTAACTTAACACGACACCGACTGCAATCCAGTGCTAAATCCCGGTGAACCGTATTATAGGACTTTATTTCATTCGTGGTTTAATTTATAACCACGTGCATTTTAATTCAACACGACACCGACTGCAATCCAGTGCTAAATCCCGGTGAACGTGTTATGACTCAGTACGGCACCAACTGCAATCCTGTGCTAAATCCCGGTGAACCGTACAGTACGACACCGACTGCAATCCAGTGCTAAATCCCGGTGTATCGTACAACAAAACTTTCAACATAACACCGACTGCAATCCAGTGCTAAATCCCGGTGAACCCCAATACCAATAGTGTTTCCTAATGGCACGGAGCCTAGGGTAAGGGATCATGACTTCCCCGCCTAGTATGTTAACATGGGTCGTCACCCAAACTCGATATAATATATATATATATATATCTACAATAATATGAACATTTAGTTCATTTACATTCAGACCAATAATTGAACGTAACACCCGTATCGGGTCATTTCCCATAGTCGATATAATACATATCGTGAATCGTAGACCGGTTTAGACAATAGATAATAATCATCTCGCGTCGGTTATACCATACCACATAGGACTCATAGTCCGCTTTATTATTAACAAAACATATCCGCACACGTGTACTATTATTCGGCTTTTCGAAACTATTTGAATTTCAAAAACAGTTCTTTTTACCTTTTTAAATTGTGTTTTTAGTTAGGCCTCGGAATAGGCTTTCAAACGCATCTTAGAACACCTCAATCGGGTTCCCGGATCAAAAGTTATTGCGAAAACCAAATCGGTGAAAAACTGTTGAAAATCTGCAAAGCGTCGCGACGCGAACTGCTTCCGTCGCGACGCGAAAAGTGACAGAAACTTTTTGCGTGACAAAACTGGGCCAGGTCGTGACGCGAAGGGGACGGGTCGCGACGCGACTATCTGCAGAAAAGTGCAGGTTTTTCGTTTTCTTGCGAAATTCGCTATTCCGCTCAATTCCGATTCTTGTTCCGATTGAAAACAGTTTTGACAACTATAAAAACAGTCTCAATCAAAGTCACACAATCAATCAAAAACTCATTTTAAACGAATTGTCTCAAAACGCGACATATTTTCCAATTAACGGTTTTTAAGTCAAAATCTTTCGAAATCAAATCACCAAAAATTCCATTTCAACACGACACAACTCGAGACTCGCTCCGATCGATTCCTAACCCGAAACAGACAATATCAAGTAATATTCCAGACCAGCGAAAGCGATAAAACGATCAGTCAATTAATTCGAAAAACAAAAATCCTAAACGTGAGTAGAACTCACCCTTGACGCGTGATTCACGATCGAGCCGAAATCACCGAGTAGCCACACGAACGTTCCCCGCTCCGGCGACACCCAATCCGCTTCCAAAGCTTCCCACTCAATCACGAAACCTCTTTTGACCGAAATACCAAATCCCTCGAAATCTTCCCCGAACACTATTCATCTTCTCCTTCAACCTCAAGCCACTATTCACAAAAACCCCAATTTGAACCCTAACCTCTTGATTCTTCACAAACCCCAAATCGGACTTCAATACTTGTGAAATCCACCTTGAGCTCGCTCCCAAACACCATCCAAAGCTTTCCTCTGAGCTTGAACAATAAAAACCTTTATTTTCTCTTAAATTCGAAAATGGTGGATTTGAGGAGAGTGAGTTGATGATGAAGATTTTGGTACCAAATCGAAGAGGGAGTAACGCTGAACGTTTTTTGTGTTGGAAGGAAGTCGTTTTGACGAACCGAAACCTTCCCTTTTTCCTCTTCTTCCTCCTCACCCTTTCTTTCTCTTTTCTCTCCTTTCCTTCTCTGTTTCTCTTCTCTCGCTGCTTCCTTTTCTTTCTTTCTTTTCAATTCATTCATTTCTTTTCTTTTCTTTCTAACACACACACACACACTTATATTTATTTATTTAATATATAAGCTGTAACGCGGTCAAATTACCATATTGATCGAAATCTCTTATTTCGATTCCAAAACTTCCTTGACCCGTATTATCCGGTTAACGATCCGATGACAACCAATAAATAATTTTAGCACTCATTAAATTTACCAGTCGAGTACTAAATTAGTTTAATTGGGTTAACATCCAAATAATTCCATTAATTATTTTGGGGATGTTACATCTGCCTGAATTAGTTCTGCCACTGTGTTCAGACATTGTGGGTCTTGATTGTCTTAGTCTCTGAAGTAGGCTCAGTCTCCTGAATCTTCTTTCTGGTTCTGGGTCCAACTCAAATTCTGGTGGTTGGGACCTGGGCATGCGCTGCAGCGTCTACCGCTGTAACAACAAGAAACAACACACCAGCGTAAAATCTTCACTAATATTGCTAAAGACTTTAAACAATAAAAATTAAATGCAATCCCTGGCAACGGCGCCAAAAACTTGTTGTGCGAAAAGTAGTTGTGCAAGTATACACAACCGCAACAAGTAATATAATGATAAATAGAGATCGTTCCCACAGGGATTGGAGTTAATTTAAGAGCTTAAGGCTCTTAACAACTTAGTGAAACATGTCAAGTGACAATAACAAATGTGAAGTTATAAACATAATAAGTTGTGATAAAACTGTAGTGAATTGAAAGTATTTAAGAGTGAGTTGGATAGCTCATTCGTTATGTAAATTCCCAAGAGTAGAGTTCTATAATATTAGACGCTGTAGCGTTAAGTGCGGTAGCGGTATGGCAGCGTGCCTTTCAGTCCTTGTCGCCATGGTTATGTTACAAGACTCCTATGTCTAGGCTCTAAATAAATTTTACCCCTGTATAATGAAGATCTTACAGCATGTACCTTATGAACTATTACTCCCCTATGAACCTCTCTCTCTGTTAAAACTCTCTAATTAGGATAATATCTAGTTTTTTCTTTCGAATAATTATGATGTTTGCGCTTCATTATTAGATAATGAATATGATGGACTAGATATTCATTAGGATAATATGATGGACTAGATATTCTCCTCAATAGATAATTAGTCCATCATATTCATTAGCTAATTAAATATTATCCTAATTATCGATAAAGCTAATGAATATGATGGACTAGATATTCTCCTCAATAGATATTATCCTAATTAGATATTATCCTAATTATCGATAAAGCTACTTTTACAAAAAGGGGTGATGATTAAAATCATTACCAACTATCACATGGGCTTCAGTTAGGAGGCGCCAAGTGTATTATTGCATCCACTTGGAGGCTAAAATATCATGCTGAGAAGAAGAAGATCAGATTGATGACTCATCACTCAGCAAGTGGTTTCACAAATATCCAAGTGGTCAACGCTCCAAAACACTGTAGCGCTTATTGTTGGCCTACCGCTGCAGCACTAAGGCAAAACATCAACATATTCACAAAGGCACCTATTATGCCCAATATTTTAGGAAATCAAGTCTAAACTTATATTGATACATTCAATCACATATTTACATATTAAAGCACTAAAATTACTTGAGAACACAGTTTGATTTACGTATTAAGAGCATAAATAACACATATAAATATGAGTTATCAACCAACTATGCTGCTTATGTGTAACAAGCCTATGTTGCCGAAACAGATCTCAATAGAATGTATGAAGAAAAGAGGGAGTATTGGAAAGGAAATAGGAAGGTGGTTGAATCATCAACTCCGCAGGCAAAGTCAAAAGGTAACTTTTACAAAGAAAAGCAAGCACAGTCGTTTGACTTCTCCAAATCCAGAAAGTGTTCCAAATGTGGAAGGCCTCACAGTGGTGAATGCCATACGGGTTACAATCATTGTTTTTATTGCAAGAAAGAAGGTCATTATGCTCATGAATTTCCATTGAGGAAGAGGAACAGAGAGGAGCAAGCTGCTACAACTCAAGGAAGGATCTACTCCTTAGATGTTGAGAAAGCCAAGCCTTCAGATAATCTATTGTGGGGTACGGGATATCTTTTCAATAACTCCGTCAGTATATTATATGATTCAGGTGCTACTCATTGATTTATTTGTCAAGCGTGTGTTGACTGGTTAGGATTAGCTTTATCTCAGCTATCCGAGCTGATAACTATCTTGACTGCGGCCAAGGGTCGTGTCCAGACCCAATCTTTATGTCAAAGATGTTTTCTGACCATAGGAGACAGAAACTTCATTCTAGATTTTATTTTTTTACCTATGAGAGGCATGGACGTCGTTTTGGGTATGAACTGGATGACAACAAATCGTGTCACTATCGACTGCTTCAACCGAACTGTCAGTTTTGCCACGGAATCAGTTGAGCTACCAAAGTCAAATTCTGAAGCAAGTATATCTTTCACATCGGCGAGTCAGTCCTTCTTTCAAGGTGCGGAAGCTTACGTTATTATGTTGTTTGCATCGACTAAAATTGGTTTAGATTTGTCCTATGTACAAGTTGTTAGTGAATTTCTGGATGTTTTTTCGGATGACGTTTCCTCTTTACCTCCGGATCGTGGGGTGGAATTCTCAATAGAGTTGGTTCCGGGCACAGGACCAATCTCTATTTCTCCATATAGAATGTCTCCTTTAGAGTTAAAGGAATTAAAATCCCAACTTGAAGAGTTGATCTCAAAACGATTCATTAGGCCTAGTGCTTCGCCATAGGGTGCTCCTGTATTACTCGCCAAAAAGAAAGATCGGAGCATGAGATTGTGTATCGATTACCGCCAGTTGAACAAGGTAACTATCAAAAATAAGTATCCTCTGCCAAGAATCGATGATTTGCTAGATCAACTGCGAGGAGCCTCAGTATTTTCAAAAATTGATCTTAGGTCGGGTTACCATTAGATAAAGGTGAGAGCCTTAGATATTCCGAAGACAGCTTTCCGTACTCGGTATCGACATTACGAGTTTGTAATGATGCCCTTCGGTCTAACTAATGCCCCCGCGATATTCATGGATTACATGAACAGAGTCTTCCACCCGTACCTGGATCAGTTTGTAGTGGTGTTCATTGATTATATCTTGGTGTACTCGAAGACCATTGAGGAGCATGTCCAACATCTCCGAATTGTTCTGAATGTACTTCGAGAGAAGAATTTGTATGCAAAGCCTTCCAAGTGTGATTTCTGGATGCACGAGGTACAGTTTCTGGGTCATGTAATATCCCAATCGGGAGTTGGAGGGGATCGTAGTAAAGTAGAAGCCGTCTTGAGTTGGGAACAACCCACATTTGTGACAGAAGTAAGAAGTTTCTTAGGTCTCGCTGATATTATCGGAGGTTTATTGAAGGATTCTCACAATTAGTCCTTCCGCTTACTCGGTTAACTCGCAAGGGTTAGCCGTTTGAATGGAATTCCAATTGTGAGGAAAGTTTTCAAGAGTTGAAAACTAGGTTGACTTCTGCTCCAATCCTAATTCTTCCGGATCCATCACTGGGATCTCAAATTTACAGTGATGCTTATGGGAAGGGTTTAGGGTGTGTTTTAATGTATAATAAGATTGCATGGAGTCCCTACAAGTATTGTGTCAGATCGTGATCCAAAGTTCACTTCTCGATTTTGGAGAGCTTTAAACCAAGCTTTGCGAACAAAAGTGTTTGTTAGTACTGCTTATCATCCGCAGACAGATGGTCAGACGGAGAGGACTATTCAAACTTTAGAAGAAATGCTTTTGGCTTGTGTGCTTGATAATGGAAGAAAATGGGAGGATCATCTTCCATTGGTGGAGTTTGCTTATAACAACAACTATCATTCCAGTATCGGAATGGCTCCATTTGAAGCCTTGTATGGGAGGAAGTGCAGAACACCATTATGTTGGTGGGATGTCGGTGAAGATCGGTTATTAGGACCCGATTTGGTTCTTGAGACAACCGAAAAGATCCGATAAATCAGAGAAAGAATGAAGGCTGCCCAGAGTTGGCAGAAGAGCTATGCTGACAAGAGAAGAAGACCACTAGAGTTTGAGTCTGGTGATCATGTGTTTTTGAGAGTCTCTCCAACTATTGGTACCGGTAGAGCATTGTGGGCGAAGAAGCCCAGCCCTCGGTATATTGGACCCTTCCAAATTATCGAGCGAGTTGGAGTAGTAGCTTACCGTATTGCTTTACCTCCAGCTTTGTCCAATCTTCATGATGTATTCCATGTGTCTCAGTTAAGGAAATACATTTCCGATCCGAGTCAACCGTTGAGTTTCGAGACGATTGACCTTAGGCCGGATTTGTCATTTCAACCTCATCCTAGTTACATCATGGAACGTGGCGAGAAGACGCTCCGGACGAGGACAATTCCCATTGTCAAAATTCCCTCGCTAATTCCCTCGCTAAGTTCGTCGCTAATGCCCAGCTGATTGAATTTTTTTTTGATAAACCTGCTTTTATACCTGTTTATTTTAATAATAAATAATAAAATCTAAAATACATAAAACAGTTTAAAATAAAAATTCCGATAATAAAATTCTTCACTAACATAAAATTCAAATCAACAACACTTAATCTGAAATGTTATAACAAAATATTGAATTGTCAAACTGATACAACAAATCCTAAAAGCTGCCCCCATCAGACTCCTCGGCCTCCCCAGCCTCTCCAGACTCCCCAGACTCCCCATCTTGCTCCTCATCTTGCTCCTCATCTTGCTGCATATTCGTAAAATACCTAAACATCAGCTCCTGCCTACGGGACACCTTCGCAAAGTCTTCCTGCATCTTTTTCATAGCCTCAGTAGAGGTCCTGACCTCCTGTCGAGTATCATGCAACTCATGTCGAGTAGACTGCAGCTCCTGCTCCAGTCTGTCGCTAATGCCCACCATTCCGTCGCTAATGATAAAAAAAAATGAGGACCCTAATTCCCTCGCAAATTCCGTCGCTAATGTCAGTTTTAGCGAGGGAACAGTATTCCCTCGCTAATGTCCCTCGCAAATGACCTGTTTTTTTGTAATCATAGCATTAGTGCAAAGACCTTTGGGGGAGAAAGTTCTAACTAGATAAAAGTTTCTCTAAACTGGCTATCCTCCTTAACAGAACTTATTTGATATTCTATAACTCGTCTTGTCAGACTACTAGCCCTATTTGGGCTTCAACTACCCATACCCTAAGGTACAAGAACTTCCATACTATAGGGATCTCATTGGTGCGACATAACGGTTTCCCTAAACATAGGGTTCACTAAAATCCTTATAGACTTATTCTTATCATGATGGATTGTCGACTAGTCTAGGTGTAATCATTTACATTTGGATTACATATGGTATTGGGATATTTGTAGCATCAAAGAAATGAGTAAATAGAAAAATTCCTTGACGGAATCAAACGGCCGCATGAGTAGTGCATCCTGTGTTGATTCGGAAAACGAATTCTAACTACTTTGCACATTCCTTAGGTCTTCAACTACCCATACCGCAAGGTACAAGACCTTCCATACTATAGGGATCTCATTGGTGCGACATAACGGTTTCCCTAAACATAGGGTTCACTAAAATCCTTATAGACTTATTCTTGTCATGATGGATTGTCGACTAGTCTAGGTGTAATCATTTACATTTGGATTAGATATGGTATTGGGATCTTTGTAGCATCAAAGAAATGAGTAAATAGAAAAATTCCTTGACGGAATCAAACGGGCGCACGAGTAGTGCATCCTGTGTTGATTCGGAAAACGAATTCTAACTACTTTGCACATTCCTTAGGTCCTCCATCTTTCCGAATGCCATACATAATACAGACGAAATCATTAGAACTGTGGTAGTCAAACAAACCTAGAAACTTGACTTACTCATGGACGATCAACCTCACTAGGGCACCTAGATACTCAAACTCTTCCTTTCTTCAAACTTCAACTATGTGCCTAATCATTTAGGACTTTCACTGAGCCTTAATATTTTATTAAGGGAAAATATTCTTACTACTAGCCATTTCCAAGAAACAGCCTCCTTACGACGCCAAAAGGAATCTCTCCTAATTTGGGTCTTACTTTCTTAGCCTTACTCGCTGGGGATTCGCTACATGCGTGTTATGCCCAACTAGGGTTTCCATTCTACTAGCACTTAGAACCTAAGGCTTATGTAGAGTAGAATTAATTTTTGGAACTAGGATAAAACCTAATTGAATTCCATTGGTTTGTGTAGACAATTTCGTTAGCTTTCCAACGCCTCCTGGAATACCAAAAGAGGAGTTCTGGATCAGAAGTTACGGACAAAACAAGTTGGAAGACTAGCGAAATTTCTCACAGCTGAAAACTGACATACTCCTAACTGGAGAGTCGTGACATGGTTACTTCCCTCACATGAACTATTAGTTTCTTCTTAATAGGAACCCAACTCAGATTTTTGATAAGGTAACTTGTCTATTAACGTTGGGGTACTACTTGTAAAGTGGCAAGCACGGTGACGGTTTACTATCTCGGTTTCCTAACTTTTGGAAAAAGGATGTTTCTCAGGAAAGAAAATCTATCCGAGAACTTTGACTATCCCGAAGGATCTTACTTGGCTGTATCATAACATAGAATCAGTTTATGCTACACAGTAGGGTTGCTACTAGGCGTCATCTGTGTTCTATGTTGTCAACTAGTCCTAAACGAATCTTGGACACTAACATTATTTCTACCCGAAGGCTCCTCAACTTATAACTCTCTGGGTGACCCTTTACAACTTGCAGGATGACTCAATGGTTAAACGACTCCTCTGACTGATCGGTCGCCCAAACTTCCTCGAACCAACTCGGATGCCTGCTACTTCCGCTGCATACTCTGATGATACAAGAAGTCCAGGAATCCTAGGTTTTATGGTTTTGGACATTTTCGGGGCCGAGGAAACTAATTGTCATTGTTCTTAGTACGTTGCATGAAATATCGAGCGGATCCAAACTCAACGTCTCACACAAAATACTAAAAGGTTCTGACAGTCAATTGTCGACGTCCCTACCTGACTCAATCTATCTAATCTTTTGACTGTTAGGTCTCTAAGCCCGATAAGGTCGAACTGCTCTGATACCAAAATGTAACACCTTAAATTTCACCTCATAGTGATCAAAAATGTATTAACTTAATCATAAACATCAGAGTATAACCTGCTCATAATAATGGACCAACTAAAAACTTTTTCAAAACTAACTCCAAAATAAGTACTTAAAAGTACAAATTCGATAAAATACATAACTACGGCCCAAATTATAAGACACGACTATAACATAATACATGACCTTGATACAATTTAAGGATTTAACCTAAACAATACATATGAAGGGAAAACAATATACATAATGAAAATCATCCAGTGATCTTCCCTCTAACTAAGCTGCTGCTGCATATGCCGCTTCTCCTCAATTCACTTTTCTTTCCCTACACATCTGAAAACACCACAATAATATCTGTGAGATTTACAAATCTCTGTGAGTTCTTTTGCACCCCTCACATATCCTCTCTCGGTGTTTTCCTTTTTCTTCTGAGCCATTCTCGCTCATACCTGACTTTTCTGTGGAACAACCTCAACTTATGAACCTTATTGTTCATGCTTGTCTTATGAGCCATTATTGCTCATACCTGCGGAAACCCCAATCCGTATAGCTATACGAATAGTGCTAGGGCCCTAGCTTTGGATTCATGACTCCCCTCGGCTAGGTATGCTCCTCAACTCGGGATCGTCATCCCCCTCAATATCTTTTATTAACCTCTTAAACATTAAGTCCGTTTCTCGACACAAAGTCACTTTATTATCCTCAACTCGAACATTAAGTCTGTTACTCGACACGAAATCGTGATCTTTTATCCTTAACTCGGACACTATGTCCGTTACTCGACACAAGGTCACATTCTTATTATTAACTCGGACACAAAGTCCATTCTTTATACTTATATGTTTTCACTCTCGATACAACCCTTACTCGTTTTGCATTCAAGACATATCATGAATTACTCGTTGTATACGGTTAAACACAAATAGCTTGTTATGTTTTACTTCGGTTTTGTATTTAAAACCCTAACATAACAAATTCATAAAACAACATGAAACAACTTGAAAATCAACTTATCTTTGGTCAATGATCATTGGGAAGGGTTAAGGAATGGATTAGGGAAGGTTCGGAATCAAACGGAACAACCTGAGAGCTGTTTTAAAAGTTGGGACAGGGAGGCGCACGGGTCGTGCTCCCATACGCACGAGGGTCTTGCGTCCCCTGCAGAATTTCAAAAAAAACTCTCTTTTCTTCAAATTCCGCTCTTCCGATACTCGTTCCGTTCAATACCTAACTTAACAAAAGTCCAAAAACACATTTAAAACACGTTCAATCAACATTCAAACATACCTCAAACATAAATCAAAACAAGATTGACTAGTTTTCCTCAATATCCGTCAACATTCTGATTTAACGGTTTTCATCAAAACGCTTTCTAATCTCACGTCAAACCGAAATATTAACATCATTAACCAGTCCAACATATCCATGACTTCCTAATGACTAATTTAACAATCAAACATGACAATCAATCAAACCTCAATTTGAAACGAGTTCAAATCACATTTCGTTAAAATTATGTTTTGCGGTTTTTCGACTAAAATGCTATTTAACATATCAATTCACCTCAATCAATTAAGAACCTCACTTTATCATTCAATTCAACAAAACAATTTAACGAAACCTCGCAAGTCGAAGAACTCACCTATCGTGATGAAAATCACGAAACGCCGAGACTTTCCACCATTCAAACATCCGACTCGCGAGACTCGAGAAATTCTCGCTTTGCACCTAGACACCATCAATGATCTCCTAGGCTTCATGCTCGTCACAAAAGCCCCAACTTTGATTCCAAATCTTTGATCTTGAACAATGAACTCCATCATCATTCCTAAACCACCATGAATTACTATTCATCATCTTCTACCTCAAATTGCTTATCACACATAAAACCCCATTTTCAACCCTAACCCTTGATTCCTCCAAATGCTCCAAAAATTTACTGATTGAGCTACCCAATCAACAACATGGCTCCTATGGAACACCAATCCCCCTCCTTAGCCACCCTTTGAACGTGAATCATCAAAACCCTCTTTTACCTCTTGAAAAACGAAAATGGTAGGTTAAGGGAGAGTGAGTTGTTGGTGATAATATTTCGCTCAAAATGAAGTGGAGAGTGAGGTGATGCTAATGGAAGAAAGAAGGAGAAAAACCATGAAAATTTCTCTTCACTCTCCTCTCATATTCTCCTTCGTTTCCTCTCCCTCTCATGTTCTCATTTTCCTTCTTTTCTTTTCTTTCTTTCAATCCTTCGATCCTTTCCTTTCTTTTCCCTTTTCTTTCTTTTATTCTTTTCTTTTATATTATAAACTAAACTAATAAAAAGATTCTATATGGGAAAAGACTCATTTTCCCTCAATTATTCCAACATCCCACAAATACCCCTCTCTATCTACTATTCATTTAAAAACCTTACATCAATTAATAATTAATCTAGCACTTAATCAATAAAATTATTAATCAAGCACTAAATTAAATTAATTAGGTTATCTTCAAAAAAATTATCTTAATTATTTTTGGGATGTTACACTAAGCCATAGAAAAAAGACACAGACAAGGAAAACACCGAGAGAGGAATTGTGAGGGGGTGTGAAAGAACTCATTGAGATGTGTAATCTCACTATTTTTATGTGGTGTTTTCAGATATACAGGGTAAAGCAAAGGAGACAGAGGTGAAGTAGCGGATGCCTTAGCTGTGAATAAAGAAAATAGGGAAGCTGTAAATAGTAGTTGTGTAGATGTATTTATATGCTTATGCTTTGGCCCACGCCCGTTAGGTTTTGTGAGACAAAGCTATTTTATCTGATTTGTAATTGTATTCAAGGACATCGAGACATAATCAATAAAACGGAACTACAGCTACTCTGTAGTCGCAGACGTAGGCAAAGTTTGGCCGAACTGCGTAAACAATATCGTGTGTATTATTTTGACATGGTATCAGTAGGGTTGCGATCGTCCTTGTGATTTCGTTTTTTTTCGTTCAAGATAGTCATCCTCGTCGTGGATCTCTGGTTCGGCTTCTGTTTTGTGGTTTGGTTCCCTTTGTGGTTCGGTTTCGTGGTCGGATCTCTGGTGCTCCGTGTACCCGCATCTCGTCGTTCCTTCGGCTTCGTGTTCGTGGTTCGCTGTTGCGTCGTCGGATCTCTTGTTTCTTGCGCGTCCTTCGATCTAGGTGTCCGCTGGTTGTTCGCTGGTGCGGCGCGTCGTCGGTTCTTCGTTCTCACTGGTGTTGCGCGTCGTTCGTTCTTCGTTCTCGCTGGGTGTGCGCTCTCTGTAGCGTTCGCGATTCGCCGTTCACCGCCTCCTCCGTCCGATTCGCCGTTGTACTCGTCGCACCATCGCGATCTCTTCGTTGATTGCTGTTCAGCTTGCAAGTTGATTGCGATTTCCAGCTCTCTCCCTTGATTGCTGTTCTGTTCTTTTGCGATTTCCAGATCGCTTCTCTTCGTTGATTGCTACTGCGTGTTGTTCGCTGGTTCGCTGTGGGTTTGCGCTACTGTGGGTTTGCGCTACTGTGCACTACTGTGTGCTGTTTGGTCGGTTGGCAGCTATTCACATTCCTATTCACATTCCTGCTTTGCAAGTTGTGTGTGGTTCGGCTTGACTTTGAGTTTTATTTCAATTATATTGCAAGCTACGGTAATTTTTTTATGGCTTCGGAAGGAAGAGATAATTTTTGTGTTCGTTTTACTGGCAAGAATTATGCTGCTTGGGAATTTCAATTCAAGATGTATGTCAAAGGAAAGGGATTATGGAGTCACCTTGATGGGGTCTCTAAAGCGCCAGCAGATAAACCCGCCTTAGACGCGTGGGAAGTCCAAGATGCTCAGATTAATTCTTGGATCCTCAGTACTATTGATCCTCAGATGATCAATAATTTGCGAGCATTTTCAACTGCTCAGGAAATATGGAATTATTTGCAGCGTATTTACAACCAGGACAATACAGCCAAGCGTTTTCAATTGGAGTTAGAGATTGCCAATTACAAACAAGGTACTTTGTCAATTGAAGAATATTATTCTGGTTTTTTAAATTTATGGACAGAACACTCTGCTATTATATATGCTGTTGTTCCCAAGGAGTCTCTGTCAGCCGTTCGTGATGTTTATGATACTAGTAAACGAGACCAATTTCTCATGAAACTTCGTCCGGAATTTGAGGCCGTTCGAGGTGCTCTGCTGAATAGGAACCCTGTTCCTTCCTTAGATACCTGTATTGGTGAACTGCTCAGGGAAGAACAACGTCTTAATACTCAAGGAAACATGCTTCATGATCCCGTCCATTCTGACCCGGTGACAGTTGCATATGCTGCGCAGAATAGAGGCGTGGGCCGTGATATGCGCCAAACTCAATGCTTCTCTTGCAAACAATTTGGACACATTGCTCGTAGTTGTCCTAAGAAATTTTGCAATTACTGCAAGCAGCAGGGTCATAACATCTCTGCATGTCCTACGCGTCCTCCTCGACCGACTAAGCGTCCGGTACAGGCCTTTCATGCCACTACTAGCTCCACAGCTGGTCCTTCCACCACTGGTGTATCTAGCTCTGCTGCTGGTCCTTCCATCCCTGTTGCATCTGATGGTGGTGCTCCTCAGCCTGAATTAATTCAACAAATGGTACTATCCGCTCTTTCTGCCTTGGGTATTACTGGTATGTCTTCTTTCATTGCTTGGTTACTTGACTCTGGTGCATCGAATCACATGACGGGTTCTTCTGAACTCCTGCACAATTTACGTGCTTATATTGGTAATCAAAAATTCAAATTGCTAATGGTAGTACCCTTCCTATAACGAATGTTGGTGACATAAATTCTACTTTTAGAAATGTGCTGGTAGCACCTGGACTTGCCTCAAATTTATTGTCTGCTGGTCAGTTAGTGGATGAAGGTTGTGATGTTAATCTAACTTCGGATGGTTGTCTTGTGCAGGATCGGGTGTCAGGGAAGGTGATCGCAAAGGGGCCTAAAGTTGGAAGAGTGTTTCCACTCCAGTTTCATTCAAATCATTTATCTCTTGCTTGTAATAGTGTTTTGAATGCATGTGAGGATTGGCATAGGAAATTGGGCCATCCAAACTCTGTTGTTTTGTCTCACTTATTTAAGACTGGTGTGTTAGGTACTAAATTGATAGATTCTAGTACCTCTATTTCATGTTCTGTTTGCAAATTAGCTAAGAGTAAAACCCTTCCTTTTCCGTCTAATGCACATCGTGCTTCTACGTGTTTTGAATTGATTCATAGTGATGTTTGGGGGATTTCTCCTGTTGCTTCTCACGCTCACTACAAATATTTTGTCACCTTTATCGATGATTATAGCCGTTTTACTTGGATTTATTTTCTCAAATCTAAATCTGAAGTGTTTTCTATGTTTACGAAATTTCTGATGTATGTTGAAAATCAATTCCAAACCAATATTAGAATTCTCCGGTCTGATTCAGGTGGTGAGTATATGTCTCATGAGTTTCAGGAGTTCTTACAGCAAAAAGGTATATTGTCTCAACGATCTTGTCCCAATACCCCTCAGCAAAATGGTGTTGCAGAACGTAAAAATCGTCACTTGTTGGATGTGACACGTACCTTACTTCTCCAGGCATCCGTTCCATCCAAATTCTGGGTGGAGGCTCTTTCCACAGCTGTCTTTTTGATCAACCGTCTTCCTTCCACGGTGATTGGGTTTGATTCTCCTTACTTCCGTCTTTTTAAAACTCAGCCTGATTACAGTCGTTTACATACTTTTGGGTGTGTATGTTTTGTGCACCTCCCATCCATTGAAAGACATAAACTTGGAGCACAATCTGTCCAATGTGCATTTATGGGGTATAGTCAGTCTCATAAGGGTTTTGTGTGTTATGATGTCTCTAACCGTCGTTTTCGCATTTCTAGGAATGTGACATTTTTTGATAATCAGTCTATGTTTCCTTGCTCTTCTCTTGGTTTGAATGATATTGCTATACTTCCGAAATTTTTTGATAACACAGGACTCGTTCCCACTTCCCCTTCCGACACTGCTCCTGATCCTGATCCTGCTCCTGATCCGGCTCCTGATCCTGATCCTGCTCCTGACAGATATTTCCCAGACAGGTTTGGTTCTTCCCATACTGCTTTAACTGCTTCTCTAACTGGCACATCTATTCCTACTTGTTACTCGCAGGCTGTTAAAGATGTGTCTTAGGTCCGTGCCATGAATGAGGAACTTCAGGCCCTTCAGGACAACTTCACCTGGGATATTGTTCCTTGCCCTCCTGGTATCAAACCCATAGGCTGTAAATGGGTTTATTCTGTGAAATTGAATTCTGATGGATCTCTCAATCGGTATAAGGCTCGATTGGTTGCTTTAGGCAACAGACAGGAATATGGTATTGATTATGATGAGACCTTTGCACCGGTTGCTAAAATGACTACTGTTAGAATGGTGCTCTCTATAGCTGCTTCTAATGGGTGGTCTCTCCACCAAATGGATGTCAAGAATGCATTTCTTCACGGAGACCTGACTGAAGATATTTATATGACTCCCCCTCAGGGCCTTTTCTCTTCATCTAATGGGGTGTGCAAGCTCAAACGATCTCTATATGGTTTGAAACAGGCACCTAGAGCATGGTATGCGAAATTCCGTTCCACTCTACTTGGGTTCTCTTTTACTCGAAGTCAGTATGATCCGTCTTTGTTCATTCACCGCACATCTACGGGCATTGTTCTACTCCTTCTTTATGTTGATGATATGATCATTACGGGTTCTGATGTAGCATCCATACAGGAAGTTAAACAAAAGCTTCAAGCCTCATTTCAAATGAAAGATCTTGGTCTGTTACATTATTTTCTTGGACTCGAGGTTCATTCTACTTCTAAGGGCATATTTCTCTATCAGCACAAGTATGCCACCGACCTTATTGCTATGGCTGGCCTCGAATCCGCTAATTCTGTGAATACTCCTCTTGAAGTTAATGTTAAATACCACCGTGACGAGGGTGAACTTTTGACCGATCCGTTATTGTATCGACAGCTCGTGGGTAGTCTTAACTACTTGACCATTACACGACCAGATATTTCATTTGCTGTTCAGCAAGTAAGTCAGTTCATGCATTCTCCTCGTCATCTTCACCTAGCAGCGGTTCGTCGTATTATTCGCTACTTGAAAGGTACCTCTCAACGGGGTTTATTCTTTCCTAATGGAACCCCCCTAACGTTGAGTGCCTACAGTGATGCTGATTGGGCTGGGTGTCCCGACACTCGCCGCTCTGTCACGGGTTGGTGCATGTTTCTTGGCTCTTCGTTGATCTCTTGGAAAAGTAAGAAGCAAGCGAGAGTCTCTAAATCCTCAACCGAATCGGAGTATCGTGCTATGTCTACGGCATGCTCTGAAATACTTTGGCTTCATGGCCTTTTGGGTGAACTTGGATTTCCTCAAACCGAACCGACATCTCTCTATGCTGACAATACAAGTGCCATTCAGATTGTTGCAAATCCGGTTTTTCATGAGCGTACTAAGCATATCGAAGTTGATTGTCATGCAATTCGTGAAGCCTATGATAATCACATTATATCCATCCCTCATATCAATACTCAATTTCAAGTTGCAGACATTTTGACCAAAGCTGTTCCTTCTCCACGCCACCAGTTTCTTGTCAGCAAATTGATGCTCCTTGATGACCCGCATCAATTTGAGGGGGGATGTGAATAAAGAAAATAGGGAAGCTGTAAATAGTAGTTGTGTAGATGTATTTATATGCTTATGCTTTGGCCCACGCCCGTTAGGTTTTGTGAGACAAAGCTATTTAATCTGATTTGTAATTGTATTCAAGGACATCGAGACATAATCAATAAAACGGAACTACAGCTACTCTGTAGTCGCAGACGTAGGCAAAGTTTGGCCGAACTGCGTAAACAATATCGTGGGTATTATTTTGACATTAGCTACTCAGTGGGATGGAAGATCCTTTTGAGATCTTTATTGTAACACCTTAAATTCACAACTAGGTGAGAAAAAGTATTAACATAATCATAAACAATCAGAGTATAACTGATAAGCTCAAATTTAGTGCATTTTTAGAGACACTTTTGTATCATTTTTTAGAGCTGTTATTATTAATAATATGAATTACTAACTTAATTTGCTCTTGTTTTGCAGAAAGATAGAAAAAGATAAAAAGAATAAAAGTCCAATTTTATGCCACTCAAAGTTCAATATATATATGAGCTTAAATTAGAAAGAAAAGAAGAAGGCATCCCATGTCACAAAAATGGCCCACGGCCAATTGGAAGAGATCAGCCCAAATAATAAGGAATTGAATTATTCAACCCTAAGCAGGCATCAGCATGTATAAGAGAGAGATAGCCGCACAGCAAGAGGGGAATTATTATTTGGAGAATTAAAAGAGAGGAAAGAGCACGGCAACAGTAGACAAAGAAGAGGAGGAGAGTTTTAATAATTAGAAAGTGAGCCGCACAGGGAGGAGAAGAAATTGAATTCAAAGGAAAGAAAGAAAGGAGAACCTAGGCGTAGGCGTGAGATAACTACAGAAGCCGCACAATTGAATTAAAAGATTCAAAGGAAAGAATAGAAGAAAGTCACGCACGTACGGTACGAGAAGCAAACAGTACCGCCGGCAAATAGAGGAGAGAGTTTTGGGTACCCGTTTTTGACATCGTGAGAGAGCTCTGGAGCAGAAAAAGGAGACGAAATTTGCAGGATCAGAAATTTCTCTATTCCGGGTTATTTTTATCTCTGTAATTTATGACTCCTAATTTTATTTCATTGTTCTTGAACACTATGGATAGCTAAATCCTCTTCTAGGGTCTAGGTGGATCTTGTTTGATTAGAAACTTTTTTATGTTTTAATTTATACTTTGAGTCCCTAATTTTTATTCCAATTAATATTATCCTATTGCTTTATCACATAATTAGGATTGACAACCCTTTGCATGTTCATAATCAATTAGTTGATCAGCGACCGTACTGCAATTAGTTGGTGGACCTATAGGATAATTGAGACTATAATTAATGAATGACCAAACTTTAATTTAGTCTTCCAATCATTCAACCTTTTTGTACCTTATGCTTTCCTTCGATTTAAATTCTAGCATGACCAAACTAGGGTTAATTTAGGGAAAAGAATATTAATCGCGAATGACCAAACGGGTTAATAGCTTTAGTAAAGGGATTGGTAATTGAATAAAATAAGGGGATTCAGGTAGAATTAGACATAGAGGAATCGAAACTTGCAAGTGAAACCGTGACCCTAGGCTTCTCTCCATTGGTTAAACTTCACATTTTAATTCTTGCTATTTATTTCTTTTTATTTTAGTTTCTATAACAACCACACATTTGTTCGTCTAAATAATAATTAATCTTAAGTAGTTTGGTACTTGTTAATTAATCCCTGTGGAGACGATATCTTTTATACTACTTCTGCGAGAGAGTACACTTGCTCTAAGTGTGTCTTTGACGCAACAATAACCTGCTCATAATGATGGACCAAATAAAACTAAAGCGAATTAAAACCACTTAATAAAACTCTGAGATGAAAATTTCTCAAATACAATTCGGAATAAAGTACTCAATAGGTACATATTCGGTTAAATAAACTATAGTCCAACTACAAGACAAGGTTATAAAATACTACATGACCTGACTATAATTCAAGGATTTAAGTCCAATGATACATGAGAAGGGGAAGAAGCAAATACAACATAAAGATCACCAAAGGATCTTCCATCTAACTGAGTAGCTAAGGTCTCCACCATTTCTCCTCAATTTGCTTTGCTTTACCCTGTACATCTGAAAACACCACATAAAAATAGTGAGAATACAAATCTCAGTGAGTTCTTTCGCACCCACTCACAATTCCTCTCTCGGTGTTTTCCTTGTCTGTGACTTATCCTTGTCTGTGGCTTAGCACAATCCGAGAAATCAACTCACTCAATTTCTACGGAAACCCCAATTGGTATAGCTATACCGAATAATGCTAGGGCCCTAGCTTCGGGTTCATGACTCCCCTCCACATGGTATGCTACATGAATCTCGGGATCGTCATCCCCATTACTCGACACGAGGTGTTCATCTTATTAGTTGAACTTAGACACTTAGGTCTATTACTTGACACTTGTGTTGTTTTCTCAATCGTTAGTAAACTATACGGTTTAATAACAACGAGTACACTTGAATGTCAATCATTCCACATGAAAACTTCAGCAAATATACATAAACTTCGGAAAATTATTTGACTGACCAAACGACGACGGAATTCAACAAATGACCCTTCTACAGAAAGTTATGGATGTCTAGTTTCCGACTATGACTTTTATTTTGCAAAATAGTGGGCCAATAAGTGCAGTTTCATCAAACAATCTACTATGTCCGGGAACAGGGAACAGCTACTGTGACCTAACTTGCAACCCTCCTAAAATGATCAAGACTCACTCAAATTACATGGGACTGGATCCTAAATCGTGGGCAATTAAGTCTAGTTTTCAATAAAACAATAATCATTTACAAAGAGGTTCAAATGGAAATACCAAGCCTGAAATACTGAACCTATATCCAGATTGTTTCCTGAATTTTAACCTAACTTGTGTCACCTATAACTCGAGCTATACAACTCCAAATGCAACCAAACCAGTGCCAAATTAACAAGAATTTCAAGTGTAGTTTCTAAAAAGATTAACCAAATAATTTTTGGACCACTAGATTGTTCCCAGTTACTGTATAACCGAACCTATACCCAGAACACCCCAAACACATTATCAACCCAATTTAGAAATACACATGCTTTTAACTGAAAACAGAAGCAAATTCGTAGAACTCACCTTGATTGTCGCTTCCAACACACAAACACGCAAGAAATTTCAACGTGAAGCATCAAATTCGAACCTAAGGCACCAACACTTCTTCACTTCCCCCAAATTTAAACCCTAGTCATCAACAATCATCCAAACACAAAATCAAACTTCAATCCTTGCTCAATCTACCGTGTGAGTGATTCTAAACCTCTAGGAGCTTCCCAAACTAACACACAAACCTTGATACTCAAAATCAAACCTCACAAACTCTTCTGAACTTTGGGTAGAAAGCAAAGAGGGAAAAGTGGGTATTTTGTTGCTCTAAACTCGTAGATGATGATGAATCCGAAATCAAAGAGGGAAGAGGTGATGATTTTTGGTTAGGGTTGCTCTTCTTTTCTTCTTTCTTCCTTCTTCTCTTCTTTCTTCTCTCTTCTTTCTCTTTTCTTCTCTTCTTCGACTTCTCTCTTTCTTTCCCTCAGAGCAATGTCAAGTGGTTTCAATCCGCTTTAGTTTTAACTTGGTCCAACATTATGAGCAGGTTATACTCTGATAGGTTATGATTATGTTTATGTTTTTAGTTCACCTAGTGGTGATCTTAAGGTGTTACACCTAATACCAGTAGGAATTCCCATACAATTGGTTGAGCCATGTTTGATCAGTTCTATTGTCTTTTTTTTTTTTTACAAACAGTTCTATTGTAAAATAAAAATAAAATCTGAATAAGAAATAAGATACTTAAAACCCGTGACAGGTCCTGAAATTTCTGAATAGTGATTGTTTAGGATGGAATTTTTGTTATTTAAATAGACTGAGGTAAACTCAATATTTTTGGGCGTGATTATTTTCATTGTTTGTATCTTATGTTGCTTGATTCTAGTTATGGTATAGGATTTATGACATTAGTTTATTTTTTAAGATGCTAACATTTATTTTTGTGGCTGCATAAAATATCAAGACTTCCGTAGTAGCACACCTTGTTAAATTCACAAGATTGAATTCCTGGTTCGACTCCTGGCTACAGAAATTTGTTTTTTGTTTTGTTTTCAATGTAGGCTTTTCTTTAATTTACTTATATATAGTTATATTTTGACAAATCAACGATAGAGCATTTTTTCTACTTATGTCAGTTTTTGTGCTTTTAATTCTCCTCTTCTTTTGGACTCTTTTTAGTCCCAACTTAGGCAAAATCCTATATTTCGTATTTCCATTCAGAACTCAGCAATCATCATTTTTGCAAACAATATAACATAACCTTTGTATTTTCTTCTTTATGCTGATGGAAGGTTAAATTCTAGAGATTGATCAACTGTTTCAGATTTACGTGTGATTTAATATTTTAATATAATTTTGGTAGCTTTATTCCTTTCCCTTCAATACTTACATTTCAGATTGTTTATTTAAAATTTTACAATGACTGACATAGACTGCTACGCTTAGTGTAGGTTCCGACGAAACTCAGTTTTAAGATAAATTGTAGTTTTGAGACGCTTGATCTGTAAATATTGTTAGTCATTCACTAAGATACCTAATACCAGTAGGAATTCCCATACAATTGGTTGAGCCATGTTTGATCAATTTTATTGTCAAATTAAAATAAAATCTGAATAAAAAATTAGATACTTTAAAACCCATGACAGGTCCTATTTCCGAATAAGTGGTAGCGTCAACCAATATAACAATAAAAATTATCACAAATCAAATAACAGTAACTTTATGCGCGAGATTCATATAATGATTGTGTAGGATGGAATCTTTGTTATTTAAATAGAATGAGGTAAACTCAATACTTTTTGGCGTGATTATTTTCCTTGTTTATATCTTATGTGGCTTGATTCTAGGTATGGTATAAGTGTTATGATATTAATATATTTTTTTAGATACTAACATTTATTATTGTGGTTGCATAAATTGTCATGACTTCTGTAGTAGCACAGTTGGTTAAATTCACAAATCTGAATTCCGGATTCGACCCCCGGCTATGGAAATTTGTTGTTTTTTGTTTTTAAAATATGCATTTCTATAATTAACTTATATATAGTTATATTTTGACAAATCAAAGATAGAGCATTTTCTACTTATGTGAGTGTTTATCAATTTAGTCTCAACTATGGCAAAATCCTATATTTCGTTTTTCCATTCAGAACTCAGCAATCATCATTTTTGCAAACAATATAACAGAACCTTTGTATTTTCATCTTTGTGCTGATGGAAGGTTAAATTCTAGAGATTGATCCACTATTTCAGATTTACGTGTGATTTAATATTTTAATATCATTTCGGTATCTTTAATCCTTTCCATTCAATACTTACAATGCAGATTGTTTATATATAATTTTACAAGGATTGATATAGACTGCTACGCTTAGTGTAGGTTTCGACGAAACTCAGTTTTTAGAATAATTCTAGTTTTGAGACACTTGATCCGTAAATATTGTTAGTCATTAACTAAGATGCCTAATACCAGTAGGAATTCCCATACAATGGGTTGAGCCATGGTTGATCAATTCTGTTGTCAAATAAATAGAAAATCTGAATAAGAAATTATATACTTTAAAACCCGTGACACATCCTTGAATTTCCGAATAAGTGGTAGCGTCAACCACTAAAAAAATAAAAATTATCACAAATCAAATAAAAGTAACTTTATGAACGAGATTCATATAGTGATTGATTAGGATGGAATTTTTGTTAATTTTTGTTATTTAAATAGAGTTAAGTAAACTCAATAGTTTTCGGCGTGATTATTCTCATTGTTTATATCTTATGTGACTTGATTCTAGTTATGGTATAGGAGTTATGACATTAATATATTCTTTTAGATACTAACATTTATTATTGTGGTTGCATAAAATATCATGACTTCCGTAGTAGCGCACTTGGTTAAATTCACTAAACTGACTTCAGGGTTTGACTCCCGACTATGGAAATTTGTTTTTTGTTTTGTTTTTAGTATATGCATTTCTTTAATTAACTTATATATAGTTATATTTTGACAAATCAACGATAGAGATTGTGTTCTACTTCTGTGAGTGTTTGTCAATTTATTTCTCCTCTTCTTCGGGTCTCATTTTTAGTCCCAACTATGGCAAAATCCCATATTTCGTATTTCCATTCAGAACTCAGCAATCACCATTTTTACAAACAATATAACAGAACCTTTGTATTTTCATATTTGCGTTGATGGAAGGTTAAATTCTAGAGATTGATCCACTATATCAGATTTACGTGTGATTTAATATTTTAATAACATTTAGGTATCCTTATTACTTTCCATTCAATACTTACATTTCAGATTGTTTATTTTTAATTTTACAAGGATCAATATAGACTGCTACGCTTAGTGTAGGTTCCGACAAAACTCAGTTTTTAGAATAATTGTAGTTTTGAGACGCTTGATCCGTAAATATTGTTAGTCATTCACTAAGATGCCTAATACCAGTAGGAATTTCCATACAGTTGGAAGAGTCATCTGATCAGTTCTATTGTCTTTTTTTAGACAAACAGTTCTATTGTCAAACAAAAAGAAAATCTGAAGTAGAAATAAGATACTTAAAACCCGTAACAGGTCCAGAAATTTGCGAATAAGTGGTAGCGTCAACCAATAAAAAAAGAAAAATTATCACAAATCAAATAATAGTAACTTTATGTGCGAGATTCATATAGTGATTGTTTAGGATGGAATTTTGGTTATTTAAATAGATCGAGGTAAACTCAATATTTTTTGGGCGTGATTATTTTTTTTGTTTATATATTATGTTGCTTGATTCTAGTTATGGTATAGGATTTATGACTTTAATTTATTTTTTATGGTACAAACATTTATTATTGTGGTTGCATAAGATATCATGACTTCCGTAGTAGCACACCTGGTAAAATTCACAAGATTGAATTCTGGGTTCGACTCCCAGCTACGGAAATTAGTTTTTTTGTTTTGTTTTCAATATATGCTTTTCATTAATTTACTTATATATAGTTATATTTTGACAGATCAACGATAGAGCATTTTTTCTACTTATGTGAGTGTTTGTCAATTTAATTCTCCTCTTCTTTTGGACTCGTTTTTAGTCCCAACTAACGCAAAATCCAATATTTCGTATTTCCATTCCGAACTCAACCATCATCATTTATGCAAACAATATAATAGAACCTTTGTATATTCATCTTTGTGCTGATGAAAGGTTAAATTCTAGAGATTGATCCACTATTTTAGATTTATGTGTGATTTAATATTTTAATGTCGTTTAGGTAATTTTATTCCTTTTCTTGCAATACTTACATTTTAGACTGCTTATTTATAATTTTACAAGGATTGATATAGACTGCTACGCTTAGTGTAGGTTTCGACGAACTCGGTTTTAAGAATAATTGTAGTATTGAGACGCTTGATCCGTAAATATTGTTAGTCATTCACTAAGATGCCTAATACTTGTAGGAATTCCCATACAATTGGTTGAGCCATGTTTGATAAGTTCTATTGTCTTTTTTTTTGACAAACAGTTCTATTGTTAAATAAAAATAAAGTCTGAATAAGAAATAAGATACTTAAAACCTGTGACAGGTCCAAAAACTTACGAATATGTGGTAGTGTCAACCAATAAAAAAATAAAAATGATCACAACTCAAATAACAGTAACTTTATGTGCGAGAATCATATAGTGATTGTTTAGGATGGAATTTTTGTTATTTAAATAGAGTGAGGAAAACTCCATATTTGTGGGCGTGATTATTTTTATTTTTTATATATTATGTTGCTTGATTCTAGTTATGGTATAGGATTTATTACTTTAACTTATTTTTTATGATACAAACATTTATTATTGTGGTTGCATAAGATATCATGACTTCCGTAATAGCACACCTGGTAAAATTCACAAGATTGAATTCTTGGTTCGACTCCCAGCTACGGAAATTAGTTTTTTTGTTTTGTTTTCAATATATGCTTTTCATTAATTTACTTATATATAGTTATATTTTGACAAATCAACGATAGAGTATTTTTTCTACTTATGTGAGTGTTTGTCAATTTAATTCTCCTCTTCTTTTGGACTCGTTTTTAGTCCCAACTAACGCAAAATCCAATATTTCGTATTTCCATTCAGAACTCAGCCATCATCATTTATGCAAACAATATAATAGAACCTTTGTATATTCATCTTTGTGCTGATGAAAGGTTAAATTCTAGAGATTGATCCACTATTTTAGATTTACGTGTGATTTAATATTTTAATATCGTTTAGGTAACTTTATTCCTTTTCGATCAATACTTACATTTTAGACTGCTTATTTATAATTTTACAAGGATTGATATAGACTGCTACGCTCAGTGTAGGTTTCGACGAACTCGGTTTTAAGAATAATTGTAGTATTGAGACGCTTGATCCGTAAATATTGTTAGTCATTCACTAAGATGCCTAATACCAGTAGGAATTCCCACACAATTGGTTGAGCCATGTTTGATAAGTTGTATTGTCTTTTTTTTTGACAAACTGTTCTATTGTCAAATAAAAATAAAATCTGAATAAGAAATAAGATACTTAAAACCCGTGACAGGTCCAACAACTTACGAATATGTGGTAGTGTCAACCAATAAAAAAATAAAAATGATCACAAATCAAATAACAGTAACTTTATGTGCGACAATCATATAGTGATTGTTTAGGCTGGAATTTTTGATATTTAAATAGAGTGAGGAAAACTCAATATTTTTGGGCGTGATTATTTTTATTGTTTATATATTATGTTGCTCTATTCTAGTTATGGTATAGGATTTATGACTTTAATTTATTTTTTATGATACAAACATTTATTATTGTGGTTGCATAAGATATCATGACTTCCGTAGTAGCACACCTGGTAAAATTCACAAGATTGAATTCTGGGTTCGACTCCCAGCTACGGAAATTAGTTTTTTTGTTTTTTTTTTCAATATATGCTTTTCATTAATTTACTTATATACTAGTGGAATACCCGTGCGTTGCACGCCTGCTGTAAAATATTTTTTTTTAAAAAATTTATGGAGATTTTAAATAAAGATATATAAGTTGTTAATATAAATTATGTATTCTAAAAATACAGTACTATATAAATATATTTTTTTTAATATTCAAAAATTACTTATTTTAAGAAAACTCTTAAATAGTGTGTTCTTTTTTTAATATGTTGAATTTACGGGCATACATTTTAATAGTAGAGGTTGATGAGTAAAACATATCTCATCGAAAATAAAAATATAGTCATCTTTATTATTATTTCATCGATCTTTATCACCAATTAATAATTCATAAATTCAAAGTAAAAATGTAAATTAAATTAAATTTAAAATAAAATTTTAATTAAATAAATTCAATTTAATATAAAGTTATAAGAAGAAAATAATCAAAAAGTCTGTTCTTTATTTTTAGTTTTTATAATGATATGACAAGGAATTCATGATTTCTTAATGCCTATAACTTGTAAGAACAATATTAAAATGTACATGATTTTTCAATACCTATAGCTTTACAAATAATTGTTCTCTCTATTGCATGATTCACTAACCGATCTAAAATTATGTTTCTGCCTATTTGTCTACTTCAAAAATGTGTAGAACATGAAACCCTTTATCCTTTTTGTGCATTCTACCTTTTCTCGCGAAACTCCTCCTTTCTTCTACTTCTTGTTTTTCTTTATTAATTTGTTTGACAAAACCTCTTCCCTCACCATGCAAAATTGCCTCCCTTAAATAGTTATTTCATGCTATATTTGACTAAAACTCTACCTCTTCCACTCATTTTCTATGAATTAATGAGTTTATTGTTAATTAAAGGAATAATTCATATGAATATGAAACCCATCCATTTCAATGCATAATTGTTACATAGAAAAGAATTTTAAAGGTCAACTAATTATATTTTATTTCAAAAACAACTTAGATGAATTTAAAGGAAATACATGGTATTGTAATATTTTTAATTCATCTACGTGTTTTTAAAAATTGAAAAAAAATAATAAAAATATGTCATCTCATAAGTTTTGTGTCAATTTAATGAAATATTCATATGAATGTGAACCCACCTCTCTTTCAATGCATAATAGTTACATAAAAAATAATTTTAAAAGTCAACTAATAATTTCTTATTCGAAAATTAACTTATATTAATTTTGTTAAAAAGGGAAAAACATATGCAATATTTTTAATTCCTTTAAACTATTATAATTGGTGTTGCGCCCGAAAAATCCGGTTTGGGACTTTTCGTTTGACAACGTGGAAAAAGTTTGGAGCCGCCACCAATATTTTAATTTTAAGACCAAAACATTGAAAAAAGGTCTTTTAAACAAGGCGGATGGTCTTTTGAAAACGTAGAGATGTAGGTTCGGGGGTCGGTTAGGTACGGGCAAGGTATTAGCACCCCGCACCTCCTTTCTACCGAAAGGGAACCATTAACTTGATGTGTGGTTTGGACAAAAGTTTGAGTTTGAAAGCGGTTTATTCTACTTCTTTTCTTTTCTTTTCTTTAAGGTTTGTTTTATTGAAAACAGGAGGGAAGAAGAATATTTTTGGTTATCTTTGAAAATCAGGACAAAACAAAGAATTTTTAAGAGTGTGCTTGACGAGACAGGACCCCGCTCCTACGTACCCTCACTGGAAGAGGGATCAAAGCTACGTAGTTCTCGGTTTTTGGTTTTGAAAACGGCTTGAGCTTTCGCGAAGACCGAACAACAACAGTTAGAATGGTCTCGCTACTAACTCCTTTTGAAAACAACATCATCATTAATGACCTAAACGGCAACGGCGCGATTGGTGTTTAATGACAATTGGTTTATTTTTGAGAAATGAATAAGTTTTCGAAAATGGGGTAGAGCTTTTGCGAAGAAAGAACAACAACGGTTAGAATGGCCTCACTACTAACTCTTTTGAAAACAACATCATCATTAACAACCTAAACGGCAACGGTGCGATTAGTCGTCAATGACAATTTATTTTATTCTTGTTTTGAAAATAAAAGGGTTTTCTTTCATTAATGAATCTAGGAAAGAGGTTTTTAGAAAAAGGAAAAGAAGTAGAACACTTCAAATCAATCCATGAATGAACAAGACTCATACTTCAACAATCAAGCAATCATGAACATATTATTCATCAACCAAGTTTAAGCATGCCAATACAATCAAGGGATTCAATTGTCAAAGATGCAAAACAAAGTTCTCAAAGTAATTGTGTGTGTGCAAGAAGGATTGTATTTACCCTAATGGCTCTATGCTACAACATGCGTGTAGACTTATGTCTCCATTAGGAGGTCATACAAGTGGAGAGGAGGGCACACAATCAAGTCAAGACATTTACATGGCATCAAGAACAAGTGAATACAATTGATTGTAAACATAGAGTATTCTAAGTTAAATGATTGAATATGTAAGCAAGGATGCATGATTAGGTAAGCATGTAAGTGCATGAATGTACAAGGAATGGATGCATAGCACTTTATTTATGAATGGATGGCATACAAGGATGCATAAGAGGATGCAAGAGATATAAGCATATGAGGATGCATGAGAGTGTCACATAAACTAAGTATGAATGAAGATGCATGAATGTGAAAATGTTTTGGGTATTTTTGCAAGTTGATAAGTTGTGAAACTTTAAGTAAGAAGTTAGTGAAAAGTAAAGTAAAAATGCATGAAGTAAATGGTAATTATTTAATGAGATGGTAAAGTAAAAATGCATGAGGTAAATGGGAAGTGGTAAAATCTTTTTATGTTTTAGTAAAAAAAAATTAATGAAGTGGTAAAAACCAAAGTAGTAAAATATTTTTATGTTTTGGTAAAAAGTTAATGAATGGTAAACTAAAAAGTAAGTGAGTGGTTAAAAATAAAAAAAACACATTGACACAATTGCATTCATTTACACAAGATCAAACAACCATTTCAAGCACAAAAATAGGCACAAAATAGGCCTCTAAGGCCGAAACCACAACATGCCCAAATCATCAAATTATTTCATATCAAGATTCACAATCAACATGTAGAACAAAGCACATGACTAAACCCTAAATTTTTATGATATGCGAAATGCTAAAGTCCATAAACAACAATTTTATTTATGAAATCTAGTGCAAAATATGTAAAGATGCAAGGGAAACTAATCAAGTAGAAGAACAACTCCTTCAAGGCCAAAGACCCATCTCAAACACCCAAAGCTCCCTAAGTCCTTGTCAAAATGTTTGAAACGGATCCTCAAGGCGACAACAACAAGCAATCAAGAAGGAGTTGGGAGTAGAGGAGAGATTATGCAAGAAAAACTAAATATGAGATGCAAGGTTTCAAGGCCTACCTCAAAATCACAAAGAAATGAAGAAGGAGATGATATAGACTCAAAATGAACTTGGATCTACCCTTGAACCCACAAAGATTGCTAGCTCTTAGCAATTTGATGATGCAACCTTGAAGAGAATGGAAGGAATGATGATGATCTAGCAAGAAATGGAAGATTTGATGGTGAAAGATGAAAAGAATGAAGTGAGGGAGTGAGAGAGATTTCGTGGAAGAGAGGAAGAGGGAGAAGTTTTTGGTGTGCTAGGGTAAAAAATGAGAGTGTAGGAGAATGAGAGGCCAAAAGATCCTTAGGTGTGGGAATGAGGGAGTATTTATTGAGTTATTTTAGGTCTAGGGGCAATTGGGTCATTGGCCTTACTAAGTGCTCTAGGATTGAGTTTTAAAATTAAATGGAGGGTAAGGATTAAAGGTCACTTGGATTGAGGGTATTGAGGAAACACAAAAGGTGAGAGTGAGAGAGTGGGGGCGAAAATGAGGGAAGGGAGTGAGAGTTTTTGTAAAAAAAACTTGTCTTATTTTAGGAATAATGTGAGGCAAAAATAGGGTTAGGGGTATGATTGGGATGGAATGTTACCAAAGAGGAAAATTGGTGTTTCCTTATGAAGAGGTGAGTGTAAGTGAGTGAGGTAATTTACCAAAGAGGGCATGAATTCTTATGAGAGTGAGTGAGAATTGGTGATATGCACCAAAGGAGAAGGTTTAACGATGGTACAAGGCATATTCCTTCAAGATAAGGAATAATAGTACAATAGAAGAGTGTGGAAGAATTTTGTGAGAGGGAGAGAGAGAGAGAGGGGATTTCGAAATTGTTGGGGGGGAGAGAGAGAGAGAGAATTTCGAAATTGTGGGGAGAGAGAGAGAGATAGAGGGAAAAAAAACTTGTTTTTGGTCTTTTGTCTTATTGAGGACACTTCCCTTTTTTTTTGACTTTTTGAATTTTGGGCATGGAAGTAAAGGTGCACCTATTAAAAATGTCACATATTTTTGGGCACCATAAAATATTCCCTCTAATTATTCATGACAATAAAAAAATGTAATTTAATAATTGAGGAATATTTAATGGTCTTTTTTCATTTTTCTATGCACTAAAAATGGAAAAAATGTATTTTTAAATTATTTTGGACTAGGATTTTCTTTCTAAAGATTGTACAAAAATTATCCTTGATAGAATAAAATGTACTTTTTGTGGATGTGCATTTTTGGCGAGAAGATCATCTTTTTGCAAAAAATGACCAAAATGTCCTTTTTGACCCTAAAACCCTAATTTGCCTAAAAAGTGCATTCCAACCCTAAAGATGATTTTAAAGACCTTGGAATGACTTCTAGGACCCAAAATGCAATGCATGATGCTCTTCATTCTTCAATTTATTTATTTTTGTGGAAAATTAGGGTTTTGACCTAAGCCGGAAAAAATTAGGGTATGACAGCTGCCCCTCTTTATCTGGATTTTAACGAGGAATATGAATTGGCCGAAACATATTCCAAGGCAAAATGAAGATAAAGAATTCAGAAATTATACCGATTTTGTCTACTTAGGGAAACCCGAATTTTCCCTTTTCCACTTTCACTATCTTTCTAAGTTTTTTTTTTTTGCAAGGTGGATGAATCGTCAGCCTCCAGTAAGCCAATAAAAGCAGGAAATGAATTGGTGCCAACCCTCAGGCAGCAAAAGCAGGAAATAAAGCAGTAAAGAAAGCAGTAAAGAAGGTACCGGCTCTCAGTAAGCCGATACTGGAGACTGCCTAAAGCCTTTTAACGAACCGCGAACGATCCGAGCTTGCACTTGGGCCTGGGGAGCACGTGGGCTCAAAGGGATGGTCATGCGAGCGACCGGGGGAGGGTACTATATCAAATCTAGATCTCGATATTTCCCTAGGACTGCGCCATGTTTTAGGCTAACACAGCTATCCTCTTCGACTGGACCTATTGAGGTCAGGGGGACTTACCTGCAGCTCGAATACAAGGTGAAGTCAATCTTGCTGGGGACACGTGGGTCCAGAGGGGATTCCAAAATCCAGTTGGTTTCCTTTAGTCGGTCAATGCTTCCACACCGATCCAGGATGCCTGCTCAGGTTAGCGGACTTTTCTTCAGCTTTCTCTTGATTGATGATCAATACCATTGCACTGATCCAGGATGTCTGCTCAGGCTAGCGGACCTTTCTTCAGCTTGCTCTGATTGATGATTAGTGCCGTTGCACTGATCCAGGATGTCTGCTCAGGTTAGCGGACCTTTCTTACGCTTGCTCTGATTGATGATCAGTGCCGTTGCACTGATCCAGGATGTCTGCTCAGGTTAGCGGACCTTTCTTCAGCTTGCTCTGATTGATGATCAATGCCATTGCACTGATCCAGGATGTCTGCTCAGGTTAGCGGACCTTTCTTCAGCTTGCTCTGATTGATGATTAATGCCATTGCACTGATCTAGGATGTCTGCTCAGGCTAGCGGACCTTTCTTCAGCTTGCTCTGATTGATGATCAATGCCATTGCACTGATCCAGGATGTCTGCTCAGGTTAGCGGACCTTTCTTCAGCTTGCTCTGATTGATGATCAATGCCATTGCACTGATCCAGGATGTCTGCTCAGGTTAGCAGATGCAAGACATGGTGCATGGAATATGAATGTATGCTATGCAAAGTCCGTTATGCGAATACATGTCATGTGAGTGCATGCGATGTGATGATTTAGTGGAATGATGAATGCAATGGGATGCTATTCTTGATTCTTCGTTTCTTTTGTCAGCTTTCTTTTTTCTGACTGTTTGTTTTTTTCTTGGCTTTTCATTCTTTGATCAGCTTTCTTTTTTCTGATCGTTTGTTTTTTTCTTGCTCTTTTGCTCTTTTGGCTTATTTTTGCTGGTTCAGCCAACCCGCGACACTCATGGCATGAGACTGAGGAACCCATTGGAATTGCGGGGCTCATGGGCCGAGTGCATATTGGCTTTGACTTCGCCGTTTGAAGCAATCGTGAGTGCAATCGCTTTCTCTTGCATGATTAACTGGTTTTGGGGAATTGCTTTTTTCCGCGACCTTTAGGGACTTTGCAATAATTGTAATGCTCCATGATTTATGCACATGTTTTACAGGTCATCATCACCATCATTATAAAACGTTTATTTTGAGCATAAAGAGCAGAAAATAAAAGAGTGAACAGATATGAGAAAGTTGAACTTTATTAATGTGGAAACCGGTCGCACAAGAAGTTACGCCGATTGTTTATTACACTTGAAAGTTTAAACTATAAAAAGACACGAAAAAAGAGAGAAGTTAAATTCTGACTGTCCGTCTCTGTGGAACAGTGCTAAACATTTATGTCCTTGACCTTGATCACTCCCTCATCCAAGTCTTCAGAGGAGTTGTAAGCCTTTCTTTACTTTTCATGCCCAAGTTTTCTGACCCTAATTTTTGCCTGGATCGCCCTTTGCGGGTTTTCAATCCACCGGGTCGCTCTGATTTTGCCTAGGCCGCCCTTTCAGGTTTTCAACCTAGCGAGCTAACTCTTACTTGGCTTGTCTTTCTCTTTTTTCGTCTATTTCTTTCAGGCATAATACTTCTTCACTTGATCGGAATTGACTGGGTTCCTTAAATCCTCTCCGTCCATGTTTGTGAGTATCAGTGCTCCTCCAGAAAAGGCTTTCTTGACCACATACGGGCCGTCATAAGTGGGTGTCCATTTCCCTCGGGGATCAGTCTGGATGGGCAAGATCTTCTTAAGCACCAAATCTCCCTGCTTGAATTCACGGTGCCGGACTTTCTTGTCAAAAGCTGTTCTCATTCTCTGTTGGTACAGCTGCCCATGACACAAAGCTGCAATTCTTTTTTCCTCAATGAGGTTTAGCTGATCCAGACGAGCCTGCACCCACTCTGCTTCTTCCAGTTTAGCTTCCATGAGTACCCGTAGGGATGGTATCTCAACCTCGATTGGGAGGACCGCCTCTGACCCGTATACCAGAGAGAAAGGAGTTGCCCCAGTTGAGGTACGCACTGAAGTACGATAGCCATCCAAAGCAAAGGGAAGCATTTCATGCCAATCCTTGTATGTGACCACCATTTTTTGCACAATCTTTTTGATGTTCTTGTTAGCTGCTTCCACTGCTCCATTCATCTTGGGCCGATAGGGGGAAGAATTATGATGCTGAATTTTGAACTCTGCGCACAGGTCCTTCATCATTTTGCTATTCAGATTGCTGCCGTTATCAGTGATGATCTTGTTAGGAAGACCATAACGGCAAATCAGATCCTTCTTCACAAATTTGGCAACCAATGAACTGGTTACACTGGAGTATGAGGCAGCTTCAACCCACTTCGTGAAATAGTCAATGGCGACCAAGATGAAGCGATGCCCATTTGATGCTTTGGGTTCAATGGGACCGATGACATCCATTCCCCACATTGAAAACGGCCAGGATGCAGTCAGAACATTCAATTTGCCAGGCGGCACATGAATGTGGTCAGCGTAGATTTGGCACTTGTGGCATTTTCGGACAAAGCTGTAGCAGTCACCTTCCATCTGCAACCAGTAATAGCCCGCCCTTAAAATCTGTCTAGCCATAGTATGCGCACTGGAATGAGTTCCGAATGAGCCCTCGTGTACATCTTTCATGATTCTTTCAGCTTCTTCTTTAGCAACACACCTTAAGAGGACCATGTCATAATTCCTTTTGTAGAGAACCTCACCACTGAGGAAGAAATTCCTTGACAGTTGTAACACCCCTTTTCTAATAACCTTACTTTTTAATAAAATCAGAGTTTCTTTTTTTTTTTTTTTTTGAAAACAATTTAAGCGAGTCCCAGCATTTTCAGCACCATTTTGCTGGTTCCCAACAGCCTGAGCCATAGCCTGCAAAGCAGCAGCAAGAGCAGCGTCGTTCCTCCCAGCCATTTCAAACTATCACTGCAGCACAAACAGAAATTTAGAACTAATCTAACAATTCTATTTGTCATAAGACACTATGACAGGACGACTTGGCCGGACAGACCGAACTGCGCTGATACCACTAATGTAACACCCCTTTTCTAATAACCTTACTTTTTAATAAAATCAGAGTTCTTTTTTTTTTTTTTTGAAAACAATTTAAGCGAGTGCTACACTTACTCCATAAAAATCAAAAACTTCAACTTCCATAGTTCAATTAAAACCACAAGATACATAGCACCATAACAAGGAAAACCGTTTAGTTCACGTCAACTAACCAGCAGCGGAATAATAATTAAGTTCGAAAACAAAACCAATACATCACCAAAAATGGTCTAACAGTATAAAGACAATAACATTAAAGCATAAGACGCCCCCCGGTGCTACGTATCAGAGCATGACACTTCCTACCAAACGAAGGTATAAGGTAACCTTCACTCGTTATTAACTGCACGTTGCCGACCTAAGAAGCAACATAAAAGCAGTAGGGTGAGTCTCTTTTCATAATTAATAGCATACGGAATTAAGCACTGCATAGGAAAAGGAAACCAGGCACACCGATTCACAGCAATGGAAACAATCACATCAACATTTTATTTCCAAGCAGCACAACACAATATATGATTATGCATGAAATGCAACCCAAACTCCACAGGCACATGCATGTCGGATCCGTCACCAAATACAAATAGGCCGTAGCCTCTGCTCACCAAATAAAACTAGGCCGAAGCCTCTGCTCACCAATAATGCACATGTTTCATGAGATGCTATGGAAATGCATCACAACACACCACAATTTAATCAATTCACCATTTAATTCAGCTCACCATTTTAATTCATATTCTCACCATAGTGCATTAATCAGCTCACCAAATTTAAAATTAGGCCGAAGCCTCTGCTCACCAATCACACCAAAATATACTCGCCAATTCAACCCACCACTCACACCAACGCCAATTTCAATTAGGTCAATTTATGATTTGACACGACATAGGGAAAGTGGATAAAAATTGCCATTTGGACACTTGAACACCTCAGCCCAGAAAACCCAGTGAAATAATTTATTTTTGCATAAAATTGGAACATTTGGATAGGCACTGAAATTAGCTTCGAAACGCAGTTTGAACCGTTAAATTTGGATAACCGAGTCAAAAGTTACATTAAAAATAAAATAGGAAAAATACTTAGACATCCTGGAAACTGGCGCATGGGCGCTGGGCGCCCAGGAGCAACACGGAGCTTGGCGCATGGGCGCTGGGCGCCCAGTAGCAACACGCAGCTTGGCGCATGGGCGCTTGGCGCCCAGGAACGGCAACACGCATAGGCGCATGGCGCCCAGGAAACAGTAACGCGCATAGGCGCTCGGCGCCCAGGGAACAGCAGCGCGCATAGGCGCTTGGCGCCCAGGAAACAGCACGCGCATAGGCGCATTGCGCCCAGCACAGCAACACGGCGCCCAGGCACTAGGCGCCTAAGGCCAACATGCAAAACAACTCATTTTACTTCGAAATTGATTTTACACGAGCCAAATACTCAGAATATGAGAACCCAATAAAAATTTTGTGAAAAAATGAACAGCATTTCTGGCGCCCATGCACTAGGCGCCTAGTGAAAACACGCAACCCAACTATTTTGGTGCCCAAAATCATTTTGCACGAGCCATTTTACTTGAATATGAAAACCTGAAACCAAATTTTACAAAACAATCACCAGAACATTGGGGCCCTTGGCGCCCATGACACAAGCACCTAGCGCCAAAACTGGCAGCACAGTGACACAGAACACAGCAACACAGTGGCAACAGACACAGCAACACAGTGACACAGAAACAGCAACACAGGGGCAACAGAATTGGAAAACTGGCGCAGGCACACTGCTGGGCGCCTGGCGCCCATGACTGAGGCGCAGAACACAAAAACACAGCAACATGCATATGGCGCCCAAGGCGCCTAGGAGCTTCCAAAACCAGAAATTTTCAAATTCAATCACCAATTTAATTTCACCAAACACTCAATTATATATATATGATTCAAGTATCACCATGATTCTCAATTTTCACCAAGTAAGCACCAACAAGTCATATATTCAAACATATGACATACAATTCGCATTAGCAACAATTCAAACATCAATCATGCAATTTCAACATAGGCAAATTCATAATCAAGCATCACAATACTATAAATTAATCATCAACATCACAATTCATTCATAGAAACTATGCTAGAACCCTAGCCCTAAGCATCACCAATTCGCATAAGGTATTAAAAACAAAAAGAGGACCCCCTAACCTCTTAGAAGTCGAAATTGCTAGCAAAGCTCCAAGGAAAATGCAAGACTCCAATCACGCTCTTCCTCCTCCTTGAGTGATTCGCCCCTTTCTCTTCTTCTCCTCTTCACTTCGCACTTCTCCTCTTCTCACTCTCTCTTTTTTACGTTTCTTTTCTTTCTTTTCACACTTGAGTCAAAAATGAAAACTAACTTCTAAGACCCCTTGTGAGTCGAATTCCTTGACTAGGCAATGGGCCACGGGCCTAATTGTGGATCACGGGCCCTTGCTCGCACCACTTAATTCGTGACAACACCTCCTAATAAATAAAATAAAATAATTAAACCTTGAATTATTTAATTAAATTAAATAAATATTGTAAGCCTTAAATAACTTAATTAAATAAATAATTAAATTATTTTGGGGCGTTACAACTCTCCCCCACTTAGAATATTTCGTCCTCGAAATTACTTGAATCAAACAACTCCGGATATGCTTCCCGCATCTTCCTCTCCAGCTCCCAAGTCATACTCTCACCAGCAGCTCCTAACCACACCACTTTCACCAAAGGAATTTCTTTCCCTCTCAGAGTCTTCACTTCTCTATCTTCAATCCGCACAGGCATAGTCTCCACAGTGAGATTATCCCGCACCTCTACTTCATCCATCTGAATCACATGAGACGGGTCCGGAACATACTTTCGAAGCTGTGACACGTGAAACACGTCATGCAAGTTCGAAAGATTAGGCGGCAAAGCCACCCTATAGGCAACACTTCCCACTCTCTCCGTAATTTGATACGGACCAATGAAACAGGGAGTTAACTTCTTTGATTTCAAGGCACGCCCAACACCAGTCACCGGAGTGACTCTCAGAAACACATGATCACCTGCCTGAAACTCTAAATCCTTCCTTCTCTTATCATGATAGCTCTTTTGTCGACTCTGCGACGCTTTCATCTTTTCACGGATTAATTTTACCTTCTCAGTTGTTTCTCGCACAATTTCAGGCCCCAACACTGCACTCTCCCCAGATTCATACCAACACAACGGAATCCTACATCTCCGACCATACAACGCTTCAAACGGTGCCATTCCAATACTAGAATGAAAACTGTTATTGTAGGTGAACTCTATCAACGGAAGACGAGAATCCCACGAACCTCCCTGCTCAAGAACACATGCCCTCAACAAGTCCTCTAACGACTGAATAGTTCTCTCTGTCTGACCATCTGTCTGCGGATGATAAGCGGAGCTCAACCTCAACTTAGAACCCAAAGCTTTTTGCAAACTTTTCCAAAATTCAGATGTGAATCTTGGATCTCTATCAGATACAATACTAAGCGGAACGCCATGCAACTTCACAATTGTCTTGATGTAGATCTCTGCCAACTTTGGAACTGGATAAGTCATATTAATTGGTAAGAAATGAGCAGACTTTGATAACCTGTCCACAACCACCCATATAGCATCAAACCCTCTCACTGTATTTGGCAAACCAGTCACAAAATCCATGGATATGCTATCCCATTTCCACTCCGGAATCTCCAATGGTTGCATTAACCCCGCGGGCTTCTGATGCTCAATCTTAGACTTCTGACAAGTCAGACAAGAATACACAAACTGTGCCACATCCTTCTTCATACCAGGCCACCAGAACATTTTCTTCAAATCTTGGTACATTTTCGTAGCCCCTGGATGGATATTCAACTTGCTCCTATGGCTCTCCTCAAGAATCATTCGCTTCATCTCAGCATCATCAGGAATGCAGATCCTATCTCTGAATCTCAATACACCTTGGGAATCTAACTTGAAATCTCCATTCACAGCTTGATCATTCACAACTAACAAGTCTACCAACTTTACATTTGACTTTTGGGCTTCTCGAACACTAACCAAAAATTCATTGCCGATCTTCAACATTCCCAATCTGACACTCTGCGGTGTCACTTCACAAACCAGACTCATGTCCCGAAACTGCTCAATCAACTCTAACTCTTTCACCATCATAGCCGACATATGCAAGCTCTTCCGACTTAAAGCATTAGCCACGACATTAGCTTTGCCGGGGTGATAGTTCAAGCCGAAATCATAATCCTTCAGCAATTCTAACCAACGTCTCTGTCTCATATTCAGCTCCTTCTGATCGAACAAGTATTTCAAACTCTTATGGTCACTAAACACTTCAAATCTAGTACCATACAGATAGTGCCTCCAAATTTTCAGCACAAACACAATTGCAGCCAGCTCCAAATCATGAGTAGGGTAGTTCTTCTCATGGGTCCTCAACTGTCTGGACACATAAGCTACTACCTTACCTTCCTGCATCAACACACCTCCCAAACCCATCTTGGAAGCATCACAATATACTACAAACGGTTGATCCGGAACAGGCAAAGTCAAAACGGGCGATGTGGTCAACCTCTCCTTCAACTCATTGAAGCTCTCCTCACAGCGTGCATCCCACACAAAAGCTTTTCCCTTACATGTCAATTGAGTCAACGGAAGTGCCAACTTTGAGAAACCTTCAATAAATCTCCTGTAATAACCAGCTAATCCCAAGAAGCTTCTAATCTCTGTAACTGACTTCGGGCTCTCCCATTGCGACACAGCATCAACCTTGGCTGGGTCCACAGCTATACCATTACCAGAGATAATATGACCAAGGAAACCTACTTCATTCAGCCAGAACTCACACTTAGACAATTTTGCATACAATTTCTTTTCTTTCAACACCTCTAGCACTAACCTCAAATGTTCGGCATGTTCCTCTTCCGTTTTAGAATACACCAGAATGTCGTCAATAAACACAACCACAAACCGATCCAAATAACTATGGAAGGTATGATTCATGTACTCCATAAACACACCCGGCGCGTTGGTAACACCAAACGGCATCACAGAATACTCATAGTGCCCATATCTCGTTCTGAAAGCGGTTTTCTGAATGTCTTCATCCCTTACCTTGATCTGGTGATAACCCGACCTCAAATCGATTTTGCTAAACACCTTAGCACCTACCAACTGGTCCATCAGATCATCAATTCTGGGAAGCGGATACCTGTTCTTTATTGTCACTTTGTTCAATTGCCTATAATCGACACAAAGTCTCATACTCCCGTCCTTCTTTTTCACTAATAATACCGGGGCACCCCACGGTGACACACTTGGCCTTACAAATTTCTTCTCAAGTAGATCTTCTAATTGCTTTTTCAATTCAGACAACTCTGAGGCTGACATCCGGTACGGTGCCATAGACACAGGCCTAGTACCAGGTATAAGATCAATAGCAAACTCAACCTCCCTCTCTGGCGGGACACTTGGAATTTCATCCGGGAACACTTCAGGAAACTCACACACTACTTGCACCCTTTCAATGATCGCCTGATTCTCAGCAGACAATGACGCCATCAAAGCAAACAGATGAACTCCCTCCTTCATTACCTTATGCAAATGACCAGCAGGCAACAAAACGGATTCTTCTTCTTCGGGAGGAAAGAAACTCACAGATCTCCGGAAACAATTAATATGCACATGGTTAAATACTAACCAGTCCATACCAAGAATGACATCCAACCCTCCCAACGGCAAACAAATAAGGTCAACAAGAAAATCTCTGCCGAAGATTGACACAGGGCACTTACCACACACAAGAGAGGTAGTTACTGAACCCTTAGCTGGAGTGTCAATAACCATCTCCCTCATCATAGATGATAAAACAAGGTCCAATTTCTCAGCACATAAAGCAGCAATAAATGAGTGCGTAGCACCAGTATCAATAATAGCAATCAAAGGAATACCATTAATAAAACATGTACCTCTAATCTCATTAGTATCCTCCAATCCTGCGAGAGCAACCACTTTTCCATAGGACTTCTCTTTCTTCGGCTTAGTACACTTAGTACTAATATGACCTGCTTCCCCACAGTTGTAGCACACCACATCCCTTTTCTCACATTTCGCAGCCACATGACCTTCTTTACCGCACTGAAACACTTATTATCCGAGCAGTCAAAACTCTTATGGCCCGGCTTGCCACACCTGTAGCACACAACCTTCGCAGGGGCATCTCCCCCACTTGGTTTCTTATTATCAGCATACCTCTGCTTACCTTTACCAGCCTGAACCTCATACGGCTTACTCCGGTTCTGAAATTTACCCCTCTGATCTCCCATGACCTTGGAGTGAGCATTACTATCATCTTCATATATCCTGCAACTGTCGATCAAATCAGCGAATACCCGAATCTTCTGGTACCCTACAGCTTTCTTTATATCAGCCCTCAGTCCATTCTCAAACTTTATACATTTTGAAAATTCAGAATCAGCATCAGCATAGTGGGGATAAAACTTAGCCAATTCAGTGAACTTGGCAGCATACTCCGTCACTGACATGCTTCCTTGCTTCAGCTCAAGGAACTCTATTTCTTTCTTACCTCTCACATCTTCAGGAAAATACTTCCGTAAGAACTCTCTACGGAAAACAGCCCAAGTTATCTCCTCATTAGCAGTTTCTAATCTCTGCCTCACCTCCATCCACCAATCATTAGCTTCTTCTGCCAGCGTATGGGTACCATACCTGACCTTCTGCGCATCATTACAATCCATGACCCGAAATATCCTTTCATTCTCTTTCAGCCATGCTAGAGCACCATCTGGATTATACTTGCCCTTAAAGACGGGTGGATTCTCCCTCTGGAACGTGGCCAAACTGCGAGTCCCAGCATTTTCAGCACCATTTTGCTGGTTCCCAACAGCCTGAGCCATAGCCTGCAAAGCAGCAGCAAGAGCAGCGTCGTTCCTCCCAGCCATTTCAAACTATCACTGCAGCACAAACAGAAATTTAGAACTAATCTAACAATTCTATTTGTCATAAGACACTATGACATGACGACTTGGCCGGACAGACCGAACTGCTCTGATACCACTAATGTAACACCCCTTTTGTAATAACCTTACTTTTTAATAAAATCAGAGTTTCTTTTTTTTTTTTTTGAAAACAATTTAAGCGAGTGCTACACTTACTCCATAAAAATCAAAAACTTCAACTTCCATAGTTCAATTAAAACCACAAGATACATAGCACCATAACAAGGAAAACCGTTTAGTTCACGTCAACTAAACACAGTCACTACCAGCAGCGGAATAATAATTAAGTTCGAAAACAAAACCAATACATCACCAAAAATGGTCTAACAGTATAAAGACAATAACATTAAAGCATAAGACGCCCCCCGGTGCTACGTATCAGAGCATGAGACTTCCTACCAAACGAAGGTATAAGGTAACCTTCACTCGTTATTACCTGCACGTTGCCGACCTAAGAAGCAACATAAAAGCAGTAGGGTGAGTCTCTTTTCATAATTAATAGCATACGGAATTAAGCACTGCATAGGAAAAGGAAACCAGGCACACCGATTCACAGCAATGGAAACAATCACATCAACATTTTATTTCCAAGCAGCACAACACAATATATGATTATGCATGAAATGCAACCCAAACTCCACGGGCACATGCATGTCGGATCCGTCACCAAATACAAATAGGCCGTAGCCTCTGCTCACCAAATAAAACTAGGCCGAAGCCTCTGCTCACCAATAATGCACATGTTTCATGAGATGCTATGGAAATGCATCACAACACACCACAATTTAATCAGTTCACCATTTAATTCAGCTCACCATTTTAATTCATATTCTCACCATAGTGCATTAATCAGCTCACCAAATTTAAAATTAGGCCGAAGCCTCTGCTCACCAATCACACCAAAATATACTCGCCAATTCAACCCACCACTCACACCAACGCCAATTTCAATTAGGTCAATTTATGATTTGACACGACATAGGGAAAGTGGATAAAAATTGCCATTTGGACACTTGAACACCTCAGCCCAGAAAACCCAGTGAAATAATTTATTTTTGCATAAAATTGGAACATTTGGATAGGCACTGAAATTAGCTTCGAAACGCAGTTTGAACCGTTAAATTTGGATAACCGAGTCAAAAGTTACATTAAAAATAAAATAGGAAAAATACTTAGACATCCTGGAAACTGGCGCATGGGCGCTGGGCGCCCAGGAGCAACACGGAGCTTGGCGCATGGGCGCTGGGCGCCCAGGAGCAACACGGAGCTTGGCGCATGGGCGCTTGGCGCCCAGGAACGGCAACACGCATAGGCGCATGGTGCCCAGGAAACAGTAACGCGCATAGGCGCTCGGCGCCCAGGGAACAGCAGCGCGCATAGGCGCTTGGCGCCCAGGAAACAGCACGCGCATAGGCGCATTGCGCCCAGCACAGCAACACGGCGCCCAGGCACTAGGCGCCTAAGGCCAACATGCAAAACAACTCATTTTACTTCGAAATTGATTTTACACGAGCCAAATACTCAGAATATGAGAACCCAATAAAAATTTTGTGAAAAAATGAACAGCATTTCTGGCGCCCATGCACTAGGCGCCTAGTGAAAACACGCAACCCAACTATTTTGGTGCCCAAAATCATTTTGCACGAGCCATTTTACTTGAATATGAAAACCTGAAACCAAATTTTACAAAACAATCACCAGAACATTGGGGCCCTTGGCGCCCATGACACAAGCACCTAGCGCCAAAACTGGCAACACAGTGACACAGAACACAGCAACACAGTGGCAACAGACACAGCAACACAGTGACACAGAAACAGCAACACAGGGGCAACAGAATTGGAAAACTGGCGCAGGCACACTGCTGGGCGCCTGGCGCCCATGACTGAGGCGCAGAACACAAAAACACAGCAACATGCATATGGCGCCCAAGGCGCCTAGGAGCTTCCAAAACCAGAAATTTTCAAATTCAATCACCAATTTAATTTCACCAAACACTCAATTATATATATATGATTCAAGTATCACCATGATTCTCAATTTTCACCAAGTAAGCACCAACGAGTCATATATTCAAACATATGACATACAATTCGCATTAGCAACAATTCAAACATCAATCATGCGATTTCAACATAGGCAAATTCATAATCAAGCATCACAATACTATAAATTAATCATCAACATCACAATTCATTCATAGAAACTATGCTAGAACCCTAGCCCTAAGCATCACCAATTCGCATAAGGTATTAAAAACAAAAAGAGGACCCCCTAACCTCTTAGAAGTCGAAATTGCTAGCAAAGCTCCAAGGAAAATGCAAGACTCCAATCACGCTCTTCCTCTTCCTTGAGTGATTCGCCCCTTTCTCTTCTTCTCCTCTTCACTTCGCACTTCTCCTCTTCTCACTCTCTCTTTTTTACGTTTCTTTTCTTTCTTTTCACACTTGAGTCAAAAATGAAAACTAACTTCTAAGACCCCTTGTGAGTCGAATTCCTTGACTAGGCAATGGGCCACGGGCCTAATTGTGGATCACGGGCCCTTGCTCGCACCACTTAATTCGTGACAACACCTCCTAATAAATAAAATAAAATAATTAAACCTTGAATTATTTAATTAAATTAAATAAATATTGTAAGCCTTAAATAACTTAATTAAATAAATAATTAAATTATTTTGGGGCGTTAGAACTCTCCCCCACTTAGAATATTTCGTCCTCGAAATTACCTGAATCAAACAACTCCGGATATGCTTCCCGCATCTTCCTCTCCAGCTCCCAAGTCATACTCTCACCAGCAGCTCCTAACCACACCACTTTCACCAAAGGAATTTCTTTCCCTCTCAGAGTCTTCACTTCTCTATCTTCAATCCGCACAGGCATAGTCTCCACAGTGAGATTATCCCGCACCTCTACTTCATCCATCTGAATCACATGAGACGGGTCCGGAACATACTTTCGAAGCTGTGACACGTGAAACACGTCATGCAAGTTCGAAAGATTAGGCGGCAAAGCCACCCTATAGGCAACACTTCCCACTCTCTCCGTAATTTGATACGGACCAATGAAACGGGGAGTTAACTTCTTTGATTTCAAGGCACGCCCAACACCAGTCACCGGAGTGACTCTCAGAAACACATGATCACCTGCCTGAAACTCTAAATCCTTCCTTCTCTTATCATGATAGCTCTTTTGTCGACTCTGCGACGCTTTCATCTTTTCACGGATTAATTTTACCTTCTCAGTTGTTTCTCGCACAATTTCAGGCCCCAACACTACACTCTCCCCAGATTCATACCAACACAACGGAATCCTACATCTCCGACCATACAACGCTTCAAACGGTCCCATTCCAATACTAGAATGAAAACTGTTATTGTAGGTGAACTCTATCAACGGAAGACGAGAATCCCACGAACCTCCTTGCTAAAGAACACATGCCCTCAACAAGTCCTCTAACGACTGAATAGTTCTCTCTGTCTGACCATCTGTCTGCGGATGATAAGCGGAGCTCAACCTCAACTTAGAACCCAAAGCTTCTTGCAAACTTTTCCAAAATTCAGATGTGAATCTTGGATCTCTATCAGATACAATACTAAGCGGAACGCCATGCAACTTCACAATTGTCTTGATGTAGATCTCTACCAACTTTGGAACTGGATAAGTCATATTAATTGGTAAGAAATGAGCAAACTTTGACAACCTGTCCACAACCACCCATATAGCATCAAACCCTCTCACTGTATTTGGCAAACCAGTCACAAAATCCATGGATATGCTATCCCATTTCCACTCCGGAATCTCCAATGGTTGCATTAACCCCGCGGGCTTCTGATGCTCAATCTTAGACTTCTGACAAGTCAGACAAGAATACACAAACTGTGCCACATCCTTCTTCATACCAGGCCACCAGAACATTTTCTTCAAATCTTGGTACATTTTCGTAGCCCCTGGATGGATACTGAACTTGCTCCTATGGCTCTCCTCAAGAATCATTCGCTTCATCTCAGCATCATCAGGAATGCAGATCCTATCTCTGAATCTCAATACACCTTGGGAATCTAACTTGAAATCTCCATTCACAGCTTGATCATTCACAACTAACAAGTCTACCAACTTTACATTTGACTTTTGGGCTTCTCGAACACTAACCAAAAATTCATTGCCGATCTTCAACATTCCCAATCAGACACTCTGCGGTGTCACTTCACAAACCAGACTCATGTCCCGAAACTGCTCAATCAACTCTAACTCTTTCACCATCATAGCCGACATATGCAAGCTCTTCCGACTTAAAGCATTAGCCACGACATTAGCTTTGCCGGGGTGATAGTTCAAGCCGAAATCATAATCCTTCAGCAATTCTAACCAACGTCTCTGTCTCATATTCAGCTCCTTCTGATCGAACAAGTATTTCAAACTCTTATGGTCACTAAACACTTCAAATCTAGTACCATACAGATAGTGCCTCCAAATTTTCAGCACAAACACAATTGCAGCCAGCTCCAAATCATGAGTAGGGTAGTTCTTCTCATGGGTCCTCAACTGTCTGGACACATAAGCTACTACCTTACCTTCCTGCATCAACACACCTCCCAAACCCATCTTGGAAGCATCACAATATACTACAAACGGTTGATCCGGAACAGGCAAAGTCAAAACGGGCGATGTGGTCAACCTCTCCTTCAACTCATTGAAGCTCTCCTCACAGCGTGCATCCCACACAAAAGCTTTTCCCTTACATGTCAATTGAGTCAACGGAAGTGCCAACTTTGAGAAACCTTCAATAAATCTCCTGTAATAACCAGCTAATCCCAAGAAGCTTCTAATCTCTGTAACTGACTTCGGGCTCTCCCATTGCGACACAGCATCAACCTTGGCTGGGTCCACAGCTATACCATTACCAGAGATAATATGACCAAGGAAACCTACTTCATTCAGCCAGAACTCACACTTAGACAATTTTGCATACAATTTCTTTTCTTTCAACACCTCTAGCACTAACCTCAAATGTTCGGCATGTTCCTCTTCCGTTTTAGAATACACCAGAATGTCGTCAATAAACACAACCACAAACCGATCCAAATAACTATGGAAGGTACGATTCATGTACTCCATAAACACACCCGGCGCGTTGGTAACACCAAACGGCATCACAGAATACTCATAGTGCCCATATCTCGTTCTGAAAGCGGTTTTCTGAATGTCTTCATCCCTTACCTTGATCTGGTGATAACCCGACCTCAAATCGATTTTGCTAAACACCTTAGCACCTACCAACTGGTCCATCAGATCATCAATTCTGGGAAGCGGATACCTGTTCTTTATTGTCACTTTGTTCAATTGCCTATAATCGACACAAAGTCTCATACTCCCGTCCTTCTTTTTCACTAATAATACCGGGGCACCCCACGGTGACACACTTGGCCTTACAAATTTCTTCTCAAGTAGATCTTCTAATTGCTTTTTCAATTCAGACAACTCTGAGGCTGACATCCGGTACGGTGCCATAGACACAGGCCTAGTACCAGGTATAAGATCAATAGCAAACTCAACCTCCCTCTCTGGCGGGACACTTGGAATTTCATCCGGGAACACTTCAGGAAACTCACACACTACTTGCACCCTTTCAATGATCGCCTGATTCTCAGCAGACAATGACGCCATCAAAGCAAACAGATGAACTCCCTCCTTCATTACCTTATGCAAATGACCAGCAGGCAACAAAACGGATTCTTCTTCTTCGGGAGGAAAGAAACTCACAGATCTCCGGAAACAATTAATATGCACATGGTTAAATACTAACCAGTCCATACCAAGAATGACATCCAACCCTCCCAACGGCAAACAAATAAGGTCAACAAGAAAATCTCTGCCGAAGATTGACAGAGGGCACTTAGCACACACAAGAGAGGTAGTTACTGAACCTATAGCTGGAGTGTCAATAACCATCTCCCTCATCATAGAAGATAAAACAAGGTCCAATTTCTCAGCACATAAAGCAGCAATAAATGAGTGCGTAGCACCAGTATCAATAATAGCAATCAAAGGAATACCATTAATAAAACATGTACCTCTAATCTCATTAGTATCCTCCAATCCTGCGAGAGCAACCACTTTTCCATAGGACTTCTCTTTCTTCGGCTTAGTACACTTAGTACTAATATGACCTGCTTCCCCACAGTTGTAGCACACCACATCCCTTTTCTCACATTTCGCAGCCACATGACCTTCTTTACCGCACTGAAACACTTATTATCCGAGCAGTCAAAACTCTTATGGCCCGGCTTGCCACACCTGTAGCACACAACCTTCGCAGGGGCATCTCCCCCACTTGGTTTCTTATTATCAGCATACCTCTGCTTACCTTTACCAGCCTGAACCTCATACAGCTTACTCCGGTTCTGAAATTTACCCCTCTGATCTCCCATGACCTTGGAGTGAGCATTACTATCATCTTCATATATCCTGCAACTGTCGATCAAATCAGCGAATACCCGAATCTTTTGGTACCCTACAGCTTTCTTTATATCAGCCCTCAGTCCATTCTCAAACTTTATACATTTTGAAAATTCAGAATCAGCATCAGCATAGTGGGGATAAAACTTAGCCAATTCAGTGAACTTGGCAGCATACTCCGTCACTGACATGCTTCCTTGCTTCAGCTCAAGGAACTCTATTTCTTTCTTACCTCTCACATCTTCAGGAAAATACTTCCGTAAGAACTCTCTACGGAAAACAGCCCAAGTTATCTCCTCATTAGCAGTTTCTAATCTCTGCCTCACCTCCATCCACCAATCATCAGCTTCTTCTGCCAGCGTATGGGTACCATACCTGACCTTCTGCGCATCATTACAATCCATGACCCGAAATATCCTTTCATTCTCTTTCAGCCATGCTAGAGCACCATCTAGATTATACTTGCCCTCAAAGATGGGTGGATTCTCCCTCTGGAACGTGGCCAAACTGCGAGTCCCAGCATTTTCAGCACCATTTTGCTGGTTCCCAACAGCCTGAGCCATAGCCTGCAAAGCAGCAGCAAGAGCAGCGTCGTTCCTCCCAGCCATTTCAAACTATCACTGCAGCACAAACAGAAATTTAGAACTAATCTAACAATTCTATTTGTCATAAGACACTATGACAGGACGACTTGGCCGGACAGACCGAACTGCTCTGATACCACTAATGTAACACCCCTTTTCTAATAACCTTACTTTTTAATAAAATCAGAGTTTCTTTTTTTTTTTTTTTGAAAACAATTTAAGCGAGTGCTACACTTACTCCATAAAAATCAAAAACTTCAACTTCCATAGTTCAATTAAAACCACAAGATACATAGCACCATAACAAGGAAAACCGTTTAGTTCACGTCAACTAAACACAGTCACTACCAGCAGCGGAATAATAATTAAGTTCGAAAACAAAACCAATACATCACCAAAAATGGTCTAACAGTATAAAGACAATAACATTAAAGCATAAGACGCCCCCCGGTGCTACGTATCAGAGCATGACACTTCCTACCAAACGAAGGTATAAGGTAACCTTCACTCGTTATTACCTGCACGTTGCCGACCTAAGAAGCAACATAAAAGCAATAGGGTGAGTCTCTTTTCATAATTAATAGCATACGGAATTAAGCACTGCATAGGAAAAGGAAACCAGGCACACCGATTCACAGCAATGGAAACAATCACATCAACATTTTATTTCCAAGCAGCACAACACAATATATGATTATGCATGAAATGCAACCCAAACTCCACGGGCACATGCATGTCGGATCCGTCACCAAATACAAATAGGCCGTAGCCTCTGCTCACCAAATAAAACTAGGCCGAAGCCTCTGCTCACCAATAATGCACATGTTTCATGAGATGCTATGGAAATGCATCACAACACACCACAATTTAATCAATTCACCATTTAATTCAGCTCACCATTTTAATTCATATTGTCACCATAGTGCATTAATCAGCTCACCAAATTTAAAATTAGGCCGAAGCCTCTGCTCACCAATCACACCAAAATATACTCGCCAATTCAACCCACCACTCACACCAACGCCAATTTCAATTAGGTCAATTTATGATTTGACACGACATAGGGAAAGTGGATAAAAATTGCCATTTGGACACTTGAACACCTCAGCCCAGAAAACCCAGTGAAATAATTTATTTTTGCATAAAATTGGAACATTTGGATAGGCACTGAAATTAGCTTCGAAACGCAGTTTGAACCGTTAAATTTGGATAACCGAGTCAAAAGTTACATCAAAAATAAAATAGGAAAAATACTTAGACATCCTGGAAACTGGCGCATGGGCGCTGGGCGCCCAGGAGCAACACGGAGCTTGGCGCATGGGCGCTGGGCGCCCAGGAGCAACACGGAGCTTGGCGCATGGGCGCTTGGCGCCCAGGAACGGCAACACGCATAGGCGCATGGCGCCCAGGAAACAGTAACGCGCATAGGCGCTCGGCGCCCAGGGAACAGCAGCGCGCATAGGCGCTTGGCGCCCAGGAAACAGCACGCGCATAGGCGCATTGCGCCCAGCACAGCAACACGGCACCCAGGCACTAGGCGCCTAAGGCCAACATGCAAAACAACTCATTTTACTTCGAAATTGATTTTACACGAGCCAAATACTCAGAATATGAGAACCCAATAAAAATTTTGTGAAAAAATGAACAGCATTTCTGGCGCCCATGCACTAGGCGCCTAGTGAAAACACGCAACCCAACTATTTTGGTGCCCAAAATCATTTTGCACGAGCCATTTTACTTGAATATGAAAACCTGAAACCAAATTTTACAAAACAATCACCAGAACATTGGGGCCCTTGGCGCCCATGACACAAGCACCTAGCGCCAAAACTGGCAGCACAGTGACACAGAACACAGCAACACAGTGGCAACAGACACAGCAACACAGTGACACAGAAACAGCAACACAGGGGCAACAGAATTGGAAAACTGGCGCAGGCACACTGCTGGGCGCCTGGCGCCCATGACTGAGGCGCAGAACACAAAAACACAGCAACATGCATATGGCGCCCAAGGCGCCTAGGAGCTTCCAAAACCAGAAATTTTCAAATTCAATCACCAATTTAATTTCACCAAACACTCAATTATATATATATGATTCAAGTATCACCATGATTCTCAATTTTCACCAAGTAAGCACCAACGAGTCATATATTCAAACATATGACATACAATTCGCATTAGCAACAATTCAAACATCAATCATGCGATTTCAACATAGGCAAATTCATAATCAAGCATCACAATACTATAAATTAATCATCAACATCACAATTCATTCATAGAAACTATCCTAGAACCCTAGCCCTAAGCATCACCAATTCGCATAAGGTATTAAAAACAAAAAGAGGACCCCCTAACCTCTTAGAAGTCGAAATTGCTAGCAAAGCTCCAAGGAAAATGCAAGACTCCAATCACGCTCTTCCTCCTCCTTGAGTGATTCACCCCTTTCTCTTCTTCTCCTCTTCACTTCGCACTTCTCCTCTTCTCACTCTCTCTTTTTTACGTTTCTTTTCTTTCTTTTCACACTTGAGTCAAAAATGAAAACTAACTTCTAAGACCCCTTGTGAGTCGAATTCCTTGACTAGGCAATGGGCCACGGGCCTAATTGTGGATCACGGGCCCTTGCTCGCACCACTTAATTCGTGACAACACCTCCTAATAAATAAAATAATTAAACCTTGAATTATTTAATTAAATTAAATAAATATTGTAAGCCTTAAATAACTTAATTAAATAAATAATTAAATTATTTTGGGGCGTTACAACAGTCGCCGAAGAGTTCTCTTGTCATTTTCAGATGCCCCAGGAGGGTATTCTCTACTGATGATGTACTGTTTGATATCATGATACCAAGGCTTGTCATCCGGCTCTTCATCTATGGCTGTGCAGTAGTGATGCGCAGGTAGACTCCGGTGCTGGATTGTGACATGAGTCAAGCTTTTATCATAATTGATATTGAACATGGATGATAAAGTTGCCAATGCATCAGCTAGCTGGTTTTCGCTTCGAGGGATGTGTTTGAAAGTGATTTCGTCAAAAGACTCCATCAACTCTTGCACATAAACACAATAAGGAATCAGTTTGGGATCTCTGGTCTCCCAATCGCCTCTTACTTGATGAATAACCAGGGCTGAATCTCCATACACATCTAGCCTTTTAACTTTCCATTCTAGGGCTGCTTGAATACCCAAGATGCACGCTTCATACTCTGCTATGTTGTTTGTGACATAGAAGCTCAACCTTGCAGTGACAGGAACGAAGCGATTGTCAGGAGATATTAACATAGCATCTGCCCCATGCCCCCATACATTTGACGCACCGTCGAAGATCATTCTCCACCTTTCACTTTCTTGGGGCTTCCCCTCATCAAACAGTGCCATGATATCTTCACACTACAACATTTTGGCCCTACGGCAACGCCTAAAATTGCTACTCTTAAAAAACCGTTGCCTTAGGTAGAAATGGCAACGGTTTTATGAAACCGTTGGTGTTTTAAATTTTTTTTTATTTTTTTTTTCGGCAACGGCTAGGAACCGTTGCTTAAAGGTAAATAGCAACGGTTTTTTGTTTTTATCTTTAGCCAACGGTTTAAAACCGTTGCGTAAAGTTCAATACCAACGGTTTTTTGGTTTATCTTCAGCCAACGGTTTAAAACCGTTCCCGAATGGAAACGGCAACGGTTTTGTTACATCCACAGCCAACGGTTTAGAACCGTTCCCATATATATCAAATATTAAAAAAAACTGAAAAAATAGCGTTATATCATGGCGCGTATATTTCGCCTATTAAGTTAACCTTTCTTTTAAAAAAAAAAAACAAAAACCTACGCGTTGGCCAGAGAGAGTAAACCTAAACAAAAACAAAATCAGAGAGAGTAAACCCATCGATTCACCTTCACCAGCGATTCACCTACGCGTTGGCCAGAGAGAGTAAAACAAAACCTAAACAAAAACAAAATCAGAGAGAGTAAACCTTCACCAGCGATTCACCTTCACCTTCACCAGCGATTCACCTTCACCTAAACCTAAACAAAACCCATCGTGATTCACCCCCACCTTCACTGATTCACCTTCACCTTCACTGATTCTAACCAGCGATTCAGAGAGAGTAAAGCACCCAATACGCGTGAAGAGTTCGATTTCATCACCGCAAGGGCGTTTTTCTTCACGTCCGAACCTTCTTCTTCTTCTCTGCATATCACACTGCAAGGGCGTTTTTCTTCATTTACTGGTGAGTTCTCTTCTACTGGATTTCAATTTGAATAAACCCTAGTTAGGTTCAGATTTCAATTTCACATCATCTATTGGAATAGTTTGCGATTTCAAACCCTAGTTAATGCTTCTTTTATTGTTTTTAATATTCATTCATATATTTTAGTGTTCCAGTTAATATATACTGTACAGTTAGTATTGGAAGCATTGTATTGGAAGCATAGTTAATATATACCTCTGTTTGTCTTTTGATAATTTTCTTTCATGTTTGTAGCCTTAGTCTTAGAAAGTGAATGTTTTGTTCTAACAGCTACTTGATTTCTTCTCTGTGACAGAAAGTTATTTTAAAGGTGGAAATTAATGAAGACAAAATCAAGCAAAAAGCTACGAAAGTTATTTTGAAGGTATATATTCTGCTTGCTAGTAAACTATTCTGCTTGCTGTTAAACTATTCTGCTTGCTGGTAAACTTCTGTTGGTGATTGCATATGTTATGTCCAATTGTATGTGGGATTGATAAGTGAGTCTTCTGTTAGAATAGAAGATAAGGAGAAGTTAGTGTTAGTTAGAGACTTAGAAGATATAGGGATGGTTTTGGTGTTTGTTAGAAGTTGTAATCTGATCTAATCTAACTAACTTCAACTGAATTTCATTTATGTTAATTGATACACTGTCACGGTTTATGGGGATTGATCTGTTGTTCTTTTGTTCCTACACCACTCTTCACTTGAATCCGCTCTTGTTGATGCAAAACTACTCATTGATATGAAATGAACTTGTTTTGATGATGAGAAATTGCTTGCATTGCATTGCAACTGAAAGATGTTTACTTGTTCAGGAATATTAAACTTTAATTATATTTACTATATATATTCTAGTGACATTTTTCATGACATGTTATAGTATAATTGTAAACTTCTGCTATCAAATTACAGCAAAGTAGAATATACGAAACTAGGAGTTGTATTTCTTAGGAGAAAAAAGTGGGAAACAATCCTATTAATATTTGTGTTGTGCTTCTTGGTGATTAAAAATACTCTGAGAGCAAAGACAGAGAATTGAATTGAGTTGAATTGATTAAATTCAGTTTTCTGTTTTGATTTCAGAGAGAAGAACTTTGAGAGCGAACTGCTGTGCTGATATCTCAATTCGAGTCGGAGGCGCAATCCTCCTCAAGTTTCTTCGACATCGTTTTTCTTGAACGACAACGGTAGCTTCTCTTTCTTTCTTTTATTTTCTTTCTTCTCATTCGGTGATTGTTTACTTGTTTGATTAATTCTACGATTGAAAAAAAATCATGTCTTGGATTTCTTGCATGCTTTGTCTTGTGATTGAAGCTTTAATATTTTGAATGATGATGATCATCATGGAACTTGAATTTTCGATGAATAAACATGTCTTTGATTTCTTGCATGCTCTGTCTTGTGATTGAACGCTTTAATATTTTGAATGATGATGATGATGATCATGGAATTGGAATTTTTGATGAGTTTGAAATTATCAAATGCCAGTTTTTTTTTTTGTTTTTTAAACATGCAAATGGTGTTTTTAGATTAAAAAGAGGAACTTTATTGAGGAGCTAAGGTTTGATGAATTGGTTAAGGGGAAAAGGGGAAATGTAGGAACTTTACTGAGGAGCTAACCTTAGTATATATGTTTTTTTGTTCTGGATTATATGTATATGAGTTACCTTTGATTTCAACCAACTCCAGTCTAGCTGGTTGGGTACATTTCAGGACTGGTTGGGTACATTTCAGGGATGACTAAACTCTAAATTTGGTCCCTCAACTATTACCTTATCTCTAATTTAATCCTTAAACTATTTAAAGTGATTAAGCAGTCTCTAATGTTTCTTCCATCCATCAAATTAGTCCCTCAGTTAATGTTGGTCGGATTCATAGAGGGACTAACTTGACTACTTGGAGAAAACTTTAAGGACTTTAATCATTTAAAATTTAAAGACTAAATTAGAGAGGGGGATAGTTGAGGGACCAATTTTAGGGTTTACTTTTTCAGGGACACAGTTCTATTGGACACTATTTTCTCCATCAGAAGACTCAATCTGAGACTAAGTTCTCTGGACCTCTATTTTTTTCTGGTCATAAGACTTGAACCAAAACTTTGTTTAAGGAAATCAAGTTCTTTGTTATATTATACTACTTAGTTCCTAAAGTCCCTAGACTTGGGGCCAATATGTGTTTTCATGTAAAACCAACTTTAAACCAAACATAAGGTTAGCTATCTGACATGAAAATGACTCTGTCATGGTACATAAGGTAGGAATATCAGCTATCATTTTGTTCTTCATAGAAATTTTTTGTGATAAGAAATGAGATACCAACGTGTTGCTTTTGGTTTTTGAGTAATGTTTGTCCCATTAATATGATTTCTTTTTCTGTTTGTGTTGTGCTTCTTGGTGTATATAATGTAAGATTTATATTTTATAATTCTGATGCTGATTTATGCATTTTATTTGATTAAAAATGAGGGAAGTGATTCTGCAAGCAATTTCTGCAATGCAAGTAAACATCTAGTTCCTTTTTATACTTGATTTATGAACTCATTCAGTTTCATCATCCAGTTCACTAATAAATCTGTTATGTCACATAGCTTCTATGTTTGCAATATTCTGTTTGCAATAAATCTGTTATGTCACATAAGCTTCTATGTTTGCAATATTCTGTTTGCAATATTCTGTTTGCAATAAATCTGTTTGCAATATTCTGTTTGCAATAAATCTGTTTGCAATATTCTGTTTGCAATATTCTGTTTGATGATATTGTTTAACTTTAGTACCTTAATATGTCTCTCTGGCTGAAAGCATGGATTTTTAGTTTCAGTTTAATAATAGTTATTATTTATTTGGGGTTTGTTTGTACAGACATAAAATCAGGACGTGCATTGGTGATTGGGGAAGAAGGGTATAGGCGAAGTGAACTTCAGAAAGCTAAGGTCTCAAGGGAAGCATTGACACAGCTCTCAAAATTGGTGGAGTCTCGAGTTAGTACAAGGTTTGTATCTCTTTGAGGTTTTATTGGGATAATTTTGAAGTCATACAGTTGTCCCATTAATGTGATTTCTTTTTCTGTTTGTGTTGTGCTTCTTGGTGTATATAATCTATGATTTATATTTTTTAATTCTGATGCTGATTTATGGATTTCTATTAGATATATCTTATGATTAATCTGCTGTTAGTTGTTACTCTATTTGTGTACTGCTGTTTGCTTTCACTGCCATCTTCTCTATTATTTGTAAATCTAATCTGTATCTTGGTGAAACAAATGTAGTTAATTTATGTCACGTTAATTAAATATGAAATGAGAATGTTGTTACAAATTCTCTTCCATTTGATTTGTAGTTTCTTTAATAATTTCAATTTCACACAATGCACGTTCCCTTCTGTGATGTTCACCTGTGTTATTTTACTATATCTGTGGGACTTCTACACTTTGTGATTTTACTATTCCCGTTCCCTTCTTCAACCTTCTCATTTGTTACTATATATTCTAGTAAACTCGATGGACAAAGAGTGGATGAAATCAGCAAGAGATAGCCCAGAGTACATTCTTGGTGTTGAGTTTTTCCTAAATTATGCATACACCATAGGGAAACCCCAAGGGAAAGAGATTCTATGCCCTTGTATTGATTGTCACAATGCTTTTTGGAAAACAAGGGCAGTTGTATTTAATCATTTGGTATATTTCGGATTTGAAAGAGGATATGATGTCTGGATTCGTCATGGTGAAAAGCGTAAAGACCCCAATCGTCTCGACGGTGGCACAAATGAAGATGATGAAATTGATGATGTTGGTGGACTACTATATGAAAGATTCAGAGATGTCGCCCAAAGAGAATGTGGAGTTAATGAAGGCCCCAGTGAAGGTGCTAAAAAGTTCTATGGTCTTTTAGAAGAAGCAAAACAAGATTTGTACCCGGGTTGCAAAAACTTCTCTAAATTATCGTTCACCATTCGACTATATTTGTTAAAGTGTCTTTATGGTTGGAGCAATGCATCATCCAATGCCCTCTTAGAGCTTTTGAGAGAAGCTATGCCTCAGTTGAACATTCCTGAAACATTCAATAAAACCAGAGGCATGATAAGGGACCTAGGTCTTGATTATAAAAAGATCGATGCTTGTCCTAAAGATTGCATGTTATATTGGAAAGATCATGAGAACGACACTTCTTGCTCTGTTTGCGGTTTTCCAGGGTGGGTTGTTAATGCCGAAGGAGATTATCAAGTTGAGGAAAACAATAAAGCTCATAAAGTTCCTAATAAAGTTTTGAGACACTTTCCCTTGATTCCTCGACTTCAAAGGTTATTCATGTGCTCAAAGACAGCTGACTCATTAAGGTGGCATGAAGAAGAGCGTTCTAAAGATGGGAAGTTGAGGCATCCAGCTGATGGAGAGGCATGGAAAGACTTTGATAAGCGTCATCCTGACTTTGCTGCTGATTCACGCAACATAAGACTTGGGCTAGCTAGTGATGGATTTAATCCTTTTAAATCCATGAATCTGTCTCATAGTACTTGGCCTGTCGTATTGATACCATATAATTTCCCACCTTGGTGGTGCATGAAGGCTGAGTATTCTATGTTGTCTTTACTAATTCCTGGACCATTTTCACCAGGGAATAACATTGATGTGTACCTCCAACCACTGATTGAAGAGTTGAAGGTGTTGTGGGAGGTAGGAGTAGAAACATATGATGCCTCACTAAATCAATCTTTTCAAATGAGAGCAGCATTGTTGTGGACTATTAGCGACTTTCCTGGGCTCGCTATGTTGAGTGGGTGGAGTACTAAAGGGAAATTAGCATGTCCATGTTGTAATTATAATACTAACTCGACGTATTTGAAGCATAGTCGAAAGGTGTGTTACATGGGTCACCGTGTATTTTTGCCTATGGATCATAAATATAGATCGAATACAAGGGATTTTAATGGGACTACAGAATATGGATCTCCACCAGCTTTGTTAGAAGGAGAAGATATCTTAGAGTTGTTGGTAAACTTTAAAAATGTCTTTGGTAAGACTCAAAGAAGGCAAAATGATGGTCCATGGAAGAAAAGATCGATTTTTTTTGAATTACCATATTGGAAGCACAATTTGTTACGACATAACCTTGATGTGATGCACATAGAGAAGAATATATTTGATAACATCATTGGCACTTTGCTGGATATTCCGGGTAAGACGAGAGATCATGAAAAAGCTCGTTTTGACTTGCAAGAAATGGGCATTAGGAAGAAACTTCACCCTAAAGAGACAAATCAAGGTAAAAAACTTATTTTTGCAAAAGCATGTTTCTCCATGACACCGAATGAGAAGTCTACTTTTTGTGGTGTCTTAAAGAAAGCAAAAATGCCTGATGGTTGTGTATCAAACATTTCAAGATGTGTTCAACTGGCTGAAAGAAAAATTATTGGCTACAAGAGTCATGATGCACATTTCATCTTGCATTACTTGCTTCAAGTAGCTGTAAGAAGCACTATGTCCGACCAAGTCTCCCACCCTTTAATTCGCTTCTGTTCATTCTTTCGTTGTTTGTGTCAAAAAGTTATTGAGGTGGGGGATCTAGATATCTTGGAATCAGAGATTGCAGAAACACTTTGCCAATTGGAGACGATTTTCCCCCCTTGTTTCTTTGATGTTATGGTTCATTTGCCTATACATCTAGTGAATGAGGTAAGATTGGGAGGCCCGGTTCAATTTAGGTGGATGTATTTTCCAGAAGGATATTTAGGTAAATTGAAGAGCTATGTACGTAATAAGAGTCGTCCTGAAGGTTCTATTGCCGAGGGATACTTGGTTGAAGAATGCTTGACACTATGCTCACGATATTTGCATAATGGTGTTGAAACAAAGCATAACAGAATGACAAGGAATAGTGATAGATGTGATCCGGGTGAATTTGAAAGCTCAAACTCTTATCCGGGCGTAGGTCATCCTATTGGAGGAAAGAAAAAGGGAGGAGCCATTTCTTTGGATTCCAAGTCAAGGACTCAAATCCATCGCTACATCCTATTCAATTGCGATGAAGTTGAAGAGTTCATTAGGTAAATAAATTTACTTGTAGGTTTTAGTTACATGAAAGAGTTGCTTTACCATTATGCTAACAATGATTTTTAAATTTTAGGGAGCATGAAAATGAAACAACAAATATCAATAAAAGAAAGAGGTGGAACCAAGCGAAGAGTCAAGGGCAAGGTTTTGTTGAATGGTTCAAAACTCGTGCTTTAATGGATGATGTTTCTGACCAACTTAAGAATTTGTCTAGAGGACCAAATAGAGTTGCGCGGCGTTTTTCTGGCTATGTCATTAATGGTTATAGGTTTCACACCAAACAACGTGATGCAAGACGTAAAACCCAAAGTAGTGGTGTGACGTTGGTGTCCGTAACCCAAAGCTTTGCAACCACTAAAGATAAAAATCCTACAACAAATTCAATAAATTACTATGGATCAATCATTGAAATAATTGAAGTAGACTATTATGGTCATTTCAAGTCTGTGTTATTTAGATGCGATTGGTTTGAAGTTGAAGACGACAAGTACGGGTTGACTTGTGTTCACTTCAACAAGAGATGTTCTATGGATGACCCTTTTGTGTTAGCTTCACAAGTCCATCAATGCTTCTACATTCAAGATCCTATTGATGTGAATAGGAGCTATGTTATGAAGACTTTTCCGAGAGACTTTTTTAATATGAAAGATGAGTCTTATTCAAATGCCCAACATTTGTATCAAAGAGAGTTGTCAGATCATGCGTTAAATCTAGCTACGAGTGATGACAACTGTGAAGTTGAATTGGCTAGGAGTGACATACCACCAACCATTATTGAAAAGTCTCTACTTGTGTCAAATGAAATGGATATTGGAGATGATTCTGATGACACTTTGTTTGACTACATGGATTAGTTTACTTTTCATTAAATAATTTATTATTGTTAATATAAGGTGATATTGGAATCTATGCATTGATTATTATAATTTCTCATAAATTTTTATCACTCACACATGTGTTTAGATATTAATATAGATTGTGTGTTTCAATGGACAAGGACAATGCTTTTGCTCTTGAACAACTTAAAGCTAAATCAAGTGTGGACTTGATTCAAAAGTATAAAATCAAGGTGGAAAATGACAAAGCTTCAAAAAGAAGAAAGGGAAGCGATTCAAATCAAGGAACAAATCAACAACATATTGGAAGCACTCAACAGCAGCCTATTTGCCTCGTAAGAAGTTATTTCCAAGTTTTCTAAATCTATTGGAAGCATAGTTAATATTATAGTTAATTCCCACTGACCAAATCAATTCACAGAGTTTTCTAATAACAGAGTTTTCTTTTCCCACTGCATTGCATAGATAATATATACTGCTTTGCATTATTGATACAGAATTGCTGATAGAACAGAGTACAGAATTAATGCAATTTAGATTCAGTTAATGTAGTTGAATCAGTGTATTGATTAATATGGTGAATATCCAATAGAATTCAGTAGGAATTCTACTGTGTACAATATAAAACTGAGTATGAAGAATGATAAATGTCCAGGCGCTTACAGAGGCCTTATCTCTCCTATAGCCTAAGCCAAATTCCAGTCTACCTCTCCCCAACTAACTGCCTCAGTCTATATTCCTTCTCTATTCTCTCTCCTCACACCCTCAGCACCTGGTAGTTAACATCTCTTCTATGCTTGTTTGCTTGGCTTCTCATTCTGTCCTGTGCCTTGATCAGTTGTTCCTGCAGCTCTCTCACCATATCCTTCTTCAATAATTGAGTGAGTGGCCAAGCAAGTTTGCCATAGAACAGAGTACAGAATTAATGCAATTTAGATTCAGTTAATGTAGCTGAATCAGTGTATTTAAATACAATACCAAATTTGTCCCCACCAAACCTATCAGTATCAATTGCATAGTATAGTTAATATATAGGCAGTGCATTGCGTAGTTAATAGGCAGTGCATTGCATAGTTAATATATATTCTGATATATTAAATAGGCAGAATTAGTTAATACACAGACAGAATTAGTTAAATACACAGAATTAGTTAAATACACAGATTACGAAATATTCCTTTCATTGCATAGTTTAAAATGCATATACACAGAATACACAGAATTAGTTAAATACACAGAATTAATTAGGACAGAATAAATACATAGATTACGAAATATTCCTTCCATTGCATAGATTACGAAATACACAGAATTAGTTAAATACACAATTAATTTCTGATAAAGCATATACAGATTTGAAATGCTTGATTAAACAAATATTCCTTTCATTGCGTAGTTTAAAATGCTTGATTAAACAAATATTCCTTTCATTAGTATATACAGAATTATTAATATATATTCTGATAAAGCATGATTTGATCTATAAAGGGCACTGATAAAGGAAGGATCCAAAAGGGCCTTGGTAAATCCACAAATAGGACCCAGTCATTGACTATTGGAGGAGTTCCAATCCCAGTAAGAGGATCAACAGGGCCCAACCATCGACCAACCCAAACAAGAAAGACCACTCAAGTTTCTCACCAAAAAGACCTTGGTAAATCCACAAGTAGGGCCCAACCATCGACCAATAGAGCTGCCACTAATGGAAATCAATGTCCAAAAGAAAAGATTGAACTCCCTATTAAGAGGCAGTTAAGGTCTACCACAGATGGAAATCAAAGTCAAAAAGAAATGATTGAAGAACAATCATTGAAAAAGAAAAAGTACATCCCAAAGTGTCCATCAATGTCACTTGGTGAATTTAATGAAAAAAATCAGCAACCACACCAAGTGGAGGAATCAGAAGAAGAAAGTGATCAAGAAAGAGAAATTGAGGGGGATATCAACGGAAGTGAGGAAGTTGGGGAGCTTAATGAAAATACAAGTAAAGGTATATCATACTTATTCTTCTTACTTATTCTTGCTCATACTAATTTGTGTATTGACTCATTTGTGTTTTAATTAGAGGAAGCATCTAAAAGAAGTCGAGGGAAAACATTATGTGCGAAGATCCATACACGTTCAGCTAATGATCGAGAAGAGATTATCTTGAATGAAGTAGGACAACCCATTGGGCCAAATGCAAGGATAGTTTCCCAATTCAGTAACTTTTTGGGAACTATAGCAAGGAGTTCAGATTTTTGCCCTCTTATTTACACCAATTGGAAGGCTGTACCAGATAAAGATAAGAATATATGGACTTACGTCAATGTAATAACTTATCTTGTTCAATTTGTGTGTTTAGATGACTTTAATAAATTAGAGCTTTCTAATTAAGCTTCTTTTTTGTAGGAAAAATACAATGTACCTGAGAAAGGAAAGAGGGTCGTGTATACTATTATAGATGAAGCATGGAGGCGGCATAAGTGGGATATTAAAAAGAAACATTTTAGCCAATATAAAACCTTGCGCGAGCGGTTGAAGAATCGTCCCGATGACATACCAGAGGAACACTTTAAAGCATTGATGGAATATTGGAGCCTTAAGCCCGTTCAAGTAAGAAATAGTGATATTTGTGTTTTGTCTTACATTCATTTCTCAAATTTAATAAATTGCAATTTCCATTAATCAACTCAGGAAACCAGTCAGCAAAATGCTCAAAATATAGCTCAACAAAAATGCAGACATCGAGCTGGTCCTGTAAGCTTTGCTCGCATAAGGGAGACAATGGTAAATTAGCTTATTTCATGTTTCCTCCTAGTAAATCAATAATTCAGATTTTGCTATTGTGTTAATGAGCTTATTATCTTGGTAGTGTGCAAGTAGTGAAGATGGAGAGCCTCCTTCTCAACTTGAGTTGTTCATCGAAACACGCCAAAGTAAGAAAGGAAAGCAATTGAACGAAGAAACAAATGATACAATTGTAAGTTTTATCAAATGAATTTATTATTTGATTCATTTCAAATATAATAATGTATATCTTTAATTAAGTGTGATTGTTTTTTAAATATGGTAGATAAAACTTCAAGACTTCGTGAGTTCTGGTCATTCTCCTTCGGAAGCTTTTCAAAAGGTGGTTGGTAAAGAAAAACATGGGAGAGTACGTACCCATGGAAGAGCGGTAACACCTACTATGTTGAAGAGAAATGAAGAAGTTTTAGAAATGAAGAGAGCACATGCAAATGAGATGGAAAAATTAAGAAAAGAAAATGCCGATAAGATGAATGAACTTGAAGAGAAACTACAAGAGAAACTACAAGAGAATCAGAAGGGCATGGAGAAAAAGTTTCAGCTTCTAGTAAAGACCGTATTAGATCAAAATAACTCAGGGTTGAATGTGGAGGCTTTGGCAGCTATGTTTTCAACTCCGCCGGATGCTACTAGTGCTCCACGTTCTTCGACATCAACACATGCCCCGGAAGCTCATAGAGTAAGTATCTAACACCAGCTGTTTGAGTTATACTTTGAAAGTTATACTTTGAAAAGAAAACTGAATATGTTAGAATATGTGAGAAAACTGAATACTGTGAGAAAACTGAATACTGAATACTGTCTTGCAATACTGTGAGAAAACTGAATACTAAATACTGTCTTGCAATACTGTGAGAAAACTGAAAACTGAATACTGTGAGAAAACTGAAAACTGAATACTGTCAAGACTTCGTGGGATTGTTTTTTAAGTGTGATTGTTTCTTCTAAGGCATGATGTCTCTCCTGGTTCTAATCTTGTAATATTATAATTTTGATCAATATAAACTGATTAAACAATTTATTGAAGTCAGAATATGTTATGTCCAATTGTATGTGGGATTGGTAAACTATTCTGCTTGCTGGTAAACTTCTCTTGGTGATTGCATATGTGGATTGATAAGTAAGTCTTCTGTTAGAATAGAAGATAAGGAGAAGTTAGTGTTAGTTAGAGACTTAGTGAATACTGTGAGAAAACTGAAAACTGAATACTGTTACGAAGCCATTGCAAAAAGATTGCCTGAAAACTGAAAACTGAAACTGAAAACTGAAAACTGAAAACTGAAACTGAAAACTGTTAAACTTCTTGTTTGTTTTTTTGCCATGTGCATACTGTTACGAAGCCATTGCAAAAAGATTGCCTGAATGATAGTTGTCCTATTTGCTGACTTGGCAAAAAAAAACAAAAGCTGGATAGTTGTCCTGTTACGAAGCTGGATAGTTGTCCTGTTACGAAGCCATTGCATACTGTTACGAAGCTGGATAGTTGTCCTGTTACGAATCCATTTCTTGTTTGTTTTTTTGCCATGTGCCTGAATGAATTTTTTACTCAAGTTTTTCATCCATTTCTTGTTTGTTTTTTTATTCAACATAATTAAGAGAGAAACAAACAGATTGCCTGAATACTAAGTCTTTAAGTATTCCAAAGCTGTCCCTATATCTCAATACTAAGTCTTTAAGTATAAAGATTGCCTGAATTCTAAGTTAATCCCATTGTTTTTACATGTTTAAAAAAACAGAAGGATAAATTCTATTCTGTAACTGAAAACTGAAAATATTGCAAAAAGATTGCCTGAAAACTATAAAGATTGCAAAAAGATTGCCTGAAAACTGAAAACTGAAACTGAAAACTGAAAACTATAAAGATTGCAATTGATGATCCATATTCTTTTCCTTCAACACTTGTTTTGGTGATTTTATGGCATTAATCGAATTTTGTTACTTTTGTAGGAAAATAATGAAGGTATAAATCTTGGTCTTGATGGCTTGGACTTGGATGATGAAGAGTTTGAAGACATGTGTTGAAGACTTGAATGGCTTTATTTTGGAAATGGAACATGTTTTTTGTACTATAGCTTTTCAACACATTAATTATGTTGAAGACTTGCAAGATATTAATCTTTGTCTGTTAAATTATTACATGTTTGATATGTGATTGATAGCAATATTGTTGGCAACATTGAAGTAGCAATATAATGTTGTTGTTACATACATTAATTATGTGTTTGAAGTAGCAATATATATAGTAGAGCATTTCTCTTCAAGTCTTAATTATGTGATTGATAGCATTTTTGTATGTTAAATTGTTACACGTTTGATATGTGATTGATAGCAATGGATGTGATTGAATTAGCAATATAATTATGTGATTGAAGTAGCAAAATAAACAGGGAATGGTCAATGTTTGATGTGATTGCATTATTTGGATTTATGGCAACGGTTTGTACGTGTTGCCATAGATGGCAACGGTTCTAAAGTGTTGCCATACAACGGTTTTGGTTTCCACTTTATGGCAACGGTTTTTATGTGTTGCCATAGCATGGCAACGGTTCTAAAGTGTTGCCATATCATGGCAACGGTTTTGATTTCTACATGTTGCCATACATGGCAACGGTTTTGGTTTCCACTTTATGGCAACGGTTTCCACGTGTTGCCATACCTGGCAACGGTTTCAAAGTGTTGTCGTATCTGACAACGGTTTTCAACCGTTGCCATAGAGTGTAAACTAAAACCGTTGCGTTCCATCTATCAGTGGCAACGGTTTTCAGCTTCCGTTGCCTTTGGGGACAAATAACCGTTGCCTAAAGCTAAGACAACGCCCGAAGGTACAACGGTTTGATAACCGTTGCCGTAGCTTTTGGCAACGGTTTTATGGCTTTATGCAACGTTTCTCGACCGTTGCCGTAGGGTCAAAATGTTGTAGTGTCATCAGGAAAATCATGCTGCATTGGTTGGTAGTCTGGAATCGGCTGACATGCCAAATACGCAGCAAGTGCACTACCTTTAACTGCTTTTTGTGTGACATACAGGATATCGTATTCTGATAATTGCATCTGCCAACGGGCAATTCGACCTGTAAGAGCTGGCTTCTCAAATATGTACTTGATTGGATCCATTTTTGACGCCAACCAAGTGGTGTGACTCAGCATGTACTGCCTTAAACGGTGAGCAGCCCAAACTAGAGCACAACAAGTCTTTTCCAGCATAGAATATCTTGTCTCACAATCGGTGAACTTTTTGCTAAGATAGTATATGGCATGCTCCTTTTTCCCGGATTCATCATGCTGCCCCAACACACAGCCAATTGAATTATCTAGCACTGTAAGGTATAGGATGAGAGGCCTGCCTGACACAGGTGGCATTAAGACTGGTGGATTCTGCAAGTACACCTTGATTTTCTCAAAGGCAGCTTGACACTGGTCATTCCACTTCAACTCTTGATTTTTGCACAGCAGTTTGAAGATCGGCTCACAAGTAGCAGTCAACTGGAAGATGAATCGGGAGATGTAATTCAACCTTCCGAGGAAACCACGGACTTCTTTCTCTCTTTTGGGCACCGGCATCTCAAGGATGGCTTTTACATTGTCTGGATCCACCTCGATTCCGTTCTGGCTGACAATGAAGCCTTACAACTTCCCTGATCTCACCCCAAATGTGCACTTGGCCGGGTTTAACTTGAGTTTATATTTCCTCAACCGTTCAAAGAGCTTCTGCAGATTGACAATATGCTCCTCGTCGGTTTTAGATTTTGCGATCATGTGATCCACATAAACCTCAATCTCCTTATGCATCATGTCGTGAAACAGCGTGACCATGGCCCTTTGGTAGGTTGCACCAGCGTTCTTTAACCCGAATGGCATGACCTTGTAACAGAACGTTCCCCAAAGCGTTATGAAAGTTGTCTTTTCCATATCTTCGGGGTCCATCTTGATCTGATTATATCCCGAATATCCATCCATGAAGGAGAATAACAAGTGTTGAGCTGTACTATCCACTAAGACATCAATGTGGGGCAAAGGAAAATCGTCTTTAGGACTAGCACGATTCAGATCTCGGTAGTCAACGCACATTCTGACCTTCCCGTCCTTCTTCGGAACCGGGACAATATTGGCAACCCACTGTGGGTATTTGGCCACCACTAGGAATCCGGCGTCAAACTGCTTTTTTACCTCATCCCTAATCTTTAGGGACATCTCAGGCTTCATCCTTCTAAGTTTCTGCTTCACAGGCGGGCATTCAGGTTTGACTGGTAACTTATGCATCACAATGTCGGCATCCAACCCAGGCATATCTTGGTAGGACCATGCAAACACATCCATATAATCGTGCAACAGCTGAACCAACTTCATGAGATCCTCGTCATTCATGGCGGTACCCACTTTGACCTCCTTCTTGCTCTCAACTATACCCAAGTTGATCACTTCAGTAGATTCTCCGTGTGGCTGAATTACCCTTTCTTCCTGTTTCATTAACCTCATGAGTTCTGGAGGAGCTTCCCAGTCTTCCTCAACATCCCCCTCAGCTTGATTAATAGGGTGATCAAAGTCAAAATATGGACTGTTGGCACTGTTATTTTGGGAGACAATTGCTGTGGATCTGTATTTTGCCGAAGCGAAAAAGCAGAATGAAAGGCGAGACAAGCAAGCAAACAATAAGAAAGCGAGGAAAAGACACATGAAATGAAAAGGATTGATTTTTATTGATTGAAATTCAAAAACAACATTTTCATTAATGATGATGATTCTCAAAATAAAAACATGCTCGCCCCTAACAACTTGTCCTATGGCCTTGGGCAGAGCCACAGGGTTGCATTACAAATGATTACTTTAAATTAAAAGTCACAGGAAGATCAGCAGCCTTCCAATTCTTTAATTTTTCACTGGCACCGCAGCGTCGAACCAAACTTGCACCACCCTCTTCAGACTCAGAACCTTCCTTGATGACAGCAACTTGATTGGGATCCAACAAACCAGCACTCACAAAACTTTGACTGATGTCGCAAATTGGAATCCTCTGGGGCCATGGATCTTGGCCTTTGGACTTGGCCAACCATCTGCCCCTTCGTTCATCTGCCATTTTTCTTCTTTCTTCCTCACTTGGGGTGTATCCCAGCCCGCAACGATCCTTGTTTTCCTTCAGTTGAATGGGAGCTAGAATTCCCCGACCAAACTTTCCCAAGCCAGAACCAACCTGATATCCTTTGGCTGACATGATGTTAGCAACCATCTCCTCCTCCTTGGTTCCTATCTGGACGACACACCGATCCATCAAGTCCTGCAGGATCATCTCAAAGCTTTCACAATTCCCCACGCACGTGGAGTCAGCACACCCCTCTTCATGGCAACACCCCTTCTTAACCACCCCAACAAGGCATAACTCAGAGTAGATAACACCCAACGGGGTCTTGATCTTCTGCACATCCTTTACCAATTTCCCAACGGAACTTTCTATAGCATTGGTAGCTGGCCTCTGATGACCTGGCAATGGTTTAGTTGTTGTATTCGGACTGCTCTGCTTGAACGAGATCCACCCAGCATCTACTAGGTCTTGCACCACATGCTTGAAGGCTTTACATTCCTCCACAGTATGACTGACCCCGTTTTCGTGAAAACTGCAGGTAGCATTAGCGTTGTAACTTCTGGGAAATGGCGGCTGCAGGGCCTTCATTGGCCGAGTATTGATCAAGTTCTTGGAAGTCAAGTGATCAAACAATTCAGTGTATGTCATTGGTATTGGATCAAAACTGGTCCGTTTCTTGTACTGATAACCCTGAGCCCTGTGACTGTCACTGCCTTGCTGGGATGGCACAGGAGCAGAAAATGGAACAGTTTGTGGTGGAGGGGTACCAAAGGATGAACTTCCTCCCGAGATTACATTTGTTTCCCCTTCCTTCTTCTTCGGGAAATGGGAGTGAGGCTTCTTCTGATTGCTTGAACCACCAGAGATTCCTGCATTACTGAGGTGATTCGAAATCTTCCCACTTCGGAGACCATGCTCAAGTCTTTCCCCGAAGACTATCATATCGGAGAAGCTAGTTGAAACACTCGTAATCAGCCGGTCATAGTAAATTGCTGGCAGAGTTTCCAAGAACGTGTACACCATTTCTTTTTCAGTCAAAGGAGGTTGGACCTGGGCGGCTAGGCTTCACCATTTCTGGGCATATTCTTTGAAAGTCTCCCTTTCGCCCTTACTCATGTGTTGCAATTGCGACCTGTCCGGAGCCATGTCCATGTTGTACTTATATTGACTCATGAATGCTTCGCACAAATCTTTCCAACAATGAATTTCAGAGGATTGCAGTTTCATGTACCAATCTAGAGGAGCTCCAGCCAAACTGTTTTGAAAGCAGTAAATCAGCAGTTTGTCATCATTGGCGTAAGGACCCATTTTTCGGACAAACATCGTAACATGGCTCTCCGGACAGCCTGTTCCTCTGTATTTGTCCACTTCGGGAGCTTTGAACTTTGGTGGCAAAACCAAATCTGGGACTAAACACAGCTCACGAGCTTCCTTGGCTCTGACACCAACACCCTCCATTGCCTTTACTCTTTCTTCAAGTGCACGAATCGGGTCATTTGGCTGTGATCCCTCAAACATATGTCCTTGGGGGTGACTCCCCATACTGTAATAATACCCTCCAGGCTGAGGAACATTGTGAGGGTGTGCTGCAAGCCCCGGAGTAGGACTGGGCACAGCATGAGGACTGGGAGTTTGGATCTGCGGTCCTCCGGCAGCCCCCCGGACACGGTGGCAGTGACCTGATTAGGCGCAACCATACTGACGGGGATAGGTCCAACAGTTCGCGGCATGTACCCAGCAGGCATACCCCAAGGATATCTTTGTGAAGTGTATTGATTCGGTCCATTCATTCCTGAAGCAAAGACGGGATGACTGACCCCGGATCCCGGAGGAACTGTGGCTGATATTGGAGGAGGAACGAAAGAAGTGACACCATCTGGACCCACGACGGCGACACCTTCAGCAGCTGTCCCACTCTTTAAACTTTGCAGCATGACCATCATCTCATGCATCTGGGCCTCCATTGCCCCAACCTTATCCTTAAGCACTTGGTTCTCTTGAGCCAGCTGCTCAGGATTCAGAATTTGTACGCCCAAATCTTCATGTTCTGGATTACTTTCAGTTTCAATCTCTGGATGCCCTTGAGGATCAGCCATCAGCTTTGCTTGTAATCGGGTGAAGTATCGGTGTCGGAGAACCAGCTTGCCTCTCGCTTCTGTTGGTAGAACATTTTTATTAAGTGAAGGAGCAAATTAATGAATGCAATGTGTGCAAAGCAGATGAGTGTTGGTTTTAGTTAGTCTTATGCCGTGAACCACAACGTGTCATATCTTGCCATAGATTTAACAGTGAATTTTGATTTGTTTAGAACATAACAAGAGTGGAATCAACAAATGAAACAAACACGCCCCATACATTCAACCGGATATCTCGGGGGGTGCACTGTCTCACTTCTTAATTCCATACTGTACCTATGGCAAGATTCTTTGTCACTTTGGGATTCTCGGGAAACAAACTTTGATGAAATGCAAGGATGCATGCATGAGCTGTAAAAGCTTATGTTGGATGCAATGCGAGGATGCATGCAAAATGATGGATGATGTTTTATGCATATGCAGATTAGGGCAAAACCTTTATTGGCATTAGTTCAAGTTTTTTCTTCTTTTTTTTGAAAAAAGTGGACCGTACGTGGTTTCATATGGACAAAGTAAGAGAAAGGCTACAACGGCAGCTCGTTCTCTCTTTTTTTTGAAAAGAGTGGGCCATATGTCACTTTGCACGGACCGGCAGAAGAAAGGCTACAACGGCAGCTCTTTCTCTACTTTTTATTTGAAAAACCTCCTACTCTTTTTTGAAAACATGCCTATATTACCACGCAACACACAATTTGGTATGCCCTTCGTGTCCTACGAAGGTGGGGACCTAAGTTCTAGGACAACTCAAATGTTACTCCCATGTGGGTTCTAATCACTTCCTCACCAGGTTACCAGAGCTAATTCTTTCTCACAATAGCACCCACAACGATGGAACGCCATCTGGTGTGAGGCCTCATGAAAGAGCATACTCTGGCTGAAACTTTTGTGAGAGTCGGAAGGACAACAGTCCAATTGCCAGTCACTACTCGTTTCTACTCTCCTAAGTTTTGTCAGACCTTGGGTTTTAGGCCCCTCTCAAAGCATAGTAAGCATAAGGTGTGAGTGTGTGCAGCAAGGGCATACCGCCTAAAACTACCCACATATACCCCACCTGCAAAGGAAAACCCAGAACAGTCCAAACAATAGCAGGCAATAACATGTCGTCTACCCTAGGGTTCAATATCACAATACCAATAATCCAACCTAGGTTTCAGCAACAGTCATATGCACTGCTTACCTCAAGAAAGGGAGCGGAGAAGAAGGGATCATAATAGAATGGGAGGAAATGCATGTTTTTACCTTAAGAAAGGGAGTAGAGAATAGGGGACATGGGAATTGAGGAATGCATGAACACGACATTGTGAACAAATAGAAAAGAAGTGAAACAAAGCTTTCAACTCAATTAATTTTAAACCACACATCAAGTTAACTAGGCTTGACCCTCGTCTTTTTTTTAAAAAAAAAATGGTCCCCAGTGGAGTCGCCAGCTGTTGCTCCCGAAAAATCAGGTTTGGGACTTTTCGTTTGACAACGTGGAAAAAGTTTGGAGCCGCCACCAATATTTTAATTTTAAGACCAAAACATTGAAAAAAGGTCTTTTAAACAAGGCGGATGGTCTTTTGAAAACGTAGAGATGTAGGTTCGGGGGTCGGTTAGGTACGGGGAAGGTATTAGCACCCCGCACCTCCTTTCTACCGAAAGGGAACCATTAACTTGATGTGTGGTTTGGACAAAAGTTTGAGTTTGAAAGCGGTTTATTCTACTTCTTTTCTTTTCTTTAAGGTTTGTTTTATTGAAAATAGGAGGGAAGAAGAATATTTTTGGTTATCTTCGAAAATCAGGACAAAACAAAGATTTTTTAAGAGTGTGCTTGACGGGACAGGACCCCGCTCCTACGTACCCTCACTGGAAGAGGGATCAAAGCTACGTAGTTCTCGGTTTTTGGTTTTGAAAACGGCTTGAGCTTTCGCGAAGACCGAACAACAACGGTTAGAATGGTCTCGCTACTAACTCCTTTTGAAAACAACATCATCATTAATGACCTAAACGGCAACGGCGCGATTGGTGTTTAATGACAATTGGTTTATTTTTGAGAAATGAATAAGTTTTCGAAAATGGGGTAGAGCTTTTGCGAAGACCGAACAACAACGGTTAGAATGGCCTCACTACTAACTCTTTTGAAAACAACATCATCATTAACAACCTAAACGGCAACGGCGCGATTGGTCGTCAATGACAATTTATTTTATTTTTGTTTTGAAAATAAAAGGGTTTTCTTTTATTAATGAATCTAGGAAAGAGGTTTTTAGAAAAAGGAAAAGAAGTAGAACACTTCAAATCAATCCATGAATGAACAAGACTCATACTTCAACAATCAAGCAATCATGAACATATTATTCATCAACCAAGATTAAGCATGCCAATACAATCAAGGGATTCAATTATCAAAGATGCAAAACAAAGTTCTCAAAGTAATTGTGTGTGTGCAAGAAGGATTGTATTTACCCTAATGGCTCTATGCTACAACATGCGTGTAGACTTACGTCTCCATTAGGAGGTCATACAAGTGGAGAGGAGGCAACACAATCAAGTCAAGACATTTACATGGCATCAAGAACAAGTGAATACAATTGATTGTAAACATAGAGTATTCTAAGTTAAATGATTGAATATGTAAGCAAGGATGCATGATTAGGTAAGCATGTAAGTGCATGAATGTACAAGGAATGGATGCATAGCACTTTATTTATGAATGGATGGCATACAAGGATGCATAAGAGGATGCAAGAGATATAAGCATATGAGGATGCATGAGAGTGTCACATAAACTAAGTATGAATGAAGATGCATGAATGTGAAAATGTTTTGGGTATTTTTGCAAGTTGATAAGTTGTGAAACTTTAAGTAAGAAGTTAGTGAAAAGTAAAGTACAAATGCATGAAGTGAATGGTAATTATTTAATGAGATGGTAAAGTAAAAATGCATGAGGTAAATGGGAAGTGGTAAAATCTTTTTATGTTTTAGTAAAAACAAATTAATGAAGTGGTAAAAACCAAAGTAGTAAAATATTTTTATGTTTTGGTAAAAAGTTAATGAATGGTAAAGTAAAAAGTAAGTGAGTGGTTAAAAATAAAAAAAACACATTGACACAATTGCATTCATTTACACAAGATCACACAACCATTTCAAGCACAAAATAGGCCTCTAAGGCCGAAACCACAACATGCCCAAATCATCAAATTATTTCATGTCAAGATTCACAATCAACATGTAGAACAAAGCACATGACTAAACCCTAAATTTTTATGATATGCGAAATGCTAAAGCCCATAAACAACAATTTTATTTATGAAATCTAGTGCAAAATATGTAAAGATGCAAGGGAAACTAATCAAGTAGAAGAACAACTCCTTCAAGGCCAAGGACCCATCTCAAACACCCAAGGCTCCCTAAGTCCTTGTCAAAATGTTTGAAACGGATCCTCAAGGCGACAACAACAAGCAATCAAGAAGGAGTTGGGAGTAGAGGAGAGATTATGCAAGAAAAACTAAATATGAGATGCAAGGTTTCAAGGCTTACCTCAAAATCACAAAGAAATGAAGAAGGAGATGATATAGACTCAAAATGAACTTGGATCTACCCTTGAACCCACAAAGATTGCTAGCTCTTAGCAATTTGATGATGCAACCTTGAAGAGAATAGAAGGAATGATGATGATCTAGCAAGAAATGGAAGATTTGATGGTGAAAGATGAAAAGAATGAAGTGAGGGAGTGAGAGAGATTTCGTGGAAGAGAGGAAGAGGGAGAAGTTTTTGGTGTGCTAGGGTAAAAAATGAGAGTGTAGGAGAATGAGAGGCCAAAAGATTCTTAGGTGTGGGAATGAGGGAGTATTTATAGAGTTATTTTAGGTCTAGGGGCAATTGGGTCATTGGCCTTACTAAGTGCTCTAGGATTGAGCTTTAAAATTAAATGGAGGGTTAGGATTAAATGTCACTTGGATTGAGGGTATTGAGGAAACACAAAAGGTGAGAGTGGGGGCGAAAATGAGGGAAGGGAGTGAGAGTTTTTGTAAAAAAAACTTGTCTTATTTTAGGAATAATGTGAGACAAAAATAGGGTTAGGGGTATGATTGGGATAGAATGTTACCAAAGAGGAAAATTGGTGTTTCCTTATGAAGAGGTTAGTGTAAGTGAGTGAGGTAATTTACCATAGAGGGCATGAATCCTCATGAGAGTGAGTGAGAATTGGTGATATGCACCAAAGGAGAAGGTTTAAGGATGGTACAAGGCATATTCCTTCAAGATAAGGAATAATAGTACAATAGAAGAGTGTGGAAGAATTTTGTGAGAGGGAGAGAGAGAGGGGATTTCGAAATTGTGGGGGGGGGGGGGGAGAGAGAGAATTTCGAAATTTTAGGGAGAGAGAGAGAGAGAGAAAAAAAAACTTGTTTTTGGTCTTTTGTCTTATTGAGGACACTTCCCTTTTTTTTTGACTTTTTGAATTTTGGGCATGGAAGTGAAGGTGCACCTATTAAAAAGTGTCACATATTTTTTAGCACCATAAAATATTCCCTCTAATTATTCATGACAATAAAAAAAATGTAATTTAATAATTGAGGAATATTTAATGGTCTTTTTTCATTTTTCTATGCACTAAAAATGGAAAAAATGTATTTTTAAATTATTTTGGACTAGGATTTTCTTTCTAAAGATTGTACAAAAATTATCCTTGATAGAATAAAATGTACTTTTTGTGGATGTGCATTTTTGGCGAGAAGATCATCTTTTTGCAAAAAATGACCAAAATGTCCTTTTTGACCCTAAAACCCTAATTTGCCTAAAAAGTGCATTCCAACCCTAAAGATGATTTTAAAGACCTTGAAATGACTTCTAGGACCCAAAATGCAATGTATGATGCTCTTCATTCTTCAATTTATTTATTTTAGTAGAAAATTAGGGTTTTAACCTAAGCCGGACAAAATTAGGGTATGACAATTAGTAAATATGTTTATTCCACTAATTTAGATTTTACCAATTCTCATAATAATATAATTTCTTTGTAAATAAAGATAAAATTTCAAAAAATACGTTGAGATTTATCTATATATATATATATATATATATATATATACACACACACACACTTTTAAAATTGGTAAGAAAACAATAAGTAAAAATCACATCTCATAAATCTCATGAATTTAGAATGAATAGTAACTCATACAAAATAAGAAAATTGACTTTTAATATTTAATTGTATATTAAAAATAAAAATAAAAGCCTCATTTATATAAAAATTAGAATTAAATATAAATTTAGATAAATATAATGAGGAGTGTTAAAATCGAAGTCTTCCTTTTGTGTGAATTATAAATAAATATTAGATTACATCAAAGATTTTTTTTTTTTTAAACAAAAAGGAAAGGAGCCTCGTTAAAACCTTCTGATGCAAAACCCTCCTTAGGGATAAAAACACCAAGAAGGAAAGAGTACTCCCCCCTATTTTAAAAAATAAAAAGCAAAATTACAAAAAGCAAGGGGGGACATAAACCAAAACCCCTGCAAACAAAAATTACAAAAATTACTGTCTGAAACGAAAAGAAGGAAGACCAACCCTATTACGGTTAAAATCATCCTGAATAAAAGTGGGAATAGAATTCCACCATTGGAAGCCAGATAGGGTAGTTCCATGAGACGCAAGCTTATCAGCGCAGTGATTTCCTTCCCGAAAAATATGAGTGCAACTGAAAGTCATGGATTTTAGAAGACCCATGCAATTCAGCCAGCGGTTGCGGATACTCCAAGGCACAATTGAATGAGACGAAATGGCCATAACAGCAAGCTGAGAATCACTCTCAATCCATAAACGATGCCAACCTTTATGGAAAGCCACCTCAATGGCTACCATGATTCCAACAAGCTCAGCATGCAGAGCGTAATTTGTACCAAGAGGAAGCATGAAGCAACCCAGAGATTCAGCATTACTATCGCGAAAGATACCCCCACAAGCAGCTAAACCAGGCGAACCCCTAGCAGCGCCATCTGTATTACACTTAACCCACAAGCAAGGAGGGGACTTCCAAATAACCTCAATAATTGTCGGAGCCTTACGAGGCTTGCAATCAACCGAAAACGCTTTAAGAATCAAAAAATCCTGCATGAAGTTTGACGTGGAGCCCTCGCTGAGATTACCAGAAATGCTCACATTTGCCGTGATCAAGTTCTTCATGTGAGTGGGTAAGATCTTCTTGTTGTCAAAACGAATCTGATTCCTAGAGTGCCAAATAGCCCAAAATACATTAATAACAGCGGCGGTAACAACATCTTTCACTTGGTTGGACCAAGGGCGCTGACAAACCTCAAAAATCATCTCCGGGGAGGAAACATTAATATTAATTGAAAGCTTACCACTAAGCCAGTCCCAGAGCTTCTTAGCGAAAGAACACTCACAGAAAAGGTGCAATGATGTCTCATATTCCGCTTCACAAAGACTACACATGGAAACAGTTCCACAACCACGGTTTCTAAGCTGCTCATCTGTAGGCATACGGTTATGAAGGATACGCCAGACAAGAAGAGATTTGGAGGGAGGGATGACATTACTCCAAATATTTCTGAACCGCCTTATAGGCTGCCCAATAGGCCTATAATGAAGATAAGCAGTCTTAAAAGTAAGCATACCATCTGTAGAGTTTTTCCAAATCAGCTGATCCTGAGAGTCAAATGAAGGCAGATCTTTTTCACGAAGGAGCGAAGCCAGCTGAGGTAAGATATTAGAAAGAGATGCTGGAATACGCCAGTGACCATTCTGAATGAAGTCACAAACACGGGCTTTTAGAGAGTTCTGACGATGCTCAGGGAAATTGAGAAGATTTACCAGAGTGTCCGACATCCACGGATCTATCCAAAAGTTGATACAGTCACCTTTACCAATTTTCCATATGCAATTTTCATGGATATCGGATAAGTGAGCACGCAAAGTACCCCACAAAGACGAACTTATATGATAAGAGATCGTAGTCCTATTTCTGAAAACCCGAGATCTTAATAAGACAGCCCAACTGTTCTGGGAAATGCTGAGTTCCCAGCTAAGCTTAAGACAGGCTGCCTTATTTGTGTCTTTAAGGGATCTAATCCCGAGACCCCCCTCAGATGTTGGTTTACAAACCTTATGCCACGCCACTGTAACCACTTTACGTTGATTGACGTCACCAGACCAAATGAAATTTCTGATCCAAGAATCGACCTTATTCAACAGAGAGGTAGGCCATTTGTATATCAGGAAGCTGTACACTAACATACTTTGAACAACCGACTTGACAAGCCGCGCTCTTCCGGCAATAGAGAGGAGCGAAGCTTTCCAAGCAGATAACTTGGCTTTAATCTTGTCAGCTATAGGCATTAAATAACCAGCTTTAGGCTTACCTTTGAAAATGGGGATGCCCAGGTAGGTGAACGGCAGCTGGCCAATAGAGAAGCCCAGTAGCTCGGCAATGTGACACTGGCGTTGATTGGGAACAGCGCCCAAATGTACGGTAGATTTACTGGAGTTAACAATCTGACCAGAAGCCTCCCAATATTTGTTAAAGAAGTTGAGAAGACTATGAATATTTTTCAGCGAAGCTCTGCAAAAAATCATAATATCATCCGCATAAAGGGTATGAGATGGAACCTGAGTGCCTCTGGGACCATTAATTAACTGGAGATCCCCATAATACAGCAACTTGGAGATGCCTCTGCTCAAAACCTCCTCAGCCAAGCAGAAAAGAAGTGGGGAGAGGGGGTCCCCTTGACGCACACCCCGCTTGCAGCTAAAGTACCCAGAAGGCTTGCCATTGACTGAGATTGAAAGGTTTGCAGAATGTAAAAGAGCATTAATCCAATCACAGAATTTGCTATTAAACCCAAAAGCCTTTAGGACTCTAAGAAGGAAATTCCAATCCAGAGTATCAAAAGCTTTCTTGACGTCAACCTTGAGCGCCATATTACCACCAAAAGCCCTATTATGAAGCATATTAATGGCTTCCGAGGTTAAGCAGATGCAGTCCGATATATTTCTACCGGGGATGAAGCCACGCTGCTGAGATGAAACAATACGAGGAGCAATTTTGGAAAGACGGTCAGCAAGAACCTTAGTAATAATCTTAAACTTGTAGTTCGCAAGGGCTATAGGCCGAAACTTCTCAATACTGTCAACTCCGTTGACTTTAGGAATAAGGACTACCAAATTAGAGTTGAAGTTCGGGAGCATCCAACCCTGCTTGAAGAACTGCTGGACTGCGTTTACCGTGTCCTCCGCAATGAAGTCCCAGAATTGCTGAAAAAAGAAAGCACCAAAGCCATCCGGCCCAGGGGCACCGTTAGAATTCATAGCAAATAAAGCCTGCTTGATCTCTTCCCTATTAGGAACACTGGTGAGCGTATTGTTCTCCTCACCTGTAACAAGATTAGGGATAATCTCCTCCACCATACCGTTATCAAGACACTGGTTATTAGAGGCGAAGATATTCTCAAAATAATTAACAACATGAGATTCAATTTCATTCGGAGAAGTAAGAAGAACATCACCATGTTTTAGGGCAGTTATTTGCTTGGTAATATGTCTAATTTTGACCATCTGATGGAAAAATTTTGTGTTGCGATCACCATGTGAGTGCCAGTTAAGTCTAGATTTTTCGAGCCAAAAATCCTCTTGGGAAGCTAAAGCTTGCTGCAGCTCAAGCTGATGGACCTTTTCTTGCTCCTCTAACAACTCTGAATAGCCGTCATTATCAGTCTGGGCTTGGACGTGATCTAGGGATGCGGTCACCACCTGCACCCTCATATTAACGTCCCCAAAGACATCTTTATTCCAAGCCTTAAGCTTTAACTTAAGGTTTTTAAGCTTCTGATTGAGGACCACCATAGGGCATCCAACCACATGAGATTACCAAGCCTCCTTAATCACATTCAGGCAGTCAGGGTGACTCGCCCAAGTGCGAAGGAATTTAAAAGAAGAGGGATGCGCCCCATCTGTAGTCTGAAGATCAAGCAATAAAGGGAAATGATCAGATTTAGATTTAGTAAGAGTATAACAAGAGATACATGTGTAAAAAGTGAAGCAGGCGTCATTGCGAATTGCACGATCAAGCCTTTTCTCCGTGAATGCCCGGCCTTTACGACCATTAGACCAAGTGTACTGAACACCCCTAGTTGGAAGATGAATCACGTTATTCAAATTGGTCCAGTTTTGAAAGTTTTCACAGGCTGCTTTAGAGGGTGTTCCACTACCTCTATATTCATGGCTGCCCAGAACAGCATTCCAATCCCCAATAAAGCACCAAGGGATTTTATAAGTTTGCTGAAGAAGAGAAAGATCCTGCCAAAGAGATCTCCTGCCCAGATAGTTACAAGAAGCATAGATTGCAGAAATACCTACTGTGTCTTTATTGACCTCCACTGTAAAAGAGACTTGCTGATTTGAGCAAGCGATAACAGTAGGATTGAAATTGTCCGTACAGAGACACCAAAGATTAGGTGGTAAATTATTCCTGTCATTAGTAGCAAAGACTTTCATACCAAGGTGAGACCAATACCTGCGTGGGAAATCATCAAGAGAACACCAAGGCTCAGAGATAAAAACGAAATCAGGCTTGTTAGATGAACAAAGCTTTTTAAGAGCTAATCTTGTAGGGGGATTAGCCAGGCCCCTTGTATTCCAATATAAGCACTTCATTGAGCAAGACTGTGAGATCCTGCCCTAGAACGGGTTGTAACTGGGGTAACAACTTTCTTTTGGCGCTGTTTTTGTTTTTTCTTTTGAGACTTGGAGCGAACTATTTCAAATTTGGATCCCTCATCATTCTGGGCATTATCTTTCTCCAAGTTATCATCCTCCTCAACAACATCAGCCCAAGGCTGCTTAAGGATGTTCAAATCATCAATCACAACTTGAGCTGCTTCTTGGTCTGCAACCACGAAAGAAATAAACTATGCTAATATCCAAACTCACGTACGTTCAGAAGCCACAATAACGCAAGATCAATAGCAAGCTACCTTCTAGCACCGACCCAGCAAGAAGATCACGTGGAGGATGTCACAAATCCAACGCCAAACCTTCACGTACCTTCAGAAGCAATATGACGATACCTTCTAGCAGCTGACCCCCTTAATCTTCCCAAACGTAGCAAAAAGCAAGGACCGACCCAGCAAGAAGTAGGAGGATAATAAGTCAAACCGCAAAAGCACGTGAAGGATTCAGATCACAAGAGTCAGGATGCGAACATATCACGCAGCTAACCATCGCCCAAACTCTAGCATGAGTTTCTAATTTCGCCAAACCCTAGCAGAGTTTTTTTTCTTCAAAATGTCGTATCTCAATATTCGTGACTACTGATGAGATTACATCAAAGATAATGATAAGTATTATATATATATATATATATATATATATATATAATCACATTAAGGTACCCAAAGAAATTAAAAAGAACAACAGATAAAGGGATTCCTACACAGACAAAATCATGAGATAATAATATTTTATGTCAATCATTACACAAAATATCATTTTTTAAAATTGCACCAATTCATCAAAAAATAGAAATGGGTTGAATTTTTGTATTGTGGTTGTTATATAAAGTGGCTAAATTCCCCTTATTACGATACTTGATTTTTTCTTGATTTAATATGATACTTGAAATAACATAAACTTTTTAATTAAGGTATATTTAGTCATATTTTAAGTATTTTTTCAGAAAATAAATCATAGGTGTGTATTTGTAATGAAAAACATTAAATAGAATACTATTATGTAAGCATTAGTTTTAAGGGATGTAACACCCCGGTATTTTTATTTGGTAAAAATATCCAAGGGTACCATCCCTAGAACATCAGAGATATATTTCTTGCTTAGACACTAAATATCACTATAAATTTTCGCTGAAAATAAACCAAACTGTCTTATTTACAAACAAGACGATACGGTTCTCAGACCATAAACCATCAACAGCTATAGTATTCAGTATCATACAAGAAAGCGGAAGAAAGATATAACACTAAAAACATAATGTTGTGATACATAGATAACAAGGGAAAACATAAACTCAAGCATAAAGCTAAGTCTTCAGCCACCATCCGAGTGCCACCTACTCGTGCCTCCTGGATTTCAACTTTCCCTGTTTCTCTGTAAAACAACAACATATAAACAATGAGATACAATCTCAGTGAGTTCTACCGAGACCCCTACTAACACTCTCGGTTCATTTATGAATTCTTTTATACTCAGTAGAGACCGACTGCACCAATGCAGAACCTGGCAAACCCCTTACCAATAATAGTTCCACTATTGGCCTCGGAGCCTACATAACCACGGTACCGTTCCACCGACTACACTAATGCAGAACCCGGTGAACGTCACACAATACTTTTTAATACACCCCCGACTGCACTAATGCAGAACCCGGCGAACCCTTTACCATTAACAGTTCCGCTATTGGCCTCAGAGACTAGGGTAGGGGATCATGACTGCCCCTCCTAGTATGTTAGTAACAATACTTTTTAACACACCACCGACTGCACTAATGCAGAACCCGGCGAACCCTTTACCAATAACAGTTCCGCTATTGGCCTCAGAGCCTAGGGTAGGGGATCATGACTGCCCCTCCTAGTATGTTAGTAACATGGGTCATCACCCAACTCGATATATGTTAAATATATCTACACTCGATGACCTGTTAGTTCACCTATACTCAATGAACATCTAGTCCATCTACGTTTGACCGTTAATCGAACATAATACCTGCGTCGGGCCATTTCCTATAGTCGAAATAATGTATATATCGTGATCGTAGACCGGTTTAGACGAATAAATAATAATCATCCCGCGTCAGTTATACCATACCACGTAGGACTCATAGTCCGCTTTATTATTAATAGAACATATTCGCACGCGTATACTATTACTCGGTTTTTCGAGACAATTTCAACTTCGAAAGTATTTTATAAAACCCTTTTGAAACATACCCAAAATAATGGCATTATAGGCCTAATATCATTATAGAAGGGTTAGGAAAGGATTAGGAGAGGATTGGAGTCGATCGGGATCGTTTCGGGCAAGTTTGGAGAATTTGGACAGAACACAGCGCACGGTTCGTGCGCCCATACGCACGGGTCGTGCGCCCTGTAATGCATTTTTTTAAAACACAAACCGAAAGGGGTGCACGGTCCGTGCGCCTGGGACGCACGGGTCGTGCGCTTTTGACAGCACTGAATTTTATCCCGTTTTCGCAATTTTTGTCGTTCCGATCAATTTCGATACCTGTTCCAGTCCAGTCCCAACATAAAAACAGTCCAAACACTTATTCAAACAACAATGATCTTCAATGAAGCAATCCAAAAACCGATTGGACCTAAAACGTGATTTTCGTACAAAATACTTTTTCGACATGAATCAAATCGAAACACATTTCACAATTTATGTTTATTAAATTCGAAAACCTAAACGTGAGTAAAACTCACCCTTGAAGCGTGAGCCACGAGCGAGCCGAAATCACCGAGTAACCACACGAACGCTCCCCGCTCCGGCGACACCCAATACGCTTCCAAAGCTTTCCACTCGATCGCGAAACCTCTTTTTGACCGAAATACCGAATTCCTCAAAATCTTTCCCGAACACTATTCATCTTCTTCTTCAACCTCAAGCCACTATTCACACATAAACCCCAATTTTTGTTCCACTCACCATAACCCAACCATACTCTAATTTTTTTCACTCCAGGCTAGTACCCATGCCTCCATTTGAACTCCTTTAACCTTCAAACCGCTTTATTGAAGAAGATAGCTCCAAGACCTCTCCTTTTCCTTCTAATTTCGAAAATGGTGGATTTGTGTAGAGTGAGTTGATGATGAGGATGTTGGTACCAAATCGAAGAGGAAGTAACGCTGAACGTTTTTCGTGTTGGAAGGAAGTCGTTTTGATGAACCGAAACCTTCCTTTTTTCCTGTTCTTCCTCCTTACCCTTTCTTTTCTTTTCTCTCTTTCTCTCCTTTCTCCTCTCTGTATCTCTCTCTCGCATTCTTTCTTTATTTTCTTTCTTTCTTTTTAAAACACACACACATATATATATATATTTATTAATATATAAGTGGTAACGTGGTAAAATTACCATATTGCTCTAAATCTCTTATTTCGATTCCAAAACTTCCTTGACCCGTATTATCCGGTTAATGATCCGATGACAACTAATAAATAATTTTAGCACTCAATAAATTTACCAGTCAAGTAGTAAATTAATTTAATTGGGTTAACACCCAAATAATTCTATTAATTATTTTGTGGATGTTACATTCTCCCCAACTTGAAAGAATTTTGTCCTCAAAATTTCGTCAAGTCTTTCATCCGACTAACCGAGGATCGACATCCTCAGAAAGGTCTTAAATTGCTGGAACACAATCTTGAGTTAACGAAATGAGTGTAGAAAATCTTCTCAAGTTGTCACGTCAACTTCTAAGTACGTTCCACTACCCCCCTAGAACGCTCTAAGGTTATAGTCCGAACTCTCTTGTTACGAATCAATACGTGAAACTCATCATTCGCCTGCATAGGCTCAACACCGCGTTTGAAAACACTTCCGAAGCTTCATTCCACTTATCCTCGTTTACACCCCAACTTCGATTAATCTAAATCAACGGGTCTAATACAAGACGCTTGATAGAAATATTTGTTGAAAATGAGATCCACAAACTGGTACTTCTCGGTAGAGGTAAAAACAAACACGATTTCCTCGAAGGGTGTAATCACTTTCTCAACAAATCTTCTAAAATCCATAACAGTTTTCGTACACACCGACAATGTGACGAAAAAGTCACTTGTGAAACTTCTTGACTCGCCCCCAGATTTCGAGATAACACTTTTCAAAAGAAGATGAAATGAGGATTTACCAGAAACGTTTATCTTAAACGTAGAAATAAACCGCGGGGACAACAAATAAATTTGAACATAAGGAAAATCATCTCTGTTGTTCTCAAAACAACTATCAAAACAGAACTCAGAGCTCTTTTTCCTCTATTGCAACTTCATCACGAGGTTTTTACCAACGACGCACCCCATTCCTTTCCAAATTAGTCAATAGCGTTGAGAACTTCCCCTCAGCCTAAGTAATCCCCCTAGGATTTTCTTCCTCAATCGGATTTTATTAACCTCTTGATTCGTCCCCAAAATTAACTTTAGCATGCGGGTTTTCATAAAAATGATTTTTCAAAACTATCACGCCGCACACCAAGCTTCACTTCGGAAATTTCAGTCACTTGCAAGCAGATCCATTAATTAACCCTTTGGTGGTTATTCGCAACGTGAAAAACAGCAAGCAGTTACCTTACTCCCATATTCGTATTCACGTTTGACCTATCAAACGACATCTCATAATACAATCTCATTGTTAACCTTCACAAGGAAGAGATTATCAAACTAACACCTTGCCACTAATACATCTGCTTTACATCAATTTCCTGTGCTAAGAGAATAGAACCCCTTAATGAGCTAGAGATCTTCATATGGCTCAACACTACCCGGTTCTTCTTGATCTTGAATTCAGATTTAAGTCTCTATCAGACTCTGATAATTCCATCTCATGCATCATAAACCCGGCCAGGTGGATGGATTTCCTACTCAGTGCATCAGTTACAACACTGGCCTCTCTTGAATGCTACATCAACACGAATTTATAATCCTCCAGAAACTCAACACACTTCTCTGCCTGCTATTCAGTTCTTTCTGATCAAACAGATACCTTAAACTCTTGTGACCACTAAAGACTTCGAAACAAGACCCATATAGGTAATGTCTTCAAATCTTCGGTGCATACACGATAGTTGCCAACTCCAAATCATAAGTTGGATAATTCTCCTCATGGATCTTCAACTGTCTGGACGCATAAGTTACCACTTGATAATTCTGCATGAGATCACATCCCAAACCCTTTCGAGAAGCCTCGCTGAAAATTTGAAATTCCAATGACGGATCTGGAAGAATCGGGATTGAAGCAGAAGTCAAAATCTTCAACCCTTGAAAACATTCTTCCCAATCGGCATCCCACGTAAACGGATGACCCTTACGAGTTAACCGAGTAAGTGGAAAAACTAACTGTGAGAACCCTTGAACAAATCTCTTATAGTAACCGGCTAGACCCAAAAACTTCTGATATTTGTGACTGAGGTCGGCCGCTCCCAATTCAACACAGCTTCTATTTTTTCCTTTTGACTAACCACACCAGAGCACTCCTTAGCGAAGTACTCGGTCGAATGAATTTCTTTAACATCGACTCTTCAAGTTGAGACTCCATTTCCTTTAATTCGAAAGAAACATCCAATAAGAAACAATAGATATTGATCCCGTGCCAGGAACCAATTCTACAATAAACTCTACCTCTCGCTCTGGAGGTTCATAAGAAACTTCCTCGTGAAAGCATCCAGAAAGTTATTCACAACCTGAATGTTCGACAAATCTAAACTAGTTTCAGTGGATGCAGATAACATACTAACATGTGCTTCCGCACCTTGGAATGAAGATTGACCGTCTAAGGTGAACTAGGTAACCGCTTCAGAATTTGTCCTAGACAATTCAACTGATTCTGAAGCGAAGCTGATAGTTGATTAATACAGTCGATTGCAACATGATTTGCAGTCGTCCAATTCATACCCAAAATGGTGTCCACACTTCTCATAGGCAAACAATAAATTCTACAACGAAATTTCTGCCTCCTATGACAAGTAGACAATTCTATACAAAGATTAGGTCTGGACACGACCCCCAGCGGCAGTTAAGATGGTTATCGGCTCGGATAGCGGAGATAAGGTTAATCCCAACCGATCTACTCACGATTGAGCTATTATACAATGGGTTGCACCCGAATCGTGTAATATACTAACGGAGTTATTGAAAACTGATCTCATACCCCTCAGTAGATTGTTTGCAGTCCTAACTGTCTAAACATCCAGAATGTTGATTCGTCCTTGCCTTAGAGCTGCTTGTAACTCCTTGGAACTCTTCCTTACAGGGCACTCTTTACCATAGTGACCCTCTACATTACTATAATAGCACCGATTAGATCTTCGCTTGCAATCACCACTGTGAGGCTTTCCACAGTCAGAACATCTCCTGACCTTTGAAGAATCAAAGAATTGCATCTGCTTTTCCTTTGATGAAATTATCTTAGGACTTTGCATTCGGAGTTGATAATTCAACTACCTTCTTTCCTTTCCCATGCTCCTTATGAGATCATCCTCGGCGACATAGACTGATTGCACTCAACATAATTGGTAATAGTATAAGAACTGAAACCCTAAGTCATAAGAGTACTAAGGCCCCTCTTATACTTCTGCATTCTCCATTCGTCATCCGGAGCTTACTTTACCACTTGGTAAAACGGAGACAGCTTCTCAAACTTAGCGGTGTATTCTTCCACCATCGTGTCACCTTTCCTGAGGATGCACCGGTTGGAAATTTCGGTCTTGGTCGAGGACTGCGTCTTGGTCATCCTGTCATAATTCCGCTTATGATGCACTAAGTATTAAGTTGATCAGGCTCAATGTCTCTTAGCATCACAAGTGTAATTACAACAATGACTCACAAGGAATCGACTCAACCCTAAACTAAGTCCGACTAGGTCGAACTGCTCTGATACCAACTGTAACACCCCGGTATTTTTATTTGGTAAAAATACCCAAGGGTACCATCCCTAGAACATCAGAGATATATTTCCTGCTTAGACACTGAATATCACTATAAATTTTCGCTGAAAATAAACCAAACTGTCTTATTTACAAACAAGACTATACGGTTCTCAGACCATAAACCATCAGCAGCTATAGTATTCAGTATCATACAAGAAAGCGGAAGAAAGATATAACACTAAAAACATAATGTTGTGATACATAGATAACAAGGGAAAACATAAACTCAAGCATAAAGCTAAGTCTTCAGCCACCATCCGAGTGCCACCTACTCGTGCCTCCTGGATTTCCACTTTCCCTGTTTCTCTGTAAAACAACAACATATAAACAATGAGCTAGATACAATCTCAGTGAGTTCTACCGAGACCCCTACTAACACTCTCGGTTCATTTATGAATTCTTTTATACTCAGTAGAGACCGACTGCACCAATGCAGAACCCGGCAAACCCCTTACCAATAATAGTTCCACTATTGGCCTCGGAGCCTACATAACCACGGTACCGTACCACCGACTACACTAATGCAGAACCCGGTGAACGTCACACAATACTTTTTAACACACCCCCGACTGCACTAATGCAGAACCCGGCGAACCCTTTACCAATAACAGTTCCGCTATTGGCCTCAGAGCCTAGGGTAGGGGATCATGACTGCCCCTCCTAGTATGTTAGTAACAATACTTTTTAACACACCACCGACTGCACTAATGCAGAACCCGACGAACCCTTTACCAATAACAGTTCCGCTATTGGCCTCAGAGCCTAGGGTAGGGGATCATGACTGCCCCTCCTAGTATGTTAGTAACATGGGTCGTCACCCAACTCGATATATGTTAAATATATCTACACTCGATGACCTGTTAGTTCACCTATACTCAATGAACATCTAGTCCATCTACGTTTGACCGTTAATCGAACATAATACCCGCATCGGGCCATTTCCTATAGTCGATATAATGTATATATCATGAATCGTAGACCGGTTTAGACGAATAAATAATAATCATCCCGCGTCAGTTATACCATACCACGTAGGACTCATAGTCCGCTTTGTTAATAATAGAACATATTCGCACGCGTATACTATTATTCGGTTTTTCGAGACAATTTCAACTTCGAAAGTATTTTAGAAAACCCTTTTGAAACATACCTAAAATAATGGCATTATAGGCCTAATATCATTATAGAAGGGTTAGGAAAGGATTAGGAGAGGATTGGAGTCGATCGGGATCGTTTCGGGCAAGTTTGGAGAATTTGGACAGAACACAGCGCACGGTTCGTGCGCCCTGTAATGCATTTTTTTAAAACACAAACCGAAAGGGGCGCACGGTCCGTGCGCCTGGGACGCACGGGTCGTGCGCTTTTGACAGCACTGAATTTTATCCCGTTTTCGCAATTTTTGTCGTTCCGATCAATTTCGATACCTATTCCAGTCCAGTCCCAACATAAAAACAGTCCAAACACTTATTCAAACAACAATGATCTTCAATCAAGCAATCCAAAAACCGATTGGACCTAAAACGTGATTTTCGTACAAAATACTTTTTCGACACGAATCAAACCGAAACACATTTCACAATTTATGTTTATTAAATTCGAAAATCTAAACGTGAGTAAAACTCACCCTTGAAGCGTGAGCCACGAGCGAGCCGAAATCACCGAGTAACCACACGAACGCTCCCCGCTCCGGCGACACCCAATCCGCTTCCAAAGCTTTCCACTCGATCGCGAAACCTCTTTTTGACCGAAATACCGAATTCCTCGAAATCTTTCCCGAACACTATTCATCTTCTTCTTCAACCTCAAGCCACTATTCACACATAAACCCCAATTTTTGTTCCACTCACCATATCCCAACCAAACTCTAATTTTTTACACTCCAAGCTAGTACCCAAGCCTCCATTTGAACTCCTTTAACCTTCAAACCGCTTTATTGAAGAAGATAGCTCCAAGACCTCTCCTTTTCCTTCTAATTTCGAAAATGGTGGATTTGTGTAGAGTGAGTTGATGATGAGGATGTTGGTACCAAATCGAAGAGGAAGTAACGCTGAACGTTTTTCGTGTTGGAAGGAAGTCGTTTTGATGAACCGAAACCTTCCCTTTTTCCTCTTCTTCCTCCTTACCCTTTCTTTTCTTTTCTCTCTTTCTCTCCTTTCTCCTCTCTGTATCTCTCTCTCGCATTCTTTCTTTCTTTTCTTTCTTTCTTTTTAAAACACACACACACATATATATATATATTTATATATTTATTAATATATAAGTGGTAACGTGGTAAAATTACCATATTTTGATCTAAATCTCTTATTTCGATTCCAAAACTTCATTGACCCTTATTATCCGGTTAATGATCCGATGACAACCAATAAATAATTTTAGCACTCAATAAATTTACCAGTCAAGTACTAAATTAATTTAATTGGGTTAACACCCAAATAATTCTATTAATTATTTTGCGGATGTTACAAGGGAGCTGTGTACTTCACAAATGCATCAAAATGCACTATATTATTGTGAGATTAATTAGCACATACTTTTTATTTGAGTGAATTTTGCAACTTACATAAATATGATAATAGTTGAAGAAAATGATGTTTTTCTTGTGTCTTCCATTTTTGTGATGATATAGAGAGGAAGTGTAACACCCCGATAAATTCTAACATATAGAATCACCGAAATGCACTAAATGGCATACATCAGAGTAACTTCCTGTTATTGAAATATTGAACACAACTAAAACTTTCGACAATACATATCAAATGGTTCTCTGAACCTCATACACTTCCTGAAAATGCTTAAGTTTCAAAACTTAAGACTTGTACATAATCCTGGTGTTCAATACTCAAAACATAAAGTAGCGGAAACGATTTTACAACTTAAACAATGAAAGTTATTCAATCGGTGACATAACTAAATAAAAATACAAAGGGCTAAGCGGAAATCCAATTTCCAATAGTTTCCTGAGTCGCACTGTAACGCCCCAAAAATGAGTCCAATGAACCAAAAATGAGTGACATGCACCAAGGATTGAGAGAGTTTCCTCCTATTCTTTTCTTCCTCACTCTCATGGTTCCTTCTCCCTCTTTTCTCTCTAGTCTCTCTCTTTTCTTCTTTTGATTTCCAGCAAAATGAATTCTGATTGTTTAGTATGGTAAGGCTTCAGCTGAGATTCACTAAAAGGGCGAAATGACCATAATGCCCCTATGTCCAAATTTTGCTTAAACTTCCTTAATTTCTTCTTAAGTCAATTTTAATCAAACAATACTTATACAGTAATCACATATTGCATATAGTTATGTTCTGTGGAGGATGGTTTAGCCGAAACTCATTCATGTGTGGAAAAGACGAAAATACCCTTGTGCTCCTATTTGCTTAAAATCCCAATTAACTCACCATATCATAATTAATCAATAATGCTAATTAATCATCTAGACCTCTTGCTAATTTAAATAATTTAAATTAGCGAAATTGGGGATGTTACAATCACCCCAGCTTTTAAAAATTTTGTCCTCAAAATTGACAAAACGTACCTCATTCGAAAAGATAGGGATATTTCACCCGCATGTTCTCCTCTACTTCCCATGTCGCTTCGTCGGGTGAAGTACCGTCCCAAAGCACCTTGACAATATGAATTGATCTAGTCCGGAGCATTTTCTCGCCACGTTCGATGATCCTGATTGGAGTAGGCTGATAAGATAAATCCGGTCTGATGTCAATCGCCTCATAACTTAATGGTTGATTCGGATCATGAATATACTTCCTTAACTACGATACATGAAACACATCATGTAATCTGGACAATTCTGGAGGTAATGCAATGCGATACGCTACTGGCCCAATTCGCTCGATAATCTTGAAGGGTCCGACATACCGAGTGTCATACCCCAATTTTGTCCGGCTTAGGTCCAAACCCTAATTTTCCACACAAAAATAAATTATGCATTTTGGATTCTAGAAACCGCTCCAAAATTTTTGAAATCATTTTTAGGGTTAGAATGCACTTTTTAAGAAATTAGGGTTTTGAAAAATATGTTATGCATGCATGGCAAGCTTTGAAAAATATTTTAGGCATGCATGGCAAAGACCTAAAAGCATTTTTTTGGAAAGCAAGAGTTGATTTCTATTTTGTTCCAAAGGCCAAGAATCGATTTATAGTATATTGCATAGGCCTTGAAATCGATTTTCAGGCTCTTCCATAGGCCATGAATCGATTCCTAATTGTTTTAACTAAGTGAAGAATCGATTTTCACCTATTTAGGATGTCCTGAAAATCGATTTCCTTCTTCTTGCATAGGCCATGAAATCGATTTTTAAGCTCTCCTAAAGGCCAAGAATCGATTCCCACTTACCTTAACTAAACATGAAATCGATTCCTACCTTTTAGGATGTCCTGAAAATCGATTTCCCTCTTCTTGCATAGGCCATAAAATCGATTTTTAAGCTCTCCTAAAGGCCAAGAATCGATTCCCACTTACCTTAACTAAACATGAAATCGATTCCTACCTTTTAGGATCTCTCAAGAATCGATTTCCTTCTTTTTTAAAACACAATGAAATCGATTCCTATCATTTCAGGAAGTCCAAGAATCGATTCCCACTAATTTCTAAAGCCCAAGGAATCGATTCCTATGTTTTCTAAAAGCAAAGAATCGATTATACTATATTTTGCCTTCATCAAACAATCGATTCATCCTTGCAATAAATGTTTTTTAAAAAAAAAAAAATTCTACGCTTTCCTAAGCCTATAAATAGGCAGCCTCAAGTCACATTTTCAGACACACATTTCACGAGATCTGAGAAGACAACTCTCGCAAATCTCATTTTCCAGTTCTACGCTTCATTTTTGCTCTATTCGTTCCGTTGGTCCGTCTGAGCTGATCTCCTGCAAGAGTTAGTCGGGGTTTGCGTTCTTCAGAGTTGTAATATCTGTCTTCATCAGAGGTATTTCAGTCTTTTCATTTGTTAATATTCAGTTATTGTGATCCGTGTGACTTAACTTAGCTATAGTGTTTATTTACTCGTTCTTGTATATTATCGTCCATCGTTGATGACGAACCATATGATTCCCACTTATGCCTAGTGCATCATGTTCTAAGTGGTGAAGATGGTCTCGGGTGATTCAACTTGTCCCTTTCAACCCCTTTCAAAAACATTTTTTAATTAGAACTACGTCGCTTTGATTCCCGTTTGGGATACGTAGGAGCGAGTCGCGTTCTCGTCAAGCGCAACAAATAAAAATTCTTTTCACCCCCCTAAACCAATCATTTTCATAAAACAAACAAGAATCATTTTCAAACCCATTGTTGCTAATAGCTCATCTGAGCCTTTGTTCGTTTAGCTATTAGTAACAATGTCCTTTTCTCCTAAAAATAATAAACGATGATCCATCATAACCTTTGTTAGTTTGATCATCGTGCGAATCAATCTCTTTCGAAAATCACTTTCAAAAAAGATAATAAAAAAAACGAGTCGTTATCAATAGTCCATCAGAACCTTCGTTCGTTTGACTAGCGGTACAACTCTCTCTTTTGAGTATTTAGTAAGTGATTCATCATAGCCTCTGCTAGTTTAATCATTCACTAATGCTCGTCCTATTTCGAAAAACTCACCAAAAAAGATAAAAAACAAAAACTTTTCAAAAAGGCAACCAAGAACTACGTAGCTTTGAATTCTCCATCGCACCGGGAGATACGTAGGAGCGGGCCATGTCCCGTCAAGCACTTTTCCTAAAAAAAAACCTTTTTTTTTTTTTTTCCTTTCCTCGCCAAAAATAAAATTTTCATTAAGCTTTCAAACAAGAAATATATAGGCAAATCTAGGTATTTTTCAAATCAAATGTTAAAACCACACATTTAATTAGAGGTTCCCTTTCGGTAGAAAGGACGTGCGCAGTGCTAACACCTTCCTCGCACGTAATCGACCCCCGAACCTATATCTCTAGTTTTCAAAGACCATCCGCCTTGTCCAAAAGACTTTTTTTCAATGTTTTGGTCTTAAAATTAAAATATTGGTGGCGGCTCCAAAATTTTCCACGTTGTACATTGAGAATCCCAAGCTGGGGATTTTTCGGGGTGCAACAGCTGGCGACTCCACTGGGGACACTTTTTTTAAAAGACGAGGGTCAAGCCTAACTAATTTAAATGTGTGGTTTAATGTATTGTTGATTTGATTAAAACCTTGTTTGCCTTTCTTTCTTATCATTGATTGTAGGCGTACGCATTTGTGTTCTTCTATGTTGTTCCCTGTCTCATCTTTTATTCCTTTCTTTTATCGCTTATGCCCATGCATTTTTTCAATCCCCATGATCCCCTCTTCTTGGCTCCTTTTCCTAAGGTGAGCAATATCCTTGTTTATAGATATTCTAGGTATGGAACCGTAGGGTAGATAACTTGTTATTGCTTGCTTTTGTCTGGACTGCTCTGGTTTTCATTTCAGGTGGGGGTAGTACTAGGGAAAATGCCCTTGACACACACTACACTTATACCCTGTGACTATGTGTTTTGAGTGGGACCATAACCCAGGTCTGCAAAAACTTAGGAGAGTGGATTCGAGTAGTGAGAGCCCATCAGGACCTTTGTCCGTTTGGCTACTTGCGAAAGTTTCAACCAGAGTTGTGCTCTTTCATGATGCCTCACACCTAGCAGTTTGCTGCATTTGTGGGGAATTTTGTGAAAGGGATTGTAGCTCTGGTGGCCTTGTGAGGGAGTGAATAGAGCTACATGGAAGGATTACCCTTTAAATTGCCCTAGATCATAGGTCTCACCTCTTTTTAGGTCACGAGGGCTTTTCCAAAATTGTGTGTTGCATTATTACATCTAGTTTAGTTCATTTCCGCCAACGTTTTTGAAAAAAACAACAAAATCAAAAAAAGAATATGTTTTTCCTTCTCTTTCATGAATACCTATATGAGGTGGCATATAGGGTATACTGCCCTAAAATTTCAAAACCCCCACCTGTAAATATCTGTCTTTATAACAAGCACCCTCATCATCCGCATTTTACATCATAACAGCATACGTTACATAAGCAAAATTCTGAAAAAAATTCATACAGCATTCCTCATGCATCTAATTTGTTTGCCGGTAATCGTGGAGTAATTTGGAATCTTGTCATAGGCGTGAAAAAACAAGACGACATGGGATCAAGAAGCGAGGGTATGCTAAATTCGAGATTTCCAATAGTAAAGAAAGCAGATGTGGCCAGTTTGACAGAGTGTGCCTCTCTAATGGGACCGGATGAGCGTAGGTTGGTTGAAAAGGCTTATGGGAATATTCTTCGGTTGCTGCAGTTGGATCTTCAAGAAAATGTGGTGAAAGCCCTCAGTCAGTTCTATGATCCGGATATCCGCTGTTTCATCTTCAAGGATTTCCAACTCTCACCAACTTTAGAAGAGTATGAGCAAATTTTAGGTTTCCTTAAGTCAGAAGCAACGCCTTATCAGTACCAGGGGCATCAATATTCAGATCAGAGGCTCTCTTTGCTACTGCAAGTTGGAGTGGAGGAGTTAAAGCTCCGAAAAGAGAAAAAGAACCGTATAATGGGGTTTCCACTGAGTTATTTTGAAGACCTAATGAAATCCCATGCTCAAGCCAACAGATGGGGTCCCTTTAAGCAGTTGCTAGCACTAACTATCTTTGGGATTGTCCTCTTCCTACAAGTTGAAAGGTTCATTGACGAGGTTGCCATTGGGGTGTTCTTAGCCTTCATAAGCAAAGATAATCCAATTAATCCAGTACCAGCCGTACTCGCAGACACTTACTACTCCTTTACGCATCATCGAGTGTTGGGGAAAAAGAAGATTGCCTGCTCCCTTCATGTACTATATGCTTGGCTCCTTAACCACGTCATCGCTCACAAGAATCCAGCTACAGATCTGTTGGCTTATGCCTTGAATTGTGAGGTAGAGGTCAAAAGTGCCCAGGAGTGGGTGCATACCTTAGGGATTCTTAATGCCCTCAAGGTCCGCTGGTACACTCCTTCATGTTGGAAGAACAGGCCCTCCGTTGTGTTTCAGTGTGGAGACTTTCAGAACGTGCCCCTAATAGGTACTCAAGGCTGCATCAACTATAATCCTTCCTTGATTCCGACAGCTTGGGTACCCTATGAGGAATATGCCTACCGAAGACATGCTGACTCCTATCTTCCTTGACAAAGAAGATCCGAAGAACAAGGGTTTGCTTCGGAAAATCTCAAAGGCATGGGAAACTGTGGTCCGTAAAGATAGAGATGAGCTCATGAAAAAGGTTAGCGATGTCACTTTTTACCAATGGTTGCTTGAAAGGATCCAAAGTACTCGTTCACCTTCCCAAGAGGCACTGCCAGTCGAGAAAGAGATGCCGAAACCTCGCCTTCCTACCCCTGAGGAGTTGAATGAGGTTAAATCTGCCTTAGCAAAAGCGGAGGAAGAGAAAAAGGCATTGCAAGCAAAGTTGGAGAAAATAACCCTACAAAAGAAGGAGTTAGAGGAAGAGAACAAGATCAAGGTGATAGCTGTTGAGGAGGGTGTCAAGCGATTCAAAGCGGAAAAGGAGAGTAAACTGGAAGCTCAGAAATACCTGAAGGGGGCTAGGGATGAACTCCAAAGGTACAAGCAGAAAACAAGAAAGGCCCTTGAAGAAGCCAAAGAATGGAAGATTGTGGCGACTGAGCCCAGACAAGAACCTCACTTGGTGGAGTTGAAAAGGCAACGGAAGAATCTTGAACAAGAAAGAAATTCCATTGGAAATGTTCTCAGAGAATACCAAGAAATGCTGAGGTATGAGCAAGAAAGATCTGATGAACTGACAAGGAATCTCCGATACCTAGGGGAGTCTTACAGGCAAGTGCAAGCAGAGAGCAAGTACTGGGAACAGCGCTTCCTAGCACTGATTGGCAAGATAGAAGAGCAAGAGATTGTTAAAGAGCTAAGAGATGAGATCCGACTTTGGAGGGGTAAATTCTCAAAGTTGGCATGGCTAGCTAATCAAGCTGTAAGAGATGTCCCCAGAAGGCTAAGGAGAGCTGAAGCTGAGATGCTCCCCTTCAATACCCCAGTCCACGTGTATGAGTTTGTGAATTTCTGCAAGGCCCTGACTGAGGAACTCATGGAAAAGGCTGAAGGAGCTGCTGCTGCAAGCAAAGAAAGAGAAAGGAACAAGAAGTTGAAGACTATATGCTACTAGATTTCAGTGCATTGTAATTTTCCTTTTTTAGAATGTTCTCTAGGAAGTTATAATTTTTCTTTAGAATGTTGTAATTTTCTAAGAGCATTGTATTTTTCTTTGGGAGATATTGTATTGCACTCTTGTACTCTCTTTCTTTCTTATGATTTAAAGCTCGAAGGAAATGTGCCCTATCGCTTGTTGATCCCAATGTTCGTCACGCTTTTAAAATGTTTCGATATTTGCTTATGACAAGAGCAAATTATCTCACGATTCCTGGTGCTAAACACAAAAATAATATAAGGCCATGTGCATATGCATTGCATTCATTTACGCATTCATACTTGTACTCATAAAAAATGTTCTATCATCAGAGAGAAACAAAAGGCAAGCTGGTTCGCCAACACCGATATTCCACCTGTCTACAGGCAAGACTAATGCCTAGCAATCAGCATCTCGAGAATGAAGGTCAAGATGAGCCGGTCGTAGAAATCCTTAACCCTGAGCAGCTGGCTCAGGAGAATCAAGTTTTGAAGACTAAAATGGGCGCTATGGAGGCCCAGATGGCTGAAGTAATGAATATGCTGCAAACTCTGAGAAGTGGGGCCGCTGCTGGGGCCACCGCAGTTGTAACTCCAGAAGGGGGCGTTACCTTTGTTTCTCCTCCTACATCAGCTGAAGCTATAACTGTTCATCCTCCTCCCATACCAGAAGTTGGTGGTTCTTCGGGGACAAGCGGTCAGAGACAACCAAATGCACAAGTGTATCCATGGGGGATGCCCATGAATTATACACCATCCACTGCTGAAGCCATTCCTGTGGTGACAAGTCAGCCTGCTCCTGCTCCGGAGGTTGCTGTGAATCCTCCAAATGCTGCTTATCAAATGGGAAACCCCGCTCAATATGGGGGTTATTATTTCAATCCAGGGAGCTATCCTCAGGGCCAGATGGTTGAGAGTTCACAACCAAGAGACAGATATCACTTACTAGAAGAACGGTTGAGAGCAATGGAAGGGTCAGGTACAAGGGCTAAAGATGCGCGGGACCTGTGTCTTGTCCCAGGTGTTGTTATACCACCCAAATTGAAGGCGCCAGATTTTGACAAATACCGCGGCACTGGCTGTCCCTCCAGCTATCTAACGATGTATGTCAGAAAGATGGCAGCTTATGCCCATGATGATAAGGTGCTGATCCATTTCTTTCAGAACAGTCTGACCGGAGCGTCTATAGACTGGTATATGCAACTGCAATCCTCCGACATCCATAGTTGGAAGGATCTCTCAGAGGCATTTCTTAAACAGTATCAGTACAATATGGATCTGGCACCTGATAGATCTCAACTACAACTCATGAGGAAAGGCGACAGGGAATCATTTAAAGAATATGCCCAGAAGTGGAGAAGTGTAGCAGCCCAAGTGAAGCCACCAGTGACAGAAAAGGAAATGGTATATATGTTCATGGAAACTCTCCCAGGAATATACTATGATCGATTGGTGGGTAGTGTCTCTTCTAGCTTCTCTGATATGGTGATCATTGGGGAACGTCTGGAACATGGATTGCGTAGTGGGAAAATTGCCGGAGGTTTTGGCAATCCTGGTGGACAGAAGAAACCTTTTTCAAATTTCCCTAAGAAGAAAGAGGGAGAGACAAATGTCATTACAGGAGGGGGAGGTCCGTCCTTCAACGCTCCACCGCAGAAAGTTCCGTTCTCTGTTCCAGCTCAGCCGCCGCAGAATAATCCGGGTCACAGAACTCAGAATCACCAAGAAAGGAAACGTACCAGTTTTGATCCAATTCCCATCACTTATACTGAGCTGTTTAATCATCTCATTGCAAAGAATCTAGTCAAGACTCGCCCTATGAGGACTGTGCAACCACCTTTCCCTAGAGGATATAATGCTGACGCCACCTGTATTTTTCATAGTGGAGGGGTCGGTCACACGGTGGAAGATTGCTATGCGTTCAAGTTTATAGTCCAAGACCTAATTGATGCCAATTGGCTATCTTTCAAACCGAACAATCCGAGCACGACAACTAACCCCTTGCCAGGTCATGGGGCACCGTCTGCCAATGCCATACAAGATTCTGGGAGCCAAATCATGATAAAGAACGTTGAGAGTATCAAGACTCCTTTGGAAGACATACATGCTGAGTTATGTCGCTGTGGGGTAATTCAGAAAGGTTGTGTGTGTGCTGACCCTGCGTGTGCAGGTGCTTGTGAGGATTTTAAGTCTGTTTTGCAAGATTTGATGGACCGTTATGTGGTTCGGTTGGAAGTAGTCAAGAAAGCAGAAAGTGTGCTAATGCTGCAGTTCAATGATGGCAAAGAGGCCAGAAAGCCAATTGAGATACTGTATAATTCGAAACCGGTCCAAGCCAAACCACAGCCATTGGTTATTGAAATCCCAGCTCCATTTCCTTATGAGAAAGACAGCGCCGTGTGTTGCGCCCGAAAAAGTCCCCGAGGGAGAGCCTTCCTCGTTCACAACTTTTCCTAAGACAATGAAGCCGCCACCAATATTTATTAAGGAAAATATTAGGAAAACCTTTTTGGAAAGCGATTGGCCTTTGAAAACTGAGAATTTTGGGTTCGGGGGTCGGTTACGCGCAGGGAAGGTGTTAGCACCCCACACGTCCTCTCTACTGAGAGGGAACCTTTAATTAAATGTGTGGTTTTAGTGTGTTGACTTGAAAATACTTAATTTTGCCTCTCTACTTCTCATTGAAAAAATCTTAATGAAAATCTTTATTTATTATGAAAAAGGGGGAAAAATGGTTTTTTAGAAAAGAAGTGCTTGACGAGACATGGCCCGCTCCTACGTATCTCCTGGTGCGATGGAGAATTTAAAGCTACGTAGTTCTTGTGTGAAGAAAATGTTTGTGGGTTGGTGTTTTTTAATGTAGGGGTTTTAGGACTGTGTGATCTGTGTTGGAGGACCACTGGGGGTCTGAAGGAGCACTGGGGCTCTGAAGGGCCACTGAGGGCTGAAGGAGCGCTGGGGCTCTGAGGGACCACAGTTCACTTATCTTAAAACGATGATTAACCCGGCCGTACGACCGACTTAATCCCCTACTTTGAAAATAAGATTTTTGCTTTTGAAATGAAGGAGATCTATTTGTATATTCGTTAATTTTAGAAATTGTTTATTTTTGCGCTTGACAGGGGCGTGGCCCTGCTTCTACGTATCTCCGGGTGGAGAATCAAAGGCGACGTAGTTCTAGGTTCTTTTGAAAATGATTGTTGAAAACTTATTGTGAAAATGATTTTTATTTGTTATGCTTGACGGGATGTGACCCGCTCCTACGTATCTCCCGGTGCGATGGAGAATTCAAAGCTACGTAGTTCTTGTTTGTTGTGAGAATTGAGCTTTCATGATGATCAATTGAGCAAAAGCTCCAAGGGACCACCATTAGCACTCCATTGTTAATAATCATGCAAGCAAAGGCTTCGCAAGACTACTAACAAAGTTTTTGATTTAGTGAAAATCTTTAGGAAAATTAGGCGTTCATGATGATCAATTGAGCAAAGGCTCCAAGTGATCGCCACTGGTACCTCATTGTTAATAATCATGCAAGCAAAGGCTTCGCAAGACTACTTAACAAAGTTTGATTTTGAAGAGTTTTCGCAATTGGATTGATTCTCGTTTAGGGAAAAGAAAATCTGTTATTTTGAAAAAAAGGTTGGTGAGAAAAAGGTTTACTTAGGGGAAAGAAGTATATTTGTATTTATTTTAATTTAGAAATTGTTTGTTTTAAATAGGGATTTTAGGACATGATCCGTAACGGTTCATTTGTAGTCCTAAAAAGCTGACTAATCCGACTGTACAGTCGACTTAATCCCCTATTTATATTTTTGAAATTTTTATAAAATAATTTGTGTATTTAAAAAAAAATTAATGACGACACTAACAATTAATAAAGCGTAAAGTTAATAAATAAATAACTATACATATAAATAAATAAATGAATAAATAATAAATAATTATTTACATAGATAAATAAACAATATAAATAATAAATAAATATGTACATAAATAAACAGTATACATAATAAATAAATATATACAAAAATAAATAAATAAATTAAATAAATAAATGCAAAACTAACCTCCAGCTGATCAATGCGATCAACGCCGAAACGGACCGAGCAATCTGACCATATCAACCGCGAACCGGACTCCTATATGGTCCGTTTTCACCCGAAAACCACCAAGTAAAGGACCTCAACGGCCATCCCAAAAATAACTACAGACGGGCTTTTAATCTAACGGACTGCAAAAGCTAGTCCAAAAGAATTAAAGACAGGCTTTTAATCTAATGGACTGCAAATGCTAGCCCAAAAGATCACTTACCCCATCAATCACCCATGTCCATAGCCTTTGCATCTCCATCTCTTTTATAGCCAAAGGCTAGGTAGTTCTTGTTTCTCCCAAGCAATGTGGGACTAAAACAACATAGAAAAGCAATTTTCGTTTTTCTCAAACCAGTCATATTGACAACGCGATTTCGGATTCGTTAACCGTTGGATCATCGTTGTTTTTTGACACCAGGTTCATGAGACATCCATCTTCACTTCTACCGTTCGGATCGTCGAAACGAGGTCTGAGGAGAGAGAAATTGCCTTCGCAAAAGTAGAAAAAACCACTCCCATTTTTCTCAAACCAGCCACCGTACAAGCGCGATTCTGGATTCGTTAACCGTTGGATCATCGTTGTTTTTTGACACCAAGTTCATGAGACATCCATCTTCACTTTCACCGGTCGGATCGTCGAAATCATGTCCGAAGAGAGAGAAATCACCTTTGCAAAGTAGCTGCAGTTTTGGGTACTTGGTTTATTTTTGTATTTTTGTAACTTTGACATTCTTGGGCCAAGTCATGTATATGGACATTCTCCTTTTTTTTTGTAATAATAATCTTTTATTGCACCTCCCCTTTTTTTATTTTCTTTTGTAATTTGTATTATTTCTTATCTATTTTATTTTTTATTTTCGTTTTTTTAATTAAAGATATTGTAACAAGACAAATAAATTAAATCTACTATGTAATTTTTGTGTTGAAAGTTAGGGTTTGGACCTAAGCCGGACAAAATTGGGGTATGACAGCTGCCCCCTCTTTATTTGGATTTTACCAAGAAATATGAATTGCGCGAGACATATTTCGAAGGTAAAATAGAAATAAAGAATTCAGAAATTATACCAATTTTGTCCATTTGGAGAAATCCGAATTTTCTTTCTTCTTCTTTTTTTTTTTGTTTTTTTTTGGAAAGATAGACACTTTCGTGTTGGTGCGAAAATAGTAAATGAACACTGACGTGCGGACTGAAAGGTAAAATGGGCACTTGGCGTGCAGACAGAAAAGTAAAATGGGCACTTGGCGTGCAGACAGAAAAGTAAAATGGGCACTTGGCGTGCAGACAGAAAAGTACGTAAAATGGGCACTTGGCGTGCAGAAAGCGGTAAATGGGCACTTGGCGTGCAGAAAGCGGTAAATTGCCCAGGCTGCCTAAAACCTGTAATCCTTAAACGGACTCTTGACAAATCCGAGTTTGCACGTGGCTATGAGGAGCACGCTTCCTGTTGGCCTTTTCGAGCGACCGGGGGGATCGTCATCAGCTCCGGAACTGATATACTGATCAATGCACGGCGTCCACTGTATCTTAGGCTGATACAACTATTCCGTTGAACCTCACATGGGGCTGCGGTCCATCGCGTTGCTCGTACGCGACGTGAGACCTGGGCAGATGGGAGCGATGATCTCTGTGCTCCAATCCGCAATGCGCGCTTGAGCGCTCTCTTTTCTTTTCTCTCTTTCTTTTCTATTTCTCTATTTTCTTTTTTCTTTCTGAACTCCCAACTTGGGGGAACATTTTCTGGAATCTGGGGGCGAGGGCTAACACCGAAGTGCTCATCCTCTTTTGTACCTGTAGCTGAAAATGAACAAATCCATGCAATGCAAATGCCATGATTGCTGTTTTCTTTTTTCTTATGATGAATGATGAGTTCCTTATTTCCTTTGTCTATGTCGGATGAATGCATGATCTTCTACTGTTCCTATATGCTTGATGGATGCAATGATTTTCCTTTTCTTCTCTTGTCTGTACGCAATGCATGATTTTTCTTTTTCTTTCGCTTATGAATGCATGATTTTCTACTGTTCTTATATGCTTGATGAATGCAATGGTTTTCCTTTTCTTCTCTTGTCTGTACGCAATGCATGATTTTTCTTTTTCTTTCGCTTATGAATGCATGATTTTCTAGTGTTCTGATATGCTTTTTCTCTTTCTCTAGCTTCTCTTCTTTCTTTTTTTTTCTTTTCTTTTTGTTGCTCTCTTGGCTCTTTTCTTTTCTCTCTTTTGGCTTCTCTTTTTGCTCTCTTAAGAATGCGAATGCAAAGCTCATGTATTTTGATGCAAAGGAAACTTTCTCTTCCCCCCCCCCCCTTTTTTTTTTTTTTGAAAAATGATGAATAACATGAAATGATGAATGACATGGGATGTTCTAGCTTTCTTTTCTTCTATGAGATGCAAGTATTAATGTGATGCAACTGTATTGCTTTGATGTTTGATGCAAATGTATGCGGTGATTGATGCTTTGATGAATGAAATGCTCCTGTTCTAACTTCTGTTTATTTCTTTTTGCTTCTTCTATGAAATGCAAACATTAATATGATGCAATGCTCTGATGTTTGATGCAATGATTCTTGTTCTTTTTTCTTTTATGGAAATGCTAACGTTAATATGATGCGTATGCACTGCTTTAATGTTTGATGATTGAATGACAAAGGAATGCTTGTGAAATGATGAATGATATGGAATGCTGGATGACAGGGAATGTTTTTGTGTTGCTTTTGTGGTTTCTTTTCTTTGTTTTCTTTTTGCTTTCTTTGCTTTTTCTATGGAATATCTGATGCAAAATGTAATGCTCTAATGATGCAATGATTTTGTTATTTTCCTTTTTTATGAAGTGCGAATATGATGCCAATGCAATGAAAAGATTTCTGCTTTTCCTTCTTTACTATTTTCTTCTATGCAAGTATCAATATGGTGCGACTGATGTGGAACGTTTTTTTCTTTTTACTATGTGATGAATGCACAAAATGTGAAGTTGCAAATGTAATGCTTTGATGCATATGCTATAATGCCTAGATGCATGAGGTAAACATTTTTGTGATGATGAGATGCGAGACTTCGAATGCAAGGAATTGAGATGATTATTGACCATTCTGTTGAAAAATTGAATTTGATTCAAACTCTGGTGTTCTCAAGGTTTTTATTTACAAACAAACTCACTTGTTTTCTCTTTCTTTCCATGATGACTGAATTTTAGATATCACGTAAACAACTTGTGTTCTCTCCTTTGAAGCATTATCTAGTAAACATGCATAGGAGTGCAAATGTGAATGAATGAGTCAGTTAACTTGGAATTGGTTTAGGGCATGGACATTTATGGCAAGTGAAGGAATGACAGACATTTGCCGAAGCTTATGAGGGACCAAGAGATACAAGATTGCCCCAATTCAGGTCTTTGACGAGTGAATAACTTGCCCCTGTCTAGTGGTTACAACAACTAGGGGTGTAGGAGATGATGAATTGGGAACGTTTCGGCTCTTGGGATGAAAGCTGGAATGAAAGGGGTTTTGCTTCGACCCACAGAATTTGATGTTGCCCCGATCATAACAAGGACAAGGCTGCCCCAATCAGAATGACAAGGTCTTGTTTGGGATAGTGAGTTGAGAGATTGCCCCGGTGAGGTTTTTATGGGAATGAATGAGGTGAAGGAATGGGAATGCACTTGCCCCACTTTGGAATGACATTGACAACTGGAGTGACATGGGATGGGCATTGAACAGACTTTCCCAAGACTAGGGTGTGTGGGTAATGAAGAGAATGCCCCAACTTTGGGTCTGAGTGGTATTCTCAGTGCAAATCTTTGGTTCTCTATTGATGTCTTGACTTTTGGTGCGAAAGAATCCTTACCTGGTGATCACTAAACCTTGTTTTAATGCATCTTGAATGTGTTTTGGAGTGCAAGTCCCTCTTTTTTATTTTGTCAGCTTTCTTTTTTCTGACTGTTCATTTTTGTTTCCTCAGTTCTCTTTTTTCTGAGGATTTATTCTTTCTTGATCAGCTTTCTTTTTTCTGATCGTTTGTTTTTCTTTTGAGCAAACACTGTAACACCCCCTTTCTACCCTTTTATTTTAATTAAGAAAATCAGAGTTCAAGAATCATTTTTGGATTTCACCACGAGGGTGTCACACATACGTCAAATAAAACCTCAAATCTCAAATAAAATAGTACGTCGTCAAAGGTGCAATACATAGCACTTCACAATAGGGAGACCTCATAACATCGAATCTACGTCATAAAATCCAACATCAACGCAGCGGAAAAGTAAATCAACCCATCAACGGTATAAAAATCTAAGTACATCAGCAAAGCATAAAATACATCCCCCCAGGTGCTACGTATCAGAGCATGACGACTCGACTCAAGAAGTGAAGCTAAGGCCTTCACTGGGAATCACCTGCACGTTACCATCACGGGGGTAACATTCAAACAGGAAAGGGTGAGCATCATTTCAATCCATATAATAGAAAATATGATAAGTACTAATCGTAGGCTACGCACTAGAGCAATCAGCATCCAAAACACTAAATATTCACATCACAATCATCATTCACATCACTTACAATAACTCATCTCATGTCATGTAGGCGTATGAAATGCAACCCACTCGCGGGCATATGCATGAGGTACCTTTTCACAAACGTCGCTTAGCCCTTAAGGCCTCATCGTCACTTAGCCACATGGGCCTCAAAACGTCACTGGGTTTATGCATATGGGCATGAGACACTATGACATGCACCATTCACAAACACACAAATACACCAATACCCAAAAATCAGAGTCAAATAAGTGACCCGTCACTTACCAGTTTTGCTCATAAGAAGCACTGCACCTGCCAATTCACAATTACACAACAACAACATCACTTAGCCTTTTGGGCCTTAACATCACTTAGCCATTTAGGCCTCAAAACGTCACTGGGTTTCATCAGCACGAATACACAAACATCATCAACTCAACAATGGCCACTGAGGGCAAAAACGTCATTTACTAGCCACCAAGGGCATCATCATCATTTACGCATCATTATAAATAATATTAGCCACCAAGGGCAAAACAGGCTTTTACACGTCATTATAACTAATATTAGCCACTAAGGGCAAAACAGTCATTTACACGTCATTATAAAATAATATTAGCCACTAAGGGCAAAACAGTCATTTACACGTCATTATAAAATAATATTAGCCACTAAGGGCAAAACAGTCATTTACACGTCATTATAAAATAATATTAGCCACTAAGGGCAAAATAGTCATTTAACTAGCCACTAGGGGCATCATCGTCAAAATCATCATTTCTGACATTACTTCGTTTAAACCACCGGTCGTACGCAAAAAGGGAATTTTTGAAGACACCCAAAACATCGTTTCATTTGTCACAGCAACGATCGCCGGGAACAGCCACCTGGGGCGCCCCAGCAACCTTCAGAAATAATAAGTTTTTATTTTTAAAAATGGGACACGCAGATGGACAACTGAAAATGCTTCACAACGCTTTTTGAATCGTTCAAAACGGATGTCTGAGTCAAAAGATACAGCGAAAACAGTTTTCGAAAATATTTTGGGACATCCTGAAAACTGGCGCCATGGGCGCCCAGCGCCCAGGCACCTGGCACCCAGCGCCTTGGCGCAACAAGCAACGCACACACACGGGCGCTCAGCGCCCAGCGCTGGCACCCAGCGCCTTAGCGCAACACGCAGCGCGCCACACACAACACACGGGTGCTCAGCGCCCAGCGCTGGCACCCAGCGCTCAGCGCTACACACGCACACACTCAACACGGGCGCCCAGCGCCCAGCCACACAAAATTCGGCAACACCCAGGCGCCTGGCGCCCTTACAGCAACAAAAATTCCAGAATTTCCCAGCAACTTTTTCAACACTAAAAATTGATTCCTAACAATTTTAAAGTATCAAAATTCATATTTTTCAGCATCCAAAAATGCACTTATTTTATTCAAGATCACCAAAACTCATTGAAAAACATCACCAACATCATCATGGCGCCCTAGGCGCCCAAGTATCCACCATCACCTATGCGACCACATCACCACCAAGCCAAACACATAGATTAATATTATGGGCTCCCAACACATGCGCATATCACCATCAATAAGGCAAAATCATAGATCATGTTCAAGTAATGGATCAAATTCGCATATACATATATGAACATATAAGGATTAACATCAAGAACATCAAGATCATCAAGAACATCAAGAATCAACATTAAGAGCATCAAGGATCTAGTCAAAAACCCTAGATCTAGGACCTATCATGAGATCTATTAGATGGAAGGATAGAGCTCCCCTAACCTTTTAAGAAGAAGAACTCGAGCCTTAGGATGCAGTCACCAACAGAGCCTCAGCAACAATGGAGATCTCCTTCCTCCTTGATCTTCGAATTCTCTCCTCTCTTGGCCGCCCTTGCTCTCTCTTTCTCACGCTCCTCTCTTTCTCTTCTCTCTTTCTCAAACTTTCGCAAATGATAGCAAGGAAACCCTAACCCCTTGTGCCTTGCTACTTCGCATATGACTAGCTTCATGGGCTTGGGCTTCTCACTTAAGCCCAAGTCCATCTACTTTGGTGCCTCCATCCTCTAATACCACCTACACATATTAATATAATTTCTAATAATTAAATTATATTCAATCAATTAATTTAAATTCCTAAATACTTAATTAAATAAATTAATTAAATATTTAGGGTGTTACAACTCTCCCTCACTTAGAATATTTCGTCCTCGAAATTTACCTGATCAAACAACTCTGGGTAGGACTCTCGCATCTTGCTCTCTAGCTCCCAAGTCATACTCTCGCCGGCAGCTCCTAGCCAAACCACTTTCACTAATGCAATCTCTTTGCCTCTAAGCGCTTTCACTTCCCGATCCTCAATCCGTACGGGCATCGTCTCCACAGTGAGATTATCCCGCACCTCCACATCATCCATATGGATCACATGAGATGGATCCGACACATACTTTCGAAGTTGCGACACATGAAACACGTCGTGCAAATTTGAAAGATTTGGCGGTAAAGCCACTCTATAAGCCACATTTCCGATTCTTTCAGAAATCTGATAAGGACCAACAAATCGAGGAGTGAGCTTCTTCGATTTCAACGCTCGACCAACACCGGTAATAGGAGAAACCCTCAAGAACACATGCTCACCCTCCTGAAACTCTAAATCCTTCCTCCGCTTGTCATGATAACTCTTCTGACGACTCTGCGAAGCCTTCATCTTTTCACGGATCATCTTGATCTTCATCTTCAGATTGACCAACCCCATTAATTAAATCTACTAACTTGACATCTGTCTTCTGAGCTTCCCTGATGCTGCCCAGGAAATCATTATCGATCTTTAGCATTCCCAGCTTGACACTGCGAGGTGTCATTTTACAAACCAAGCTCAAATCTCTGAATTCCTCGATCAACTCTAATTCCTTCACCATCATTGCCGACATATGCAAAGACTTTCTGCTTAAAGCATCAGCCACGACATTAGCTTTGCCGGGATGATAGTTCAAACCAAAGTCATAATCCTTCAAGAGCTCCAACCACCGACGCTGTCTCATATTCAACTCTTTCTGATCGAAGAGATACTTTAGAATCTTATGATCACTAAACACTTCGAACCTCGAACCATAAAGGTAGTGCCTCCAAATCTTAAGCACAAATACCACGGCAGCCAATTCCAAATCATGCGTAGGGTAATTTTTCTCATGAACCCGCAATTGCCTCGACGCATACGCAACAACCTTTCCATCTTGCATCAGCACACCACCCAGACCCATCTTCGAAGCGTCACAATATACAACGAACGGTTCCTTCGGATTAGGCAACGTCAAAACAGGCGACGTCGTCAATCTCTTTTTCAGTTCCATAAAACTTTCCTCACACCGAGCATCCCAAACAAAAACTTTACCCTTACAAGTCAACTGAGTCAACGGAAGGGCCAACTTGGAAAAACCCTCGATGAACCTCCTGTAGTACCCAGCCAAACCCAAAAAGCTTCTAATCTCTGTTGCGGACTTCGGAGCCTCCCACTCCAACACTGCTTCTACTTTTGCCGGATCAACCGCAATACCATTACCAGAAATCACGTGCCCAAGGAAACTCACCTCTTTCAGCCAGAATTCACACTTTGATAACTTAGCATACAACTTTTTCTCTTTCAGAACTTCTAACACTGTCTTCAGGTGCTCAGCATGCTCTTCCTCTGACTTAGAATAAACTAGAATGTCATCTATGAAGATTACCACAAACCGATCTAGGTAATTATGGAAAATACGATTCATATATTCCATAAATACACCAGGAGCGTTGGTCACACCGAACGGCATCACTGAATATTCATAATGCCCATACCTTGTCCTGAACGCTGTCTTCTGAACATCTTCATCCTTTACTTTAATCTGATGATATCTTGACCTCAAATCAATTTTGCTGAAAACACGGGCACCCACTAACTGATCCATCAGATCGTCGATCCTCGGAAGCGGATACTTATTCTTGATAGTTACCTTATTCAACTGACGATAGTCCACACATAACCTCATGCTCCCATCTTTCTTCTTTACTAACAATACCGGAGCTCCCCACGGTGACACACTCGGTCTCACAAACTTTTTCTCAAGCAATTCTTCAAGTTGCGTCTTCAACTCAGACAATTCCGACGCCGACATCCTGTACGGTGCCAAAGACACAGGCCTCGTACCAGGTAAAAGATCAATCGAAAACTCAACCTCTCTTTCCGGTGGCACACCCGGAATTTCATCAGGAAAAACCTCAGGAAACTCGCGTACCACTTTCAGTTCTCCAATAACGGCCTGACTCCCAGCAGACAACGATGCCATCAACGCAAATAGCTGAACCCCTTCTTTCTTCAACTTCTTCAATTGACCAGCAGATACCAAAACGGAATCTTCTTCCCTGAAGCTAACCGACTTGCTACGACAGTTGATATGAACGTGATTATTCTCTAACCAGTCCATGCCTAAGATTACATCCAGACCCCTCAACGGCAAGCAAACAAAATTCACAATAAAGTCCCTGCCGAAGATCGACACGGGACACTGAGAACACACCTGGGAAGTAATCACCGACCCCTTCGCAGGAGTATCGACAACCATATCCCCACACATAGCAGATAAAACAAGACCCAATCTTTTACAACAATCAACAGATATAAAACAATGGGTAGCACCAGTATCAATAAGAGATTTCAGAGAAGTACCATTAATAAAACACGTACCTCTAATCAGACCATCCTTATCATCAGGCTCCTCTCCTGCCAATGCAAATACCTTCCCAGTAGACCTTTCCTTCTTCGGCTTTGTACACTTTGTACTGATATGCCCAGACTTACCACAGTTGAAACACACCACATCCTTGACCTTACACTCGGCTGCCATATGACCCTTTTTACCACAACGGTAGCAAACCCTCTCATTAGACCTGCATGAAGTACTCTTGTGGCCAGGCTTGCCACACTTATAACAGACAATGCTAGCAGGGGCATCTCCCCCACTAGAACTCTTACCTCCAGCAGCCTTCTGATAACTCTTACCCGCAGGAACCTCATACGGCTTGCTTCGACTCTGAAACTTACGCTTTTTCTCAGAAGTAGCTTTGTAATGAGCAGTACTGTCCTCCTCAAAGATTCTGCAACTGTCAACCAGATCCGCGAACACCCGAATCTTCTGATAGCCAATGGCCTTTTTAATATCAGGCCTCAACCCATTCTCGAACTTTATGCATTTAGAAAATTCAGCTGTAGCCTCACTGTAGTGTGGATAAAATTTTGCTAATTCCACAAATTTCGCCGCATAGGCAGTCACAGACATACCACCCTGCTTCAGCTCCAAAAACTCTATCTCTTTCTTCCCTCGGACGTCTTCAGGAAAATATTTTCTCAGAAATTCTCTGCTGAATACCTCCCAAGTAATCTCTTCCTGCACAGCCTCTAACCTCTGCCTAGTAGCCAACCACCAGTCGTCGGCCTCCTCGGCTAACATGTGGGTACCAAAACGGACCTTCTGCTCAACAGTACAGTCCATCACCCTGAAAATCCTCTCGATCTCCTTCAACCAAGCCATAGCACCATCTGGATCATATTTGCCCTTAAAGGTGGGCGGATTCTCTCTCTGGAAAGTAGTCAGACTCCGAAAACCAGCGTTATCTCCAGCATTCTGCTGACCCTGCACCGCCTGAGCCATAGCTTGCAATGCAGCAGCAAGAGCAGCGTCGTTTCTCCCTGCCATTCTGAACTATCACTGCAGCACAAACCAAAAATTCAGAACTAATCTATTGTCGTAAGACACTATGACAGGACAACATTGGCCGGACAGACCGAACTGCTCTGATACCACTAATGTAACACCCCCTTTCTACCCTTTTATTTTAATTAAGAAAATCAGAGTTCAAAAATCATTTTTGGATTTCACCACGAGGGTGTCACACATACGTCAAATAAAACCTCAAATCTCAAATAAAATAGTACGTCGTCAAAGGTGCAATACATAGCACTTCACAATAGGGAGACCTCAAAACATCGAATCTACGTCATAAAATCCAACATCAACGCAGCGGAAAAGTAAATCAACCCATCAACAGTATAAAAATCTAAGTACATCAGCAAAGCATAAAATACATCCCCCCAGGTGCTACGTATCAGAGCATGACGACTCGACTCAAGAAGTGAAGCTAAGGCCTTCACTGGGAATCACCTGCACGTTACCATCACGGGGGTAACATTCAAACAGGAAAGGGTGAGCATCATTTCAATCCATATAATAGAAAATATGATAAGTACTAATCGTAGGCTACGCACTAGAGCAATCAGCATCCAAAACACTAAATATTCACATCACAATCATCATTCACATCACTTACAATAACTCATCTCATGTCATGTAGGCATATGAAATGCAACCCACTCGCGGGCATATGCATGAGGTACCTTTTCACAAACGTCGCTTAGCCCTTAAGGCCTCATCGTCACTTAGCCACATGGGCCTCAAAACGTCACTGGGTTTATGCATATGGGCATGAGACACTATGACATGCACCATTCACAAACACACAAATACACCAATACCCAAAAATCAGAGTCAAATAAGTGACCCGTCACTTACCAGTTTTGCTCATAAGAAGCACTGCACCTGCCAATTCACAATTACACAACAACAACATCACTTAGCCTTTTGGGCCTTAACATCACTTAGCCATTTAGGCCTCAAAACGTCACTGGGTTTCATCAACACGAATACACAAACATCATCAACTCAACAATGGCCACTGAGGGCAAAAACGTCATTTACTAGCCACTAAGGGCATCATCGTCATTTACGCATCATTATAAATAATATTAGCCACCAAGGGCAAAACAGGCTTTTACACGTCATTATAACTAATATTAGCCACTAAGGGCAAAACAGTCATTTACACGTCATTATAAAAAAATATTAGCCACTAAGGGCAAAACAGTCATTTACACGTCATTATAAAATAATATTAGCCACTAAGGGCAAAATAGTCATTTACACGTCATTTTAAAATAATATTAGCCACTAAGGGCAAAACAGTCATTTACACGTCATTATAAAATAATATTAGCCACTAAGGGCAAAATAGTCATTTAACTAGCCACTAGGGGTCATATCGTCAAAATCATCATTTCTGACACTACTTCGTTTAAACCACCGGTCGTACGCAAAAAGGGAATTTTTGAAGACACCCAAAACATCGTTTCATTTGTCACAGCAACGATCGCCGGGAACAGCCACCTGGGGCGCCCCAGCAACCTTCAGAAATAATAAGTTTTTATTTTTAAAAATGAGACACGCAGATGGACAACTGAAAATGCTTCACAACGCTTTTTGAATCGTTCAAAACGGATGTCTGAGTCAAAAGATACAGCGAAAACAGTTTTCGAAAATATTTTGGGACATCCTGAAAACTGGCGCCATGGGCGCCCAGCGCCCAGGCACCTGGCACCCAGCGCCTTGGCGCAACAAGCAACGCACACACACGAGCGCTCAGCGCCCAGCGCTGGCACCCAGCGCCTTAGCGCAACACGCAGCGTGCCACACACAACACACGGGCGCTCAGCGCCCAGCGCTGGCACCCAGCGCTCAGCGCTACACACGCACACACTCAACACGGGCGCCCAGCGCCCAGCACTGGCATCCAGCGCCCAGCCACACAAAATTGGGCAACACCCAGGCGCCTGGCGCCCTTACAGCAACAAAAATTCGAGAATTTCCCAGCAACTTTTTCAACACTAAAAATTGATTCCTAACAATTTTAAAGTATCAAAATTCATATTTATCAGCATCCAAAAATGCACTTATTTTATTCAAGATCACCAAAACTCATTGAAAAACATCACCAACATCATCATGGCGCCCTAGGCGCCCAAGTATCCACCATCACCTATGCGACCACATCACCACCAAGCCAAACACAGATTAATATTATGGGCTCCCAACACATGCGCATATCACCATCAATAAGGCAAAATCATAGATCATGTTCAAGTAATGGATCAAATTCGCATATACATATATGAACATATAAGGATTAACATCAAGAAGATCAAGATCATCAAGAACATCAAGAATCAACATTAAGAGCATCAAGGATCTAGTCAAAAACCCTAGATCTAGGACCTATCATGAGATCTATTAGATGGAAGGATAGAGCTCCCCTAACCTTTTAAGAAGAAGAACTCGAGTCTTAGGATGCAGTCACCAACAGAGCCTCAGCAACAATGGAGATCTCCTTCCTCCTTGATCTTCGAATTCTCTCCTCTCTTGGCCGCCCTTGCTCTCTCTTTCTCACGCTCCTCTCTTTCTCTTCTCTCTTTCTCAAACTTTCGCAAATGATAGCAAGGAAACCCTAACCCCTTGTGCCTTGCTACTTCGCATATGACTAGCTTCATGGGCTTGGGCTTCTCACTTAAGCCCAAGTCCATCTACTTTGGTGCCTCCATCCTCTAATACCACCTACACATATTAATATAATTTCTAATAATTAAATTATATTCAATCAATTAATTTAAATTCCTAAATACTTAATTAAATAAATAAATTAAATATTTAGGGTGTTACAAACACATTGTACATAGATAACTTGTTTGTCCTAAGATTAGAATTTGAGTGAACAAAAGCAACCGGTCATTGATCGGAATGGACTTTTCGGGATTGTGGTGTTTTGTGGAGGAAAGAGGGTTAGGCTTAATGAAGTGTTTGAGGCTAAAGGGAGGATGAGTTTTGTTCGGCGTTGATTGACGGTTAATGGTCTATGAGGAAGATGGTTATTGGGCTTGTTTGGGCTCTGTTAAAGCAAATTCGTGTCTCATGGTAGAATGACTAAGGGGTTTGATGTTGAGGCCAAAGGAAGTGTTTGAAGGTTTATGGAATCAGGTGTTGGAATGGTGGAGTGTTTGAAGGTTTATTTAGACAAGGATCTCTTGTATTTTGTGGTAACATGTACCAGCTCACCACTTTATTTTCTTTTGTTTTGGGATTTTCATTTTTGAATCCCCTTTTTTTTCTCTTTTTCCCCTTTTTTTTTTGATTCTTTTCCTTCTTCGACTCGGGTGAGCTGATAAAAAGTGATGCACTATTTTTTATTTGGGGTGATCCTTGTCTAGGGTGATTTTTGGATTTTGGTTTTTCTTGGCTCAAGGTGGGTAGGAAAGGGACTTTCTGGGATTTTGGGGTTTTTTAGGAGATGGCCAAACTTCATTTCAAATCCCGATTGCTTATTTCTATAAGACTTAACTTTAGAACAATAATTTATCTATCTTCATGTGTTTGCTCTTTTTTCCTTTTTTGTGCCCTAATTTTTGCCTGGACCGCTCTTTGTGAGTTTTCAGTCCACCGGGCGCTCCTTTTTGCCTAGGCCGCCCTTTGCGGGTTTTCAACCTAGCGAGCTTGTTTTCTTGTTTATTATATTATTATTATTATTTTTTTGAGAGACTTGCACTGAAGGAATATGATATTAATCAAGGGGAATTAATGATCACAGACTTGTCCCAGCATGGAGGACTTGAACCAAAAGTCAAATACGCACTGATGGGGAGAATATGCACTTTATGGGTGGACGGGGCGGGACTAGACTTGGACGGGAAACTGTGGTAAGGGAGGAAAACCAACGGACTCAAACAAGAGAATGTACTCATAGCATGCACGCTCATTAGAAGAATGCTTCACAGAGTTAACATCAGTTAAAAATTTGTTTTTTCTTTGATACACTATTTCAGTCTTTTGTCATGGATGGGATGCAGTGCTTTTGAAAAACTGAGTGCCTTGAAACACCTTGAGTTTGCAACCAAGTAAGGATAAACTTTTTCAAAAAGGATGATTGTTTCGCAAGAACGTCTCGCTTCTCATCACAACTCTTATTTTATGCAATGAATGAATGAACAAATTATGATATGCAAGAATGACCACTCGAAAAGCGTGGCTTATTCTAAATAATTTTGTTATTTTTAATGCAAGACAAAACATGGAATGCCAATGCGAATGATGCAAGAATGATGCCCCTTTTTTTTTCAAAATGATTTTTGATCTTGATTTTTTATTTTTTTATTTTTTAGAGGCGAGACAAGGTACGAAATACCAATGCCCCCTTTTTCTTTTGAATGATGAAAGATGCAGGAATGATGTTTCTTTTTTTTCTAAATGATGATTTTTTAGAGGCAAGGCAAAGTATGAAATGCCAACGCCCCTTCCTTTTTGAAAGATGCATGTATGGAGGAATGATGTATTTGAACTAGAGTGATGAGGTTAATGAAATGATGCATGAATGCTACATTTGGAATAAATTTGATGATGATTTTTATTCATGATTATGAATGAGATGCTTTCTTGTTTTCATTTTTTTTTGTGCAATGAGATGCATGATACTCACAATGATTTTCTTTTTTGTTTTTTTAGTTTCGGAACATGATTTTGAAAATTATTTGGAGATGCAAATGATTTATTGGAAAAAGGGTTTTAGAAAAATGTGCTTGACGGGGTATGACCCGCTCCTACGTATCCCCATTGTAATGAGGAATCAAAGCTTACGTAGTTCTACTGTGTCTTTTTTGAAATAATGCTTATGCATGAATGTCTCATCTTGGATGAACTTGACGAGGATTTTTTGCATGATGAAATGCTTATGCTATGCAGATGATAATTGTTTTTTTGTTTTATCTTTATGTAATGAAAGAGAATGCAAGATGAATTTTTTTTTTCAAACTTTTGTTAGATGCAAATGCAATGGTGCGAAACGATGTGAATGCGAAATGATGTGGATGCGAAATGATGTGTCATTTACATAAAAAGAGGGTAAGAAAATTATTTTCTACGATTTTGAAATAGAGTTTAAGAAAAAGGAATGCCTAAACTAATGCAACAAACAAAGGCGTGCCCCCGTGTCCTACAAAGGGTGGGAATCCTAGGGTCTAAAGTCGACGAAAGGGGTAATCCTCCCATGTAGGTTCTAATCACTTCCTTACATTGGCAACCAAGAGCTAAAGTCTCTCTCATGATGGCATCCACAATCGTAGAGAGCTACCGAGTGTGAGGTATCATGACAAAGCGTACTCTTGGGCGGAACTTTCATGAGAGCCATACAGACAAAGGTCTACGAATGGCAGTCACTAATCGTTCCCACTCTCCTAGGTTTTTGTTCAGACCTTGGGTTTTAGGCCCCACTCAATGCTCACAAGTATAGGATGTGAAGTGTGTGTCGAGGGCACAACACCTAGGAATAACTACCCTTCCCCGCCTACAAATGAAAATCCAGAGCAGTCCAGACAAATAGCATGTTGTTTATCCTAGGGTTCAATATCGATCCAATATAAACTAATCTAGGGTGCCGATAACAATGCACTACTTACCTCAAGAAAGGGAGCAAAGAAGAGGGGGACATAATAAGAAAGGGGAAGAAATGCATGAGGGAACTAAGCAAAGAAGTAACTATCTATTGCAAAAGCAAACATAGAATAAGAATGCACATGGACGTAACATGCTTATGACAAAGGAAGAAGAAGAGAGGCAAAGCAAAATATTCAAATCAATCATATAAACCACACATTTAATTAGTTAGGCTTGACCCACTTTTTAAAAAAAAAAAAAAAATTTTTTAGTGTCCCCAGTGAAGTCGCCAGCTGTTGCGCCCGAAAAATTCCCCGAGGGAGAGCCTTCCTCGTTCACAACTTTTCCTAAGACAATGAAGCCGCCACCAATATTTATTAAGGAAAATATTAGGAAAACCTTTTTGGAAAGCGATTGGCCTTTGAAAACTGAGAATTTTGGGTTCGGGGGTCGGTTACGCGCAGGGAAGGTGTTAGCACCCCACACGTCCTCTCTACTGAGAGGGAACATTTAATTAAATGTGTGGTTTTAGTGTGTTGACTTGAAAATACTTAATTTTGCCTCTCTACTTCTCATTGAAAAAATCTTAATGAAAATCTTTATTTATTATGAAAAAGGGGGAAAAATGGTTTTTTAGAAATGAAGTGCTTGACGAGACATGGCCCGCTCCTACGTATCTCCTGGTGCGATGGAGAATTCAAAGCTACGTAGTTCTTGTGTGAAGAAAATGTTTGTGGGTTGGTGTTTTTTAATGTAGGGGTTTTAGGACTGTGTGATTTGTGTTGGAGGACCACTGGGGGTCTGAAGGAGCACTGGGGCTCTGAAGGGCCACTGAGGGCTGAAGGAGCGCTGGGGCTCTGAGGGACCACAGTTCACTTATCTTAAAACGATGATTAACCCGGCCGTACGACCGACTTAATCCCCTACTTTGAAAATAAGATTTTTGCTTTTGAAATGAAGAAGATCTATTTGTATATTCTTTAATTTTAGAAATTGTTTATTTTTGCGCTTGACAGGGGCGTGGCCCTGCTTCTACGTATCTCCGGGTGGAGAATCAAAGGCGACGTAGTTCTAGGTTCTTTTGAAAATGATTGTTGAAAACTTATTGTGAAAATGATTTTTATTTGTTATGCTTGACGGGATGTGACCCGCTCCTACGTATCTCCCGGTGCGATGGAGAATTCAAAGCTACGTAGTTCTTGTTTGTTGTGAGAATTGAGCTTTCATGATGATCAATTGAGCAAAAGCTCCAAGGGACCACCATTAGCACTCCATTGTTAATAATCATGCAAGCAAAGGCTTCGCAAGACTACTAACAAAGTTTTTGATTTAGTGAAAATCTTTAGGAAAATTAGGCGTTCATGATGATCAATTGAGCAAAGGCTCCAAGTGATCGCCACTGGTACCTCATTGTTAATAATCATGCAAGCAAAGGCTTCGCAAGACTACTTAACAAAGTTTGATTTTGAAGAGTTTTCGCAATTGGATTGATTCTCGTTTAGGGAAAAGAAAATCTGTTATTTTGAAAAAAAGGTTGGTGAGAAAAAGGTTTACTTAGGGGAAAGAAGTATGTTTGTATTTATTTTAAGGCTAAAGTGCTCCCGGAGTCCCTTATCTTTATTTAAAGTAACGAATTAGTCCTTTATGTTTTTTTTGTCCCAAATAAGTCCTTTATCTTTCAAATTTTTGACACATAAATCCTTTTCCGTTAACAATGCTGATTTATGTGTCAAAAAAAAGGATTTATGTGTTAAAAATTTGAAACATAAAGGACTGATTTGGGACAGAAAAGGATTTATATGTCAAAAATTTAAAACATAAAGGACTGATTTGGGATAAAAAAAAGATAAAGGACCAAATCGTTACTTTAAATAAAGATAAGGGACCCCGGGAGCACTTTAGCCTTATTTTAATTTAGAAATTGTTTGTTTTAAATAGGGATTTTAGGACATGATCCGTAACGGTTCATTTGTAGTCCTAAAAAGCTGACTAATCCGACTGTACAGTCGACTTAATCCCCTATTTATATTTTTGAAATTTTTATAAAATAATTTGTGTATTTAAAAAAAATTAATGACGACACTAACAATTAATAAAGCGTAAAGTTAATAAATAAATAACTATACATATAAATAAATAAATGAATAAATAATAAATAATTATTTACATAGATAAATAAACAATATAAATAATAAATAAGTATGTACATAAATAAATAGTATACATAATAAATAAATATATACAAAAATAAATAAATAAATTAAATAAATAAATGCAAAACTAACCTCCAACTGATCAATGCGATCAACGTCGAAACGGACCGAGCAATCTGACCATATCAACTGCGAACCGGACTCCTATATGGTCCGTTTTCACCCGAAAACCACCAAGTAAAGGACCTCAACGGCCATCCCAAAAATAACTACAGACGGGCTTTTAATCTATCGGACTGCAAAAGCTAGTCCAAAAGAATTAAAGACAGGCTTTTAATCTAATGGACTGCAAATGCTAGCCCAAAAGATCACTTACCCCATCAATCACCCATGTCCATAGCCTTTGCATCTCCATCTCTTTTATAGCCAAAGGCTAGGTAGTTCTTGTTTCTCCCAAGCAATGTGGGACTAAAACAACATAGAAAAGCAATTTTCGTTTTTCTCAAGCCAGCCATATTGACAACGCGATTTCGGATTCGTTAACCGTTGGATCATCGTTGTTTTTTGACACCAGGTTCATGAGACATCCATCTTCACTTCTACCGTTCGGATCGTCGAAACGAGGTCTGAGGAGAGAGAAATTGCCTTCGCAAAAGTAGAAAAAACCACTCCCATTTTTCTCAAACCAGCCACCGTACAAGCGCGATTCTGGATTCGTTAACCGTTGGATCATCGTTGTTTTTTGACACCAAGTTCATGAGACATCCATCTTCACTTTCACCGGTCGGATCGTCGAAATGATGTCCGAAGAGAGAGAAATCACCTTTGCAAAGTAGCTGCAGTTTTGGGTACTTGGTTTATTTTTGTATTTTTGTAACTTTGACATTCTTGGGCCAAGTCATGTATATGGACATTCTCCTTTTTTTTTTTTGTAATAATAATCTTTTATTGCACCTCCCCTTTTTTTATTTTCTTTTGTAATTTGTATTATTTCTTATCTATTTTATTTTTTATTTTCATTTTTTTAATTAAAGATATTGTAACAAGAAAAATAAATTAAATCTACTATGTAATTTTTGTGTTGAAAGTTAGGGTTTGGACCTAAGCTGGACAAAATTGGGGTATGACACCGTGCCGTGGAAGTACAGCACCTTACCTTCAGTAGGGGTTTCTCCAAGCACCACTGTTACAAATATAACTGGGTCAAGCGGGATGACAAGGAGCGGTCGGATGTATGCTCCTGAGTTTGGTCGAGTTGAGTCCTCCAAAGAAGCCGAAGATAGAGCCCGTAAGGGTAAAGAAAAGGAGGCAGAGAATATTCAGAAGAAGAAAGGGGCAGAGCCTGAAACAGATGAGTTTCTCAAGATTGTGAGACAGTGATTATAAAGTGGTCGATCAGATGAACCAAACTCCGGCCAAGATTTCAATGCTGTCTTTGTTGATGAGTTCAGAAGCGCACAAAACTGCTCTCATGAAAGTGCTGAATGAAGCACACGTTGCTCAGAATATCTCTGTTGGCCAATTTGATGAGGTAGTTGGGAATATTGTAGTTGTAACACCCATTTTTCTACCCAACGGTTTATTAAAAAAAAATATCAGAGTTTTTCGCGCCAAAAGGGTGTCACATTTTTCGAACCGGAAAACCACTTCGCAAACAGAGTACTTTAATTATAACTAACTTCTTTTCAAAAACATGCAGCGGAAATAAAAAGGTTTAACTTGGCAATCATACTTCAAAAGGTTTACAACTTAGAAAGGCATAAACATAACACATTAGGAAAGACACAAGGACAACCCTCCCGAGTGCTACGTATCAGAGCCGACTCGACCATACTAGAAGAAGAATCTCTAGCCACCTTCAGTCACCGTCACCTGCAGGTTGCCGACATACGAGGCAACACGACGCAGTAGGGTGAGTCTCAATACATAGATAATAATAGATAAAACAAGAAACACAGTATAATAGGCACACCAGGGATACCATCAATTTACTACACCAATAATACAGTTACACCAAATCCAGTTACGCCGAATACTGTTACACCAAGTACCGTCACACCAAATACAGTCACACCCAGAATACAGTTCAAGAAGACGCAATCAAACACAGGACGCGTATGCAATGTATGAGATGCAACCCAAAACTCCACTGGGCATATGCATGTGGATCCATTAGGCCGAAGCCTCTGCTCACCAAATATAATTAGGCCGAAGCCTCTGCTCACCAAATATAATTAGGCCGAAGCCTCTGCTCACCAAATAAAATTAGGCCGAAGCCTCTGCTCACCAATAAATGCACATGATTATGCGACGCCATGAACAATGCACCATACACACCAAAATCACCACAACAATGCGATAACATGTGCACCAATAATTTATTTAACTCACCAATAGTTTTATTAACTCACCAACACCAAAAGAAAGGTCATAGACCATTGCCTTGAGGGCACTCACCAATAAACTCACCAATAATTTATCTCACCATTATATATACATCACCATTATACATCTCCAAAATTTCAACTCTAAGGATAGCACACCAATCACACCAAGCACAATTAATTACGCGACTACATTGTCACCAAAGGACTAAACAACACCCATAGGGACCAAGACAGCACATAGAGTAGCAGCAGCAATATAAACAGCAGCATAAAATCTCACAAAATTCGGAGCAACAAACCCCACAAAATTCGGAGCAACAAATCCCACAAAATTCGGAGCAACAAATCCCACAAAATTCGGACAGAATTATTAGTCATTTTGAAATCAAATCTTCTCCCTCATTTCTCAATGAAATTTAGCGAAATCAGTGCCTATTCAGTAGGAAATTAAGTCTACTTTCCAACAAAACAAACCCCATAATTTTTAGACGAATAGAACACTCACGACCACAGATTTACTGAACCTATATCCAGATTGTTTCCAGAATCTTACCCTAACTTGTGAAATTCATATCTCGAGCTACACAACTCTAAACACAACCAAACCAGTGTCAAATTAACAAGCATCAAGTCTATTTTCCAGAACAGTAAACCACATAATTTTTTAGTCAACACAACGTTCCCAGTTACCGAAATACTGAACCTCTACCCACATCGTTCCCAGAATTTTAACCTAACTTGTTTCACCTATAACTCAAGTTTTACAACTCCAAATGCAACCAAATCAACGCCAAATTAACAAGCATTCAATCAAGTTTTCGAAATGACAAACCACATAATTTTTCAATTAGTAAAACGTTCTCAGTCACTGAAATACTAAACCTATGTCAGAACATCTCAAAACAGTGAATTCAACAACACAAACAACCATCACACTTCAGCCACATATAGATATTATAAACATCAACAGCAATTTAAACAACTACTCCTAACACCTAGTCCCCATGATTTCGTGGTTTATAAATTATTAACTATGAACGAGAGCCCCCTTACCTTATTGAAGAACTCGAATCCTTAGGCTTAGAAACCTTGAAAAACTTAGCTTTTCTTCTCTCTCCTCTTTTCTTTCTTGGTCACGAACTCCTCTCTTTCTCCTTGCCTTGGCCGCCACTCCTTAGCTCTCACTCTCTCACAAAATCTAATTTTCTCAACTAATGAAACCCTAACTTAAAAACTCCTTATTTATAGGCTCACTTAACCAATCATGGGCTTTCTTAGTTTATGACTTAATCATGGGCCTCCACTAACACCTCTAATTCGCCACCACCTATCCACATATACTAACAACTAATTATTTCTAATATTCTATCACATAAAATCCCTAAATAATTATTCCTATCATTTTATTTTATTTTTTTCTCAAACACAAACCCTAGATAATTAATTAAATAAATTAACTAATTATTTTGGGCTGTTACAACTCTCCCCCCCTAAAAAGAATTTCGCCCTCGAAATTTACCCGCTAAAACTAACACTCTCCCACTAACAATCACACACAGTTCACACAGCAGGGAAGGTCAAAAACAAACCAGACAACAGCACATAGGGATACACAAAACACATAACACTAGTAGGGATGTCTCCCCCACTAGATCACTTACCATTGGCAACTTTTGATGTACCTGCAACGCAAACATTGGTTAGCACTAAAAAGACAACAGTTGGTCGCTAACCGACACAACGACTCGATGACTTGGCCGGACGGACCAACCATTGCTCTGATACCACTATTGTAACACCCCTTTTTCTACCCAACGGTTTATTAAAAAAAAATATCAGAGTTTTTCGCGCCAAAAGGGTGTCACATTTTTCGAACCGGAAAACCACTTCGCAAACAGAGTACTTTAATTATAACTAACTTCTTTTCAAAAACATGCAGCGGAAATAAAAAGGTTTAACTTGGCAATCATACTTCAAAAGGTTTACAACTTAGAAAGGCATAAACATAACACATTAGGAAAGACACAAGGACAACCCTCCCGAGTGCTACGTATCAGAGCCGACTCGACCATACTAGAAGAAGAATCTCTAGCCACCTTCAGTCACCGTCACCTGCAGGTTGCCGACATACGAGGCAACACGACGCAGTAGGGTGAGTCTCAATACATAGATAATAATAGATAAAACAAGAAACACAGTATAATAGGCACACCAGGGATACCATCAATTTACTACACCAATAATACAGTTACACCAAATCCAGTTACGCCGAATACTGTTACACCAAGTACCGTCACACCAAATACAGTCACACCCAGAATACAGTTCAAGAAGACGCAATCAAACACAGGACGCGTATGCAATGTATGAGATGCAACCCAAAACTCCACTGGGCATATGCATGTGGATCCATTAGGCCGAAGCCTCTGCTCACCAAATATAATTAGGCCGAAGCCTCTGCTCACCAAATATAATTAGGCCGAAGCCTCTGCTCACCAAATAAAATTAGGCCGAAGCCTCTGCTCACCAATAAATGCACATGATTATGCGACGCCATGAACAATGCACCATACACACCAAAATCACCACAACAATGCGATAACATGTGCACCAATAATTTATTTAACTCACCAATAGTTTTATTAACTCACCAACACCAAAAGAAAGGTCATAGACCATTGCCTTGAGGGCACTCACCAATAAACTCACCAATAATTTATCTCACCATTATATATACATCACCATTATACATCTCCAAAATTTCAACTCTAAGGATAGCACACCAATCACACCAAGCACAATTAATTACGCGACTACATTGTCACCAAAGGACTAAACAACACCCATAGGGACCAAGACAGCACATAGAGTAGCAGCAGCAATATAAACAGCAGCATAAAATCTCACAAAATTCGGAGCAACAAACCCCACAAAATTCGGAGCAACAAATCCCACAAAATTCGGAGCAACAAATCCCACAAAATTCGGACAGAATTATTAGTCATTTTGAAATCAAATCTTCTCCCTCATTTCTCAATGAAATTTAGCGAAATCAGTGCCTATTCAGTAGGAAATTAAGTCTACTTTCCAACAAAACAAACCCCATAATTTTTAGACGAATAGAACACTCACGACCACAGATTTACTGAACCTATATCCAGATTGTTTCCAGAATCTTACCCTAACTTGTGAAATTCATATCTCGAGCTACACAACTCTAAACACAACCAAACCAGTGTCAAATTAACAAGCATCAAGTCTATTTTCCAGAACAGTAAACCACATAATTTTTTAGTCAACACAACGTTCCCAGTTACCGAAATACTGAACCTCTACCCACATCGTTCCCAGAATTTTAACCTAACTTGTTTCACCTATAACTCAAGTTTTACAACTCCAAATGCAACCAAATCAACGCCAAATTAACAAGCATTAAATCAAGTTTTCGAAATGACAAACCACATAATTTTTCAATTAGTAAAACGTTCTCAGTCACTGAAATACTAAACCTATGTCAGAACATCTCAAAACAGTGAATTCAACAACACAAACAACCATCACACTTCAGCCACATATAGATATTATAAACATCAACAGCAATTTAAACAACTACTCCTAACACCTAGTCCCCATGATTTCGTGGTTTATAAATTATTAACTATGAACGAGAGCCCCCTTACCTTATTGAAGAACTCGAATCCTTAGGCTTAGAAACCTTGAAAAACTTAGCTTTTCTTCTCTCTCCTCTTTTCTTTCTTGGTCACGAACTCCTCTCTTTCTCCTTGCCTTGGCCGCCACTCCTTAGCTCTCACTCTCTCACAAAATCTAATTTTCTCAACTAATGAAACCCTAACTTAAAAACTCCTTATTTATAGGCTCACTTAACCAATCATGGGCTTTCTTAGTTTATGACTTAATCATGGGCCTCCACTAACACCTCTAATTCGCCACCACCTATCCACATATACTAACAACTAATTATTTCTAATATTCTATCACATAAAATCCCTAAATAATTATTCCTATCATTTTATTTTATTTTTTTCTCAAACACAAACCCTAGATAATTAATTAAATAAATTAACTAATTATTTTGGGCTGTTACAGTAGCTGCCAACCATCTGACTTTCACTGATGAAGAGCTTCCCCCAGAGGGAAAGAAACACAATCAAGCTTTGCACATCTCAGTCAAATGCGGAGATTTCGTGTTGGCACGGGTATTAATTGACAACGGTTCTTCTTTGAATGTAATGCCCCAGTCAACTGTAAGCAAACTGGATGTTGATTGTTCCTTTATGAAGCCAAGCTCAACTCTGGTGAGGGCGTTCGATGGGTCAAAGAAAGAAGTGATAGGAGAGATGGAATTCCCCATTCAAATAGGACCAGAAACTTTTTATATCAATTTTCAAGTCATGGACATATCCTCCTCCTACAGCTGTTTACTCGGGAGGCCATGGATCCATATGGCTGGGGCTATTCCTTCATCTCTACACCAGAGGGTTAAGTTCGTGGTTAATGACAAAATTGTGGTGGTGTATGGAGAAGAAGAGATGCTAGTTAACAAGTCTTCTCCGTTCCCTTATGTGGAAGCAGCTGAAGAGTCTTTGGAGACTTCTTTCCAATCTCTTGAAATTGCCAATGCTGTGCTTGGTGGATGTGAATCGTCATCGCCCGTGATAAAGCTGTCAAAGAGTGGAGAGATGGTCGCCAGAATCATGATGGATCAAGGATACCAGCTGGGGCGTGGTTTAGGGAAAACGGGACAAGGAATTCTTGCTCCTGTACAACTGAAAGGAAACAAAGATCGTTACGGGTTGGGATACCACCCAAGCGAGGTTGAAAGGAGGAAGTTGGCTGAAGAGAGAAGAGGTGAATGGTTGGCCAAGTTGAGAGGCCAGGATCCATGGTCAAAGAGGATCCCCATCAGTAACATCAGTCAAAGCTTCAAGAGTGCTGGGTTGCTAGATCCAGACCAGATCACTGCCATTGGTTCAGAGGATGAAGAAAGCAGTACCAGTTTAGTTCGTCGTTGCCATGCTGAGGAGAAGCTCAAAAATTGGGAAGCTGTGGACTTGCCCATCGCTTTTATTTCGAAGTAATGATTGTAATGCAACCCTGTGGCTCTGCCCAAGGCCATAGGACAAGTTGCTTGGGGCAAACATGTCTTCATTTTCAGAGTTATCATCATCAAATAAAAACGTTTGTTTTGAATTTTCAATCAATAAAAATCCATTTCTCTTCATTTCATGCGTCTCTTTATTGCTTTGTTATTGTTTGTTTGCTTGTTCCGATTTTCATTCTGCTTTTGCGCTTCGGCAAAATGCAGACATACAGCAATTGTCTCTAAGAACAACAGTGCTAGCAGTCCAAACTTTGACTTTGATCATCCAGTCAACCAAGCCGAGGGGGATGTTGATGAAAACTGGGAAGCTCCTCCAGAATTGACGAGATTGATAGAACAGGAAGAGAAGGTTTGTAACGCCCTAAAATAATTTAATTGATTAATTAATTAAGTTATTTAATTAGTTTCATTCCACCAAAGAAAGAAAGAAGCAGCGAAATTGAGAGAGTGAGAGGGAGTAGGGCGCACGACTTCCAGCAAAGAGGAGAAGAAGAAATTGGTTCATCTTGGCTTTAGGTAATGTGCTTCTTTGATCCTTCTCTTCGATTTTTTTTTCTCTTGCAAGTGTTGTAGTTTCAATCACTCATTACCTATTGTTGCTGCTCCTCCATGGCTTTAGTGAGGCCACGGTTTGCGTAAGAGGAGAGGAGGGAGCTGCTGCGATTTTTGGTGACCTTGGCTCGTCGTGTTGCGGGGTTTTGTACGTGACTCCTTCATCGTTGTTTCGGGTCATACAAATTCGAGGTAAGGGTGAGCGTTTTCAATTAAATATAATTGGGTATATGGTGGGTTGTATGGGGTTTAGATGTTGTGATGATTTTAGGGATGTGTATGTTATGATGGATGAAAGATTCGAATTATTGATGTTGATATGCGAATTGTATTAGTAGGTGAGGAGATGAATTTCGAATTCTTGGTGAATGTGGTGTGGTTAATTTCTATGTTTGGTGAATTGTTGGTGTTGGAAATGCAACTTTGATAAATTGGGTGATATGAGTATAATTGTTTGAATGACTCCAAGAAATTTAAAATAAACGATGTTGCTGTCCCTAGAATTAAAGTGCTGCTGTATGCTGTCTTGGTAAAAGAAATGTTGCTGTTTGTCCATTTAAATGTTGCTGTTTGCAGAAATTAAAGTGCTGCTGTATGTCAATTTCGAAATGTTGCTGTTTGTCCATTTAAATGTTGCTGTTTGCAGAAATTAAAGTGCTGCTGTATGTCAATTTCGAAATGATGCTGTTTGTCCATTAAAATGTTGCTGTTTGCAGAAATTAAAGTGCTGCTGTATGTCAATTTCAAAATGTTGCTGTTTGTCATTTAAATGTGTTGCTGTTTGCTGTTTTTATCAAATAAAAAATTTGCTGTTTATCAAATAAAAATTTGCTGTTTATCAAAATAAAAGGGGGTCATTTATCTAAATAAAAAGGTGCTGTCTTGCTGTTATTTTTTTATAAAAGAGTTGCTGTTTATGAAGGAAATGCGCTACTAATTTACAAAAGTAAAGCGCTGTTTTTGGGTGTAAAAATTGTGCTGTTTCCTTACTGCTGTTTGCGCAAAAAGGCCACTAATTTGATGCTGTTTTTGGACTCAAAAAATACCGCTGTTTTCCACACTGTTTTTCTCAAGTGTAGTTGTGATGTTGAAAATGAGATGTTTGTACAAAAATTTAAACAAGTTGTACTCGAATATTTTTTTTATATAGTTTGTCACTTAAATTTTAATGTATTGTTATTTAAGATTTAAGGACGTTGTTACTCCAATTTTGAATGGGATGTTTATGAGAAAGTTGTGATATGAGTATGGTGATTATGACGAGTACACTATATTAGTGTTTTCTGACGACAATGACGAGTACTCCGGGTGAGTTGAAATTGGTGATTGCACATGTGTCCATAGTGTCTCATGGCATGTGCATATTATGACGAATAGGCTTCGGCCTCTTATTGACGAAAACCAGTGACGATGTGCCCAAGTGGCTATTTATGACGAGTATGGTACCATCATGCATATGCCCAGGTGTGGGTTGCATTTTCATGTGCATACATTTTTTTTATGACTGGTGATGTGATTATGACTTTGGTTTTGTGTGTAATGACGATGAAGTTGATGATAATGATGGTGTTGTGTGATAGGTTGCTCATATTACTCTACTGTATGCTTAATTATGTTTTGTTGAAAATTCTCACCCCTTCTGCTTGGAATGTTGCTCTATTGTGGCAACGCTGCAGGTGACTGCGAGTGAAGGACATGCTGCCTTCCTTTATAGCTGTTGGGATGTTTTGAGTCGCTCTCTGATATTGTAGCACCTAGGGGGCGGGGTTGAAGTTGATAAATTATTTAACTAGCTGTTTAATGATTTTATTGATGTTTTGAGACGTGTTTGAGCGACCTTGGTGAGTTATTGCTATTTCCGCTGTGATGAGATTATTTTGAAGTTTAACTTTTATGACGATTGCGTTGTTGCACAAATTTTAATGGCGCAGGCGATGAGTTTTTATAAATGAAGACGTGACATTTTTTTTTCTACTAATTAAATATTATTTTCGAAAATGAAAGTACTCTGATAATGACGTGCAAATTAAGGGGTAGAAAAGGGGTGTTACAAGGTTATTCAACCTCATGGGGAGTCGATTGAGATCATCAACCTGGGTACAGAAGAGGATAGAAGAGAGGTCAAGGTCGGTACCGCCATGGAAGACAGTGAACGCAAAAGACTAATCCAACTCTTGCAGGATTACGCTGATATCTTTGCGTGGTCGTACAAAGATATGCCAGGGCTAGACACCGACATTGTTGAACACAGGTTGCCAGTGAAGCCGGAGTGCCCGCCAGTCAAGCAGAAATTGAGAAGAATGAAACCAGAGATGTCACTGAAGATACGGGATGAGGTAAAGAAACAGTTTGACGCCGGGTTCCTAGCGGTTGCGAAGTATCCATAGTGGGTAGCCAACATCGTCCCTGTTCCGAAAAAAGACGGCAAGGTCAGAATGTGCGTTGACTACAGAGATCTGAACAGAGCTAGTCCCAAGGATGATTTCCCTCTGCCTCATATTGACATTCTGGTAGACAGCACGGCCCAACACTCATTGTTCTCCTTCATGGACGGGTATTCAGGGTACAATCAGATAAAGATGGCTCCGGAAGATATGGAGAAAACCACCTTCATAACTCTCTGGGGCACATTCTGCTATAAAGTGATGCCTTTTGGACTCAAGAATGCCGGCGCGACTTATCAGAGGGCAATGGTGACATTATTCCACGATATGATGCACAAAGAAATTGAGGTGTATGTAGATGATATGATTGCAAAGTCCAAGACTGATGAAGGACACATTGTCAACCTGCAAAAACTCTTCGAACGTCTGCGGAAGTTCAAGCTCAGGTTAAACCCAGCAAAATGCACTTTCAGTGTGAGATCTGGAAAATTACTGGGGTTCATCGTCAGTCAGAAAGGGATAGAGGTTGATCCAGATAAAGTCAAGGCAATCCTTGAAATGCCAGCACCAAAAACTGAAAAAGAGGTCCGTGGGTTCCTTGGGAGATTGAACTACATCTCAAGATTCATATCCCAATTGACCGCCACTTGCGAGCCTCTCTTCAAGCTGTTGTGCAAGAACCAGAAAGCAGAGTGGAATGATGAGTGCCAAAGAGCCTTTGAAAGAATTAAGGACTATCTGCAGAATCCGCCAATTTTGATGCCGCCGGTGCCCGGAAGACCGCTCATCCTGTATCTAACTGTGTTGGACAATTCGATGGGGTGTGTGCTGGGGCAGCATGATGAATCACGAAAGAAAGAGCATGCCATATACTACTTGAGTAAAAAGTTCACTGACTGTGAGACGAGATATTCAGTGCTAGAAAAGACTTGTTGTGCCTTAGCATGGGCTGCTCATCGTCTAAGGCAGTACCTGTTGAGTCATACAACCTGGTTGGTGTCTAAAATGGATCCAATCAAGTATATTTTTGAAAAGCCAGCACTCACAGGACGGATCGCTCGTTGGCAGATGTTATTGTCAGAGTACGATATTCTGCATGTCACACAGAAGGCGGTCAAGGGCAGTGCACTCGCCGAGTACTTAGCATGTCAGCCAATTCAAGACTACCAATCAATGCAGTATGATTTTCCCGGTGAAGACATCATGGCACTGTTTGAGAAAGGAAAGTCTCAAGAAGAGGAGAGGTGGGGGATGATATTCGATGGCGCATCCAATGTGTGGGGGCACAGAGCTGGGGCTGTGCTAATCTCCCCAGATAACCGTTTCGTTCCGGTCACTGCCAGATTAAGCTTTTATGTCACTAACAACATCGCAGAATATGAAGCATGCATCTTGGGGATTCAGGCAGCCCTTGAATGGAAGGTTAAAAGACTCGATGTGTATGGTGATTCGGCTTTGGTTATTCATCAGGTGAGAGGTGATTGGGAGACCAGAGATCCTAAATTGATCCCTTATTGTAATTATGTCCACGAATTGATGAAGTCTTTCGACGAAATTACTTTCCAGCATATCCCTCGAGGTGAAAATCAGTTGGCCGATGCTTTGGCAACTCTGTCGTCAATGTTCAACATCAATTGCGACAAAAATCTAACTCATATCAGAATCCAACATCGGGGTCTCCCGGCACATCATTACTGCACTGCAATTGAGGAAGAGCCTGATAGCAAGCCATGGTATTATGATATCAAACAGTACGTCATCAATAGAGAATACCCCCCCGGGGCATCAGAGAATGACAAAAGAACGCTCAGAAGATTGTCGAGGAACTTCTTTTTGAATGGCGAAGTTCTCTACAAAAGAAATTATGATATGGTCCTTCTGAGGTGTGTGACAGAAGAAGAGGCAGCAAAAATTATGAAAGAGGTCCATGAAGGCTCGTTCGGAGTTCATTCCAGTGGGCACACCATGGCAAGAAAAATCTTGAGAGCCGGCTATTACTGGTTGCAGATGGAAGGTGACTGCTACAGCTTCGTCCGAAAGTGCCACAAGTGCCAAATCTACGCTGATCACATTCATGTGCCACCTGCCTCTCTAAATGTCATGACTGCATCTTGGCCATTCTCAATGTGGGGCATGGATGTCATTGGCCCTATAGAGCCTAAAGCATCAAATGGACATCGTTTCATTCTGGTTGCAATCGATTATTTCACTAAGTGGGTCGAAGCTGCTTCCTACTCCAGTGTAACCAGTTCAGTGGTCGCCAAGTTTGTAAAGAAAGACTTGATTTGCCGTTATGGTCTTCCCAACAAGATCATCACTGATAATGGCAGCAACCTAAACAGCAAAATGATGAAGGACTTGTGCGCAGAGTTCAAAATCCAGCATCATAATTCTTCACCCTATCGGCCCAAGATGAATGGGGCAGTCGATGCGGCTAACAAGAACATCAAGAAGATAGTGCAGAAGATGGTGGTCACGTACAAAGATTGGCACCAGATGCTTCCTTTGGCTCTACACGGCTATCGTACTTCAGTGCGTACATCGACCGGGGCAACCCATTTCTCTTTGGTATACGGGTCAGAGGCATTCCTCCCTGTCGAGGTCGAAATACCCTCCCTGCGGGTACTAATGGAAACTAAGCTGGAAGAAGCAGAGTGGGTACAAGCTCGCCTAGATCAGCTAAATCTCATTGAGGAGAAGAGAATCACAGCCTTGTGTCATGGACAGCTATACCAGCAAAGGATGAAAACCGCTTTCGACAAGAAAGTTCGTCCCCGAGGATTCAATGAGGGAGACCTAGTGCTCAAGAAGATTCTGCCTATTCAAAGTGATCCCCGTGGAAAAGGGACTCCCACCTTTGAGGGCCCGTATATAGTCAAGAAAGCCTTCTCCGGAGGAGCGCTGATACTCACGAACATGGATGGAGAAGACTTAAGAAACCCCGTCAATTCCGATCAAGTGAAGAAGTATTATGCCTGAAAGAAATAGACGAAAAAAGAGAAAGACAAGCCCAGTAAGAATTAGCTCGCTAGGTTGAAAACCCGCAAAGGGCGGCCTAGGCAAAATCAGAGCAACCCGGTGGATTGAAAACCCGCAAAGGGCGATCCAGGCAAAAATTAGGGTCGGAAAGCTTGGGCATGAAAAGTGAAGAAAGGCATACAACTCCCCTGAAGACTTGGATGAGGAGATGGTCAAGGTCAAGGACATAAATGTTTAGCACTGTTCCACAGAGACGGACAGTCAGAAATCAGCTTCTCTCTTTTTTCGTGTCTTTTTGTAGTTTAAACTTTCAAATGTATTGAACAGTTGGCGTAACTCCTTGTGCGACCAATTTCTACATCAATAAAGTTCAATCTTTCTCACGTCTGTTAGTTTTTCTATTTCCTTGCTTTTTCTGCTCAAATAAACGTTTTATGATGATGGTAACACTGACCTGTAAAGCATGTGCATAAATCATAGAGCATCACAATCATTGCGAAATTTTTAAAAGTTATGGGAAGGAAGCAACTTCTCAGGGAAAACTAAGCTTACAAGGAAATAATTGCACTCATAGGCCATTTCTGATGGCAAATTACGAGACAATCAGCACTGGGCTTATACGCCACTACAATTCTAATCGGTCCCTCAGTCTTGTCGCGGGTTGGTCGAACCAGCAAAAAGAATAAGCCAAAAGAGCAAAAGAGAAAAAGAAAAAACAAACGATCAGAAAAAAGAAAGCTGGTCAAAGAAAAACCAAGAAAAACAAGCAGTCAGAAAAAAGAAAGCTGACCAAAGAAAATTAAAGAGATGAGGAATCAGGAATAGCATTTCACCACATTCATCATCACACCAAAATCATAGCATTGCATGCACATACATAACATGCCCTTGCATAACATGCACTCATACTCCATGCACCATTCCTTGCATCAACTAACGTATGCAGGCACCTCAATCCAACACAGCAGCATCGGTCATTTCAAATCAACCAATCAACAGCATTTGTGAGCCCTCTGTGCTCGTCCTGAGGCCTCTGTGCTCCTCCTGAGCCCTCTGCGCTCATCCTGATCCCTCTGTGCTCATCCTGAGCCCTCTGTGCTCACCCTGAGCCCTCTGTGCTCATCCTGAGCCCTCTGTGCTCACCCTGAGCCCTCTGTGCTCCTCCTGAGCCCTCTGTGCTCATCCTGAGCCCTCTGTGCTCCTCATGAGCCCTCTGTGCTCCCCCTGAGCCCTCTGCGCTCATCCTGAGCCCTCTGCACTCATCCTGAGCCCTCTGCGCTCTTCCTGAGCCCTCTGCGCTCGTCCTGAGCCCTCTGCGCTCCTCCTGAGCCCTCTACGCTCCTCCTGAGCCCTCTGTGCTCCCCCCGAGCCCTCTGTGCTCATCCTGAGCCCTCTGTGCTCACCCTGAGCCCTCTGTGCTCCTCCTGAGCCATTTGTGCTCATCCTGAGCCCTCTGTGCTCCTCCTGAGCCCTCTGTGCTCCTCCTGAGCCCTCTGTGCTCATCCTGAGCCCTCTGTGCTCATCCTGAGCCCACTGTGCTCATCCTGAGCCCTCTGTGCTCCCCCTGAGCCCTCTGCGCTGTGCTCCCCCCAGAGCCCTCTGCGCTGTGCTCCCCCCAGAGCCCTCTGCGCTGTGCTCCCCCCTGAGCCCTCTGCGCTGTGCTCCCCCCTGAGCCCTCTGCGCTGTGCTCCCCCCTGAGCCCTCTGCGCTCATCCTGAGCCCTCTGTGCTCATCCTGAGCCCTCCGCGCTCATCCTGAGCCCTCTGTGCTCCTCCTGAACCCTCTGTGCTCATCCTGAGCCCTCCGCGCTCATCCTGGGCCCTCAGTGCTCCTTCTTTATTGCTTTCTTTACCGCGTTCTTTACGGCTTTATTTCCTGCTGTTATTCAAAAAAAATCCAATCTGTTTTTGCATGCATATTGCATTTTTCATCTGACATCAACAAAAACATAAAATGAGAAAAGAAAAATGGGAAAATTCGGGTTTTCCCCAAGAGGACAAAATCGGTATAATTTCTGAATTCTTTATCTTCATTTTGCCTTGGAATATGTTTCGGCCAATTCATATTCCTCGTTAAAATTCAGATAAAGAGGGGCAGCTGTCATACCCCAATTTTGTCCGGCTTAGGTCCAAACCCTAATTTTCCACACAAAAATAAATTATGCATTTTGGATCCTAGAAACCGCTCCAAAGTTTTTGAAATCATTTTTAGGGTTAGAATGCACTTTTTAAGAAATTAGGGTTTTGAAAAATATGTTATGCATGCATGGCAAGCTTTGAAAAATATTTTAGGCATGCATGGCAAAGACCTAAAAGCATTTTTTTGGAAAGCAAGAATTGATTTCTATTTTGTTCCAAAGGCCAAGAATCGATTTATAGTATATTGCATAGGCCTTGAAATCGATTTTTAGGCTCTTCCATAGGCCATGAATCGATTCCTAATTGTTTTAACTAAGTGAAGAATCGATTTTCACCTATTTAGGATGTCCTGAAAATCGATTTCCCTCTTCTTGCATAGGCCATGAAATCGATTTTTAAGCTCTCCTAAAGGCCAAGAATCGATTCCCACTTACCTTAACTAAACATGAAATCGATTCCTACCTTTTAGGATGTCCTGAAAATCGATTTCCCTCTTCTTGCATAGGCCATAAAATCGATTTTTAAGCTCTCCTAAAGGCCAAGAATCGATTCCCACTTACCTTAACTAAACATGAAATCGATTCCTACCTTTTAGGATCTCTCAAGAATCGATTTCCTTCTTTTTTAAAACACAATGAAATCGATTCCTATCATTTCAGGAAGTCCAAGAATCGATTCCCACTAATTTCTAAAGCCCAAGGAATCGATTCCTATGTTTTCTAAAAGCAAAGAATCGATTATACTATATTTTGCCTTCATCAAACAATCGATTCATCCTTGCAATAAATGTTTTTTAAAAAAAAAAATTCTACGCTTTCCTAAGCCTCTAAATAGGCAGCCTCAAGTCACATTTTCAGACACACATTTCACGAGATCTGAGAAGACAACTCTCGCAAATCTCATTTTCCAGTTCTACGCTTCATTTTTGCTCTATTCGTTCCGTTGGTCCGTCTGAGCTGATCTCCTGCAAGAGTTAGTCGGGGTTTGCGTTCTTCAGAGTTGTAATATCTGTCTTCATCAGAGGTATTTCAGTCTTTTCATTTGTTAAAATTCAGTTATTGTGATCCGTGTGACTTAACTTAGCTATAGTGTTTATTTACTCGTTCTTGTATATTATCGTCCATCGTTGATGACGAACCATATGATTCCCACTTATGCCTAGTGCATCATGTTCTAAGTGGTGAAGATGGTCTCGGGTGATTCAACTTGTCCCTTTCAACCCCTTTCAAAAACATTTTTTAATTAGAACTACGTCGCTTTGATTCCCGTTTGGGATACGTAGGAGCGAGTCACGTTCTCGTCAAGCGCAACAAATAAAAATTCTTTTCACCCCCCTAAACCAATCATTTTCATAAAACAAACAAGAATCATTTTCCAACCCATTGTTGCTAATAGCTCATCAGAGCCTTTGTTCGTTTAGCTATTAGTGACAATGTCCTTTTCTCCTAAAAATAATAAACGATGATCCATCATAACCTTTGTTAATTTGATCATCGTGCGAATCAATCTCTTTCGAAAATCACTTTCAAAAAAGATAATAAAAAAAACGAGTCGTTATCAATAGTCCATCAGAACCTTCGTTCGTTTGACTAGCGGTACAACTCTCTCTTTTGAGTATTTAGTAAGTGATTCATCATAGCCTCTGCTAGTTTAATCATTCACTAATGCTCGTCCTATTTCGAAAAACTCACCAAAAAAGATAAAAAAACAAAAACTTTTCAAAAAGACAACCAAGAACTACGTAGCTTTGAATTCTCCATCGCACCGGGAGATACGTAGGAGCGGGCCATGTCCCGTCAAGCACTTTTCCTAAAAAAAAACCTTTTTTTTTTTTTTCCTTTCCTTGCCAAAAATAAAATTTTCATTAAGCTTTCAAACAAGAAATAAATAGGCAAATCTAGGTATTTTTCAAATCAAATGTTAAAACCACACATTTAATTAGAGGTTCCCTTTCGGTAGAAAGGACGTGCGCGGTGCTAACACCTTCCTCGCACGTAATCGACCCCCGAACCTATATCTCTAGTTTTCAAAGACCATCCGCCTTGTTCAGAAGACTTTTTTTCAATGTTTTGGTCTTAAAATTAAAATATTGGTGGCGGCTCCAAAATTTTCCACGTTGTACATTGAGAAACCCAAGCTGGGGATTTTTCGGGGTGCAACACCGAGGACTGAGTTTCTTCGCTCGCAAGGCGATACCGGTCCCGATGGTTGGAGAAAGTCTCAGAAAGACATGGTCTCCCTCTTCAAATCCTAACGGCCTTCTCCTCTTATCGGCATAACTCTTTTGTCGACTCTGCGCGGCTTTCATCCTTTCTGTTATCTGACGGATCTTCTCCGTAGTCTCACGGACCAAATCCGGTCCCAACAATCTCTGCTCACCTATGTCCCACCAACACAACGGTGTTCTACACTTCCTTCCATACAATGCTTCATATGGAGCCATTCCGATACTAGAATGATAACTGTTGTTGTATGAAAATCCCACCAATGGAAGATGATCCTCCCACCTGCCTCCACTATCGAGTACACAAGCCCTCAACATATCCTCCAATGTCTGAATTGTCCTCTCAGTCTGTTCGTCTGTCTGTGGATGGTAAGCGGTGCTGACACACACCGTTGTTCCCAACGCCGTGTTCAACGCTCTCCAAAATCGAGATGTGAATTTGGGATCTCGATCACAGATGATGCTTGTAGGGATTCCGTGCAACTTCACAATGTTCTTGAGATACTCATCCGCTAACCTAGCAACCTTGTGATTCGAACGCACCGGAATAAAATGGGCGGACTTGGTCAGGCGATCCACCACTACCCAAATAGAATCATTTCCGGCTTGGGACCGTGGCAATCCCATGACAAAATCCATAGATATACTTTCCCATTTCCATTCAGGTACATTCAACGGCTGTAACTGGCCACCTGGCTTTTAGTGCTCTATCTTAACCCTTTGACAAGTCAAGCATCGAGACACAAACTCTGCAATATCTACTTTCATACCCGGCCACTAATACAATTGCTTCAAATCTCGATACATCTTGGTAGACCCAGGATGTATTGAGAACTGACTCTTATGAGCCACTTCTAAAATTTGCCTCTTCACATTCTCATCATTCGGCACACAGATTCTACCATTAAAACGAATTATGCCATCACCGTCTTCGGTGTAACTCGGCAATCTCTTCTGCGCTTGCAGTTCTACATCACTTTCTTGGGCTGAGTGAATCAGATTTCTCAAGGAACCTGAAATCTGAATATGGCTCAACACTAGCCTGCTCCTTCTTGCCTTCACTCCCAAATTAAGGTCTCTAAACGATTCCAGCAAGGACATCTCGTGCATCAACAACTCTGCAGTATGGATAGACTTTCTACTTAAAGCATCGGCCACAACATTAGCCTTACCAGGATGGTACTTCAATTCAAAATCATAATCTTTCAGGAGTTTTACCCATCTCCTCTGTCTGTTGTTCAGCTCCTTTTGGTCAAACAAATACTTAAGGCTCTTGTGGTCACTAAAGACTTCGAAACGAGACCCATACAGGTAATGTCTCCAAATCTTTAGGGCAAACACAATCGCCGCCAACTTTAAATCATGAGTTGGGTAATTCTCTTCATGCGGCTTCAACTGCCTGGAGGCATAAGCAACTACTTGTTGATTCTGCATTAGGACACATCCCAAACCCTTACCAGAGGCGTCGCAATAGATTTGGAATCCTACGGACGGATCTGGAAGAATAAGGACTAGTGCAGAAGTCAAACGATTCTTCAATTCCGCGAAACAATTATCACAGCCTGAGTCCCAAACAAACGGCTGACCCTTGCGAGTTAACCGAGTGAGTGGAAGGACCAGCTGGGAAAATCCTTGAATGAATCTTCGATAATACCCAGCTAATCCCAAGAAACTTCTTACCTTAGTAACTGTAGATGGTTGTTCCCAGTCCACCACAGCTTCAATCTTACTGGGATCCACTGCAACACCTGCCTGAGATATCACATGACCCAGAAATTTAACTTCGGGCATCCAAAATCACATTTGGATGGCTTAGCGTACAACTTCTTCTCCCGGAGTACGTTCAGAACAATTCGGAGATGTTGCACGTGCTCCTGAATCGTCTTAGAGAACACCAAGATATCATCAATGAACACCACCACAAACTGATCCAGATAGGGATTAAAAATCTGATTCATATAATCCATGAATACGGCTGGAGCATTGGTCAAACCGAAGGGCATCACTACAAATTCATAGTGTCCATACCTCGTACGGAAAGCGGTCTTCGGGACGTCCAAAGCTCGAACCCTGACTTGGTGATAACCGGACCTCAAATCAATCTTTGAAAATACAGAAGCTCCTCTCAATTGATCTAAAAAATCATCAATCCTCGGTAGAGGGTACTTGTTCTTGACAGTCACCTTATTCAACTGACGATAATCGATACACAATCTCATACTTCCGTCCTTCTTCTTGACAAGCAACACTGGAGCACCCCATGGTGAGGCACTCGGCCGGATAAACTTTTTGGAAATTAACTCTTCCAATTGGACTTTCAATTCTCTCAACTCTAATGGCGACATTCTATACGGAGCTATATAGAAATTGGCCCAGTGCCCAGAACCAACTCTATAGAGAATTTGGCCCAGTGCCCGGAAACACATCAAGAAATTCATTAGCAACTTGCACAGAAGATATATCTAGACCTGTCTCAGTGGATGCAGACAACATCATGACATAAGCTCTTGCGCCTTGAAACAAACAGTCACTAGCTGAAGTGAAAGAAATAACAACTTCAGGATTGGCCAGCTGTAGCTCCACTGATTCGGAGGCGAAACCGATAGTTCGATGAAAACAATCTATAGTCACATGATTGACAGTTATCCAACTCGTACCTAGGACAATATCCACATTCTCGGTGGAGTGTCTGTAGCCTTGACTTTCTGAGCATCTGCAGTGTAGACCCTCTCTCGAGCTAAAGTAGGCTTATCTGACTCTTTCTTTTCCTCTTTTTGGGCACTCTGGATTGAGTGACCATTTTTCTTAAAATATTACCACTGAGTCGCACTAGGACGACATTCACCTCTTGGGCTTCCTACCAGCAAAACACTTGGAGAATCTTGAGGAATCATTCAACTGCACTTTCTTTCCCTTGATAGGTTACCTTTTAACTTTGCATTCGGAGTTGATGGCTTAACTACCTTCTTCTTTCCAATATTCCCTAAGATGAAACGGGTTTTAAGGAACTTCGGTCTTGGTCGAGGACTACGTCTTGGTCATCCTTCCATAATTCCGCTTATGATACACCAAGTATTGAGTTGATCAGGCTCAATGTCTCTTAGCATCACAAGTGTAATCACAACAAGGACTAACAATGAATCGACTCAACCCTAAACTAAACTAAGCCCGACTAGGTCGAACTGCTCTGATACCATAATGTAACACCCCGATAAATTCTAACATATAGAATCACCGAAATGCACTAAATGGCATACATCATAGTAACTTCCTGTTATTGAAATATTGAACACAACTAAAACTTTCGACAATACATATCAAATGGTTCTCTGAACCTCATACACTTCCTGAAAATGCTTAAGTTTCAAAACTTAAGACTTGTACATAATCCTGGTGTTCAATACTCAAAACATAAAGTAGCGGAAACGATTTTGCAACTTAAACAATGAAAGTTATACAATCGGTGACATAACTAAATAAAAATACAAAGGGCTAAGCGGAAATCCAATTTCCAATAGTTTCCTGAGTCGCACTGTAACGCCCCAAAATAATCAAGTATTTATTTAATTAATTTATCTAGGTGTTATGTTGGTCGGTTATTATAAAAGGAATGAATGGTGTTTTAATTTAAATAAGGGGTGGTGTGTAGTAAATGAGGGAGTGGTAATTTAATTAAAAGAGGAGAAGTGTTAGTAATTAACTAAGTGGCAAAAAGAGCCCAAGACACTAGGACCCATAATATTTATGCTCTAGAGTTAGTGTCTTAGACACTTGGAGAGAAAGAAAAGAAAAGAAGCGTGAGAAGTGAGAAGAGAGGAAGGGGCAGCGGCTAGGAGAGGAAAAGAAAGAAGAGGAAAGCGTGAGTTCCAACCAAGAACAAGAGAGAGAAGGAAAAAGCTAGGGCTCCAAGGTTCTAAGGCTAAAGGATTTCATCTTCTTCCATTAACAAAAGGTTAGGGGGCTCTCTTTTCATCCTTAATAACTTATAGGATTAGAATCACATGAGTTAGGTGTTAGGGGGGTTTGATTGATTGAATTGAATTGTTGTTTTTGGATGTTTTTGTTATGATGAATGTAAATTGTTAAATCCATGTTATTGATGATGAACTTATGTTATTTTTGGTAGAATCCATAATTGATTAGTATTGAGATGTACATGATATTAGTCATGCAAGTTAGGTGTATGTTGTAATGACTAAATAAAATCGAGAATGGAAACGATTTGGGTAGAGGTTTAGTATTTCGGTAACTGGGAACGTTGTGTTGACTGAAAAATTATGTGGTTTACTGTTCTGGAAAATAGACTTAATGCTTGTTAATTTGGCGTTGATTTGGTTGTATTTGGAGTTGTAAAACTTAAGTTATAGGTGAAACAAGTTAGGTTAAAATTCTGGAAACGATTGGGGTAGAGGTTCAGTATTTCGGTAACTGGGAACGTTGTGTTGACTGAAAATTTATGTGGTTTACTGTTCTGGAAAATAGACTTAATGCTTGTTAATTTGGCGTTGATTTGGTTGTATTTGGAGTTGTAAAACTTAAGTTATAGGTGAAACAAGTTAGGTTGAAATTCTGGAAACGATTTGGGTAGAGGTTCAGTATTTCGGTAACTGGGAACGTTGTGTTGACTGAAAAATTATATGGTTTACTGTTCTGGAAAATAGACGTAATGCTTGTTAATTTGGAACTGGTTTGGTTGCGTTTAGAGTGGTGTAGCTCGAGATATGAATTTCACAAGTTAGGATAGGATTCTGGAAACAATCTGGACATAGGGTCAGTGTTTTCGTCACTGCGTTTTCAAAAGAACTTATTTTCAAACGAATCCAATTTCTTTGAAAACTAGACAGAATTATCCCCAGTTTATGCACAAGTTTCATGCAATTTGATTGAGTTTTGGTCATTTAAGAACTGCTTGAATTTGAAGGACAGAAACTGCCCTCTTTTGAAACTAGTATGTGTGTTTTTGAAAATTGTATCTGTTAGACTCTCTTTTTTAAAAACTGAACTTAGGAATAAGGAGTAGACCCATAGGGCTTTCCAACAAGTATTTATTTGTCGAAATCCGGTGTGGGTTACTATTTTAATCAATTCGCCAAAGTAAGCGCATGGTTACGGAATTTCTGCACCTTGTTTGTTTTCGCGATATCTTTTGATCCGGAAACCCGATTGAGGCGTTCTAAGATGCGTTGAAGAGCTCATTCAGAGGCCTAACCGATTATTCTATTTTTAAGGCAAAATGAACTGTTTTGTATTGCTGTTGCTGTTTTATGCTGCTGTTTATATTGCTGCTGCTACTCTATGTGCTGTCTTGGTCCCTATGGGTGTTGTTTAGTCCTTTGGTGACAATGTAGTCGCGTAATTAATTGTGCTTGGTGTGATTGGTGTGCTATCCGTAGAGCTGAAATTTTGGAGATGTATAATGGTGATGTATATAAAATGGTGAGATAAATTATTAGTGAGTTTATTGGTGAGTTCCCTCAAGGCAATGGTCTATGACCTTTCTTTTGGTGTTGGTGAGTTAATAAAACTATTGGTGAGTTAAATAAATTATTGGTGCGCATGTTATTGCATTGTTGTGGTGATTTTGGTGTGTATGGTGCATTGTTCATGGCGTCGCATAATCATGTGCATTTATTGGTGAGCAGAAGGCTTCGGCCTTATTTTGGTGTATGCCCTCAAGGCTAATTTTTGGTGATGGATCCACATGCATGTGCTCGTGGAGTTTTGGGTTGCATCTCATACATTGGACATGCATTCGGTACTTTTCCTGGTGATTATAAATTGATGGTGTATGTGGAGATAATTGTAATTGGTGTATTTAGTTATATTTGGTGTTGTTCTCGGTGATTGAAAATATTCGGTGCTGTTTCTTGGTGAATGAAAATTAATGGGGTATGTTGTTATTGTGGGGAATTGGTGTGCTTAGTTGCCTTCTCTAAATGATGCTTATCTTATTTGTTATTACTTATGAAATGAGACTCACCCTACTGCTTTTGTGTTGCTTCTTATGTCGGCAACGTGCAGGTGATAGCGAGTGAAGGTGATCTAGTACCTTCTTCTAGTTGGTTGAGTCTGCTCTGATACGTAGCACCGGGGGGCGTCTTAGTTTATTTTTCGTTTTATTTGATGTTCCAAAACTTCTATTTTGGTGACGTATTTTGTTACTTCAATACCTGACGTTATTCCGCTACGATGATTATTATAATTACGTTGATGTAAACTAAACAGAATATTTGTGGTGCTATGTATCGTGCCTTATGGTTTTATAAGTCAAATTGGCGTTATTATATGTTGTTGTTTTGAAATGTGGCACCCTCTTGTAGTTGTGCTCAAAAGGTTTTTGAAAGCTCTGATTTTAAATTAATTCAATTCTAGTTGATTAGAAGGGGGTGTTACACGCACCATCTAACCGTGCTTAGTCACCTTTGCTTTCCCCTGCTTCTCTGTAAAAACCACAAATATGAAGGGTGAGATAAACATTATCTCAGTGGGTCCTATCGAGACCCCTTACTAACTCTAGCGGTTTATTATGCTTTACTTTGAACTCGTGGCCCTAAAAGCAACCACGTGGAAATATATTAAGTTCCTGTAACCTTTATGCTCATGGCCCTCCTAAGCGACACATGAAGCATACAATATTTTGTTCCATGATTTTAGCATAACACCTCAGTCTACCTATTTTATAGGCACTTCTTGACTTTGGTGAACCCATCCCGCTATTTCTAGCGGGGGAAACATTCTTGAGTCTAGGTTTTGGGGCTCATGACTTCCCCTCCCCTAGTATGCTAATCCTCTAAGGGTCGTCACCCTTTTCCTCTTGTATTTATTATACATTATATATCCATGTACCCGAAATGGGCTGTTAGTGATTTCAGTCATGTACCGTCTATGTTTTCAGTCAAGTACCGTCTATGATTTCAGTCAAGTACCGTCTATGATTTCAGTCAAGTACCGTGTATCATTTCAGTCAAGTACTGTGTATCATTTCAGTCAAGTACCGTGTATCATTTCAGTCAAGTGCCGTGTATCATTTCAGTCAAGTACCGTGTATCCTTCCACGAGGGAAGACATTTTACCGTGAATTAACATTTCTTGACTTATGTTCTCTCGCGTTCTCTAAGTACGGTTTGCCATTACATTCATAACACACAAGTTTCTAACAAACAGCATCTTTACATTGTTGGGGAACCTCGGGGAATGGATTGGAATCATTCGGAATAGACTAGAGGGTGTTTTGAAACAGGAAATCAGAAGGTCACGCACGACCCGTGCATATAGGCACACGACCCGTGCGCATTTCAAAAATAAGAGGTGAAGTTTCAGAATCAAGCGCACGATCCGTGCGTCAAGGCGCACGACCCGTGCGCAGTTAAAAATACTTTTCGCGCACAGTCACAGATGGGGGCGCACGATCCGTGCGCAGAGGCACCCGATCCGTGCGTCTCCAGAAAACTGTATTTTCAAAGGCATTTCCGTTCCGTTCCGATTCCAATTTCCGTTCCGATCGAGACCCTAACGTAACAGTTATTATTCCAGACCAGCGAAAGAGATTAAACAGTCAAACAACATATATCATAAATCAACAATCCAGTCAATTCGAGCAATTATGCTATTTACGATTTTTCGATAAAAACGTTTTCGTTAAGTTTTCACAAAGCGGATTTTCCATAATATCGTTTCAGAAAATAACATGACTCGACAACAAAATGTCCCTAAGCGAGTATAGAACTCACCGGTTTGACGACCTCGCGAGAAATCACGTCCTCACACGAGACGACCGAACCGTAACCTCTCGAACAATCCCCGTAATCATGTACTCGCACCGAACTCGTCCGATACTCGAAACTGAACTTCGGAACTGCAATCAAACACAACCCCAGCTACTGAACTTCCTCCTTGTCTACGAAATTGGCGTCTCTCGAACTTTGGCGATTCGATCCGAAATTTAAGGAACCAACATTTCCAATTCCACATCCGTTTTCCAGCATCAGTGAGCAGTTTCGTAACACGCGTATCTTGGGCAACTCGTGGCCAAAACCCTTCAAACCAGTGCCCATTGTGTAGATAATTTTATCTACTTTCTGATGGTCAAAGGTTCATATGCATGCATCCAGTAACTTGGGAGATACACCCGAAACAAGGTGACTGGTCCAGGACAGTGCTTGAGTCTGAATCCGAAACTTGGGGACATGATATCTCCCTCATTTCTCCATGAAGTCATACGGTTATTGTGCCCAAAATGAATATCTTTGTGTCTAGTTTCCAGAGGGACAAGAATCACGATCATCGGAGTAGTGTACAGTGAGATACGATGAAAACAATGAAGGTAGGTCATACGGGTTTTTCCCAGATTTTCTGTGGGACTTGCAACTTCAACCTCAACTTCGACTTTCATCTCCAAAACTACTCAAAATGAATCCTAAGCACTTTTAGTTTCAGAACCTTCCTCAAATGTGCTTCTAACCACAAAGTGGGTTCAGCTCCACTCGAATTTACACTCCTCTTGAACATGCAACACTCTAAGCTTTCAAAACTCCATTTTCCTCACTTTGAGCTTTGGATATTCACCAATGGTTAAATGAGAAGGATGAAGATGTGGGTGTTGTTTCAGGTGTCATTAGGAAGAGGATGTTGAGCTGAGTTCAATGAACCAAAAATGAGTGACATGCACCAAGGATTGAGAGAGTTTCCTCCTATTCTTTTCTTCCTCACTCTCATGGTTCCTTCTCCCTCTTTTCTCTCTAGTCTCTCTCTTTTCTTCTTTTGATTTCCAGCAAAATGAATTCTGATTGTTTAGTATGGTAAGGCTTCAGCTGAGATTCACTAAAAGGGCGAAATGACCATAATACCCCTATGTCCAAATTTTGCTTAAACTTCCTTAATTTCTTCTTAAGTCAATTTTAATCAAACAATACTTATACAATAATCACATATTGCATATAGTTATGTTCTGTGGAGGATGGTTTAGCCGAAACTCCTATTTGCTTAAAATCCCAATTAACTCACCATATCATAATTAATCAATAATGCTAATTAATCATCTAGACCTCTTGCTAATTTAAATAATTTAAATTAGCGAAATTGGGGATGTTACAGGAAGCTTTCTAAAAGTGACACCTAAGGTAGTCTTCTTCTTAGAAGTGACACCAAAGGTAATGAATACTCAATGAACATAAGCAAATATGTAACATCCTGGGCCCTTTTCTTACTTAGTAGGCTACCCAGCGATGCACTCATGATCTTCTCTACCCCCCATGTAGAGTTTTTGCCTTCCGTGGGAATCGAACCATGTACCCTGAGGCTTAGGTACATGCTCAATGCATTCCCACTACCAATTGAACTACTAGCTCAATTGGTAGTGGGAATGCATTGAGCATGTACCTAAGCCTCAGGGTACATGGTTCGATTCCCACGGAAGGCAAAAACTCTACATGGGGGGTAGAGAAGATCATGAGTGCATCGCTGGGTAGCCTACTAAGTAAGAAAAGGGCCCAGGATGTTACAAATAGCTCAATTGGTAGTGGGAATGCATTGAGCTTGTACCTAAGCCTCAGGGTACAAGGTTCGATTCCCACGGAAGGCAAAAACTCTACATGGGGGGTAGAGAAGGTCATGAGTGCATCGCTGGGTAGCCTACTAAGTAAGAAAAGGGCCCAGGATGTTACAAAAAAAGGCGCCTTTTTTTATTGGTAGTGGGAATGCATTGAGCTTGTACCTAAGCCTCAGGGTACAAGGTTCGATTCCCACGGAAGGCAAAAACTCTACATGGGGGGTAGAGAAGGTCATGAGTGCATCGCTGGGTAGCCTACTAAGTAAGAAAAGGGCCCAGGATGTTACAAAAAAAAAGGCGCCTTTTTTTGTAACAGCCCAACCCTTTTACCTACTCTGAGGCTTATGGCATTGGCACTGTACATCATGACCTTCTCCACCCCCCATGTGGAGTTTTTGCCTTCCGTGGGAATCGAACCTTGTACCCTGAGGCTTAGGTACAAGCTCAATGCATTCCCACTACCAATTGAGCTACTAGCTCAATTGGTAGTGGGAATGCATTGAGCTTGTACCTAAGCCTCAGGGTACAAGGTTCGATTCCCACGGAAGGCAAAAACTCCACATGGGGGGTGGAGAAGGTCATGATGTACAGTGCCAATGCCATAAGCCTCAGAGTAGGTAAAAGGGTTGGGCTGTTACACAATATTTCGTATTTCCATTCAGAACTCAGCCATCATCATTTATGCAAACAATATAATAGAACCTTTGTATATTCATCTTTGTGCTGATGAAAGGTTAAATTCTAGAGATTGATCCACTATTTTAGATTTACGTGTGATTTAATATTTTAATATCGTTTAGGTAACTTTATTCCTTTTCTAACAATACTTACATTTTAGACTGCTTATTTATGATTTTACAAGGATTGATATATACTGCTACGCTTAGTGTAGGTTTCGACGAACTCGGTTTTTAGAATAATTGTAGTATTGAGACGCTTGATCCGTAAATATTGTTAGTCATTCACTAAGATGCCTAATACCAGTAGGAATTCCCATACAATTGGTTGAGCCATGTTTGATAAGTTCTATTGTCTTTTTTTTGACAAACGGTTTTATTGTCAAATAAAAATAAAATCTGAATAAGAAATAAGATACTTAAAACCCGTGACAGGTCAAAAAACTTACGAATATGTGGTAGTGTCAACCAATAAAAAAATTAAAAATGATCACAAATCAAATAACAGTAACTTTATGTGCGAGAATCATATAGTGATTGTTTAGGATGGAATTTTTGTTATTTAAATAGAGTGAGGAAAACTCAATATTTTTGGGCGTGATTATTTTTATTGTTTATATATTATGTTGCTTGATTCTAGTTATGGTATAGGATTTATGACTTTAATTTATATTTTATGATACAAACATTTATTATTGTGGTTGCATAAGATATCATGACTTCCGTAGTAGCACACCTGGTAAAATTCACAAGATTGAATTCTGGGTTCGACTCATATCTACGGAAATTAGTTTTTTTTGTTTTGTTTTCAATATATGCTTTTCATTAATTTACTTATATATAGTTATATTTTGACAAATCAATGATAGAGCATTTTTTCTACTTATGTGAGTGTTTGTAAATTTAATTCTCCTCTTCTTTTGGACTCGTTTTTAGTCCCAACTAACGCAAAATCCAATATTTCGTATTTCCATTCAGAACTCAGCCATCATCATTTATGCAAACAACATAATAGAACCTTTGTATATTCATCTTTGTGCTGATGAAAGGTTAAATTCTAGAGATTGATCCACTATTTTAGATTTACGTGTGATTTAATATTTTAATATCGTTTAGGTAACTTTATTCCTTTTCTAACAATACTTACATTTTAGACTGCTTATTTATGATTTTACAAGGATTGATATATACTGCTACGCTTAGTGTAGGTTTCGACGAACTCGGTTTTTAGAATAATTGTAGTATTGAGACGCTTGATCCGTAAATATTGTTAGTCATTCACTAAGATGCCTAATACCAGTAGGAATTCCCATACAATTGGTTGAGCCATGTTTGATAAGTTCTATTGTCTTTTTTTTGACAAACAGTTTTATTGTCAAATAAAAATAAAATCTGAATAAGAAATAAGATACTTAAAACCCGTGACAGGTCAAAAAACTTACGAATATGTGGTAGTGTCAACCAATAAAAAAATAAAAATGATCACAAATCAAATAACAGTAACTTTATGTGCGAGAATCATATAGTGATTGTTTAGGATGGAATTTTTGTTATTTAAATAGAGTGAGGAAAACTCAATATTTTTGGGCGTGATTATTTTTATTGTTTATATATTATGTTGCTTGATTCTAGTTATGGTATTGGATTTATGACTTTAATTTATTTTTTATGATACAAACATTTATTATTGTGGTTGCATAAGATATCATGACTTCCGTAGTAGCACACTTGGTAAAATTCACAAGATTGAATTCTGGGTTCGACTCCCAGCTACGGAAATTAGTTTTTTTGTTTTGTTTTCAATATATGCTTTTCATTAATTTACTTATATATAGTTATATTTTGACAAATCAACGATAGAGCATTTTTTCTACTTATGTGAGTGTTTGTCAATTTAATTCTCCTCTTCTTTTGGACTCGTTTTTAGTCCCAACTAACGCAAAATCTAATATTTCGTATTTCCATTCAGAACTCAGCCATCATCATTTATGCAAACAATATAATGGAACCTTTGTATATTCATCTTTGTGCTGATGAAAGGTTAAATTCTAGAGATTGATCCACTATTTTAGATTTACGTGTGATTTAATATTTTAATATCGTTTAGGTAAATTTATTCCTTTTCTATCAATACTTACATTTTAGACTGCTTATTTATGATTTTACAAGGATTGAGATAGACTGCTACGCTTAGTGTAGGTTTCGACGAACTCGGTTTTAAGAATAATTGTAGTATTGAGACGCTTGATCTGTAAATATTGTTAGTCATTCACTAAGATGCCTAATACCAGTAGGAATTCCCATACAATTGGTTGAGCCATGTTTGATAAGTTCTATTGTCTTTTTTTTGACAAACAGTTCTATTGTCAAATAAAAATAAAATCTGAATAAGAAATAAGATACTTAAAACCCGTGACAGGTCAAAAAACTTACGAATATGTGGTAGTGTCAACAAATAAAAAAATAAAAATGATCACAAATCAAATAACAGTAACTTTATGTGCGACAATCATATAGTGATTGTTTAGGATGGAATTTTTGTTATTTAAATAGAGTGAGGAAAACTCAATATTTTTGGGCGTGATTATTTTTATTGTTTATATATTATGTTGCTTGATTCTAGTTATGGTATAGGATTTATGACTTTAATTTATTTTTTATGATACATACATTTATTATTGTGGTTGCATAAGATATCATGACTTTCGTAGTAGCACACCTGGTAAAATTCACAAGATTGAATTCTGGGTACGACTCCCAGCTACGGAAATTAGTTTTTTGTTTTGTTTTCTATATATGCTTTTCATCAATTTACTTATATATAGTTATATTTTGACAAATCAATGATAGAGCATTTTTTCTACTTATGTGAGTGTTTGTCAATTTAATTCTCCTCTTCTTTTGGACTCGTTTTTAGTCCCAACAAACGCAAAATCCAATATTTCGTAGTTCCATTCAGAACTCAGCCATCATCATTTATGCAAACAATATAATAGAACCTTTGTATATTCATCTTTGTGCTGATGAAAGGTTAAATTCTAGAGATTGATCCACTATTTTAGATTTACGTGTGATTTAATATTTTAATATCGTTTAGGTAAATTTATTCCTTTTCTATCAATACTTACATTTTAGACTGCTTATTTATGATTTTACAAGGATTGAGATAGACTGCTACGCTTAGTGTAGGTTTCGACGAACTCGGTTTTAAGAATAATTGTAGTATTGAGACGCTTGATCTGTAAATATTGTTAGTCATTCACTAAGATGCCTAATACCAGTAGGAATTCCCATACAATTGGTTGAGCCATGTTTGATAAGTTCTATTGTCTTTTTTTTGACAAACAGTTCTATTGTCAAATAAAAATAAAATCTGAATAAGAAATAAGATACTTAAAACCCGTGACAGGTCAAAAAACTTACGAATATGTGGTAGTGTCAACAAATAAAAAAATAAAAATGATCACAAATCAAATAACAGTAACTTTATGTGCGACAATCATATAGTGATTGTTTAGGATGGAATTTTTGTTATTTAAATAGAGTGAGGAAAACTCAATATTTTTGGGCGTGATTATTTTTATTGTTTATATATTATGTTGCTTGATTCTAGTTATGGTATAGGATTTATGACTTTAATTTATTTTTTATGATACATACATTTATTATTGTGGTTGCATAAGATATCATGACTTTCGTAGTAGCACACCTGGTAAAATTCACAAGATTGAATTCTGGGTACGACTCCCAGCTACGGAAATTAGTTTTTTGTTTTGTTTTCTATATATGCTTTTCATCAATTTACTTATATATAGTTATATTTTGACAAATCAATGATAGAGCATTTTTTCTACTTATGTGAGTGTTTGTCAATTTAATTCTCCTCTTCTTTTGGACTCGTTTTTAGTCCCAACAAACGCAAAATCCAATATTTCGTAGTTCCATTCAGAACTCAGCCATCATCATTTATGCAAACAATATAATAGAACCTTTGTATATTCATCTTTGTGCTGATGAAAGGTTAAATTCTAGAGATTGATCCACTATTTTAAATTTACGTGTGATTTAATATTTTAATATCGTTTAGGTAACTTTATTCCTTTTCTATCAATACTTACATTTTAGACTACTTATTTATGATTTTACAAGGATTGATATAGACTGCTACGCTTAGTGTAGGTTTCGACGAACTCGGTCTTAAGAATAATTGTAGTATTGAGACGCTTGATCCGTAAATATTGTTAGTCATTCACTAAGATGCCTAATACCAGTAGGAATTCCCATACAATTGGTTGAGCCATGTTTGATAAGTTCTATTGTCTTTTTTTTGACAAACAGTTCTATTGTCAAATAAAAATAAAATCTGAATAAGAAATAAGATACTTAAAACCCGTGACAGGTCAAAAAACTTACGAATATGTGGTAGTGTCAACAAATAAAAAAATAAAAATGATCACAAATCAAATAACAGTAACTTTATGTGCGAGAATCATATAGTGATTGTTTAGGATGGAATTTTTGTTATTTAAATAGAGTGAGGAAAACTCAATATTTTTGGGCGTGATTATTTTTATTGTTTATATATTATGTTGCTTGATTCTAGTTATGGTATAGGATTTATGACTTTAATTTATTTTTTGTGATACAAACATTTATTATTGTGGTTGCATAAGATATCATGACTTTCGTAGTAGCACACATGGTAAAATTCACATTTTGAATTCTGGGTTCGACTCCCAGCTACGGAAATTAGATTTTTTGTTTTGTTTTCAATATATGCTTTTCATCAATTTACTTATATATAGTTATATTTTGACAAATCAATGATAGAGCATTTTTTCTACTTATGTGAGTGTTTGTCAATTTAATTCTCCTCTTCTTTTGGACTCGTTTTTAGTCCCAACTAACGCAAAATCCAATATTTCGTATTTCCATTCAGAACTCAGCCATCATCATTTATGCAAACAATATAATAGAACCTTTGTATATTCATCTTTGTGCTGATGAAAGGTTAAATTCTAGAGATTGATCCACTATTTTAAATTTACGTGTGATTTAATATTTTAATATCGTTTAGGTAACTTTATTCCTTTTCTATCAATACTTACATTTTAGACTACTTATTTATGATTTTACAAGGATTGATATAGACTGCTACGCTTAGTGTAGGTTTCGACGAACTCGGTCTTAAGAATAATTGTAGTATTGAGACGCTTGATCCGTAAATATTGTTAGTCATTCACTAAGATGCCTAATACCAGTAGGAATTCCCATACAATTGGTTGAGCCATGTTTGATAAGTTCTATTGTCTTTTTTTTGACAAACAGTTCTATTGTCAAATAAAAATAAAATCTGAATAAGAAATAAGATACTTAAAACCCGTGACAGGTCAAAAAACTTACGAATATGTGGTAGTGTCAACAAATAAAAAAATAAAAATGATCACAAATCAAATAACAGTAACTTTATGTGCGAGAATCATATAGTGATTGTTTAGGATGGAATTTTTGTTATTTAAATAGAGTGAGGAAAACTCAATATTTTTGGGCGTGATTATTTTTATTGTTTATATATTATGTTGCTTGATTCTAGTTATGGTATAGGATTTATGACTTTAATTTATTTTTTGTGATACAAACATTTATTATTGTGGTTGCATAAGATATCATGACTTTCGTAGTAGCACACATGGTAAAATTCACATTTTGAATTCTGGGTTCGACTCCCAGCTACGGAAATTAGATTTTTTGTTTTGTTTTCAATATATGCTTTTCATCAATTTACTTATATATAGTTATATTTTGACAAATCAATGATAGAGCATTTTTTTCTACTTATGTGAGTGTTTGTCAATTTAATTCTCCTCTTCTTTTGGACTCGTTTTTAGTCCCAACTAACGCAAAATCCAATATTTCGTATTTCCATTCAGAACTCAGCCATCATCATTTATGCAAACAATATAATAAAACCTTTGTATATTCATCTTTGAGCTGATGAAAGGTTAAATTCTAGAGATTGATCCACTATTTTAGATTTACCTGTGATTTAATATTTTAATATCGTTTAGGTAACTTTATTCCTTTTCTATCAATACTTACATTTTAGACTGATTATTTATAATTTTACAAGGATTGATATAGACTGCTACGCTTAGTGTAGGTTTCGACGAACTCGGTTTTAAGAATAATTGTAGTATTGAGACGCTTGATCCGTAAATATTGTTAGTCATTCACTAAGATGCCTAATACCTGTAGGAATTCCCATACAATTGGTTGAGCCATGTTTGATAAGTTCTATTGTCTTTTTTTTTGACAAACAGTTCTATTGTCAAATAAAAATAAAATCTGAATAAGAAATAAGATACTTAAAACCCGTGACAGGTCCAAAAACTTACGAATATGTGGTAGTGTCAACCAATAAAAAAATAAAAATGATCACAAATCAAATAACAGTAACTTTATGTGCGAGAATCATATAGTGATTGTTTAGGATGGAATTTTTGTTATTTAAATAGAGTGAGGAAAACTCAATATTTTTGGGCATGATTATTTTTATTGTTTATATATTATGTTGCTTGATTCTAGTTATGGTATAGGATTTCTGACTTTAATTTATATTTTATGATACAAACATTTATTATTGTGGTTGCATAAGATATCATGACTTCCGTAGTAGAACACCTGGTAAAATTCACAAGATTGAATTCTGGGTTCGACTCCTATCTACGGAAATTAGTTTTTTTTGTTTTGTTTTCAATATATGCTTTTCATTAATTTACTTATATATAGTTATATTTTGACAAATCAATGATAGAGCATTTTTTCTACTTATGTGAGTGTTTGTCAATTTAATTCTCCTCTTCTTTTGGACTCGTTTTTAGTCCCAACTAACGCAAAATCCAATATTTCGTATTTCCATTCAGAACTCAGCCATCATCATTTATGCAAACAATATAATAGAACCTTTGTATATTCATCTTTGAGCTGATGAAAGGTTAAATTCTAGAGATTGATCCACTATTTTAGATTTTCGTGTGATTTAATATTTTAATATCGTTTAGGTAACTTTATTCCTTTTCTATCAATACTTACATTTTAGACTGATTATTTATAATTTTACAAGGATTGATATAGACTGCTACGCTTAGTGTAGGTTTCGACGAACTCGGTTTTTAGAATAATTGTAGTATTGAGACGCTTGATCCGTAAATATTGTTAGTCATTCACTAAGATGCCTAATACTAGTAGGAATTCCCATACAATTGGTTGAGCCATGTTTGATAAGTTCTATTGTCTTTTTTTTGACAAACAGTTCTATTGTCAAATAAAAATAAAATCTGAATAAGAAATAAGATACTTAAAACCCGTGACAGGTCAAAAAACTTACGAATACGTGGTAGTGTCAACCAATAAAAAAACAAAAATGATCACAAATCAAATAACAGTAACTTTATGTGCGAGAATCATATAGTGATTGTTTAGGATGGAATTTTTGTTATTTAAATAGAGTGAGGAAAACTCAATATTTTTGGGCGTGATTATTTTTGTTGTTTATATATTATGTTGCTTGATTCTAGTTATGGTATAGGATTTATGACTTTAATTTATATTTTATGATACAAACATTTATTATTGTGGTTGCATAAGATATCATGACTTCCGTAGTAGCACACCTGGTAAAATTCACAAGATTGAATTCTTGGTTCTACTCCTATCTATGGAAATTAGTTTTTTTTGTTTTGTTTTCAATATATGCTTTTCATTAATTTACTTATATATAGTTATATTTTGACAAATCAATGATAGAGCATTTTTTCTACTTATGTGAGTGTTTGTCAATTTAATTCTCCTCTTCTTTTGGACTCGTTTTTAGTCCCAACTAACGCAAAATCCAATATTTCGTATTTCCATTCAGAACTCAGCCATCATCATTCATACAAACAATATAATAGAACCTTTGTATATTCATCTTTGTGCTGATGAAAGGTTAAATTCTAGAGATTGATCCACTATTTTAGATTTACGTGTGATTTAATATTTTAATATCGTTTAGGTAACTTTATTCCTTTTCTAACAATACTTACATTTTAGACTGCTTATTTACGATTTTACAAGGATTGATATATACTGCTACGCTTAGTGTAGGTTTCGACGAACTCGGTTTTTAGAATAATTGAAGTATTGAGACGCTTGATCCGTAAATATTGTTAGTCATTCACTAAGATGCCTAATACCAGTAGGAATTCCCATACAATTGGTTGAGCCATGTTTGATAAGTTCTATTGTCTTTTTTTTGACAAACAGTTCTATTGTCAAATAAAAATAAAATCTGAATAAGAAATAAGATACTTAAAACCCGTGACAGGTCAAAAAACTTACGAATATGTGGTAGTGTCAACCAAAAAAAAAAATAAAAATGATCACAAATCAAATAACAGTAACTTTATGTGCGAGAATCATATAGTGATTGTTTAGGATGGAATTTTTGTTATTTAAATAGAGTGAGGAAAACTCAATATTTTTGGGCGTGATTATTTTTATTGTTTATATATTATGTTGCTTGATTCTAGTTATGGTATAGGATTTATGACTTTAATTTATTTTTTATGATACAAACATTTATTATTGTGGTTGCATAAGATATCATGACTTCCGTAGTAGCACACCTGGTAAAATTCACAAGATTGAATTCTGGGTTCGACTCCTATCTATGGAAATTAGTTTTTTTTGTTTTGTTTTCAATATATGCTTTTCATTAATTTATTTATATATAGTTATATTTTGACAAATCATTGATAGAGCATTTTTTCTACTTATGTGAGTGTTTGTCAATTTAATTCTCCTCTTCTTTTGGACTCGTTTTTAGTCCCAACTAACGCAAAATCCAATATTTCGTATTTCCATTCAGAACTCAGCCATCATCATTTATGCAAACAATATAATAGAACCTTTGTATATTCATCTTTGTGCTGATGAAAGGTTAAATTCTAGAGATTGATCCACTATTTTAGATTTTCGTGTGATTTAATATTTTAATATCGTTTAGGTAACTTTATTCCTTTTCTATCAATACTTACATTTTAGACTGATTATTTATAATTTTACAAGGATTGATATAGACTGCTACGCTTAGTGTAGGTTTCGACGAACTCGGTTTTTAGAATAATTGTAGTATTGAGACGCTTGATCCGTAAATATTGTTAGTCATTCACTAAGATGCCTAATACCAGTAGGAATTCCCATACAATTGGTTGAGCCATGTTTGATAAGTACTATTGTCTTTTTTTTGACAAACAGTTCTATTGTCAAATAAAAATAAAATCTGAATAAGAAATAAGATACTTAAAACCCGTGACAGGTCAAAAAACTTACGAATATGTGGTAGTGTCAACCAATAAAAAAATAAAAATGGTCACAAATCAAATAACAGTAACTTTATGTGCGAGAATCATATAGTGATTGTTTAGGATGGAATTTTTGTTATTTAAATAGAGTGAGGAAAACTCAATATTTTTGGGCGTGATTATTTTTGTTGTTTATATATTATGTTGCTTGATTCTAGTTATGGTATAGGATTTATGACTTTAATTTATATTTTATGATACAAACATTTATTATTGTGGTTGCATAAGATATCATGACTTCCGTAGTAGCACACCTGGTAAAATTCACAAGATTGAATTCTGGGTTCGACTCCTATCTATGGAAATTAGTTTTTTTTGTTTTGTTTTCAATATATGCTTTTCATTAATTTACTTATATATAGTTATATTTTGACAAATCAACGATAGAGCATTTTTTTTACTTATGTGAGTGTTTGTCAATTTAATTCTCCTCTTCTTTTGGACTCGTTTTTAGTCCCAACTAACGCAAAATCCAATATTTCGTATTTCCATTCAGAACTCAGCCATCATCATTTATGCAAACAATATAATAGAACCTTTGTATATTCATCTTTGTGCTGATGAAAGGTTAAATTCTAGAGATTGATCCACTATTTTAGATTTACGTGTGATTTAATATTTTAATATCGTTTAGGTAACTTTATTCCTTTTCTAACAATACTTACATTTTAGACTGCTTATTTATGATTTTACAAGGATTGATATATACTGCTACGTGTAACACCCCGGTATTTCTATTGACTAAAAATACCCAAGTGCACTTTAGTAACACATCAGAGATATATTTCCTGCTTAGACACTGAATATCACTATAAATTTTTCGCTGAATATAACTCAAACAATCTTATTTACAACAAGACAATATGGTTCTCAGACCATATACCATCAGCAATTTTAGTATTCAGTATCATACAAGAAAGGGGAAGAAAGATATACATTAAATACATAATGTTTTAGTATACAGACAACAAAAGGGAAATAAGCTTAAACATAAAGCTAGGCTATCAGCATCCAGTCTGAGCTCAACCAACTCGTGCCTCTTGGATATCCGCTGTCCCTGTGTCTCTGTAAAACAACAACATTTAAACAATGAGATACAATCTCAGTGAGTTCTACCGAGACCCCTACTAACACTCTCGGCTAGTTTAAAAACATTTTTAACTCAACACGGCACCGACTGCGTGACCGCTAACTCCCGGTGAACCGCATTACTTTTACACATAGCATTCCACCGACTGCGTAACCGCTAACTCCCGGGGAATCTGCTATAACTCAGTACGACACCGACTGCATTACTGCTAACTCCCGGTGAACCGCACAACAACAAAGCACGACACCGACTGCATGACTGCTAACTCCCGGTGAACCGCGCAACAAACCAAGTACGGCACCGACTGCATGACTGCTAACTCCCGGTGAACCGCACAACAAACAATTTGACATAACACCGACTGCGTAACCGCTAACTCCCGGTGAACCCCCTTACCAATAGCATTTTTTTCCTAATGGCACGGAGCCTAGGGTAAGGGATCATGACTGCCCCGCCTAGTATGTCAACATGGGTCGTCACCCAAACTCGATATAATATATATATCTACAGCACTATGAACCCACGGTCCATCAAATCAGACAATCAATGAAACACTTTAATTCCACGTTTTATAAAATCCAAGTTCACACTCGCACTCTATTTGACCACTTTTCGGCACAATTTTCAATATCAAAAACAGTTCATTTTGCCTTAAAAATAGAATATTCAGTTAGGCCTCTGAATAAGCTTTCCAACGCATCTTAGAACACCTCAATCGGGTTCCCGGATCAAAAGTTATCGCGAAACGAAAAACAGTGTTTGGTTGCTGAAATTCTGCCAACTGGCGCTGGAGTCGCGCCTGGCGCGCGAGTTGCGCGCGAACTGGCAGAAAGTTCTGTCAAATTGCGCTGGAGTCGCGCCTGGGGCGCAGGTGGAGCGCGAAATGGCAGCAAGGGGTCTGTCAAGGCAGATTTTGGCGGTTTCGCGCGAAAACCGCGATCCCGCTCAATTCCGATTGAAAGTTCCGATCGAAAACAGATTTGACAACCAGTAAAATGAGTCCAATACAAACCACACAATCAATCAATCCAATCAAAAACTCAATCAAAACGAATTGTATTAGAACGCGACATATTTTCAAATAACGGTTTTCGTTCCAAAATCTCTCGACATCAATTGACGGAAAAATACTCGAAGCATAAAAACATCCTAAGCGTGAGTAAAACTCACCCTTGAAGCGTGTGCCGACACCGAGACTTCAAAATCACCGAGACTTCGCCAAATCACCGAGTAGCCACACGAACGCTCCCCGCTCCGGCGACACCCAATCCGCTTCCAAAGCTTCCCACTCGATCACGAAACCGCTTTTGTCCGGAATACCGATTTCCCGAAATTCTCCATGGGCACTATCCATCATCTTCTTCACCTCAAGCCACTATTCACATAAACCTCAAATCTTGATTTTTCAACCTAACTCACCCAATCGATCTTCAATACTCGAGTAATCCACCTCGTGCTCGCTCCTAAACACCGTCCTTAGCTTTCCCTTGAGCTTGAACCACAAAACCTCTATTTTTTTCCTCTCAAATCGAAAATGGTAAAATGAGAGAGAGTGAGTTGATGATGAAGATCTTGGTACCAAATCGAAGAGGAAGTAACGCTGAGCATTTTTCGTGTTGGACGGAAGTCGTTTTGATGAATTCTCCTTCCTCCCTCTTCTCTTCTCCCTCACGCCATCTCTCTCTTTTCTTCTCCTTTCCATTCTTCTTTCCCTCTGTTTCTCCTTTCTTTCTTTTATTCTTTCTAATTCTTTCTCACCCACACACACGTATACACATATATATATTTAGTATATAATTAGCAACGCGGTCCAATTACCATATTGATTTAATTCTCCTATTTCGATTCCGAAACTTCCTTGATCCGTATTATCTGGTTAACGATCCGATGACAATCAATAAATAATTTTAGCACTCAGTAAATTTACCAGTCGAGTACTAAATTAATTTAATTGGGTTAACATCCAAATAATCCCATTAATTATTTTGCGGATGTTACATTCTCCCCAACTTAAAAGAATTTTGTCCTCAAAATTTCGTCAAGTTTTTCATCCGACTAACCGGGGATCGATATCCTCAGAAAGGTCTTAAATTGCTGGAAACAATCTCGAACTAACGATATGAGCGTAGGAACTCTTCCCAAGTTGGCACATCAATCTCCAAGTATGATTCATTACTACTTTGATACGAACTTTCTGGTCACGCATCTACACGAGAAACCCATCATTCGCCTACATAGGCTCGGCACCGCGTTTGAAAACACTTCCGAGGCTTCATTCCAATTATCCTCGCTTGCTCCCCAACTTTGATTAGTCTAAGTCAAATGGTCTAATACAAGACACTTGATAGAATATATGTTGAATATGAGATCCACAAACTGGTACTCCTCGGCAGAGGTAAAAACAAACACGATTTTCTCAAAGGGTGTAAACACGTTCTCCGCAAATTTTCTAAAAATCCATAACAGTTCCTGTACCCATTGAAAAATGTGACGGAAAGTCACTGTGAATTTCCTTGACTCACTTCCAAGTCTTCGAGGTAAAACTTCTTCAAAAATATGAGAGTTGGGTTTTATCAAAAGCTCTGACCTTAAACGTAGAAATAAACCACGGGGACATCAAATAAATTGAACGTAATGAAAATCACCTCAGTTGTTGTCCAAACAACTATCAAACAGAACTTAGAGCTCCTTTCCGAATTAGTCAATAGCGTTGAGAGCTTCCCCTCAACCTAAGCAATCCTCCTAGGATTTTCCTCCTCTCATATCCTATTAGCCTCTTAAATCGTTCCCAAAATTAACTTTAGCATGCGGGTTTTCACAAAAACGATTTTTCAAAACTATTACACCGCACGCCAAGCTTCACTTCGGAAATTTCCGTCACTTATAAGCAGATCCATCAATTAATCCTTTGATGGTTATTCGCAACGTGAAAACAGTCAGCAGTTACCTCGCTTATATATTCGTATTCACGTTCGACTTGTCAAACGGAATCTCATAATACTATCTCATCATCGGTCGCACAGATTCTACCGTTGAAACAATTGACTCCATCACTATCCATGGTAAAATCTGGAAATACCTTTTGCGATTGTAGCTTCACATCAACTTCCTATGCTAAGCGTATAGAATCCCTTAGGGAACTAGAGATCCTCATATGGCTCAACACTAACCGGATTCTCCTTGATCTTGAATTCAGATTTAAGTCTCTATCAGACTCTAATAATTCCATCTAATGCATCATAATACTGCCGTGTGTAGCGATTTCCCATTACTCGCATCAGCTACAACATTGGAATTTCCTGGATGATACTTCAACCCGAAGTCATAATCCTTCAGAAATTCTACACACTCCTCTGCCTGCTATTCAGTTCTTCTGATCAAACAGATACCTTAAACTCTTGTGACCACTAGAGACTTCGAAATGAGACCCATACAGGTAACGTCTCCAAATCTTCAGTGCATACACAATAGCTATTAACTCCAATTCATGAGTCGGATAAATCCTCTCATGAGACCTTAATTGTCTGGACGCATAAGCTATCACTGGTTGATTTTGCATCAGAATACATCCTAAACCCTTCCCTGAAGCGTCATCGAAAATTTGAAATTCCAATGACGGATCCGGAAGAATCAGGAATGGAGCAGAAGTCAACCAAACCTTCAATTCTTGAAAACATTCTTCACAATCAGCATCCCACGTAAACGGATGACCCTTACGAGTTAACCGAGTAAGTGGACAACTAACTGTGAGAACCCTTTAACAAACCTCTTAAAGTAACCGGCTAGATCCAGAAACTTTTGATCTCTGCGACTGATGTGGGTCACTCCCATTCAACACCGCTTCTTTCTCACTGGGACCTACAGAAATTCCCGACTTGGGGAATCACATGTCCCAAAGACTTTACCTCTGACACCCAAAAATCACACTTCGAAGGTTTCAAGTACAACTCCTTTTCTCGGAGTACACTCAGAACAATGAGGAGATGTTGGACATGCTCCTCAATGGGCTTCGAGCACATCAAGATATCATCGGTAAAAACGACTTCAAACTGATCCTAATACGAATGAAAAACTCGGTTCCTGAAATCCACGAATACCGCCGGAGCGTTAGTCAAACCGAAGGCCACCACTACAAATACATAATGTCCATACCTAGTATGGAAAGCTGTCTTCGGAATATCTAAGGCTCTAACTTTTATTTGATGATGTCCTGACCTCAGATCAATTTTAGAAAACACAGCAGCGTCTCAAATTGCTCAAGCAAATCGTCTATCCTTGGCAAGGGATATTTATTCTTGATCGTCACTTTCTTAAGTTGTCGATAATCGATGTACAATCTCATGCTACCATTTTTCCTTTTGACTAACCACACCAGAGCACTCCTTAGCGAAGTACTCGGTCGAATGAATTTCTTTAGCATCGACTCTTCAAGTTGAGACTCCATTTCCTTTAATTCTGAAGAAACATTCAATGAGCAACAATAGATATTGATCCCGTGCCAGGAACCAATTCTACAGTAAGCTCTACCTCTCGCTCTGGAGGTTCGGAAGAAACTTCATCGTGAAAACATCCAGAAAGTCATTCACGACCTGAACGTTCGCCAAATCTAAACTAGTTTCAGCGGATGCAGATAACATACTAACATGTGCTCCCGCACCTTGGAATGAAGATTGATCGTCTAAGATGAACTAGGTAACCGCTTCAGAATTTGTCCTAGACAATTCTATACAAAGATTAGGTCTGGTCACGACCCTTAGCAGCAGTTAAAATAGTTATCGGCTCGGATAGCGGAGATTCGCTAGTCCCAACCAATCCACACATGATTGAGCTATAAAACAATGGGTTGCACCCGAATCGTATAATGTACTGACAGAGTGATTGAAAAGTAGATCCCATACCCCTCAGTAACCTGTCAGAAGTTGTAACTGTCTGAGCATCCAAAGTGTTGACTCGTCCTTGCCTTAGAGCTGCTTGTGACTCCTTGGAACTTTTCCTTACGGGGCACTCTTTACCATAGTGACCCTCTACATTTCTATAATAGCACCGATGAGATCTTCGCTTGCAATCACCGCTGTGAGGCTTTCCACAGCTAGAACATCTTCTGACCTTTGAAGAATCAAAGAATTGCATCTGCTTTTCCTTTGATGAAATTATCCTAGGACTTTGCATTCGGAGTTGATAATTCAACTACCTCCTTTCCTTTCCCATACTTCCTATGCGATCATCCTCGGCGACATAGGCTGATTGCACTAAGGCAACATAATTGGTAATACTATAAGAACTGAGACCATAAGTCATAAAAGCACTAAGGTCCTTCTTATACCTCTGCGTTCTCCATTCGTCATTCGAAACATACCTTACCATTCGGTAAAACTGAGACAACTTCTCGAACTTAGCGGTGTATTCTTCCACCGTCATGCCACCTTTCCTGAGGATGCACCGGTTGGAGACTCCGGTCTTGGTCGAGGACTGCGTCTTGATCATCCTACCGTAATTCCGCTTATGATGCACTAAGTATTAAGTTGATCAGGCTCAATGTCTCTTAGCATCACAAGTGTAATTACAAAAAGGACTAACAAGGAATCGACTCAACCCTAAACTAAGTCCGACTAGGTCGAACTGCTCTGATACCAACTGTAACACCCCGGTATTTCTATTGACTAAAAATACCCAAGTGCACTTTAGTAACACATCAGAGATATATTTCCTGCTTAGACACTGAATATCACTATAAATTTTTCGCTGAATATAACTCAAACAGTCTTATTTACAACAAGACAATATGGTTCTCAGACCATATACCATCAGCAATTATAGTATTCAGTATCATACAAGAAAGCGGAAGAAAGATATACATTAAATACATAATGTTTTAGTATACAGACAACAAAAGGGAAATAAGCTTAAACATAAAGCTAGGCTATCAGCATCCGGTCTAAGTTCAACCAACTCGTGCCTCTTGGATATCCGCTGTCCCTGTGTCTCTGTAAAACAACAACATTTAAACAATGAGATACAATCTCAGTGAGTTCTACCGAGACCCCTACTAACACTCTCGGCTAGTTTAAAAACATTTTTAACTCAACACGGCACCGACTGCGTGACCGCTAACTCCCGGTGAACCGCATTACTTTTACACATAGCATTCCACCGACTGCGTAACCGCTAACTCCCGGGGAATCTGCTATAACTCAGTACGACACCGACTGCATTACTGCTAACTCCCGGTGAACCGCACAACAACAAAGCACGACACCGACTGCATGACTGCTAACTCCCGGTGAACCGCGCAACAAACCAAGTACGGCACCGACTGCATGACTGCTAACTCCCGGTGAACCGCACAACAAACAATTTGACATAACACCGACTGCGTAACCGCTAACTCCCGGTGAACCCCCTTACCAATAGCATTTTTTTCCTAATGGCACGGAGCCTAGGGTAAGGGATCATGACTGCCCCGCCTAGTATGTCAACATGGGTCGTCACCCAAACTCGATATAATATATATATCTACAGCACTATGAACCCACGGTCCATCAAATCAGACAATCAATGAAACACTTTAATTCCACGTTTTATAAAATCCAAGTTCACACTCGCACTCTATTTGACCACTTTTCGGCACAATTTTCAATATCAAAAACAGTTCATTTTGCCTTAAAAATAGAATATTCAGTTAGGCCTCTGAATAAGCTTTCCAACGCATCTTAGAACACCTCAATCGGGTTCCCGGATCAAAAGTTATCGCGAAACGAAAAACAGTGTTTGGTTGCTGAAATTCTGCCAACTGGCGCTGGAGTCGCGCCTGGCGCGCGAGTTGCGCGCGAACTGGCAGAAAGTTCTGTCAAATTGCGCTGGAGTCGCGCCTGGGGCGCAGTTGGAGCGCGAAATGGCAGCAAGGGGTCTGTCAAGGCAGATTTTGGCGGTTTCGCGCGAAAACCGCGATCCCGCTCAATTCCGATTGAAAGTTCCGATCGAAAACAGATTTGACAACCAGTAAAATGAGTCCAATACAAACCACACAATCAATCAATCCAATCAAAAACTCAATCAAAACGAATTGTATTAGAACGCGACATATTTTCAAATAACGGTTTTCGTTCCAAAATCTCTCGACATCAATTGACGGAAAAATACTCGAAGCATAAAAACATCCTAAGCGTGAGTAAAACTCACCCTTGAAGCGTGTGCCGACACCGAGACTTCAAAATCACCGAGACTTCGCCAAATCACCGAGTAGCCACACGAACGCTCCCCGCTCCGGCGACACCCAATCCGCTTCCAAAGCTTCCCACTCGATCACGAAACCGCTTTTGTCCGGAATACCGATTTCCCGAAATTCTCCATGGGCACTATCCATCATCTTCTTCACCTCAAGCCACTATTCACATAAACCTCAAATCTTGATTTTTCAACCTAACTCACCCAATCGATCTTCAATACTCGAGTAATCCACCTCGTGCTCGCTCCTAAACACCGTCCTTAGCTTTCCCTTGAGCTTGAACCACAAAACCTCTATTTTTTTCCTCTCAAATCGAAAATGGTAAAATGAGAGAGAGTGAGTTGATGATGAAGATCTTGGTACCAAATCGAAGAGGAAGTAACGCTGAGCATTTTTCGTGTTGGACGGAAGTCGTTTTGATGAATTCTCCTTCCTCCCTCTTCTCTTCTCCCTCACGCCATCTCTCTCTTTTCTTCTCCTTTCCATTCTTCTTTCCCTCTGTTTCTCCTTTCTTTCTTTTATTCTTTCTAATTCTTTCTCACCCACACACACGTATACACATATATATATATTTAGTATATAATTAGCAACGCGTTCCAATTACCATATTGATTTAATTCTCCTATTTCGATTCCGAAACTTCCTTGATCCGTATTATCTGGTTAACGATCCGATGACAATCAATAAATAATTTTAGCACTCAGTAAATTTACCAGTCGAGTACTAAATTAATTTAATTGGGTTAACATCCAAATAATCCCATTAATTATTTTGCGGATGTTACACTACGCTTAGTGTAGGTTTCGACGAACTCGGTTTTTAGAATAATTGTAGTATTGAGACGCTTGATCCGTAAATATTGTTAGTCATTCACTAAGATGCCTAATACCAGTAGGAATTCCCATACAATTGGTTGAGCCATGTTTGATAAGTTCTATTGTCTTTTTTTTGACAAACAGTTCTATTGTCAAATAAAAATAAAATCTGAATAAGAAATAAGATACTTAAAACCCGTGACAGGTCAAAAAACTTACGAATATGTGGTAGTGTCAACCAATAAAAAAATAAAAATGATCACAAATTGTAACACCCCGGTATTTCTATCTACTAAAAATACCCAAGTGCACCATAGTAACACATCAGAGATATATTTCCTGCTTAGACACTGAATATCACTATAAATTTTTCGCTGAATATAACCCAAACAGTCTTATTTACAACAAGACAATATGGTTCTCAGACCATACACCATCAGCAATTATAGTATTCAGTATCATACAAGAAAGCGGAAGAAAGATATACCTTAAATACATAATGTCTTAGTATACAGACAACAGAAGGGAAATAAGCTTAAACATAAAGCTAGGCTATCAGCAACCAGTCCGAGCTCAACCTACTCGTGCCTCTTGGATTTCCGCTGTCCCTGTGTCTCTGTAAATCAACAACAATTAAACAGTGAGATACAATCTCAGTGAGTTCTACCGAGACCCCTACTAACTCTCTCGGTCCAATTATGAAATCGTTTTAATTCAATACGGCATCGGCTGCGCGAACGCTACCCCCGATGGACCGCATAAAACAGTTTAACAGATTACCGCTGACGCGAACGAAGAACCCGGTAACCTATTAGTTTAGTACGATACCGCTGACGCGAACGAAGAACCCGGTAAACGTACTACAAACAACATAACAACGCTGACGCGAACGCTGCAAGGCGGTGAACCCCCCTACCAATAGTACCTTCTCCTATTGGCATGGAGCCTAGGTAAAAGGATCATGACTGCCTCCCCCTAGTATGTTAAATAATGGGTCGTCACCCAACTCGATATACTTTATACGTATATCTACAGTACTATGAACCCACGGTCCATCAAATCAGACAATCAATGAAACACTTTAATCCACATTTTATAAAATCCAAGTTCACACTCGCACTCTAGTTGACCGCTTTTCGACACAATTTTCCATATCTAAAACAATTCATTTTGCCTTAAAAATAGAATATTCAGTTAGGCCTCTGAAGAAGCTTTCCAACGCATCTTAGAACACCTCAATCGGGTTCCCGGATCAAAAGTTATCGCAAAAACAAAAACAGTGAATAGTTGCTGAAAATCTGAAAAGCGTCGCGACGCGAACTGCTATTGTCGCCACGCGAAAAACGACAGAAACTTTTTGCGTGATAAAACTGGCCCCGGTCGCGACGCGGAGGGGACGGGTCGCGACGCGACCATCTGCAGAAAAGTGCAGGTTTTCCGTTTTCTTACGAAATTCGCTATTCCGCTCAACTCCGATTCTTGTTCCGATTAAAAACAGATTTAACAACCAGCAAAACAAACCCAACCAATACCGCACAATCAATCAATCCAATCAAAAACTCAATCAAAACGGATTTTATCAAAAACGACATATTTTCCCATTAACGGTTTTTAAGTCAAAATCTTTCGAAATCAAATCATCAAAAATTTCGTTTCAACACGACACAACTCGAGACTCGCCCCGATCGATTCCTAACCCGAGACAGACAATATCAAGTAATATTCCAGACCAGCGAAAGCGATAAAACAATCAGTCAATTAATTCGAAAAACAAAAATCCTAAACGTGAGTAGAACTCACCCTTGAAGCGTGTGCCGACACCGAGACTTCAAAATCACCGAGACTTCGCCAAATCACCGAGACTTCGCCAAATCACCGAGACTTCGCCAAATCACCGAGACTTCGCCAAATCACCGAGTAGCCATACGAACGCTCCCCGCTCCGGCGACACCCAATCCGCTTCCAAAGCTTCCCACTCGATCACGAAACCGCTTTTGACCGGAATGCCGAATTCCTCGAAATCCTCCATGGACACTATTCATCATCTTCTTCAATCTCAAACCACTATTCACCAAAAACCCCAATTTGATTTTCAATCCCCAAATCACCCAACTCGCTTCCAATCAACGATCCATCATCCTTGGGTTCGCGCCAAACTCCATCCCAAGCCATCCTTGAGCTTGAACCATCAACAAACCTCCATTTCCTTAAAAATTCGAAAATGGCAAAGTGAGAGAGAGAGAGAGTTGATGATGTTGATGTTGGTACCAAATCGAAGAGGGAGTAACGCTGAGCGTTTTTCGTGTTGGAAGGAAGTCGTTTTGATGAGCGCAAATCCTCCCTTTTTCCCTTCTTCTTCCTTACCCTTTCTTCTTTCTTCTCTTTTCTTCTTTCTCTTTTCCTCTATGTTTCTCTTCTCAGCTTCCTTTCCTTTCTTTCAATTCTTTTCTTTTCCTTTTTCTTTAACGCACACACACATACACGTATATACATATATTTATTTAATAAATATACGGCAACGTGGTCAAATTACCATATTGATCGAAATCTCTTATTTCGATTCCGAAACTTCTTTGATCCGTATTATCCGGTTAACGATCCGATGACAACCAAGAATTAATTTTAGCACTCAATAAATTTACCAGTCAAGTACTAAAATAATTCAATTGGGTTAACATCTAAATAATTCTATCAATTATTTTGCGGATGTTACATTCTCCCCAACTTAAAAGAATTTTGTCCTCAAAATTTCTTCAAGCCTTTTATCCGACTAACCGAGAATCGACATTCTCAAAAAGGTCTTAAGTTGCTGAAAAACAACCTCGAACTAACGAAATGAGCGTAGGAACTCTTCCCAAGTGGGCACATCAATCTCCAAGTATGATCCACTACTACCTTGACACGAACTCTCTGGTTACGAATCTACACGAGAAACTCATCATTCGCCTACATAGGCTCGGCACCGCGTTCGAAAACACTTCCGAAGCTTCATTCCAATTATCCTCGTTTACTCCCCAACTTTGATTAATCTAACTCAAAGGGTTTAATACAAGACATTCGATGGGGATACAGGTTGAAAATGAGATCCACAAATTGGTACTCCATGGTAGTGATAAGCACAAACATGATTTTCTCGAAGGGTGTAAACACTTCCTGAACAAATCTTCTAAGATCCATAACAGTTCCTGCACACATTGAAAAATGTGATGGAAGGTCATCTGTGAAACTTCTTGGCTCGCCCCCAAGATTTCGAGACAACACTTTTCAAAAGAAGATGAAATGAGGATTTACCCGAAACGTTTATCTTAAACATAGAAATAAACCGCGGGGACATCGAATAAATTTGAACGTAATGAAAATCACCTCTGTTGTTCTCAAAACAAATATCAAACAGAACTCAGAGCTCTTTTTCCTCTATTGCAATTTCATCACGAGGTTTTTACCAACGATGCATCCGATTCCTTTCCAAATTAGTCAATAGCGTTGAGAGCTTCCCCCTCAACCTAAGTAATCCTCCTAGGATTTTCCTCCTCAATCATAATCTATTTGCCTCTTAATTCGTTCCCAAAATTAACTTTAGCATGCGGTTTTCACAAAAACGATTTTTCAAAACTATTACACCGCACGCCAAGCTTCACTTCGGAAATTTCAGTCACCTACAAGTAGATCCATCAATTAATCCTTTGATGGTTATTCGCAACGTGACAACAGTCAGCAGTTACCTCATTTACATATTCGTATTCACGTTCGACTTGTCAAACGGAATTTCATAAGACAATCTCATTGTCAACCTTCACCAAGGAGAGGTTAATAAACTAATACCTCGCCACCAAAGTGGAAACTTATGGATGTACTCCAATTTAGATCTAAAAGACTCTAACAATCCCATTTCTTGCGTCATCAACTCTGTCGTATGAATGGATTTCTTACTTAGCGCATCAGCTACAACATTGGCCTCTCTTGAATGTTACATCAACACGAATTTATAATCCTTCAGAAACTCAACACACTTCTCTGCCTGTTATTCAGTTCTTTCTGATCAAACAGATACCTTAAACTCTTGCAACCACTAAAGACTTCGAAACGAGACCCATACAGGTAATGTCTTCAAACCTTCAGTGCATACACAATAGCTGCCACTCCCAAATTATAAATTGGATAATCCTCCTCATGGGCCTTCAACTGTCTGGATGCATAAGCTACCACTTGATGATTCTGCATGAGAACACATCTCAAACTATTCCCAGAAGAGTCGCTGTAACTTTGGAATCCCAAAAACGGATCTGGAAGAATCAGGGTTGGAGCAGAAGTCAAAATCTTCAACTCTTGAGAACATTCTTCACAATCGGCATTCCACGTAAACGGATGACCCTCACGAGTTAACCGAGTAAGTGGAATAACTAACCGTGAGAATCCTTCGATAAACTTCCTGTAGTAACCGGCAAGACTTAGAAAACTTCTGATCTCTGCGACTGATGTCGGTCACTTCCATTCCACACCGCTTCCTTCTTACTGGGATCTACAGAAACTCCCGACTTGGGAAATCACATGTCCCAAAGACTTTGCTTCTGACACCCAAAAATCACACTTCGAAGGTTTCGAGTACAACTTATTTCCTCGGAGTACTTTCAGAACAATGCGGAGATGTTGGACATGCTCCGCAACGGCCTTCAAGCACATCGAGATACCATCAATGAAAACGACTACAAATTGATCTAGGTAATTGAGGAAAAACTCAGTTCAGGTAATCCATGAATATCGCTGGAGCATTAGTCAAACCGAAGGGCATCACTACAAACACATAATGTCCATACCTAGTACGGAAAGCTGTCTTCGGAATATCTAAGGCTCTAACTTTTATTTGATGATATCCTGACCTCAGATCAATTTTTAGAAAACACAGCAGCGCCTCAAATTGCTCAAGCAAATCGTCTATCCTTGGCAAAGGGATATTTATTCTTGACCGTCACTTTGTTAAGTTGTTGATAATCAATAAACAATCTCCTACTTCCATATTTCTTCTTGACAAGCAACACTGGAACACCCCATAGAGAAGCGCTCGGTCGAATGAATTTCTTTAACATCGACTCTTCAAGTTGAGACTCCATTTCCTTTAATTCTCAAGAAACCTTCAATAAGAAACAATAGATATTGATCCCGTGCCAGGAATCAATTCTACAGTAAACTCTACTTCCCGTTCTGGAGGTTCTGAAGAAACTTCATCGTGAAAACATCCAGAAAGTCATTCACAACTTGTACAGATGATAATTCTAATACTAGTTCCAGTGGATGCAGATAACCTACTAACATGTGCTTCCGCACCTTGGAATGAAGATTGACCGTCTAAGGAGAACTAGGTAACCGCTTCAGAATATGTCCTAGACAATTCAACTGATTCTGAAGCGAAGCTGATAGTTGATTAACACAGTCGATTGCAACATGATTTGCGGTCATCCAATTCATACCCAACATGGTGTTCACTCTTCTCATAGGCAAACAATAAATTCTACTACGAAATTTCTGTCTCCTACGACAAGTAGACAATTCTGACTCAAGGATTGGGTCTGGACACGTTCTTCAGCAGCAGTAAATATAGTTATTGGCTCAGACAGCGGAGACAATGCTAGTCCCAACCGATCCGCACATGATTGTGCTATTATACAATGGGTTGCACCCGAATCGTGTAATATACTAACGGAGTTACTAAAAACTGATCTCATACTCCTCAGTAGATTGTCTGCAGTCGTAACTGTCTAAACATCCAGAATGTTGACTCGTCCTTGCCTTAGAGCTGCTTGTAACTTCTTGAAACTCTTCCTTACAGGGCACTATTTACCATAGTGACCCTCTACATTTCTATAATAGCACCGATTAGATCTTCGCTTGCAATCACCGCTGTGAGGCTTTCCCCAGTTAGAACATCTTCTGACCTTTGAAGAATCAAAGAATTGCATCTGCTTTTCCTTTGATGAAATTATCTTAGGACTTTGCATTCGGAGTTGATAATTCAACTACCTTCTCCTTTCCCATACTTCCTATGAGGTCATCCTCGGCGACACGGGCTGACTGCACTAAGGCAACAAAATTGGTAACAGTATAAGAACTGAGACCATAAGTCATAAAAGCACTAAGGCCCTTCTTATACATCTGCATTCTCCATTCGTCATTCGAAACATACCTTACCATTCGGTAAAACTGAGACAACTTCTCGAACTTAGCGGTGTATTCTTCCACCGTCATGCCACCTTTCCTGAGGATGCACCGGTTGGAGACTCCGGTCTTGGTCGAGGATTGCATCTTGATCATCCAGTCATAATTCCGCTTATGATGCACTAAGTATTAAGTTGATCAGGCTCAATGTCTCTTAGCATCACAAGTGTAATTACAAAAAGGACTAACAAGGAATCGACTCAACCCTAAACTAAGTCCGACTAGGTCGAACTGCTCTGATACCAACTGTAACACCCCGGTATTTCTATCTACTAAAAATACCCAAGTGCACCATAGTAACACATCAGAGATATATTTCCTGCTTAGACACTGAATATCACTATAAATTTTTCGCTGAATATAACCCAAACAGTCTTATTTACAACAAGACAATATGGTTCTCAGACCATACACCATCAGCAATTATAGTATTCAGTATCATACAAGAAAGCGGAAGAAAGATATACCTTAAATACATAATGTCTTAGTATACAGACAACAGAAGGGAAATAAGCTTAAACATAAAGCTAGGCTATCAGCAACCAGTCCGAGCTCAACCTACTTGTGCCTCTTGGAATTCCGCTGTCCCTGTGTCTCTGTAAATCAACAACAATTAAACAGTGAGATACAATCTCAGTGAGTTCTACCGAGACCCCTACTAACTCTCTCGGTCCAATTATGAAATCGTTTTAATTCAATACGGCATCGGCTGCGCGAACGCTACCCCCGATGGACCGCATAAAACAGTTTAACAGATTACCGCTGACGCGAACGAAGAACCCGGTAACCTATTAGTTTAGTACGATACCGCTGACGCGAACGAAGAACCCGGTAAACGTACTACAAACAACATAACACCGCTGACGCGAACGCTGCAAGGCGGTGAACCCCCTACCAATAGTACCTTCTCCTATTGGCATGGAGCCTAGGTAAAAGGATCATGACTGCCTCCCCCTAGTATGTTAAATAATGGGTCGTCACCCAACTCGATATACTTTATACGTATATCTACAGTACTATGAACCCACGGTCCATCAAATCAGACAATCAATGAAACACTTTAATCCACATTTTATAAAATCCAAGTTCACACTCGCACTCTAGTTGACCGCTTTTCGACACAATTTTCCATATCAAAAACAATTCATTTTGCCTTAAAAACAGAATATTCAGTTAGGCCTCTGAATAAGCTTTCCAACGCATCTTAGAACACCTCAATCGGGTTCCCGGATCAAAAGTTATCGCAAAAACAAAAACAGTGAATAGTTGCTGAAAATCTGAAAAGCGTCGCGACGCGAACTGCTACCGTCGCGACGCGAAAAACGACAGAAACTTTTTGCGTGAAAAAACTGGCCCCGGTCGCGACGCGAAGGGGACGGGTCGCGACGCGACCATCTGCAGAAAAGTGCAGGTTTTCCGTTTTCTTACGAAATTCGCTATTCCGCTCAACTTCGATTCTTGTTCCGATTAAAAACAGATTTAACAACCAGCAAAACAAACCCAACCAATACCGCACAATCAATCAATCCAATCAAAAACTCAATCATAACGGATTTTATCAAAAACGACATATTTTCCCATTAACGGTTTTTAAATCAAAATCTTTCGAAATCAAATCATCAAAAATTTCGTTTCAACACGACACAACTCGAGACTCGCCCCGATCGATTCCTAACCCGAGACAGACAATATCAAGTAATATTCCAGACCAGCGAAAGCGATAAAACAATCAGTCAATTAATTCGAAAAACAAAAATCCTAAACGTGAGTAGAACTCACCCTTGAAGCGTGTGCCGACACCGAGACTTCAAAATCACCGAGACTTCGCCAAATCACCGAGACTTCGCCAAATCACCGAGACTTCGCCAAATCACCGAGTAGCCACACGAACGCTCCCCGCTCCGGCGACACCCAATCCGCTTCCAAAGCTTCCCACTCGATCACGAAACCGCTTTTGACCGGAATGCCGAATTCCTCGAAATCCTCCATGGACACTATTCATCATCTTCTTCAATCTCAAACCACTATTCCCCAAAAACCCCAATTTGATTTTCAATCCCCAAATCACCCAACTCGCTTCCAATCAACGATCCATCATCCTTGGGTTCGCGACAAACACCATCCCAAGCCATCCTTGAGCTTGAACCATCAACAAACCTCCATTTCCTTAAAAATTCGAAAATGGCAAAGTGAGAGAGAGAGAGTTGATGATGTTGATGTTGGTACCAAATCGAAGAGGGAGTAACACTGAGCGTTTTTCGTGTTGGAAGGAAGTCGTTTTGATGAGCGCAAATCCTCCCTTTTTCCCTTCTTCTTCCTTACCCTTTCTTCTTTCTTCTCTTTTCTTCTTTCTCTTTTCCTCTCTGTTTCTCTTCTCAGCTTCCTTTCCTTTCTTTCAATTCTATTCTTTTCCTTTTTCTTTAACACACACACACATACACGTATATACATATATTTATTTAATAAATATACGGCAACGTGGTCAAATTACCATATTGATCGAAATCTCTTATTTCGATTCCGAAACTTCTTTGATCCGTATTATCCGGTTAACGATCCGATGACAACCAAGAATTAATTTTAGCACTCAATAAATTTACCAGTCAAGTACTAAAATAATTCAATTGGGTTAACATCTAAATAATTCTATCAATTATTTTGCGGATGTTACACAAATCAAATAACAGTAACTTTATGTGCGAGAATCATATAGTGATTGTTTAGGATGGAATTTTTGTTATTTAAATAGAGTGAGGAAAACTCAATATTTTTGGGCGTGATTATTTTTATTGTTTATATATTATGTTGCTTGATTCTAGTTATGGTATAGGATTTATGACTTTAATTTATTTTTTATGATACAAACATTTATTATTGTGGTTGCATAAGATATCATGACTTCCGTAGTAGCACACCTGGTAAAATTCACAAGATTGAATTCTGGGTTCGACTCCCAGCTATGGAAATTAGTTTTTTTGTTTTGTTTTCAATATATGCTTTTCATTAATTTACTTATATATAGTTATATTTTGACAAATCAACGATAGAGCATTTTTTCTACTTATGTGAGTGTTTGTCAATTTAATTCTCCTCTTCTTTTGGACTCGTTTTTAGTCCCAACTAACGCAAAATCCAATATTTCGTATATCCATTCAGAACTCAGCCATCATCATTTATGCAAACAATATAATAGAACCTTTGTATATTCATCTTTGTGCTGATGAAAGGTTAAATTCTAGAGATTGATCCACTATTTTAGATTTACGTGTGATTTAATATTTTAATATCGTTTAGGTAACTTTATTCCTTTTCTAACAATACTTACATTTTAGACTGCTTATTTATGATTTTACAAGGATTGATATATACTGCTACGCTTAGTGTAGGTTTCGACGAACTCGGTTTTTAGAATAATTGTAGTATTGAGACGCTTGATCCGTAAATATTGTTAGTCATTCACTAAGATGCCTAATACCAGTAGCAATTCCCATACAATTGGTTGAGCCATGTTTGATAAGCTCTATTGTCTTTTTTTTGACAAACAGTTCTATTGTCAAATAAAAATAAAATCTGAATAAGAAATAAGATACTTAAAACCCGTGACAGGTCAAAAAACTTACGAATATGTGGTAGTGTCAACCAATAAAAAAATAAAAATGATCACAAATCAAATAACAGTAACTTTATTTGCGAGAATCATATAGTGATTGTTTAGGATGGAATTTTTGTTATTTAAATAGAGTGAGGAAAACTCAGTATTTTTGGGCGTGATTATTTTTATTGTTTATATATTATGTTGCTTGATTCTAGTTATGGTATAGGATTTATGACTTTAATTTATTTTTTATGATACAAACATTTATTATTGTGGTTGCATAAGATATCATGACTTCCGTAGTAGCACACCTGGTAAAATTCACAAGATTGAATTCTGGGTTCGACTCCCAGCTACGGAAATTAGTTTTTTTGTTTTGTTTTCAATATATGCTTTTCATGAATTTACTTATATATAGTTATATTTTGACAAATCAACGATAGAGCATTTTTTCTACTTATGTGAGTGTTTGTCAATTTAATTCTCCTCTTCTTTTGGACTCGTTTTAGTCCCAACTAACGCAAAATCCAATATTTCTTATTTCCATTCAGAACTCAGCCATCATCATTTATGCAAACAATATAATAGAACCTTTGTATATTCATCTTTGTGCTGATGAAAGGTTAAATTCTAGAGATTGATCCACTATTTTAGATTTCCGTGTGATTTAATATTTTAATATCGTTTAGGTAACTTTATTCCTTTTCTAACAATACTTACATTTTAGACTGCTTATTTATGATTTTACAAGGATTGATATATACTGCTACGCTTAGTGTAGGTTTCGACGAACTCGGTTTTTAGAATAATTGTAGTATTGAGACGCTTGATCCGTAAATATTGTTAGTCATTCACTAAGATGCCTAATACCAGTAGCAATTCCCATACAATTGGTTGAGCCATGTTTGATAAGTTCTATTGTCTTTTTTTTGACAAACAGTTCTATTGTCAAATAAAAATAAAATCTGAATAAGAAATAAGATACTTAAAACCCGTGACAGGTCAAAAAACTTACGAATATGTGGTAGTGTCAACCAATAAAAAAATAAAAATGATCACAAATCAAATAACAGTAACTTTATGTGCGAGAATCATATAGTGATTGTTTAGGATGGAATTTTTGTTATTTAAATAGAGTGAGGCAAACTCAGTATTTTTGGGCGTGATTATTTTTATTGTTTATATATTATGTTGCTTGATTCTAGTTATGGTATAGGATTTATGACTTTAATTTATTTTTTATGATACAAACATTTATTATTGTGGTTGCATAAGATATCATGACTTCCGTAGTAGCACACCTGGTAAAATTCACAAGATTGAATTCTGGGTTCGACTCCCAGCTACGTAAATTAGTTTTTTTGTTTTGTTTTCAATATATGCTTTTCATGAATTTACTTATATATAGTTATATTTTGACAAATCAACGATAGAGCATTTTTTCTACTTATGTGAGTGTTTGTCAATTTAATTCTCCTCTTCTTTTGGACTCGTTTTTAGTCCCAACTAACGCAAAATCCAATATTTCGTATTTCCATTCAGAACTCAGCCATCATCATTTATGCAAACAATATAATAGAACCTTTGTATATTCATCTTTGTGCTGATGAAAGGTTAAATTCTAGAGATTGATCCACTATTTTAGATTTCCGTGTGAATTAATATTTTAATATCGTTTAGGTAACTTTATTCCTTTTCTAACAATACTTACATTTTAGACTGCTTATTTATGATTTTACAAGGATTGATATATACTGCTACGCTTAGTGTAGGTTTCGACGAACTCGGTTTTTAGAATAATTGTAGTATTGAGACGCTTGATCCGTAAATATTGTTAGTCATTCACTAAGATGCCTAATACCAGTAGCAATTCCCATACAATTGGTTGAGCCATGTTTGATAAGTTCTATTGTCTTTTTTTTGACAAACAGTTCTATTGTCAAATAAAAATAAAATCTGAATAAGAAATAAGATACTTAAAACCCGTGACAGGTCAAAAAACTTACGAATATGTGGTAGTGTCAACCAATAAAAAAATAAAAATGATCACAAATCAAATAACAGTAACTTTATGTGCGAGAATCATATAGTGATTGTTTAGGATGGAATTTTTGTTATTTAAATAGAGTGAGGAAAACTCAGTATTTTTGGGCGTGATTATTTTTATTGTTTATATATTATGTTGCTTGATTCTAGTTATGGTATAGGATTTATGACTTTAATTTATTTTTTATGATACAAACATTTATTATTGTGGTTGCATAAGATATCATGACTTCCGTAGTAGCACACCTGGTAAAATTCACAAGATTGAATTCTGGGTTCGACTCCCAGCTACGGAAATTAGTTTTTTTGTTTTGTTTTCAATATATGCTTTTCATGAATTTACTTATATATAGTTATATTTTGACAAATCAACGATAGAGCATTTTTTCTACTTATGTGAGTGTTTGTCAATTTAATTCTCCTCTTCTTTTGGACTCGTTTTTAGTCCCAACTAACGCAAAATTCAATATTTCGTATTTCCATTCAGAACTCAGCCATCATCATTTATGCAAACAATATAATAGAACCTTTGTATATTCATCTTTGTGCTGATCAAAGGTTAAATTCTAGAGATTGATCCACTATTTTAGATTTCCGTGTGATTTAATATTTTAATATCGTTTAGGTAACTTTATTCCTTTTCTAACAATACTTACATTTTAGACTGCTTATTTATGATTTTACAAGGATTGATATATACTGCTACGCTTAGTGTAGGTTTCGACGAACTCGGTTTTTAGAATAATTGTAGTATTGAGACGCTTGATCCGTAAATATTGTTAGTCATTCACTAAGATGCCTAATACCAGTAGCAATTCCCATCCAATTGGTTGAGCCATGTTTGATAAGTTCTATTGTCTTTTTTTTGACAAACAGTTCTATTGTCAAATAAAAATAAAATCTGAATAAGAAATAAGATACTTAAAACCCGTGACAGGTCAAAAAACTTACGAATATGTGGTAGTGTCAACCAATAAAAAAATAAAAATGATCACAAATCAAATAACAGTAACTTTATGTGCGAGAATCATATAGTGATTGTTTAGAATGGAATTTTTGTTATTTAAATAGAGTGAGGAAAACTCAATATTTTTGGGCGTGATTATTTTTATTGTTTATATATTATGTTGCTTGATTCTAGTTATGGTATTGGATTTATGACTTTAATTTATTTTTTATGATACAAACATTTATTATTGTGGTTGCATAAGATATCATGACTTCCGTAGTAGCACACCTGGTAAAATTCACAAGATTGAATTCTGGGTTCGACTCCGAGCTACAGAAATTAGTTTTTTTGTTTTGTTTTCAATATATGCTTTTCATTAATTTACTTATATATAGTTATAGTTTGACAAATCAACGATAGAGCATTTTTTCTACTTATGTGAGTGTTTGTCAATTTAATTCTCCTCTTCCTTTGGACTCGTTTTTAGTCCCAACTAACGCAAAATCCAATATTTCGTATTTCCATTCAGAACTCAGCCATCATCATTTATGCAAACAATATAATAGAACCTTTGTATATTCATCTTTGTGCTGATGAAAGGTTAAATTCTAGAGATTGATCCACTATTTTAGATTTACGTGTGATTTAATATTTTAATATCGTTTAGGTAAATTTATTCCTTTTCTAACAATACTTACATTTTAGACTGCTTATTTATGATTTTACAAGGATTGATATATACTGCTACGCTTAGTGTAGGTTTCGACGAACTCGGTTTTTAGAATAATTGTAGTATTGAGACGCTTGATCCGTAAATATTGTTAGTCATTCACTAAGATGCCTAATACCAGTAGGAATTCCCATACAATTGGTTGAGCCATGTTTGATAAGCTCTATTGTCTTTTTTTTGACAAACAGTTCTATTGTCAAATAAAAATAAAATCTGAATAAGAAATAAGATACTTAAAACCCGTGACAGGTCAAAAAACTTACGAATATGTGGTAGTGTCAACCAATAAAAAAATAAAAATGATCACAAATCAAATAACAGTAACTTTATGTGCGAGAATCATATAGTGATTGTTTAGGATGGACTTTTTGTTATTTAAATAGAGTGAGGAAAACTCAGTATTTTTGGGCGTGATTATTTTTATTGTTTATATATTATGTTGCTTGATTCTAGTTATGGTATAGGATTTATGACTTTAATTTATTTTTTATGATACAAACATTTATTATTGTGGTTGAATAAGATATCATGACTTTCGTAGTAGCACACCTGGTAAAATTCCCAAGATTGAATTTTGGGGTTCGACTCCCAGCTACGGAAATTAGTTTTTTTGTTTTGTTTTCAATATATGCTTTTCATCAATTTACTTATATATAGTTATATTTTGACAAATCAATGATAGAGCATTTTTTCTACTTATGTGAGTGTTTGTCAATTTAATTCTCCTCTTCTTTTGGACTCGTTTTTAGTCCCAACTAACGCAAAATCCAATATATCGTATTTCCATTCAGAACCCAGTCATCATCATTTATGCAAACAATATAATAGAACCTTTGTATATTCATCTTTGAGCTGATGAAAGGTTAAATTCTAGAGATTGATCCACTATTTTAGATTTACCTGTGATTTAATATTTTAATATCGTTTAGGTAACTTTATTCCTTTTCTATCAATACTTACATTTTAGACTGCTTATTTATAATTTTACAAGGATTGATATAGACTGCTACGCTTAGTGTAGGTTTCGACGAACTCGGTTTTAAGAATAATTGTAGTATTGAGACGCTTGATCCGTAAATATTGTTAGTCATTCACTAAGATGCCTAATACCTGTAGGAATTCCCATACAATTGGTTGAGCCATGTTTGATAAGTTCTATTGTCTTTTTTTTTGACAAACAGTTCTATTGTCAAATAAAAATAAAATCTGAATAAGAAATAAGATACTTAAAACCCGTGACAGGTCCAAAAACTTACGAATATGTGGTAGTGTCAACCAATAAAAAAATAAAAATGATCACAAATCAAATAACAGTAACTTTATGTGCGAGAATCATATAGTGATTGTTTAGGATGGAATTTTTGTTATTTAAATAGAGTGAGGAAAACTCAATATTTTTGGGCGTGATTATTTTTATTGTTTATATATTATGTTGCTTGATTCTAGTTATGGTATAGGATTTATGACTTTAATTTATTTTTTATGATACAAACATTTATTATTGTGGTTGCATAAGATATCATGACTTCCGTAGTAGCACACCTGGTAAAATTCACAAAGACTCCCAGCTACGGAAATAAGTTTTTTTGTTTTGTTTTCAATATATGCTTTTCATTAATTTACTTATATATAGTTATATTTTGACAAATCAACGATAGAGCATTTTTTCTACTTATGTGAGTGTTTGTCAATTTAATTCTCCTCTTCTTTTGGACTCGTTTTTAGTCCCAACTAACGCAAAATCCAATATTTCGTATTTCCATTCAGAACCCAGCCATCATCATTTATGCAAACAATATAATAGAACCTTTGTATATTCATATTTGTGCTGATGAAAGGTTAAATTCTAGAGATTGATCCACTATTTTAGATTTACGTGTGATTTAATATTTTAATATCGTTTAGGTAACTTTATTCCTTTTCTATCAATACTTACATTTTAGACTGCTTATTTATAATTTTACAAGGATTGATATAGACTGCTACGCTTAGTGTAGGTTTCGACGAACTCGGTTTTAAGAATAATTGTAGTATTGAGACGCTTGATCCGTAAATATTGTTAGTCATTCACTAAGATGCCTAATACCTGTAGGAATTCCCATACAATTGGTTGAGCCATGTTTGATAAGTTCTATTGTCTTTTTTTTTTGACAAACAGTTCTATTGTCAAATAAAAATAAAATCTGAATAAGAAATAAGATACTTAAAACCCGTGACAGGTCCAAAAACTTACGAATATGTGGTAGTGTCAACCAATAAAAAAATAAAAATGATCACAAATCAAATAACAGTAACTTATGTGCGAGAATCATATAGTGATGGTTTAGGATGGAATTTTTGTTATTTAAATAGAGTGAGGAAAACTCAATATTTTTGGGCGTGATTATTTTTATTGTTTATATATTATGTTTCTTGATTCTAGTTATGGTATAGGATTTATGACTTTAATTTATTTTTTATGATACAAACATTTATTTTTGTGGTTGCATAAGATATCATCACTTCCGTAGTAGCACACCTGGTAAAATTCACAAGATTGAATTCTGGGTTCGACTCCCAGCTACGGAAATTAGTTTTTTTGTTTTGTTTTCAATATATGCTTTTCATTAATTTACTTATATATAGTTATATTTTGACAAATCAACGATAGAGCATTTTTTCTACTTATGTGAGTGTTTGTCAATTTAATTCTCCTCTTCTTTCGGACTCGTTTTTAGTCCAAACTAACGCAAAATCCAATATTTCGTATTTCCATTCAGAACTCAGCCATCATCATTTATGCAAACAATATAATTGAACCTTTGCATATTCATCTTTGTGCTGATGAAAGGTTAAATTCTAGAGATTGATCCACTATTTTAGATTTACGTGTGATTTAATATTTTAATATCGTTTAGGTAACTTTATTCCTTTTCTATCAATACTTACATTTTAGACTGCTTATTTATGATTTTACAAGGATTGATATAGACTGCTACGCTTAGTGTAGGTTTCGACGAACTCGGTTTTAAGAATAATTGTAGTATTGAGACGCTTGATCCGTGAATATTGTTAGTCATTCACTAAGATGCCTAATACCAGTAGGAATTCCCATAAAAGAGGTTGAGCCATGTTTGATAAGTTCTATTGTCTTTTTTTTGACAAACAGTTCTATTGACAAATAAAAATAAAATCTGAATAAGAAATAAGATACTTAAAACCCGTGACAGGTCAAAAAACTTACGAATATGCGGTAGTGTCAACCAATAAAAAAATAAAAACGATCACAAATCAAATAACAGTAACTTTATGTGCGAGAATCATATAGTGATTGTTTAGGATGGAATTTTTGTTATTTAAATAGAGTGAGGAAAACTCAATATTTTTGGGCGTGATTATTTTTATTGTTTATATATTATGTTGCTTGATTCTAGTTATGGTATAGGATTTATGACTTTAATTTATTTTTTATGATACAAACATTTATTATTGTGGTTGCATAAGATATCACGACTTCCGTAGTAGCACACCTGGTAAAATTCACAAGATTGAGTTCTGGGTTCGACTCCCAGCTACGGAAATTAGTTTTTTTGTTTTGTTTTCAATATATGCTTTTCATTAATTTACTTATATATAGTTATATTTTGACAAATCAACGATAGAGCATTTTTTCTACTTATGTGAGTGTTTGTCAATTTAATTCTCCTCTTCTTTTGGACTCGTTTTTAGTCCCAACTAACGCAAAATCCAATGTTTCGTATTTCCATTCAGAACTCAGCCATCATCATTTATGCAAACAATATAATAGAACCTTTGTATATTCATCTTTGAGCTGATGAAAGGTTAAATTCTAGAGATTGATCCACTATTTTAGATTTACCTGTGATTTAATATTTTAATATCGTTTAGGTAACTTTATTCCTTTTCTATCAATACTTACATTTTAGACTGCTTATTTATAATTTTACAAGGATTGATATAGACTGCTACGCTTAGTGTAGGTTTCGACGAACTCGGTTTTAAGAATAATTGTAGTATTGAGACGCTTGATCCGTAAATATTGTTAGTCATTCACTAAGATGCCTAATACCTGTAGGAATTCCCATACAATTTGGTTGAGCCATGTTTGATAAGTTCTATTGTCTTTTTTTTTGACAAACAGTTCTATTGTCAAATAAAAATAAAATCTGAATAAGAAATAAGATACTTAGAACCCGTGACAGGTCCAAAAACTTACGAATATGTGGTAGTGTCAACCAATAAAAAAACAAAAATGATCACAAATCAAATAACAGTAACTTTATGTGCGAGAATCATATAGTGATGGTTTAGGATGGAATTTTTGTTATTTAAATAGAGTGAGGAAAACTCAATATTTTTGGGCGTGATTATTTTTATTGTTTATATATTATGTTGCTTGATTCTAGTTATGGTATAGGATTTATGACTTTAATTTATTTTTTATGATACAAACATTTATTTTTGTGGTTGCATAAGATATCATGACTTCCGTAGTAGCACACCAGGTAAAATTCACAAGATTGAATTCTGGGTTCGACTCCCAGCTACGGAAATTAGTTTTTTTGTTTTGTTTTCAATATATGCTTTTCATTAATTTACTTATATATAGTTATATTTTGACAAATCAACGATAGAGCATTTTTTCTACTTATGTGAGTGTTTGTCAATTTAATTCTCCTCTTCTTTTGGACTCGTTTTTAGTCCAAACTAACGCAAAATCCAATATTTCGTATTTCCATTCAGAACTCAGCCATCATCATTTATGCAAACAATATAATAGAAACTTTGTATATTCATCTTTGTGCTGATGAAATGTTAAATTCTAGAGATTGATCCACTATTTTAGATTTACGTGTGATTTAATATTTTAATATCGTTTAGGTAACTTTATTCCTTTTCTATCAATACTTACATTTTAGACTGCTTATTTATGATTTTACAAGGATTGATATAGACTGCTACGCTTAGTGTAGGTTTCGACGAACTCGGTTTTAAGAATAATTGTAGTATTGAGACGCTTGATCCGTAAATATTGTTAGTCATTCACTAAGATGCCTAACACCAGTAGGAATTCCCATACAATTGGTTGAGCCATGTTTGATAAGTTCTATTGTCTTTTTTTTGACAAACAGTTCTATTGACAAATAAAAATAAAATCTGAATAAGAAATAAGATACTTAAAACCCGTGACAGGTCAAAAAACTTACGAATCTGTGGTAGTGTCAACCAATAAAAAAATAAAAATGATCACAAATCAAATAACAGTAACTTTATGTGCGAGAATCATATAGTGATTGTTTAGGATGGAATTTTTGTTATTTAAATAGAGTGAGGAAAACTCAATATTTTTGGGCGTGATTATTTTTATTGTTTATATATTATGTTGCTTGATTCTAGTTATGGTATAGGATTTATGACTTTAATTTATTTTTTATGATACAAACATTTATTATTGTGGTTGAATAAGATATCATGACTTTCGTAGTAGCACACCTGGTAAAATTCACAAGATTGAATTCTGGGTTCGACTCCCAGCTACGGAAATTAGTTTTTTTGTTTTGTTTTCAATATATGCTTTTCATCAATTTACTTATATATAGTTATATCTTGACAAATCAATGATAGAGCATTTTTTCTACTTATGTGAGTGTTTGTCAATTTAATTCTCCTCTTCTTTTGGACTCGTTTTTAGTCCCAACTAACGCAAAATCCAATATTTCGTATTTCCATTCAGAACTCAGCCATCATCATTTATGCAAACAATATAATAGAACCTTTGTATATTCATCTTTGAGCTGATGAAAGGTTAAATTCTAGAGATTGATCCACTATTTTAGATTTACCTGTGATTTAATATTTTAATATCGTTTAGGTAACTTTATTCCTTTTCTATCAATACTTACATTTTAGACTGCTTATTTATAATTTTACAAGGATTGATATAGACTGCTACGCTTAGTGTAGGTTTCGACGAACTCGGTTTTAAGAATAATTGTAGTATTGAGACGCTTGATCCGTAAATATTGTTAGTCATTCACTAAGATGCCTAATACCTGTAGGAATTCCCATACAATTTGGTTGAGCCATGTTTGATAAGTTCTATTGTCTTTTTTTTTGACAAACAGTTCTATTGTCAAATAAAAATAAAATCTGAATAAGAAATAAGATACTTAAAACCCGTGACAGGTTCAAAAACTTACGAATATGTGGTAGTGTCAACCAATAAAAAAATAAAAATGATCACAAATCAAATAACAGTAACTTTATGTGCGAGAATCATATAGTGATGGTTTAGGATGGAATTTTTGTTATTTAAATAGAGTGAGGAAAACTCAATATTTTTGGGCGTGATTATTTTTATTGTTTATATATTATGTTGCTTGATTCTAGTTATGGTATAGGATTTATGACTTTAATTTATTTTTTATGATACAAACATTTATTTTTGTGGTTGCATAAGATATCATGACTTCCGTAGTAGCACACCTGGTAAAATTCACAAGATTGAATTCTGGGTTCGACTCCCAGCTACGGAAATTAGTTTTTTTGTTTTGTTTTCAATATATGCTTTTCATTAATTTACTTATATATAGTTATATTTTGACAAATAAACGAAGAGCATTTTCTCTACTTATGTGAGTGTTTGTCAATTTAATTCTCCTCTTCTTTTGGACTTGTTTTTAGTCCAAACTAACGCAAAATCCAATATTTCGTATTTCCATTCAGAACTCAGCCATCATCATTTATGCAAACAATATAATAGAAACTTTGTATATTCATCTTTGTGCTGATGAAAGGTTAAATTCTAGAGATTGATCCACTATTTTAGATTTACGTGTGATTTAATATTTTAATATCGTTTAGGTAACTTTATTCATTTTCTATCAATACTTACATTTTAGACTGCTTATTTATGATTTTACAAGGATTGATATAGACTGCTACGCTTAGTGTAGGTTTCGACGAACTCGGTTTTAAGAATAATTGTAGTATTGAGACGCTTGATCCGTAAATATTGTTAGTCATTCACTAAGATGCCTAATACCAGTAGGAATTCCCATACAATTGGTTGAGCCATGTTTGATAAGTTCTATTGTCTTTTTTTTGACAAACAGTTCTATTGACAAATAAAAATAAAATCTGAATAAGAAATAAGATACTTAAAACCCGTGACAGGTCAAAAAACTTACGAATATGTGGTAGTGTCAACCAATAAAAAAATAAAAATGATCACAAATCAAATAACAGTAACTTTATGTGCGAGAATCATATAGTGATTGTTTAGGATGGAAATTTTGTTATTTAAATAGAGTGAGGAAAACTCAATATTTTTGGGCGTGATATTTTTATTGTTTATATATTATGTTGCTTGATTCTAGTTATGGTATAGGATTTATGACTTTAATTTATTTTTTATGATACAAACATTTATTATTGTGGTTGCATAAGATATCATGACTTCCGTAGTAGCACACCTGGTAAAATTCACAAGATTGAATTCTGGGTTCGACTCCCAGCTACGGAAATTAGTTTTTTTGTTTTGTTTTCAATATATGCTTTTCATTAATTTACTTATATATAGTTATATTTTGACAAATCAACGATAGAGCATTTTTTCTACTTATGTGAGTGTTTGTCAATTTAATTCTCCTCTTCTTTCGGACTCGTTTTTAGTCCAAACTAACGCAAAATCCAATATTTCGTATTTCCATTCAGAACTCAGCCATCATCATTTATGCAAACAATATAATAGAACCTTTGTATATTCATCTTTGTGCTGATGAAAGGTTAAATTCTAGAGATTGATCCACTATTTTTGTAGCACCCCGGTATTTCTAACATGTAGAGAGACCGAAGATGCACAAATGCGGAAGTTCAGAGGACACAGTTCCTGTTTAAATATTGGACATACAAACTTTTTCCGAAATAAAAACATAATCGGAATAACATCACTTCATCAAATAGAAGTTTATCGGTTACACACCGAATGGATTACAACATCCAAGTCCAAATACCAAACAGAACATAAAACGGTTCATATAACTCATAATCAATACAAGTTTATACAACCAATAGGACAACAAAAGAAACAAGGATCAAATGACTAAGTCTCCAGCACCTCCAAGAGTATACCAACTACTCGTGCACAATAGTCTTCCTTTTTCCCTGCTTCTCTGAAAAACAACAAATATGGATAGGGTGAGATAACATTATCTCAGTGAGTCCTACCGTGCCCCCTCACTGACACTCGGTTTAATTCATTAAACCGTTACAACAAAATTGACATAACAATGTCTTAGTGATTAATCGAAATGCCGACCGTGCAACGACCACTAATCCCGGCAATTCGTGGACTTGCTTAGCATAAACCGGCCGTGCAACGACCACTAATCCCGGTTTACAACATTAATTAGGAGGAATGACCAATTATAAATCGAAACGCCGACCGTGCAACGACCACTAATCCCGGCGAATCGTGTGTTTAACTTAGCATAAACCGGCCGTGCAACGACCACTAATCCCGGTAACCCGTGAATTGACCACGCCAAAACACATTCAGGGCCTAGGGTGAGGGCTCATGACTTCCCTTCCTAGTATGCTACTTGTCGGGTCGTCACCCAACGCAATACATATGACAATATGCATCAAATTCTCGAGAGTTAGATAATCTATATCCTTTCGATCACCAAATGGATCAATTACATAAGCTTATGTTACTATTTCATTTCATTCCATAGTCCATTTATGAAGAGTTATATTAACTTCCAGAATTATAATCAATTCCAGGTCTTATATCCATATATAAGTTCAGCCCAACCATTACTCGGTGTGCTCACACGTAATCTAGGGTTTTCGTTCCCGACCAAATAGGTTCCAAGACTCTTTTTCAAAAATATAGTTTGAATGGTTACCAAAATAGTGATTTCAGTAGATTAACAACCTTAAAATTAATTAGGAAAGAGATTAGAAAAGGTTCGGGATTGAACGGAGTGTTGAACGAGAAAAACGGAATTACGCATCAAAGGGTCACAGTGGCGCGCGACGCGCAACCCACGCGTGACTGGCGCGCGACTGGACAGAACTTCCAGTACTGATGCTCAATTCGCATCTTTTCTCACTATCGCTCTCCGTTCGCTCTCGATTCGATTCCTAATCTTCATTCCCCTAAATCTCAGAAAATTCCACGATATTCCAGACATATATTCAATACAAAAATCATCACCAAAATCTTTTCAATTGTGTCATGATTTTCATAAAACGAAAAGAGGTGTTTTCGCGAAAAGTCAGAATTTGTTTTCGAAATCTTCGGGACTCGGTTTTAAACAGATTTTCGGAATACACAAGCAGTTCAAAATATTCAAAATATTCAACTCTTTTTATTCCCTATTCGTGAGTAAGACTCACCGTGACGACGATTGTTCCGTAAGCTCTCTAACCGAAGCGCGAATTAACCGAACACGGACTATCGAGCAAGAACCGAAGGCACCAACACAGTCACAACAGCAACTCAGCAGCAAAATCACCAGGACAGCAACTACGTTGAGATTGAGACTAGTGCAGCAACACCCTTTGCCAAACTTCTCTCCAATTCGAATTTATGGTTTAAACTTCAGTATTTCACTAGAAGCACACATGCAAGCACTAAAACTCAGAATTGAACCACATCCATGACTTGAAGCTTGAAGGTTTCGAAAATGGCAAGGAGAGGTATAGAGGGAATCAGTTCATGAAATTGGTACTGTTGAACTGGAAATTGAAAGTAGAGTAGGAATTGGTTCAGATTACTTACATGCAAAACAATTTCTGGGTTTCCCTTCTTCTTCTCCTTCCTCAAGTCGCCCCACTCTTTTCTCCCCCCTTTTCTGTTTGGCTCTTCAGATTTTCCAAAAATGAGAGAAATGAATAAGTGGCTGAGTTTTCAGAAAAAAAAAACAAATGGGTATTTATATGAAAGGGTGTGAAATTCCCAAATTGTCCTTCAGCTTAAGAATGCCTAATTAAATTATGACTAAGCACAATTAATTAGAGAATGGGGGTTATTTTGAGGATTTTCTCGACTATAATTACCCGGGACACGAATAATTATTCCCACAAATAATTACTCGGTCCTCGATACGATAACACGAGTCTTTTAAAAATTAGGGGTGTTACAATCTTCCCAACTTTTAAAAATTTTGTCCTCAAAATTGACGAGACATACCTTAAGTGAAAAGATATGGATAGCGAGTCCGCATGTCCTCTTCCAATTCCCAGGTAGCCTCCTCGGCTGAAAAGCCCTCCCATACTACCTTGACAATCGGAATAGTCCTTGAACGCAGAGTCTTCATACCACGCTCCATGATATAATTAGGAGAAGGTTGAAAGGATAAGTCCGGTCGAAGGTCTATTGTATCAACACTCAGTGGCTGAAGGGGATCAGGAATATACTTTCTCAACTGAGATACATGAAAGACATCATGAAGATTGGATAAGGCAGGAGATAAAGCAAGACGATACGCAAGTGGCCCAATACGCTCGATAATTTGGAAAGGTCCAACGTATCTAGGACTGAGTTTCTTCACTCGCAAGGCTCTACCTGTGCCTATAGTTGGTGAAACTTTCAGAAATACATGATCACCAATCTCAAACTCCAAAGGTCTCCGTCGGTTGTCGGCGTAGCTCTTTTGTCTACTCTGTGCGACCTTCATCCTTTCTCGAATTAATTTGACCCTTTCCGTAGTCTCTCGGACCATGTCCGGCCCCAAAAACTTGTTCTCACCGATATCATACCAACATAGTGGGGTTCTGCACTTCCTCCCATAAAGTGCCTCGAACGGTGCCATACCGATGCTTGAGTGGTAACTGTTGTTGTAAGCGAATTCGATTAATGGAAGATGGTCTTCCCACTTCTTACCGTTATCCAACACACACGCCCGTAACATATCTTCTAGAGTCTGAATGGTCCTCTCTGTCTGACCATCCGTCTGAGGATGATAAGCCGTGCTAAGAAGCACCCTCGTCCCCATAGCTTCATTCAGCGCTCTCCAAAACCTAGATGTAAACTTAGGATCTCTGTCTGATACTATAGTAGTCGGAACCCCGTGCAATCTGACGATGTTTCTCATATATTCCTCGGCCAACCTTGACACTTTGAAATTCGAACGAACAGGGATAAAGTGAGCAGACTTTGTCAGTCGGTCCACTATTACCCAAATAGAATCATTGCCGGCCTGCGACCTCGGCAAACCCATAACGAAATCCATGGAAATATCTTCCCATTTCCAGACAGGGATATCCAGCGGTTGCAATTGACCACCCGGCCTTCGGTGTTCCGTCTTAACCTTCTGACAGGTCAAGCACCGAGAAACAAATTCAGCAACTTCGGCCTTCATCCCAGGCCACCAATACAACGTCTTCAAATCTCGGTACATCTTGGTGGATCCAGGATGTATAGAATACTTACTCCTGTGAGCTTCCTCTAAGACTTGGCCCTTGACTTCCAAGTCATCCGGTATGCAAATTCTACCCTTATAACATATGACACCATCACTATCCTCAGTGAAATCCGGCGTTCCTCTTTGAGATTGCAACCTCACATCCGCTTCCTGAGCCATACGGATTTGTTCTCGCAACACACTTGCTATCTGAATATGTCGTAACACCAAACGGTCTTTCTTCCTTGCTATCTTGAGCTTCAAGTCTCGGAATGACTCCAACAAAGTCATTTCGTGAACCATTAATCTTGCAGCGTGGATAGACTTTCTGCTCAGGGCATCTGCCACCACATTGGCTTTCCCAGGGTGATACTTCAATTCGAAGTCGTAGTCCTTCAAAAATTCAGTCCACCTTCTCTGTCTGTTATTCAACTCCTTTTGGTCGAACAGATATTTCAAGCTCTTGTGATCACTAAAAACTTCGAAACGAGGACCATAAAGGTAATGTCTCTAAATTTTCAGTGCAAACACAATAGCCGCCAATTCTAGGTCATAAGTTGGGTAATTCCGTTCATGCGTCTTCAATTGCCTAGATGCGTAGGCCACAACTTGTTGATTCTGCATGAGAACACATCCCAAACCCTTCCCCGATGCATCACTGTAAATCTGGAATCCCAATGATGGATCTGGAAGAATTAGGATCGGGGCAGAGGTTAACTTTTCCTTCAATCCAAGAAAACACTCCTCACAATCGGCGTCCCATGTAAACGGTTGACCCTTGCGAGTCAATCGGGTAAGCGGAAGTACCAGTTGTGAGAAACCTTCAATGAACCTTCTATAGTAACCAGCTAGACCCAGAAAGCTTCTGATCTCAGTCACCGACGTTGGTCGTTCCCAGTTCAACACTGCTTCCACTTTGCTGGGATCAACAGCAACTCCTTCCAGGGAAATCACATGACCCAAGAATTTCACCTCGGACATCCAAAAATCACACTTCGACGGTTTAGCATAAAGTTTCTTCTCTCGGAGTACTCCTAGGACGAAGCGGAGATGCTGGGCATGCTCCTCAACTGACTTTGAGTAAACCAAGATATCATCAATAAAAACGACCACAAACTGATCTAGGTAGGAATGAAATACTCTATTCATATAGTCCATGAATACGGCTGGAGCGTTAGTCAATCCGAAGGGCATCACCACAAACTCGTAGTGTCCGTACCTCGTACGAAAAGCAGTCTTCGGGATGTCTAAGGCTCTTACCCTGATTTGATGGTACCCTGACCTTAGATCAATTTTGGAGAAAACTTTAGCACCTCGAAGTTGGTCAAGCAGATCATCTATCCTTGGCAATGGATACTTGTTCTTGATAGTGATCTTATTCAGCTGACGGTAGTCTATGCACAATCTCATACTTCCGTCCTTCTTCTTGACTAGCAATACCGGAGCACCCCATGGAGAAGCACTCGGTCGAATAAACTTCTTGGAAATTAATTCCTCAAGTTGGGACTTCAATTCCTTTAGTTCGAGAGGAGACATCCTATAAGGTGCCATGGATATTGGCCCTGTACCGGGTGCCAAATCTATAGAGAATTCTACCTCTCGCTCTGGAGGCAAAGAGGAAACTTCCTCGGGAAAAACATCTAAGAATTCATTAACAATTTGAATAGACGATAAATCCAAATCAGCTTCGGTTGATGCAGACAAAATAACAACAAAAGCTTCCGCACCTTGGAATAGACACTGGCTGGCTGAAACGAATGAAATAACACCATCATCTGCAGGTAGTGAATGTCCCGCTACTTCAGAAGGAAAATTAATTGCCCGATTGAAACAGTCAATAGTAATGTGATTGGAAGTCATCCAATTCATTCCCAAAACGACTTCCATTCCCCTCATAGGCAAACAGATAAAGTCAACAACAAAATCCCTGTCTCCTATGGTAAGCAGACAGTTAAGGCACAATGACTGGGTTCGAACACGACCCCTTGCAGCAGTACGAATTGTGATTGGTTCAGATATAGGAGATACCTCTAATCCTAATCGTTCAGTACATGCTTCGGAGATAAAACAGTGAGTAGCACCAGAATCATACAGAATATTAACAGTTTGATTAAAGAGAGAACATGTACCCCTGATAAGATTATCAGCTGGCTTGATGGTCTTGGCATCCAAGGTGTTGACTCGAGCCTGTCTCGGAGCATCAGGAGACTCCAAAAAAGCTTTCTTTGACGGACAGTTATTAGCATAATGGCCCACTTCTTTACAAAGGTAACATTGGTTCGGTCCCACCTGACATTTGCCTCTATGAAACTTCTTGCAGACGTCGCACTTGTTAGGCCTGACAGAGTCATTAGACTGGATCTGTTTCCCTTTATCCCTATTCCCCCTATATCTAGGGTTTGAAGAAGTCGAATCATTTCCTCTGCGCTTGTCCTTCCAGAAATCCTTCCTCTCAGCGTACATTCTTTTAAGATCGCTCTCAGCTGAATGAGCTTGTTGAACCAAAGCAGGATAATTGGTCATGGAATAAGAACTGAGACCTTGATTCACATCGCCTCTAAGACCTTGTCTGAACATCACCATTTTCCATTTATCATCAGGGGCGGTGGTCCCCAATTCATAGAATTGTGACAACCTCTCAAACTTTGCAGCATATTCCCCAACCGTCATCTCTCCCTGTCTCAAACTCAGAAATTCCATCTGCTTGTCAAGTCTTTGGGAGTCGGGAAAATAATGACCCAAAAACAACTCCTTGAAATTATTCCACTCAAGAGGAGTTCCTTGATTTTGAAGCATCCTACGAGCGTTAACCCACCAGGTGTGAGCATCCTCGTCCAGAGCATTAGCAGCACAAATTACCTTTTCACCTTCATTGCATTGCAAGGTATCAAAGATCCGTTCCATGGCGTCTACCCAGAAATGGGCTTTCATTGCCTCGGATCCTCCTTTGAAGGTTGGGGGTTTCATCTTCAGAAACCGGAAATACACCCTGTTGGGATCCTCAGGTGTTGGCACATTGACTGGCTCGGCTGGTTGGGGTTGAGGCATCTGATGCATCTGCTGCATTTGAGCCATTTGAGCCATCTGTTGTTGTTGCATTAGCATCATGTCATTCATCATCTTCTGCTGAGTCTCGATGACATTCTGCATCCATTCCTGATGAGGATCAACAGGTGGGTTCCTTCTACCTCTTCCAGCCATGATTCTGCGAAGTATGCACAAAGTATTAAGTTGATCAGGCTCAATGTCTAATAGCATACTAAGAAAAATCAAACTTAGAAGACGTAAAAGACTCTTAACATCTACGTCCGACTAGGTCGAACCGCTCTGATACCAAATGTAGCACCCCGGTATTTCTAACATGTAGAGAGACCGAAGATGCACAAATGCGGAAGTTCAGAGGACACAGTTCCTGTTTAAATATTGGACATACAAACTTTTTCCGAAATAAAAACATAATCGGAATAACATCACTTCATCAAATAGAAGTTTATCGGTTACACACCGAATGGATTACAACATCCAAGTCCAAATACCAAACAGAACATAAAACGGTTCATATAACTCATAATCAATACAAGTTTATACAACCAATAGGACAACAAAAGAAACAAGGATCAAATGACTAAGTCTCCAGCACCTCCAAGAGTATACCAACTACTCGTGCACAATAGTCTTCCTTTTTCCCTGCTTCTCTGAAAAACAACAAATATGGATAGGGTGAGATAACATTATCTCAGTGAGTCCTACCGTGCCCCCTCACTGACACTCGGTTTAATTCATTAAACCGTTACAACAAAATTGACATAACAATGTCTTAGTGATTAATCGAAATGCCGACCGTGCAACGACCACTAATCCCGGCAATTCGTGTACTTGCTTAGCATAAACCGGCCGTGCAACGACCACTAATCCCGGTTTACAACATTAATTAGGAGGAATGACCAATTATAAATCGAAACGCCGACCGTGCAACGACCACTAATCCCGGCGAATCGTGTGTTTAACTTAGCATAAACCGGCCGTGCAACGACCACTAATCCCGGTAACCCGTGAATTGACCACGCCAAAACACATTCAGGGCCTAGGGTGAGGGCTCATGACTTCCCTTCCTAGTATGCTACTTGTCGGGTCGTCACCCAACGCAATACATATGACAATATGCATCAAATTCTCGAGAGTTAGATAATCTATATCCTTTCGATCACCAAATGGATCAATTACATAAGCTTATGTTACTATTTCATTTCATTCCATAGTCCATTTATGAAGAGTTATATTAACTTCCAGAATTATAATCAATTCCAGGTCTTATATCCATATATAAGTTCAGCCCAACCATTACTCGGTGTGCTCACACGTAATCTAGGGTTTTCGTTCCCGACCAAATAGGTTCCAAGACTCTTTTTCAAAAATATAGTTTGAATGGTTACCAAAATAGTGATTTCAGTAGATTAACAACCTTAAAATTAATTAGGAAAGAGATTAGAAAAGGTTCGGGATTGAACGGAGTGTTGAACGAGAAAAACGGAATTACGCATCAAAGGGTCACAGTGGCGCGCGGCGCGCAACCCACGCGTGACTGGCGCGCGACTGGACAGAACTTCCAGTACTGATGCTCAATTCGCATCTTTTCTCACTATCGCTCTCCGTTCGCTCTCGATTCGATTCCTAATCTTCATTCCCCTAAATCTCAGAAAATTCCACGATATTCCAGACATATATTCAATACAAAAATCATCACCAAAATCTTTTCAATTGTGTCATGATTTTCATAAAACGAAAAGAGGTGTTTTCGCGAAAAGTCAGAATTTGTTTTCGAAATCTTCGGGACTCAGTTTTAAACAGATTTTCGGAATACACAAGCAGTTCAAAATATTCAAAATATTCAACTCTTTTTATTCCCTATTCGTGAGTAAGACTCACCGTGACGACGATTGTTCCGTAAGCTCTCTAACCGAAGCGCGAATTAACCGAACACGGACTATCGAGCAAGAACCGAAGGCACCAACACAGTCACAACAGCAACTCAGCAGCAAAATCACCAGGACAGCAACTACGTTGAGATTGAGACTAGTGCAGCAACACCCTTTGCCAAACTTCTCTCCAATTCGAATTTATGGTTTAAACTTCAGTATTTCACTAGAAGCACACATGCAAGCACTAAAACTCAGAATTGAACCACATCCATGACTTGAAGCTTGAAGGTTTCGAAAATGGCAAGGAGAGGTATAGAGGGAATCAGTTCATGAAATTGGTACTGTTGAACTGGAAATTGAAAGTAGAGTAGGAATTGGTTCAGATTACTTACATGCAAAACAATTTCTGGGTTTCCCTTCTTCTTCTCCTTCCTCAAGTCGCCCCACTCTTTTCTCCCCCCTTTTCTGTTTGGCTCTTCAGATTTTCCAAAAATGAGAGAAATGAATAAGTGGCTGAGTTTTCAGAAAAAAAAAAACAAATGGGTATTTATATGAAAGGGTGTGAAATTCCCAAATTGTCCTTCAGCTTAAGAATGCCTAATTAAATTATGACTAAGCACAATTAATTAGAGAATGGGGGTTATTTTGAGGATTTTCTCGACTATAATTACCCGGGACACGAATAATTATTCCCACAAATAATTACTCGGTCCTCGATACGATAACACGAGTCTTTTAAAAATTAGGGGTGTTACAATTTTAGATTTACGTGTGATTTAATATATTAATATCGTTTAGGTAACTTTATTCCTTCTCTATCAATACTTACATTTTAGACTGCTTATTTATGATTTTACAAGGATTGATATAGACTGCTACGCTTAGTGTAGGTTTCGACGAACTCGGTTTTAAGAATAATTGTAGTATTGAGACGCTTGATCCGTGAATATTGTTAGTCATTCACTAAGATGCCTAATACCAGTAGGAATTCCCATACAATAGGTTGAGCCATGTTTGATAAGTTCTATTGTCTTTTTTTTGACAAACAGTTCTATTGACAAATAAAAATAAAATCTGAATAAGAAATAAGATACTTAAAACCCGTGACAGGTCAAAAAACTTACGAATATGTGGTAGTGTCAACCAATAAAAAAATAAAAATGATCACAAATCAAATAACAGTAACTTTATGTGCGAGAATCATATAGTGATTGTTTAGGATGGAATTTTTGTTATTTAAATAGAGTGAGGAAAACTCAATATTTTTGGGCGTGATTATTTTTATTGTTTATATATTATGTTGCTTGATTCTAGTTATGGTATAGGATTTATGACTTTAGTTTATTTTTTATGATACAAACATTTATTATTGTGGTTGCATAAGATATCATGACTTCCGTAGTAGCACACCTGGTAAAATTCACAAGATTGAGTTCTGGGTTCGACTCCCAGCTACGGAAATTAGTTTTTTTGTTTTGTTTTCAATATATGCTTTTCATTAATTTACTTATATATAGATATATTTTGACAAATCAACGATAGAGCATTTTTTCTACTTATGTGAGTGTTTGTCAATTTAATTCTCCTCTTCTTTTGGACTCGTTTTTAGTCCCAACTAACGCAAAATCCAATGTTTCGTATTTCCATTCAGAACTCAGCCATCATCATTTATGCAAACAATATAATAGAACCTTTGTATATTCATCTTTGAGCTGATGAAAGGTTAAATTCTAGAGATTGATCCACTATTTTAGATTTACCTGTGATTTAATATTTTAATATCGTTTAGGTAACTTTATTCCTTTTCTATCAATACTTACATTTTAGACTGCTTATTTATAATTTTACAAGGATTGATATAGACTGCTACGCTTAGTGTAGGTTTCGACGAACTCGGTTTTAAGAATAATTGTAGTATTGAGACGCTTGATCCGTAAATATTGTTAGTCATTCACTAAGATGCCTAATACCTGTAGGAATTCCCATACAATTTGGATGAGCCATGTTTGATAAGTTCTATTGTCTTTTTTTTTGACAAACAGTTCTATTGTCAAATAAAAATAAAATCTGAATAAGAAATAAGATACTTAGAACCCGTGACAGGTCCAAAAACTTACGAATATGTGGTAGTGTCAACCAATAAAAAAATAAAAATGATCACTAATCAAATAACAGTAACTTTATGTGCGAGAATCATATAGTGATGGTTTAGGATGGAATTTTTGTTATTTAAATAGAGTGAGGAAAACTCAATATTTTTGGGCGTGATTATTTTTATTGTTTATATATTATGTTGCTTGATTCTAGTTATGGTATAGGATTTATGACTTTAATTTATTTTTTATGATACAAACATTTATTTTTGTGGTTGCATAAGATATCATGACTTCCGTAGTAGCACACCTGGTAAAATTCACAAGATTGAATTCTGGGTTCGACTCCCATCTACGGAAATTAGTTTTTTTGTTTTGTTTTCAATATATGCTTTTCATTAATTTACTTATATATAGTTATATTTTGACAAATCAACGATAGAGCATTTTTTCTACTTATGTGAGTGTTTGTCAATTTAATTCTCCTCTTCTTTTGGACTCGTTTTTAGTCCAAACTAACGCAAAATCCAATATTTCGTATTTCCATTCAGAACTCAGCCATCATCATTTATGCAAACAATATAATAGAAACTTTGTATATTCATCTTTGTGCTGAGGAAAGGTTAAATTCTAGAGATTGATCTACTATTTTAGATTTACGTGTGATTTAATATTTTAATATCGTTTAGGTAACTTTATTCCTTTTCTATCAATACTTACATTTTAGACTGCTTATTTATAATTTTACAAGGATTGATATAGACTGCTACGCTTAGTGTAGGTTTCGACGAACTCGGTTTTAAGAATAATTGTAGTATTGAGACGCTTGATCCGTAAATATTGTTAGTCATTCACTAAGATGCCTAATACCAGTAGGAATTCCCATACAATTGGTTGAGCCATGTTTGATAAGTTCTATTGTCTTTTTTTTGACAAACAGTTCTATTGACAAATAAAAATAAAATCTGAATAAGAAATAAGATACTTAAAACCCGTGACAGGTCAAAAAACTTACGAATCTGTGGTAGTGTCAACCAATAAAAAAATAAAAATGATCACAAATCAAATAACAGTAACTTTATGTGCGAGAATCATATAGTGATTGTTTAGGATGGAATTTTTGTTATTTAAATAGAGTGAGGAAAACTCAATATTTTTGGGCGTGATTATTTTTATTGTTTATATATTATGTTGCTTGATTCTAGTTATGGTATAGGATTTATGACTTTAATTTATTTTTTATGATACAAACATTTATTATTGTGGTTGAATAAGATATCATGACTTTCGTAGTAGCACACCTGGTAAAATTCACAAGATTGAATTCTGGGTTCGACTCCCAGCTACGGAAATTAGTTTTTTTGTTTTGTTTTCAATATATGCTTTTCATCAATTTACTTATATATAGTTATATTTTGACAAATCAATGATAGAGCATTTTTTCTACTTATGTGAGTGTTTGTCAATTTAATTCTCCTCTTCTTTTGGACTCGTTTTTAGTCCCAACTAACGCAAAATCCAATATTTCGTATTTCCATTCAGAACTCAGCCATCATCATTTATGCAAACAATATAATAGAACCTTTGTATATTCATCTTTGAGCTGATGAAAGGTTAAATTCTAGAGATTGATCCACTATTTTAGATTTACCTGTGATTTAATATTTTAATATCGTTTAGGTAACTTTATTCCTTTTCTATCAATACTTACATTTTAGACTGCTTATTTATAATTTTACAAGGATTGATATAGACTGCTACGCTTAGTGTAGGTTTCGACGAACTCGGTTTTAAGAATAATTGTAGTATTGAGACGCTTGATCCGTAAATATTGTTAGTCATTCACTAAGATGCCTAATACCTGTAGGAATTCCCATACAATTTGGTTGAGCCATGTTTGATAAGTTCTATTGTCTTTTTTTTTGACAAACAGTTCTATTGTCAAATAAAAATAAAATCTGAATAAGAAATAAGATACTTAAAACCCGTGACAGGTTCAAAAACTTACGAATATGTGGTAGTGTCAACCAATAAAAAAATAAAAATGATCACAAATCAAATAACAGTAACTTTATGTGCGAGAATCATATAGTGATGGTTTAGGATGGAATTTTTGTTATTTAAATAGAGTGAGGAAAACTCAATATTTTTGGGCGTGATTATTTTTATTGTTTATATATTATGTTGCTTGATTCTAGTTATGGTATAGGATTTATGACTTTAATTTATTTTTTATGATACAAACATTTATTTTTGTGGTTGCATAAGATGTCATGACTTCCGTAGTAGCACACCTGGTAAAATTCACAAGATTGAATTCTGGGTTCGACTCCCAGCTACGGAAATTAGTTTTTTTGTTTTGTTTTCAATATATGCTTTTCATTAATTTACTTATATATAGTTATATTTTGACAAATCAACGATAGAGCATTTTCTCTACTTATGTGAGTGTTTGTCAATTTAATTCTCCTCTTCTTTTGGACTTGTTTTTAGTCCAAACTAACGCAAAATCCAATATTTCGTATTTCCATTCAGAACTCAGCCATCATCATTTATGCAAACAATATAATAGAAACTTTGTATATTCATCTTTGTGCTGATGAAAGGTTAAATTCTAGAGATTGATCCACTATTTTAGATTTACGTGTGATTTAATATTTTAATATCGTTTAGGTAACTTTATTCCTTTTCTATCAATACTTACATTTTAGACTGCTTATTTATGATTTTACAAGGATTGATATAGACTGCTACGCTTAGTGTAGGTTTCGACGAACTCGGTTTTAAGAATAATTGTAGTATTGAGACGCTTGATCCGTGAATATTGTTAGTCATTCACTAAGATGCCTAATACCAGTAGGAATTCCCATACAATAGGTTGAGCCATGTTTGATAAGTTCTATTGTCTTTTTTTTTGACAAACAGTTCTATTGACAAATAAAAATAAAATCTGAATAAGAAATAAGATACTTAAAACCCGTGACAGGTCAAAAAACTTACGAATATGTGGCAGTGTCAACCAATAAAAAAATAAAAATGATCACAAATCAAATAACAGTAACTTTATGTGCGAGAATCATATAGTGATTGTTTAGGATGGAATTTTTGTTATTTAAATAGAGTGAGGAAAACTCAATATTTTTGGGCGTGATTATTTTTATTGTTTATATATTATGTTGCTTGATTCTAGTTATGGTATAGGATTTATGACTTTAGTTTATTTTTTATGATACAAACATTTATTATTGTGGTTGCATAAGATATCATGACTTCCGTAGTAGCACACCTGGTAAAATTCACAAGATTGAGTTCTGGGTTCGACTCCCAGCTACGGAAATTAGTTTTTTTTTTCTGTTTTCAATATATGCTTTTCATTAATTTACTTATATATAGTTATATTTTGACAAATCAACGATAGAGCATTTTTTCTACTTATGTGAGTGTTTGTCAATTTAATTCTCCTCTTCTTTTGGACTCGTTTTTAGTCCCAACTAACGCAAAATCCAATATTTCGTATTTCCATTCAGAACTCAGCCATCATCATTTATGCAAACAATATAATAGAACCTTTGTATATTCATCTTTGTGCTGATGAAAGGTTAAATTCTAGAGATTGATCCACTATTTTAGATTTACGCGTGATTTAATATTTTAATATCGTTTAGGTAACTTTATCCCTTTTCTATCAATACTTACATTTTAGACTGCTTATTTATGATTTTACAAGGATTGATATAGACTGCTACGCTTAGTGTAGGTTTCGACGAACTCGGTTTTAAGAATAATTGTAGTATTGAGACGCTTGATCCGTAAATATTGTTAGTCATTCACTAAGATGCCTAATACCAGTAGGAATTCCCATACAATTGGTTGAGCCATGTTTGATAAGTTCTATTGTCTTTTTTTTGACAAACAGTTCTATTGACAAATAAAAATAAAATCTGAATAAGAAATAAGATACTTAAAACCCGTGACAGGTCAAAAAACTTACGAATATGTGGTAGTGTCAACCAATAAAAAAATAAAAATGATCACAAATCAAATAACAGTAACTTTATCTGCGAGAATCATATAGTGATTGTTTAGGATGGAATTTTTGTTATTTAAATAGAGTGAGGAAAACTCAATATTTTTGGGCGTGATTATTTTTATTGTTTATATATTATGTTGCTTGATTCTAGTTGTGGTATAGGATTTATGACTTGAATTTATTTTTTATGATACAAACATTTATTTTTGTGGTTGCATAAGATATCATGACTTCCGTAGTAGCACACCTGGTAAAATTCACAAGATTGAATTCTGGGTTCGTCTCCCAGCTACGGAAATTAGTTTTTTTGTTTTGTTTTCAATATATGCTTTTCATTAATTTACTTATATATAGTTATATTTTGACAAATCAACGATAGAGCATTTTTTCTACTTATGTGAGTGTTTGTCACTTTAATTCTCCTCTTCTTTTGGACTCGTTTTTAGTCCAAACTAACGCAAAATCCAATATTTCGTATTTCCATTCAGAACTCAGCCATCATCATTTATGCAAACAATATAATAGAAACTTTGTATATTAATCTTTGTGCTGATGAAAGGTTAAATTCTAGAGATTGATCCACTATTTTAGATTTACGTGTGATTTAATATTTTAATATCGTTTAGGTAACTTTATTCCTTTTCTATCAATACTTACATTTTAGACTGCTTATTTATGATTTTACAAGGATTGATATAGACTGCTACGCTTAGTGTAGGTTTCGACGAACTCGGTTTTAAGAATAATTGTAGTATTGAGACGCTTGATCCGTAAATATTGTTAGTCATTCACTAAGATGCCTAATACCAGTAGGAATTCCCATACAATTGGTTGAGCCATGTTTGATAAGTTCTATTGTCTTTTTTTTGACAAACAGTTCTATTGACAAATAAAAATAAAATCTGAATAAGAAATAAGATACTTAAAACCCGTGACAGGTCAAAAAACTTACGAATATGTGGTAGTGTCAACCAATAAAAAAATAAAAATGATCCCAAATCATACAACAGTAACTTTATGTGCGAGAATCATATAGTGATTGTTTAGGATGGAATTTTTGTTATTTAAATAGAGTGAGGAAAACTCAATATTTTTGGGCGTGACTATTTTTATTGTTTATATATTATGTTGCTTGATTCTAGTTATGGTATAGGATTTATGACTTTAATTTATTTTTTATGATACAAACATTTATTATTGTGGTTGCATAAGATATCATGACTTCCGTAGTAGCACACCTCGTAAAATTCACAAGATTGAGTTTTGGGTTCGACTCCCAGCTACGGAAATTAGTTTTTTTGTTTTGTTTTCAATATATGCTTTTCATTAATTTACTTATATATAGTTATATTTTGACAAATCAACGATAGAGCATTTTTTCTACTTATGTGAGTGTTTGTCAATTTAATTCTCCTCTTCTTTTGGACTCGTTTTTACTCCCAACTAACGCAAAATCCAATATTTCGTATTTCCATTCAGAAGTCAGCCATCATCATTTATGCAAACAATATAATAGAACCTTTGTATATTCATCTTTGTGCTGATGAAAGGTTAAATTCTAGAGATTGATCCACTATTTTAGATTTACGTGTGATTTAATATTTTAATTTCGTTTAGGTAACTTTATCCCTTTTCTATCAATACTTACATTTTAGACTGCTTATTTATGATTTTACAAGGATTGATATAGACTGCTACGCTTAGTGTAGGTTTCGACGAACTCGGTTTTAAGAATAATTGTAGTATTGAGACGCTTGATCCGTAAATATTGTTAGTCATTCACTAAGATGCCTAATACCAGTAGGAATTCCCATACAATTGGTTGAGCCATGTTTGATAAGTTCTATTGTCTTTTTTTTGACAAACAGTTCTATTGACAAATAAAAATAAAATCTGAATAAGAAATAAGATACTTAAAACCCATGACAGGTCCAAAAACTTACGAATATGTGGTAGTGTCAACCAATAAAAAAATAAAAATGATCACAAATCAAATAACAGTAACTTTATGTGCGAGAATCATATAGTGATTGTTTAGGATGGAATTTTTGTTATTTAAATAGAGTGAGGAAAACTCAATATTTTTGGGCGTGATTATTTTTATTGTTTATATATTATGTTGCTTGATTCTAGTTATGGTATAGGATTTATGACTTTAATTTATTTTTTATGATACAAACATTTATTATTGTGGTTGCATAAGATATCATGACTTCCGTAGTAGCACACCTGGTAAAATTCACAAGATTGAATTCTGGGTTCGACTCCCAGCTACGGAAATTAGTTTTTTTGTTTTGTTTTCAATATATGCTTTTCATTAATTTACTTATATATAGTTATATTTTGACAAATCAACGATAGAGCATTTTTTCTACTTATGTGATTGTTTGTCAATTTAATTCTCCTCTTCTTTTGGACTCGTTTTTAGTCCCAACTAACGCAAAATCCAATATTTCGTATTTCCATTCAGAACTCAGCCAACATCATTTATGCAAACAATATAATAGAACCTTTGTATATTCATCTTTGTGCTGATGAAAGGTTAAATTCTAGAGATTGATCCTCTATTTTAGATTTACCTGTGATTTAATAATTTAATATCGTGTAGGTAACTTTATTCCTTTTCTATCAATACTTACATTTTAGACTGCTTATTTATAATTTTACAAGGATTGATATAGACTGCTACGCTTAGTGTAGGTTTCGACGAACTCGGTTTTAAGAATAATTGTAGTATTGAGACGCTTGATCCGTAAATATTGTTAGTCATTCACTAAGATGCCTAATACCTGTAGGAATTCCCATACAATTGGTTGAGCCATGTTTGATAAGTTCTATTGTCTTTTTTTTGACAAACAGTTCTATTGTCAAATAAAAATAAAATCTGAATAAGAAATAAGATACTTAAAACCCGTGACAGGTCCAAAAAGTTACGAATATGTGGTAGTGTCATCCAATAAAAAAATAAAAATGATCACAAATCAAATAACAGTAACTTTATGTTCGAGAATCTTATAGTGATTGTTTAGGATGGAATTTTTGTTATTTAAATAGAGTGAGGAAAACTCAATATTTTTGGGCGTGATTATTTTTATTGTTTATATATTATGTTACTTGATTCTAGTTATGGTATAGGATTTATGACTTTAATTTATTTTTTATGATACAAACATTTATTATTGTGGTTGCATAAGATATCATGACTTCCGTAGTAGCACACCTGGTAAAATTCACAAGATTGAATTCTTGGTTCGACTCCCAGCTACGGAAACTAGTTTTTTTGTTTTGTTTTCAATATATGCTTTTCATTAATTTACTTATATATAGTTATATTTTGACAAATCAACGATAGAGCATTTTTTCTACTTATGTGAGTGTTTGTCAATTTAATTCTCCTCTTCTTTTGGACTCGTTTTTAGTCCCAACTAACGCAAAATCCATTATTTCGTATTTCCATTCAGAACTCAGCCATCATCATTTATGCAAACAATATAATAGAACCTTTGTATATTCATCTTTGTGCTGATGAAAGGTTAAATTCTAGAGATTGATCCACTATTTTAGATTTACCTGTGATTTAATATTTTAATATCGTTTAGGTAACTTTATTCCTTTTCTATCAATACTTACATTTTAGACTGCTTATTTATAATTTTACAAGGATTGATATAGACTGCTACGCTTAGTGTAGGTTTCGACGAACTCGGTTTTAAGAATAATTGTAGTATTGAGACGCTTGATCCGTAAATATTGTTAGTCATTCCCTAAGATGCCTAATACCTGTAGGAATTCACATACAATTGGTTGAGCCTTGTTTGATAAGTTCTATTGTCTTTTTTTTTACAAACAGTTCTATTGTCAAATAAAAATAAAATCTGAATAAGAAATAAGATACTTAAAACCCGTGACAGGTCTAAAAACTTACGAATATGTGGTAGTGTCAACCAATAAAAAAATAAAAATGATCACAAATCAAATAACAGTAACTTTATGTGCGAGAATCATATAGTGATTGTTTAGGATGGAATTTTTGTTATTTAAATAGAGTGAGGAAAACTCAATATTTTTGGGCGTGATTATTTTTATTGTTTATATATTATGTTGCTTGATTCTAGTTATGGTATAGGATTTATGACTTTAATTTACTTTTTATGATACAAACATTTATTATTGTGGTTGCATAAGATATCATTACTTCCGTAGTAGCACACCTGGTAAAATTCACAAGATTGAATTCTGGGTTCGACTCCTAGCTACGGAAATTAGTTTTTTTGTTTTGTTTTCAATATATGCTTTTCATTAATTTACTTATATATAGTTATATTTTGACAAATCAACGATAGAGCATTTTTTCTACTTATGTGAGTGTTTGTCAATTTAATTCTCCTCTTGTAACACCCCGATATTTTTATTTATTAAAAATATCCAAGTGCACATCAATAACACATCAGAGATATTATTTCCTGCTCAGACACTGAATACCATTATGAATTTTTTGCTGAATAAAACAAAACAGTCTTATTTACAAACAAGACCATATGGTACTCAGACCATAATCTGTCAGCTACTCTAGTATTCAACATCATACAAGAAAGCGGAAGAAATATAAAGTTAAGTCGTTAGTGACCAATCCAAGCTCCACCTACTCGTGCCTCTGTGGTCCATTCTTTCCCTATTTCTCTGTAAATCAACAACATATAAACAGTGAGATACAATCTCAGTGAGTTCTACCGAGACCCCTACTAACACTCTCGGTTCAGTTATTAGTTCTTTTATAGCTTAACACGACACCGACTGCAAAATATTACTACTCCTGGTATGTCGTAAAATAAACAAAGTACGGCACCGACTGCAGAACATTGCTAATCCCGGTGTATCGTACAACAAACAAAGTACGACACCGACTGCAGAACATTGCTAATCCCGGTGTATCGTACAATAATCTTTAACATAACACCGACTGCAGAACATTGCTAATCCCGGTGAACCCCCCTACCAATAGTACATTCTCCCATTGGCATGGAGCCTAGGGAAAGGGATCATGACTGCCCCGCCTAGTATGTTACACATGGGTCGTCACCAAACTCGATATATAAACATATATCTACAATCATATGGACTCATTGTTCACTTACATTCAGACCAACAGTTGACCATTTAATTCACATTACAAGTTAAATCCACATTCACTCCCGCATACTAATTCGTCACTTTTTAACACAATTTACGACTCCAAAAACAGTTCATTTTATCTTTAAAATAGAATATTCAGTTAGGCCTCTGAATAAGCTTTCAAACGCATCTTAGAACACCTCAATCGGGTTCCCGGATAAAAAGATATCGCGAAAGTAAAATCAGTGAATAGTTGCTGAAAATTTGCAAAGCGTCGCGACGCGAACTGCTACCGTCGCGACGCGAACTGCTACCTTCGCGACGCGAAAAGCTACAGAAATATTTGCGTGACAAAACTGGGCCCGGTTGTGATGCGAAGGGGACGGGTCGCGACGCGACCATCTGCAGAAAAGTGCAGGTTTTCCGTTTTCTTGCGAAATTCTCTATTCCGCTCAATTCCGATTCTTGTTCCGATTGAAAACAGTTTTGACAACCATAAAAAAAGTCCCAATCAAAGTCACACAATCAATCAAATCAATCAAAAACTCATTGTAACCGAATTGTATCAAAACGCGACATATTTTCAAATAACGGTTTTTAACTCGAAAATTCTCGAAATCAAATCACGTAAAATTCATTGTAAAGCGAAAACATCCTAAGCGTGAGTAAAACTCACCCTTGAAGCGTGAGCCACGAGCGAGCCGAAATCACCGAGTAACCACACGAACGCTCCCCGCTCCGGCGACACCCAATCCGCTTCCAAAGCTTTCCACTCGATCGCGAAACCTCTTTTTGACCGAAATACCGAATTCCTCAAAATCTTTCCTGAACACTATTCATCTTCTTCTTCAACCTCAAGCCACTATTCACAAAAAACCCAATTTGAACCCTAACCTCTTGATTCTTCACAAACCCCAAATCGGACTTCAATATTTGCGCAATCCACCTTGAGCTCGCTCCCAAACACCATCCAAAGCTTTCCTTTGAGCTTGAACAACAAAAACCTCCATTTTCCTCTTAAATTCGAAAATCGCAAAGTGAGAGAGAGTGAGTTGATCATGTTGATGTTGGTACCAAATCGAAGAGGAAGTAACGCTGAACGTTTTTCGTGTTGGAAGGAAGTCGTTTTGATGAACCGAACTATCCCATTTTTCCTCTTCTTCCTCCATGCCCCTTTCCTCTACTTTCTCTTTTCTCTCTTTTCTCTTCTCTGTTTCTCTTCTCTCGCTGCCTTCTTTCTTTGCTTTCTTTCTTTTAATTAATTCTTTCACTCACACACACACACATACACGCATACTCATATATCTATTAATATAAACGCGGCAACGTGGTCCAATTACCATATTGATCTAAATATCTTATTTCGAATCCAAAACTTCCTTGATCCGTATTATCCGGTTAACGATCCGATGACAACCAATAAATAATTTTAGCACTCAATAAATTTACCAATCAAGTGCAAAATTAATTTAATTGGGTTAACACCCAAATAATTCTACTAATTATTTTGAGGATGTTACACCTCTTCTTTTGCACTCGTTTTTAGTCCCAACTAACGCAAAATCCAATATTTCGTATTTCCATTCAGAACTCAGCCATCATCATTTATGCAAAAAATATAATAGAACCTTTGTATATTCATCTTTGTGCTGATGAAAGGTTAAATTCTAGAGATTGATCCACTATTTTAGATTTACGTGTGAATTAATATTTTAATATCGTTTAGGTAACTTTATTCCTTTTCTATCAATACTGACATTTTAGACTGCTTATTTATGATTTTACAAGGATTGATATAGACTGCTACGCTTAGTGTAGGTTTCGACGAACTCGATATTAAGAATAATTGTAGTATTGAGACGCTTGATCCGTAAATATTTTTAGTCATTCACTAAGATGCCTAATACTAGTAGGAATTCCCATACAATTGGTTGAGCCATGTTTGATAAGTTCTATTGTATTTTTTTTTGACAAACAGTTCATTTGTCAAATAAAAATAAAATCTGAATAAGAAATAAGATACTTAAAACCCGTGACAAGTCCAAAAACTTTTGAATATGTGGTAGTGTCAACCAATAAAAAAATAAAAATGATCACAAATCAAATAACAGTAACTTTATGTGCGAGAATCATATAGTGATTGTTTAGGATGGAATTTTTGTTATTTAAATAGAGTGAGGAAAACTCAATATTTTTGGGCGTGATTATTTTTATTGTTTATATATTATGTTGCCTGATTCTAGTAATGGTATAGGATTTATGAGTTTAATTTATTTTTTATGATACAAACATTTATTATTGTGGTTGCATAAGATATCATGACTTCCGTATTAGCACACCTGGTAAAATTCACAAGATTGAATTCTGGGTTCGACTCCTATCTACGGAAATTAGTTTTTTGTTTTGTTTTCAATATATGCTTTTCATTAATTTACTTATATATAGTTATATTTTGACAAATCAATGATAGAGCATTTTTTCTACTTATGTGAGTGTTTGTCAATTTAATTCTCCTCTTCTTTTGGACTCGTTTTTAGTCCCAACTAACGCAAAATCCAATATTTCGTATTTCCATTCAGAACTCAGCCATCATCATTTATGCAAACAATATAATGGAACCTTTGTATATTCATCTTTGTGCTGATGAAAGGTTAAATTCTAGATATTGATCCACTATTTTAGATTTACGTGTGATTTAATATTTTAATATCGTTTAGGTAACTTTATTCCTTTTCTATCAATACTTACATTTTAGACTGCTTATTTATGATTTTACAAGGATTGATATAGACTGCTACGCTTAGTGTAGGTTTCGACGAACTCGGTTTTAAGAATAATTGTAGTATTGAGACGCTTGATCCGTAAATATTGTTAGTCATTCACTAAGATGCCTAATACCAGTAGGAATTCCCATACAATTGGTTGAGCCATGTTTGATAAGTTCTATTGTCTTTTTTTTTACAAACAGTTCTATTGTCAAATAAAAATAAAATCTGAATAAGAAATAAGATACTTAAAACCCGTGACAGGTCAAAAAACTTACAAATATGTGGTAGTGTCAACCAATAAAAAAAAATAAAAATGATCACAAATCAAATAACAGTAACTTTATGTGCGAGAATCATATAGTGATTGTTTAGGATGGAATTTTTGTTATTTAAATAGAGTGAACAAAACTCAATATTTTTGGGCGTGATTATTTTTATTGTTTATATATTATGTTGCTTGATTCTAGTTATGGTATAGGATTTATGACTTTAATTTATTTTTTATGATACAAACATTTATTATTGTGGTTGCATAAGTTATCATGACTTTCGTAGTAGCACACCTGGAAAAATTCACAAGATTGAATTCTGGGTTCGACTCCTAGCTATGGAAATTAGTTTTTTTGTTTTGTTTTCAATATATGCTTTTCATTAATTTACTTATATATAGTTATATTTTGACAAATCAATGATAGGGCATTTTTTCTCCTCTTCTTTTGGACTCGTTTTTAGTCCCAACTAACGCAAAATCCAATATTTCGTATTTCCATTCAGAACTCAGCCATCATCATTTATGCAAACAATATAATAGAACCTTTCAGTGGCGGACCCAGGACCCCGGGGTTAGGGGTGTCAAATTTTTTAAGGCCGGTGTCAAATGGGTGCAAAACTTGGTCTACTAGTACAATTTAAAATTTTCAGGGGGGTCAAAATTAAAATTTCAAGAGATTTAGTCTATTTATATAGGGTGTTTAGTGCAAAAAAACATTTCCAGGGGGTTCAACTGAACCCCCTGGTAGCATGCTAGGTCCGCCACTGGAACCTTTGTATATTCATCTTTGTGCTGATGAAAGGTTAAATTCTAGAGATTGATCCACTATTTTAGATTTACGTTAGATTTAATATTTTAATATGTTTAGGTAACTTTATTCCTTTTCTATCAATACTTACATTTTAGACTGCCTATTTATAATTTTACAAGGATTGATATAGACTGCTACGCTTAGTGTAGGTTTCGACGAACTCGGTTTTAAGAATAATTGTAGTATTGAGACGCTTGATCCGTAAATATTGTTAGTCATTCACTAAGATGCCTAATACCAGTAGGAATTCCCATACAATTGGTTGAGCCATGTTTGATAAGTTCTATTGTCTTTTTTTTTTGACAAACAGTTCTATTGTCAAATAAAAATAAAATCTGAATAAGAAATAAGATACTTAAAACCAGTGACAGGTCCAGAAACTTCCGAATATTTGGTAGCGTCAACCAATAAAAAAATAAAAATGATCACAAATCAAATAACAGTAACTTTATGTGTGAGATTCATATAGTGATTGTTTAGGATGGAATTTTTGTTATTTAAATAGAGTGAGGAAAACTCAATATTTTTCGGTGTGATTATTTTCATTGTTTATATCTTATGTTGCTTGATTCTAGTTATGGTATAGAATTTATGACATTAATTTATTTTTTAAGATACTAACATTTATTATTGTGGTTGCATAAAATATCATGACTTTCGTAGTAGCGCACCTTGTTAAATTCACAAGATTGAATTCTGGGTTTGACTCCCGGCTACAGAAATTAGTTTTTTGTTTTGTTTTTAATATATGCTTTTCATGAATTTACTTAAATATTGTTATATTTTGACAAATCAACGATAGGGCATTTTTTCTACTTATGTGAGTGTTTGTCAAGTTAATTCTACTCTTCCTTTCGACTCGGTTTTAGTCCCAACTAAAGCAAAATCCAATATTTCGTATTTCCATTCAGAACTCAGCAATCATCATTTATGCAAACAATATAATAGAACCTTTGTATTTTCATCTTTGTGCTGATGAGTCGTAAAAATCTAGAGATTGATCCACTATTTTAGATTGACGTGTGATTTAATATTTTAATATCATTTCGGTATCTTTATTCCTTTCCATATAATAGTTACATTTCAGATTGCTTATTTATAATTTTACAAGGATTGATATAGACTGCTACGCTTAGTGTAGGTTTCGACGAACTCGAATTTAAGAATAATTGTAGTATTGAGACGCTTGATCCGTAAATATTGTTAGTCATTCACTAAGATGCCTAATACCAGTAGGAATTCCCATACAATTGGTTGAGCCATGTTTGATAAGTTATATTGTCTTTTTTTTTGACAAACAGTTCTATTGTCAAATAAAAATAAAATCTGACTAAGAAATAAGATACTTAAAACCCGTGACAAGTCCAAAAACTTTTGAATATGTGGTAGTGTCAACCAATAAAAAAATAAAAATGATCACAAATCAAATAACAGTAACTTTATGTGCGAGATTTATTTTGTAACACCCCAATATTTTTAACGTGTAGATATACTAAAATGCACAACTTAGCAATAATCAGAGGACACAATCCCTGCTTAGGTATTGAACATACAAACTTTTTCCGACAATAAAACATAATGTCTCGGAGTCATCCGTCTTAAATTCCATAAAGGTTCACTGTTTTCACAACTTAAAAGGAATACAGACCCAATTGTTCAATACCATAGACAGTGAAATAAAAGGGTTCATACAACTCATATCAAGTATAAGTTACATGACCAAAACAGAGACAATAAAAGAAGAACAATCGGACATATCAAGACTCCACGACTTTGGCATCTTCGTAAGCACGCCACCTACTCGTGTCGCCTTGTCTTTCGCTTCCCCTATTTCTCTGTAAAAATCACAATAATGATAGGGTGAGATAACATATCTCAGTGAGTTCTACCGTGTCCCCTTACTATCACCCGGTTCATTTATAAAACCGTTGCAACGTAGTTAATTTATAACTACTTGCTCAAATATATACTTAGCTCATTACCGACCGTGCAATAGCCACAATCTCGGTATGTAAAGTGCTACTATATATAATAAAGCCTCGTAATTTACTTTATAATTACTAGCTTACCAAACGAAACACCGACCGTGCAAACACCCACAATCGCCACGAATCGAGCACCTATTGTAGCATACACCAGCCGTGCAAACAACCACAATCCCGATAACCCCCACTAGTACTTTCCCTAACGATCCGGGCTTAGGGTGAGGGCTCATGACCTTCCCTTCCTAGTATGCCATTCGTCGGGTCGTCACCCAACTTGATATAATTTGTAGATCACACCTGCATTGGGCCGACTTCTATTTTAGATATAATCTATATGTATCACTGTTCAATAAACCGTTTTGATGAATGCGATACTAGGCATCCGGCGTTATAATACAATACCAAATTGGACATGTAATCCGTTTTATTATTCAAAAACATGTACCCACACGCGGTCTACTTTTCGGTTTTTCGAATATTTATACTTTCAAAACCCTTTCTTAAAAATCAAGTTGAACACCTTCAAAACAATGATTTTATCAAGTTAATATCATTACAATTTGTTGGGAACAAGATTAGAAGAGGTTTGGAATCGAAAGGAGCGGCGAAACGAAATTTTGGCAACCGGTGGCAGAAGGTCTTGCACGACCCGTGCCAGACCTTACACGACCCGTGCCAGACCTTACACGACTCGTGCTAGACTGAAATTCCACCAGAAAGTCTCGCACGACCCGTGCTATAGGTGGCACGACCCGTGCTGCCTGTAGCAGATTCGTATTTGTTTGTTTCGTTCCGTTTTGCTTCTCCGATCACTTCCAATCGAAACCCAATCCAGTTTCCAACAAAACAATCAAACATTTCAGCCATATTTCAGTACAAACTCAGTTCATACAATCACATATAAAACTCGATAAAAAACGTATAACGTTATTTTCCGAAAAACGATTTTCAACTCGATAATCTTTCAAAAATGAGTAGTTTCAGAAACTGAATTTCACTTCATTCAGGGCCATAAAAATGAAACCCTAATCGTGAGTAAAACTCACGGATTTGACGAATCCCCGAGAATTTGCTTCTTCACTTGAACTACCAATCAAAACCGCTCGAACAGTCCCCGCTTTGGTTCAAACCGCTTCAAACGAAGGCTCCACTCTGCACGATTCGAATCAGCAACTCAAACACTTTTCTTGCTACTGAATTCCTCTCCGGTCTATGGAATCGATGTCTCTCGAAAGCTTGACGACTCGAACCCAAATTCGAGGAACCGACATTCCCAGCTCCATTTCCGTTTTACAGCATCAGCGTACAGATTTGCAACAAGTGTATCTAAGTCAATTCGTAACCAAAATCCCTCAAACCAGTGTCAATTGTGTAGGGAATTTTGTCTAGTTTCTGAGGGTTAAAGTTTCAAACGCATGCAACCAGTATTCAGAGAGTTATAACGAAAACAAGGGGACTGGGTCAACACTGTGTCTGATTTAGAAACGAAACTTGTGGACACAATATCTCCCTCCATTCAGATGAGGTTGGTACAGAGAGATATAAGGTAAACACTGAAGATAGTGCAAACGGGTTTCCTGCAGAATTTATGTTGAACTTGTATCTTCAACCTCAACCATTTGTAACCACGAATTTGAGCTCCAACTCTTTGAACCAGCAAACAAAAACTTAACTCTAACCCTTTGATGGTGAATTTGGTTCAATATACACCATGCCAAGCTCCTATTTCCAGTGATTAGTGTAACACCCTGGTATTTTTATTTGTTAAAAACACCCAAGTGCACATTAAACATACATCAGAGATATTATTTCCTGTTCAGAAACTGAATACCATTATAAATTTTTCGCTGAATAAAACAAAACAGTCTTATATACAAACAAGACCATAACCTGTCAGCAACTATGGTAGTCAGAGTCATACAAGAAAGCGGAATGAAAGATAACATAATACTAATGCCATAGTATTGTGATACACAGACAACAGAAGGGAAATAAACTTAAACGTAAAACTAAGTCATCATCCATCACTCGGGGCCACCTACTCGTGCCTCTGAGGTTTCTTCTGTCCCTGTTTATCTGTAAAACAACAACATTTAAACAGTGAGATACAATCTCAGTGAGTTCTACCGAGACCCCTACTAACTCTCTCGGTCCAATTATGAAATCATTTTAATTCAATACGGCATCGGCTGCGCGAACGCTACCCCCGATGGACCGCATAAAACATTTTAACAGATTACCGCTGACGCGAACGAAGAACCCGGTAACCTGTTAGTCTAGTACGATACCGCTGACGCGAACGAAGAACCCGGTAAACGTACTACAAACAACATAACACCGCTGACGCGAACGCTGCAAGGCGGTGAACCCCCCTACCAATAGTACCTTCTCCTATTGGCATGGAGCCTAGGTAAAAGGATCATGACTGCCTCCCCCTAGTATGTTAAATAATGGGTCGTCACCCAACTCGATATACTTTATACGTATATCTACAATACCATGGACTCATAGTCCATCCAATCAGATAATGCCAATTGAACACTTAACCCACGCTTTTATAAAACCAAGTTCACACTCGTACTCTACTTTACTTCTTTTCGACACAATTTACAATTTCGAAAATAGATCATTTTGCCTTAAAAATAGAATATTCAGTTAGGCCTCTGAATAAGCTTTCCAACGCATTTTAGAACACCCCAATCGGGTTCCCGGATCAAAAGATATCGCGAAAACAAGATCAGTGAAAAACTGTTGAAAATCTGCAAAACGTCGCGACGCGAATGGCTACCGTCGCGACGCGAAAAACGACAGAAACATTTTGCGTGACAAAACTGAGCCAGGTCGCGACGCGAAGGGGACGGGTCGCGACGCGACCCTCTGCAGAAAATGCAGATTTTCCGCTTTTTACAAAATTCGCTATTCCGCTCAATTCCGATTCTCGTTCCGACTGAAAACAGATTTGACAACCAGCAAAACCAATCCAACCAATACCATACAATCAATCAATTCAATCCAAAACGTAATTTAAACGGATTTCTATCCAAAACGCTATTTTTCGAATAACGGTTTTTGACTCAAAATTTATCGGAACCAATCAACGCACAAATTGTACCAAAACGGAATAAACCTAAGCGTGAGTAAAACTCACCCTTGAAGCGAGAGCCGATATCGAATCAAATTTGCCGAGACGTCGAAATCACCGAATCGAACCCAAACAACACCGAACCGCTCCTAACTTCGTTCCGAGCTTCCAATCGCGTTCAATCCGCTCCTAGCTTCGATCCTAAGCATCACCCAATCACCAACACAACCTATTAATCCTTGATTTCAACAAATTCTCCCCACAAACCCTCAATTTTCGAAGTCAAAATAGAAGGGGAAAAATGGAAGGGAAGCTTACCAAAGTTATGGGTTTTGATGAGGGAGGAGAAATGATGAAGATGTTGAACTTTGGAGGGTTGGGCTTCACTCTCCTCTTCCTTTCTCTTCTTCTTTCCTCTTCTTCTTTCTCCTTTCCTTCTCTTCTTTTCTTTCTCTTTTCTTCTTCTGTTTCTTTTTTCTCTTCTGCGCTTTCTTTCCTTTCTTTTAATTAACACACACACACATATTTATTTAATTAATAAATAAGTGGTGGCGTGGTCCAATTACCATATTGACCCAAATTCCTTATTTCGATTCCAAAACTTCCTTGGTCTGTATTATTCGGTCAACGACCCTGTGACAGCCAATAATTAATTTTTGCACTCAATAATTTTACCAATTAAGTACCAAATTAATTCAATTGGGTTAACATCCAAATAATTCGATTAATTATTTTGAGGATGTTACATTCTCCCCAACTTGAAAGAATTTGTCCTCAAAATTAGACACGACATACCTCAAGAGAACAAATACGGATACTGAGTCCGCATATCGTCCTCCAACTCCCAAGTAGCTTCCTCGGCGGAAAAACCATCCCATACCACCTTGACAATGGGAATTGACTTTGTCCGTAGCGTCCTCTCGCCACGTTCCATGATGTAATTCGGATTAGGTTGGAAGGACAAGTCCGGTCGAAGATCAATCGTTTCAAAATCTAGCGGTTGACTTGGATCGGGAATGTACTTCCGCAGCTGAGACACATGGAATACATCATGCAAATTCGACAATGGAGGAGGCAAGGCGATGCGGTATGCAAGAGGCCCAACTCGCTCGATAATTTGGAAGGGTCCAATATACCGAGGACTGAGTTTCTTCACCCGTAATGCTCTACCTGTGCCAATTGTTGGTGATAATCTCAAAAACACATGATCACCTGATTCAAACTCTAACGGCCTTCTCCTTTTGTCGGCATAACTCTTTTGCCTACTTTGAGCGGCTTTCATTCTTTCCCTGATCTGGCGGATCTTTTCAGTAGTGTCTTGAATCACCTCGGGTCCTAACAATCGGTTCTCACCTACTTCCTGTAACACCCCATTCTACCCGGCTATTTTCCATAAAGATCAGAGTTTCAAAATTTCTTTTTGAATGGAATGCTACACACGTACTTGGTGTAACCATTTACAATACGCAACACCATTTAATAAATTAAGGTACCCTTGATTTCATCAACAAAAATCCACTCATTATAATTTAAACGACTCGCAGCGGAAAAATAACATAAACTCAAAATGCCAAACAACGGCCTCATCGGAATCATTAGGTCAATGCACACGAAAATCAACAACAATTAAATATCATTAGAAAAATCCTAAGCCAACCCCCTAGGTGTCACGTATCAGAGCAGACCGACTCGGGAGTGAAAGGAGTAAGCCTTTACTCAGAACTACCTGTAGTAAACAACAACAGAAGGGTGAGTCTCAACTACATAATAAAGATTATAATAAGAAGTATATTACGTCATAGCATCACACTCACACAGTCACACAGTAGCATAGTCTATACAATCACCAACTAGCATGCTTATCATGAGGATGGATGCAATACAGTTATGCATGTGGTACCATTTTCCCAGACCGCAGCCTTATCATCATATTATCAACTCAGACCGCAGCCTTATCATTTCAATTTAGAACTCGGACCGCAGCCTTATTGTCATAATTAACAACTCAGACCGCAGCCTTATGTATGCATGAGACTCCATGACAAAACCACAATCATAATTATTAACAACACGGTCCATGTATCCTATATCACATCTTTAATTAATCTTAGTTTTAGCCCCCATGGCCTCATCACCAACCAACTCATTATTTTCTCCTCACAATCACGTCCCTAGGACTAGGATAACACTTAGGGACCAATCTAGCACCATTAGACCCGAAACTCAAACACAAGTCACGGGCGCCCCACTAGGCGCCCTAGGCGGCCACACTTGGCGCCCCACACAACACCCAAACGCACAAACATAGTAGACCACCTTAAAAATTGAAACCGCTCTAGCCAAAATGTTCAAAATGGGATTTGGTCACGTGAATACAGAATTTGGCTAGGTAAAAATATGCTCAGAACATGATGTGTGCACAAGGCACCCCTAAAACAAGTCAAAATGATGCCCAATAGGACAACTTTCAAACCACAAGTGCAAATCTGGAAATTCTTTAGCCAAAATACTTAAAATATGATTTGGTCAGGTGAATACAAAGTTTGGCTCAGTAAAATATGCTCAGAACATGATGTGTGCACAAGGCACCCCTAAAACAAGTCAAAATGATGCCCAATAGGACAACTTTCAAACCACAAGTGCAAATCTGGAAATTCTTTAGCTAAAATACTTAAAATATGATTTGGTCAGGTGAATACAAAGTTTGGCTCGGTAAAATATGCTCAGAACATGATGTGTGCACAAGGCACCCCTAAAACAAGTCAAAATGATGCCCAACCGGACATTTTCAAAACCACAAGTGAAAATCCAGAAATTCTTTAGCCAAAGTGTTTTAAATAACATTTGGTCAGGTCAATACAAAGTTTGGCTCGGTAAAATATGCTCAGAAAATGATGTGTGCACAAGGCACCCCTAAAACAAGTCAAAATGATGCCCAACCGGACAATTTCAAAACCACAAGTGAAAATCCAGAAATTCTTTAGCCAAAGTGTTTTAAATAACATTTGGTCAGGTCAACCTTTAGCCAAAGTGGGGTCCTATGGTTTACATACAACCTATTACATTCTCTATTATAGAGTGAGACTCCCCTAACCTTGATTATGACGAGCTAGAGCCTTTTCCACCGAAGCACCGACAAATCACCGCAACAAAGAAGCTCCTCCTTTTCACACAATCACGCCCTTTCTCTCTTTCCCTAGGATCAAGGCGAATTGATCAAAATAGAAAGGGTTAGGGAAATTCGAAACCTAAGCAATTGATAGAGAAAGGAAATCGAATCATAGAAGATTAGGAACCCTTACCTAGGATCAAGGCGCACAAACCCTAACTCCAAGCTTGAAATCGCCCTTCCTTCTCTTCTCCTCTCTTCGACTTTCTTTCTTTTCTTCTCTATTTCGACTTTCTTTCTTTCCTTTGACACTAGTGGGGCGCGACCTAGACCCCTAGTGTCTAAAGAGCGCCTAAGCCAACGGGCTTGGGCCTCTTGGGCCGTCACTTGAAATTCCGGTATTACCAACGCCATCCCCTTCAATTAAAATAAAATACCATATCATCACATAATAAAATAAAATAGTGCAACACTTTAAATAATTTAATCAATTACTTAATTAAATTATTTTAGGGTGTTACAACTCTCCCCCACTTAGGAAATTTCGTCCTCGAAATTCATACCTGAGTCAAATAGCTCTGGATAGGACTCCCGCATCCTACTCTCCAGCTCCCACGTCACGCTCTCGCCAGAAGCTCCCAACCATACCACCTTCACTAAAACAATGCTTTTCCCTCTCAGCACCTTCACTTCTCTATCATCAATCCTCACTGGCATAGTCTCCACAGTGAGATTATCCCGCACCTCAATATCATCCATATGGATCACATGAGACGGGTCCGGAATGTACTTCCGAAGTTGCGACACGTGAAATACGTCGTGCAAGTTCGAAAGGTTAGGCGGTAAAGCCACCCTATAAGCAACCTTTCCGACCCTCTCGGTGATCTGATACGGTCCAATAAATCTAGGAGTCAACTTCTTTGCTTTAAGTGCACGCCCAACACCAGTCATAGGCGTGACCCTCAAGAAAACATGCTCTCCAGCCTGAAATTCCAAATCCTTTCTCCTTCTATCATGGTAACTCTTTTGCCGACTTTGGGACTCTTTCATTTTCTCCCTGATCATTTTTATCTTCTCTGTAGTTTCTCTCACCAATTCAGGTCCAAGAACAACACTTTCGCCAGATTCATGCCAACACAAAGGAGTTCTACACCTCCGCCCATACAGTGCCTCATAAGGAGCCATCCCTATACTCGAATGGTAGCTGTTGTTGTAAGTGAACTCAATCAACGAAAGGTGTGTATCCCACGCACCTCCCTGCTCTAACACACACGACCTCAATAAGTCCTCCAATGACTGAATGGTTCTCTCTGTCTGCCCATCAGTCTGAGGATGGTAGGCTGAACTCAACCTCAATCTGGACCCCAATGCCTCTTGCAAGCTCCCCCAAAACTCCGAAGTAAACCTCGGATCTCTGTCAGATACAATACTCTTCGGGACACCATGCAACTTCACAATCACCTTAATATATATCTCGGCCAATCTCGCTACCGGATACGTGATGTTGATAGGAAGGAAGTGAGCAGACTTCGTCAACCTATCCACGATCACCCAAATAGAATCAAATCCCCGAACGGTTCTCGGTAACCCAGTCACAAAATCCATGGAAATGCTATCCCATTTCCATTCCGGAACATCTAAAGGTTGCATCAACCCCGCAGGCTTCTGGTGCTCAACCTTTGACTTCTGGCAAGTCAAACAGGCATACACAAACTGTGCTACATCTTTCTTCATACCAGGCCACCAGAATAATTTCTTCAAGTCATGATACATCTTTGTAGCCCCTGGATGAATACTCAGCTTGCTCCTATGACTCTCCTCAAGGATCATCTTCTTCATCTCAATATCATCGAGAACACAGATTCTGTCTCTAAATCTCAACACACCCTGGGAATCCAACCTGAAATCCCCATCCACATTCTGATCACCCGCAACTAACAAGTCAACCAGCTTCACATCTAATTTCTGGGCGTCTCTGATACTAACCAAGAAGTCATTACCAATCCTCAGCATGCCCAGCTTAACACTCCGCGGTGTCACTTCACAAACCAGACTCATATCACGGAATTGCTCAATCAATTCCAACTCTTTTACCATCATTGTTGACATATGCAAAGTCTTTCGACTTAAAGCATCAGCCACGACATTAGCTTTGCCGGGGTGATAGTTTAAGCCAAAATCATAGTCTTTCAGCAGCTCTAACCAACGCCTCTGCCTCATATTCAGCTCCTTCTGATCAAACAAGTATTTCACACTCTTGTGGTCGCTGAATACCTCGAATCTAGTGCCATACAAATAGTGCCTCCAAATTTTTAGTGCAAACACAATAGCAGCCAATTCCAAATCATGAGTAGGATAGTTCTTCTCATGAGTCCGCAACTGTCTGGACGCATAAGCGACTACCTTCCCATCCTGCATCAATACGCCCCCTAAGCCCATTCTGGAAGCATCACAATATACCAGAAACGGTTGATCCGGCACGGGCAACACTAACACCGGAGATGTTGTCAATCTTTTCTTCAACTCTTGGAAACTCTCTTCACACTTAGCATCCCAAACAAAAATTCTCCCTTTACACGTCAATTGAGTCAACGGAAGGGCTAGCTTTGAGAAACCCTCAATGAACCTCCTGTAGTAACCGGCCAACCCCAAGAAACTCCTAATCTCAGTCGCAGACTTTGGGCTCTCCCATTGTAACACTGCATCAACCTTAGCTGGGTCTACAGCTATGCCATCACTAGAAATAATGTGACCCAAAAAGCTTACCTCACGCAGCCAGAACTCGCATTTGGACAACTTAGCATAAAGCTTCTTCTCCTTCAACACCTCAAGCACCAATCTTAAGTGCTCTGCATGCTCCTCTTCAGACTTGGAGTATACCAGAATATCATCTATAAAAACTACCACAAACCGATCCAAGTAACTATGGAAGATACGGTTCATGTACTCCATAAACACCCCTGGTGCATTGGTAACACCAAACGGCATCACAGAGTATTCATAGTGTCCATATCTCGTTCGAAACGCTGTCTTCTGGACGTCCTCATCTTTTACCTTAATCTGGTGATACCCTGACCTCAAATCAATTTTACTAAAAACTTTAGCACCCACCAGCTGGTCCATCAAATCGTCAATTCTCGGAAGAGGGTACTTATTTTTAATAGTCACCTTGTTCAACTGTCTATAATCCACACACAGGCGCATACTCCCATCTTTCTTCTTTACTAATAAAACCGGAGATCCCCATGGTGACACACTAGGCCTCACAAATTTCTTTTCAAGTAACTCTTCCAACTGCTTCTTCAATTCAGATAACTCAGAAGCTGACATTCGGTACGGAGCCATGGACACAGGCCTAGTACCAGGCACAAGGTCAATCCCAAACTCTACTTCCCTCTCTGGTGGCACACTAGGAATCTCATCAGGGAACACTTCAGGGAATTCACACACCACCTGCAATCCTTCAACCATAGCTTGGTTTTCAGCAGACATAGACGCCATCAAAGCAAATAGTTGACCACCATCCTTCATTACCTTATGCAGCTGATCCCCAGACAACAAAACAGACTCTCCCTCCTCAGGAGGAAAGAAACTCACAGACTTGCTGAAACAGTTGATGTGCACATGGTTATCCACTAACCAGTCCATACCAAGAATAACATCCAACCCTCCCAAAGGCAAACATATAAGGTCAACCAGAAAATCTCTGCCAAATACTGACAGAGGACACTTAGCACACAATAGAGAAGTAGTCACCGAACCCTTAGCCGGAGTGTCGATAACCATTTCCCTTTTCATATCAGACAATACTAGATTTAACTTTTCAGCACAAGCAGCAGCAATAAAAGAATGCGTAGCACCAGTATCAACTATAGCAATTAAAGGGGAACCATAAATAAAGCAAGTACCTCGAATCTCATTGGGCCCCTCTGAGCCTGCTAGCGCGAAAACTCGTCCATTGGATTTTTCTTTCTTCGGTTTGGTGCATTTAGAACTGAAGTGACCAGCTTCACCACAATTGAAACACACTGATTCCTTACGATCACAATTAGACGCCATATGACCTTTCTTCCCACAACGGTAACACATTACCTCAGTCTTGCAATCGAAACTTTTGTGACCCGGCTTGCCACAAGTGTAACACACTATATCAGCGGGAGCACCTCCCCCACTAGGCTTCTTACCCTCAGAAAATTTCTTACCAGCACCTGCCTTCCACTTATTTTTACCTCCAGACACATCATATGGTTTTCCCCTAAACTGATTATTCCTCTTTTCTTTCCCAATTTTGTAGGCAGCAGAACTGTCTTCTTCATAAATTCTACTCTTGTCAACCAATCTAGCAAAATCGCGTATCTCATGATACCCAATTGCCTTCTTAATGTCAGGTCGCAGGCCACTTTCAAATTTCACACATTTAGAGAACTCTGAATCAGCATCATTGGCGTAGTAAGGACAGAATTGAGCCAGCTCTTCAAATTTGGCTGCATACTCAGCCACAGTCTTATTTCCCTGTTTCAATTCTAGAAATTCTACCTCTTTCTTGGCCCGAACGTCTTCAGGGTAGTACTTTCTTTTAAACTCTCTTGTGAAGACATCCCAAGTAACCTCTTCACCAGCAGTGTTCAACCTATGCAGCATCCCTAACCACCACTTGTCAGCCTCTTCCGCCAGCATGTGCGTCCCAAACTTCACTTGCTGGGCAGCAGTGCAATCCATAACTCGGAATATCCGCTCTATCTCATTCAGCCACGACAAGGCTCCATCGGGATCATACCGACCCTTGAAGGTGGGTGGGTTTTCCCTCTGAAACGTTGCCAGGTTACGGGCATTCATATCAGCAGCATTGTGTTGATTTCCAACAGCTTGGGCTATGGCCTGCAGAGCAGCAGCCAAAGCAGCATCATCCCTTCTAGCCATATCAACCTAGCACTGCAGCATAAACGACAATTTAGAACTAAAACAAAACACCTAATTGTCATACACAATATGACAGACAGACACACTTGGTCGGACAGACCGAACTTTTGCTCTGATACCACTAATGTAACACCCCATTCTACCCGGCTATTTTCCATAAAGATCAGAGTTTCAAAATTTCTTTTTGAATGGAATGCTACACACGTACTTGGTGTAACCATTTACAATACGCAACACCATTTAATAAATTAAGGTACCCTTGATTTCATCAACAAAAATCCACTCATTATAATTTAAACGACTCGCAGCGGAAAAATAACATAAACTCAAAATGCCAAACAACGGCCTCATCGGAATCATTAGGTCAATGCACACGAAAATCAACAACAATTAAATATCATTAGAAAAATCCTAAGCCAACCCCCTAGGTGTCACGTATCAGAGCAGACCGACTCGGGAGTGAAAGGAGTAAGCCTTTACTCAGAACTACCTGTAGTAAACAACAACAGAAGGGTGAGTCTCAACTACATAATAAAGATTATAATAAGAAGTATATTACGTCATAGCATCACACTCACACAGTCACACAGTAGCATAGTCTATACAATCACCAACTAGCATGCTTATCATGAGGATGGATGCAATACAGTTATGCATGTGGTACCATTTTCCCAGACCGCAGCCTTATCATCATATTATCAACTCAGACCGCAGCCTTATCATTTCAATTTAGAACTCGGACCGCAGCCTTATTGTCATAATTAACAACTCAGACCGCAGCCTTATGTATGCATGAGACTCCATGACAAAACCACAATCATAATTATTAACAACACGGTCCATGTATCCTATATCACATCTTTAATTAATCTTAGTTTTAGCCCCCATGGCCTCATCACCAACCAACTCATTATTTTCTCCTCACAATCACGTCCCTAGGACTAGGATAACACTTAGGGACCAATCTAGCACCATTAGACCCGAAACTCAAACACAAGTCACGGGCGCCCCACTAGGCGCCCTAGGCGGCCACACTTGGCGCCCCACACAACACCCAAACGCACAAACATAGTAGACCACCTTAAAAATTGAAACCGCTCTAGCCAAAATGTTCAAAATGGGATTTGGTCACGTGAATACAGAATTTGGCTAGGTAAAAATATGCTCAGAACATGATGTGTGCACAAGGCACCCCTAAAACAAGTCAAAATGATGCCCAATAGGACAACTTTCAAACCACAAGTGCAAATCTGGAAATTCTTTAGCCAAAATACTTAAAATATGATTTGGTCAGGTGAATACAAAGTTTGGCTCAGTAAAATATGCTCAGAACATGATGTGTGCACAAGGCACCCCTAAAACAAGTCAAAATGATGCCCAATAGGACAACTTTCAAACCACAAGTGCAAATCTGGAAATTCTTTAGCTAAAATACTTAAAATATGATTTGGTCAGGTGAATACAAAGTTTGGCTCGGTAAAATATGCTCAGAACATGATGTGTGCACAAGGCACCCCTAAAACAAGTCAAAATGATGCCCAACCGGACAATTTCAAAACCACAAGTGAAAATCCAGAAATTCTTTAGCCAAAGTGTTTTAAATAACATTTGGTCAGGTCAATACAAAGTTTGGCTCGGTAAAATATGCTCAGAAAATGATGTGTGCACAAGGCACCCCTAAAACAAGTCAAAATGATGCCCAACCGGACAATTTCAAAACCACAAGTGAAAATCCAGAAATTCTTTAGCCAAAGTGTTTTAAATAACATTTGGTCAGGTCAATACAAAGTTTGGCTCGGTAAAATATGCTCAGAAAATGATGTGTGCACAAGGCACCCCTAAAACAAGCCAAAATGATGCCCAACCGGACAATTTCAAAACCACAAGTGAAAATCCAGAAATTCTTTAGCCAAAGTGTTTTAAATAACATTTGGTCAGGTCAATACAAAGTTTGGCTCGGTAAAATATGCTTAGAAACTGAGTTTACCCAAAAACATGATTTATGCGCCTTGCCTAAGCATAGGCAGCAACCTGGCGCCTCCCCAGGCGCCACAGGGCAGCAACACAGGCGCCCTGCCCAGAACACACACACGCCCAGCAACAGTAAACAGCGCCCAGTGCGCCAATTTCCCCCCCCAGCACTTGGCGCCCAGGCGCCCCATCACAACCAAACACCAATTCTCAATTATTTTTCCAAAACTCAAAATACCACAACAATCACAAAACACACTGCACTTTTTCCAGCAACATCCAATCTCACATATATAAATTAAGAACACTTCAAAACACAAAATTAACACATGAAATCCAAACCTTAGCATAGGGAAATCAAATCAATCACACTAATTATCAATTCCAACTAACCTAAACAATTCTAACAATTAACAAGTAGTGTCAAGTGGGGTCCTATGGTTTACATACAACCTATTATATTCTCTATTATAGAGTGAGACTCCCCTAACCTTGATTATGACGAGCTAGAGCCTTTTCCACCGAAGCACCGACAAATCACCGCAACAAAGAAGCTCCTCCTTTTCACACAATCACGCCCTTTCTCTCTTTCCCTAGGATCAAGGCGAATTGATCAAAATAGAAAGGGTTAGGGAAATTCGAAACCTAAGCAATTGATAGAGAAAGGAAATCGAATCATAGAAGATTAGGAACCCTTACCTAGGATCAAGGCGCACAAACCCTAACTCCAAGCTTGAAATCGCCCTTCCTTCTCTTCTCCTCTCTTCGACTTTCTTTCTTTTCTTCTCTATTTCGACTTTCTTTCTTTCCTTTGACACTAGTGGGGCGCGACCTAGACCCCTAGTGTCTAAAGAGCGCCTAAGCCAACGGGCTTGGGCCTCTTGGGCCGTCACTTGAAATTCCGGTATTACCAACGCCATCCCCTTCAATTAAAATAAAATACCATATCATCACATAATAAAATAAAATAGTGCAACACTTTAAATAATTTAATCAATTACTTAATTAAATTATTTTAGGGTGTTACACTTCCCACCAACACAATGGAGTCCTGCATTTCCTACCATACAAGGCTTCATAAGGTGCCATTCCAATACTGGAATGATAACTGTTGTTATATGAGAATTCCACCAATGGAAGATGATCCTCCCATTTCTTCCCGTTATCAAGTACCGAAGCTCTAAGCATATCCTCTAATGTCTGGATAGTTCTCTCAGTTTGACCATCCGTTTGTGGGTGATAAGCGGTACTAAGAAGTACTTTAGTCCCCATTGCTTCATTCATAGCTTTCCAAAATCGAGAAGTGAATTTCGGATCTCGATCCGACACTATACTGGTAGGAACCCCATGTAACCTTACTATGTTCTTCAAATACACTTCAGCTAACTTGGATACTTTACTGCTCGAACGGACTGGAATAAAATGAGCTGATTTAGTTAACCGATCCACAACTACCCAAATGGAGTCGTTACCGGCTTGAGACCTTGGCAACGCCATTACAAAATCCATAGAAATGTTTTCCCATTTCCACACTGGCACGTCTAGTGACCGTAGCAGACCAGCAGGCTTCTGATGTTCTATCTTAACTTTTTGACAAGTTAAGCATTGTGATACGAATTCAGCAATTTCTAACTTCATTCCCGGCCACCAATACATTTGTTTTAAATCTCTATACATCTTGGTGGATCCAGGATGTACAGAAAATAAACTCCGGTGTGCTTCCTCTAGCACTTGCTTTTTAATACTCTCATCGTCGGGCACACAGATCCTACCGTTGAAACAAATAACCCCATCACTATTCTCGGTAAAATCTGGCATCACTTTCTGTGATTGTAGTTTCACATCAACTTCCTGTGCTAAGCGAATAGAATCCCTTATGGAACTAGAGATCCTCATGTGGCTCAACACCAACCGGTTCCTTTTTGGCTTTGAATCCACATTTAAGTCCCGGAAAGACTCCAACAATTCCATTTCATGCATCATTAATCCTGCTATATGAATGGATTTCCTACTTAGTGCATCGGCTACAACATTAGCTTTTCCCGGATGATACTTCAGTTCGAAGTCATAATCCTTCAGAAACTCCACCCATCTTCTCTGCCTGTTATTCAACTCCTTCTGGTCAAACAAATATTTCAAGCTTTTATGATCACTAAAGACTTCGAAACGAGACCCATACAGGTAATGTCTCCAAATCTTCAGTGCGTACACAATAGCTGCCAACTCCAAATCATGAGTCGGATAATTCTCTTCATGAGTCTTCAACTGTCTGGAGGCATAAGCTACAACTTGTTGGTTCTGCATGAGAACACACCCCAAACCCTTCCCAGAAGCATCGCTGTAAATTTGAAAATCCAAGGACGGATCTGGAAGAATTAGGATTGGAGCAGAAGTCAACCTAACCTTCAACTCTTGAAAACATTCCTCACAATCGGCATTCCATATAAAAGGTTGGGCCTTGCGAGTCAACCGAGTAAGTGGGAGAACCAATTGTGAAAAACCTCGGATAAACCTTCTGTAGTAACCGGCTAGACCCAAGAAACTTCTTATTTCGGTGACGGATGTTGGTCGTTCCCAGTTCAACACCGCTTCTACTTTACTGGGATCCACCGCAACTCCCGATTGGGAAATCACGTGTCCCAAAAACTTCACTTCCGGCATCCAGAAATCACACTTCGACGGCTTGGCATACAATTTCTTTTCTCGGAGTACGTTCAGAACAATGCGGAGATGTTGAACATGGTCCTCAATGGTCTTAGAGTACACCAAAATATCATCAATAAAAACTACCACAAACTGATCAAGGTACGTGTGAAACACTCGGTTCATGTAATCCATGAATACCGCTGGAGCATTAGTCAAACCGAAGGGCATCACTACGAACTCGTAATGTCCATACCTCGTACGGAAAGCTGTCTTCGGAATATCTAAGGCTCGTACCTTTATTTGATGATAACCCGACCTTAGATCAATTTTTGAAAATACCACGGCACCCCGAAGTTGGTCGAGCAAATCGTCTATCCTTGGCAATGGATATTTATTCTTGATCGTCACTTTGTTGAGTTGTCGATAATCTATGCACAATCTCATGCTACCATCCTTCTTTTTGACTAGCAACACCGGAGCACCCCATGGAGAAGCACTCGGTCGGATAAACCTTTTCGATATCAATTCCTCAAGTTGAGACTTCAGTTCTTTCAACTCTAAAGGAGACATTCTATAAGGAGCAATAGAGATTGATCCTGTACCAGGAATCAATTCTATTGAGAAATCTACCTCTCGGTCAGGAGGTAAGGATGAAACTTCTTCTGGAAAGACATCTAGAAATTCATTTACCACGTGCACAGATGACAAATCTAAACCCGTTTCAGTAGATGCAGATAACATAATAAGAATAGCTTCCGCACCTTGGAATAATGACTGGCTTGCTTCGGTATAAGAGATCGTCGCTTCAGAATCTGCCTGTGTCAATCCTACGGATTCGGAGGCGAAGCTAATAGTTCGATCGGCACAGTTGATTGTTACATGATTTTCGGCCATCCAATTCATACCCAGAACAATGTCCATGCTTCTCATAGGCAAGCAAATAAATTTCATAACAAACTGTCTGTCGCCTATGACAAGTAAGCAATTTTCACATAATGATTGGGTCTGGACACGACCCTTGGCAGCAGTTAAAATAGTTATCGGTTCGGATAGCTCAGACAATGCTAGTCCCAACCGATCCACACATGCTTGCGAGATAAAACAGTGAGTTGCACCAGAATCATATAAAATATTGACTGAATTATTAAAAAGAGATCCCGTACCCCTTAGAAGATTATCGGTAGGTGTGATGGTCCGAGCATCCAATGTGTTGATCCTTCCTTGTCCAGAGGCATTTGGTGCCCCATGGAAGCTCTTCCTTGTTGGGCACTTATTTGCATAATGGCCCTCCTCATTACAAACATAGCACCGATCAGTACTTAACGGACACTCGCCACGGTGATGCCTTCCGCACTTGGAACAATTCCTAAACTTCATTTGGTCGGCCGTTTGCACCTGCTTTCCTTTATAATTACCACTCTTGCCCGAGTCACGCTTGGGACCCATCGGAGAACTAGATGATCCACTGTTCCTCTTGCTCTGATGGAATGCCTTTCTGCTTGCATACAACCTTGACAAATCACTTTCGGCGATATAAGCTTGTTGTACCATGGCTGCATAGTTGGTTCTCGGAAAAGAACTAAGACTTTGAGCAATATCTTCTCTTAACCCATATTTGTACCTGTCAGTTTTCCATTGGTCACTTGGGGCATATCCAGCTAAACCGAAGAATTGATACAACTCTTCAAATTTAGCCGTGTATTGGCCCACGGTCAAGCCTCCTTGTGTAAAAGTCAAAAACTCATTTTCCTTATCCAACCTCATAGCCGTGGGGAAGAATTGTTCTAAAAATGATGTTCGGAAATTGTCCCAAGTCGGGGGAGTTCCCATTGTCTCCATCATGGCCCTAGCATTTGTCCACCAGTTATTGGCCTCCCCTTTCAACATATGGGATGCCAACCTCAACTTGTCTTCATCGGTCACTTGCATTGTTACAAAGATCTTTTCAATGTCATCCAGCCAGTGTTGTGCTCTCATGACATCCGGCCCACCTCTAAACTCGGAGGGCTTCATTTTCAGGAACTCTGTGAAAATTCTCCTTGGGTTCACTTGTGGCTCTGGAGCTTGATGCTGCTGAGCATTTTGCTGTAGGATTTGTTGCTGCTGATGCATAAGCATCATGTCTTGCATCATTTTCTGCTGGTTCTCAATTACATTTTGCATCCACTCAAAATTTGGATCAACGGGAGGAGGAACGCCTCTACCTCTTCTGGCCATGATTCTGCGAAATATGCACAAAGTATTAAGTTGATCAAGCTCAATGTCTAATAGCATACTAAGAAAATCACAACTGGAAAAAGCAAAGACCCTATAAGCTAAGTCCGACTAGGTCGAACCGCTCTGATACCAACTGTAACACCCTGGTATTTTTATTTGTTAAAAACACCCAAGTGCACATTAAACATACATCAGAGATATTATTTCCTGTTCAGAAACTGAATACCATTATAAATTTTTCGCTGAATAAAACAAAACAGTCTTATATACAAACAAGACCATAACCTGTCAGCAACTATGGTAGTCAGAGTCATACAAGAAAGCGGAATGAAAGATAACATAATACTAATGCCATAGTATTGTGATACACAGACAACAGAAGGGAAATAAACTTAAACGTAAAACTAAGTCATCATCCATCACTCGGGGCCACCTACTCGTGCCTCTGAGGTTTCTTCTGTCCCTGTTTATCTGTAAAACAACAACATTTAAACAGTGAGATACAATCTCAGTGAGTTCTACCGAGACCCCTACTAACTCTCTCGGTCCAATTATGAAATCATTTTAATTCAATACGGCATCGGCTGCGCGAACGCTACCCCCGATGGACCGCATAAAACATTTTAACAGATTACCGCTGACGCGAACGAAGAACCCGGTAACCTGTTAGTCTAGTACGATACCGCTGACGCGAACGAAGAACCCGGTAAACGTACTACAAACAACATAACACCGCTGACGCGAACGCTGCAAGGCGGTGAACCCCCCTACCAATAGTACCTTCTCCTATTGGCATGGAGCCTAGGTAAAAGGATCATGACTGCCTCCCCCTAGTATGTTAAATAATGGGTCGTCACCCAACTCGATATACTTTATACGTATATCTACAATACCATGGACTCATAGTCCATCCAATCAGATAATGCCAATTGAACACTTAACCCACGCTTTTATAAAACCAAGTTCACACTCGTACTCTACTTTACTTCTTTTCGACACAATTTACAATTTCGAAAATAGATCATTTTGCCTTAAAAATAGAATATTCAGTTAGGCCTCTGAATAAGCTTTCCAACGCATTTTAGAACACCCCAATCGGGTTCCCGGATCAAAAGATATCGCGAAAACAAGATCAGTGAAAAACTGTTGAAAATCTGCAAAACGTCGCGACGCGAATGGCTACCGTCGCGACGCGAAAAACGACAGAAACATTTTGCGTGACAAAACTGAGCCAGGTCGCGACGCGAAGGGGACGGGTCGCGACGCGACCCTCTGCAGAAAATGCTGATTTTCCGCTTTTTACAAAATTCGCTATTCCGCTCAATTCCGATTCTCGTTCCGACTGAAAACAGATTTGACAACCAGCAAAACCAATCCAACCAATACCATACAATCAATCAATTCAATCCAAAACGTAATTTAAACGGATTTCTATCCAAAACGCTATTTTTCGAATAACGGTTTTTGACTCAAAATTTATCGGAACCAATCAACGCACAAATTGTACCAAAACGGAATAAACCTAAGCGTGAGTAAAACTCACCCTTGAAGCGAGAGCCGATATCGAATTGAATTTGCCGAGACGTCGAAATCACCGAATCGAACCCAAACAACACCGAACCGCTCCTAACTTCGTTCCGAGCTTCCAATCGCGTTCAATCCGCTCCTAGCTTCGATCCTAAGCATAACCCAATCACCAACACAACCTATTAATCCTTGATTTCAACAAATTCTCCCCACAAACCCTCAATTTTCGAAGTCAAAATAGAAGGGGAAAAATGGAAGGGAAGCTTACCAAAGTTATGGGTTTTGATGAGGGAGGAGAAATGATGAAGATGTTGAACTTTGGAGGGTTGGGCTTCACTCTCCTCTTCCTTTCTCTTCTTCTTTCCTCTTCTTCTTTCTCCTTTCCTTCTCTTCTTTTCTTTCTCTTTTCTTCTTCTGTTTCTTTTTTCTCTTCTGCGCTTTCTTTCCTTTCTTTTAATTAACACACACACACACATATTTATTTAATTAATAAATAAGTGGTGGCGTGGTCCAATTACCATATTGACCCAAATTCCTTATTTCGATTCCAAAACTTCCTTGGTCTGTATTATTCGGTCAACGACCCTGTGACAGCCAATAATTAATTTTTGCACTCAATAATTTTACCAATTAAGTACCAAATTAATTCAATTGGGTTAACATCCAAATAATTCGATTAATTATTTTGAGGATGTTACAATTAGCTCCAATTTAACATGCAAGCCAAGAACATCAAGCTTTGGTCAATGTTTCAGCTTCAAGCTCCATCCATGGAAGAATGCGTTAGGATCAGAATGGGAGGCTGAAACTTGGATCAATGGAAAGAGCACGAAAAATGGAGTGGAAAGGAGAAGAGACTACTCACATGCATTGAAGAATTTGGTTGATCCTCCCTCCCCTTCCTTCTTCTCTCCCTCTTGGCCTCCACTCTCTTTCTCCACCTCACTTCGCTTATTTTCCCCCTTTTGCAAATTATGAATACCACTTAAGTGAGATAGAGTGGAAGTCAGAATGTCTTGAAGGCTGAGGTGTTTAAAAATAAAAGGAAAAGACCTAAATGCCCCTTTGCTTAAATTCCTTGTTTAAGCCATTAGTCCATAGTTTAGATACTAATATCTTTTAATGTAACACCCCGGTATTTTTATCGAGTAAAAATACCCAAGTGCACCATCCCTAAAACATCAGAGATATATTTCCTGTTTAAATACTGAACACCACTATAAAATTTTCACTAAATAACAACTGGACAGTCTTAAACATAAATAAGACCATAAACCATCAGTGAAATACAGTGTTCAATATCGTACAAGAAAGCGGAAATAAAGCTAAGTCTTCAGCAACCATCCGAGTACCACCTACTCGTGCCTCTTGGATCTCCACTTTCCCTGTTTATCTGTAAAACAACAACATATAAACAATGAGATACAATCTCAGTGAGTTCTACCGAAACCCCTACTAACACTCTCGGTCAAATTATAACTTATGATTAATTTACCAGGTCACCGACTGCAACTTTGCTATATCCCCGGTATCGCACAACAAACAAAGTACGACACCGACTGCAACTTTGCTATATCCCCGGTGTATCGCACAACCAACAAAGTACGGCACCGACTGCAACTCTGCTATATCCCCGGTGTATCGCACAACAACTTTTAACATAACACCGACTGCAACTTTGCTATGTCCCCGGTGAACCCCCTTACCAATGGTGTTTCCCAACTGGCACGGAGCCTAAGGTAAGAGTGCATGACTACCCCGCCTTAGTATGTTAACATGGGTTGTCACCCAACTCGATATAATAAATATATCTACAGACACATGAACCCAGGGTTCATGACCTTAGACAATCAATTGAACATTTAATTCACGTTTCAATTTAAATCCACATTCACTCTCGCATACTAATTTATCATCTTTCAACACATTTTACGCCTCCAAGAACAGTTCATTTCGCCTTAAAAATAGAATATTCACTTAGGCCTCTGAATAAGCTTTCCAACGAATCTTAGAACACCTCAATCGGGTTCCCGGATAAAAAGTTATCGCGAAAACAAAATCAGTGTACAGTTGCTGAAAAACTGCAAAGCGTCACGACGCGAATTGCTATTGTCGCGACGCGAAACGAGACAGAAACTTCTGCGTGGCTAAACTGAGCCTGGTCGCGACGCGATGGGTACGGGTCGCGACGCGACCGCCTACTGAAAAGTGCAGGTTTTCCGTTTTCTTGCAAAATTTGCTATTCCGATCAATTCCGATTCTTGTTCTGATTAAAAACAGTTCAAACAATCATCAAAACAGATTCAATCAATATCACAAAATCAATCAAATCAATCAAAAACTCAATCTAAATGAATTTTACCAAAATACGATATATTTCAAAATAACGGTTTTCGACTCAAAATCTCTCGAACTCAATCACCAGAAATTTCATTTTAACACGACACAATCCTAAACGTGAGTAAAACTCACCCTTGAAGCGAGAGCCGAAATCACCGAGACTTCAAAATCTCCACATAACCACACGAACAATCCCCGCATAAACTTCTACGCTCCGACGACGCCCAAATCCGCTTCCAATCTTTCCGCTCGATCCCGAGACATCTTTTTGACCGAAATTCCGAATTCCCCGAAATCCCCCATTCGAACCCTAAACACCAACTAGCTTTCAATTCGCTAAATTGAACTTCGTTCCGCAATCACTACGCTTCGGGTTCGTTCCTAGTCATCCTTGAATCATCAAACACTATTCATCTTCTTCAACCTCCAAATCACTATTCATCCATAACCCCAAATTTGATTTTCAAACCCTAAGTCATCCAATCCTTGATTCCTTCACTCCAAGCTTGCACCCAATCACTTATTTGAAATTCCCTAACCTCTAGAACACTTGTTGAAGAAAGAAACTCAAGATTTCCTCCCCTTCTTCTCTAAATTCGAAAATGGTGAATTTGTGTAGAGTGAGTTGATGATGATGATGTTGGTACCAAATCGAAGAGGAAGTAACGCTGAACGTTTTTCGTGTTGGAAGGAAGTCGTTTGATGAGCCTAGATCCTCCCTTTTTCCTCTTCTTCCTGCTTACCCATTCTTTCTCTTCTCCCTTCTTTTCTCTCCTTTCTCTCTGTTTCTCGTTCTCCTCTTTTTTCTTTCTTTACTTCTTTATTTCATTCCTTCCTTTATATATTAAGTGGTAAAGTGGTCAAATGACCACATTGCCCTTAATCTCCAATTTCGTTTCTAAATCGTCCTTGACCCAAATTAATCGGTTAACGATTATAAAACAACCAATAATTATCTTTAGCACTTAATAATTTTACCAATTAAGTACTAAATTAATTCAATTGGGTTAACATCCAAATAATTCGACAAATTATTTTAAGGATGTTACATTTAATCCGACGATTTATCCTCTAATGTTGTATCCTCGACTATCCCATATTCGAGTCACAACTTATTATTTCACTCGAAGTATAAATTACTCGTAATATTCGTAATTTCAGTATTTTAAAAAATAGGGATGTTACAATCACCCCAACTTTTAAAATTTTGTCCTCAAAATTGAAAAGACAAGCCTCAATGGAATAGATATTGATATCGGGTCCGCATGTCATCTTCCCACTCCCAGGTAGCCTCTTCGATCGAGAAGCCATCCCAGACCACTTTGACAATGGGAATAGTCCTTGTCCGCAGCGTCTTCTCGCCATGCTCCAGCGTCTTCTCTACTCTTCCTTTCGACTCGCTTTTAGTCCCAACAAAGGCAAAATCCAATATTTCGTATTTCCATTCAGAACTCAGCAATCGTCATTTATGCAAACAATATAATAGAACCTTTGTATTTTCATCTTTGTGCTAATGAAACGTTAAATTCTAGAGATTGATCCACTATTTCAGATTTACGTGTGATTTAATATTTTAATATCATTTCGGTATCTTTATTCCTTTCCATTCAATACTTACATTTCAGATTGCTTATTTATAATTTTACAAGGATTGATATAGACTGCTACGCTTAGTGTAGGTTTCGACGAACTCGGTTATAAGAATAATTGTAGTTTTGAGATGCTTGATCCGTAAATATTGTTAGTCATTCACTAAGATGCCTAATACCAGTAGGAATTCCCATACAATTGGTTGAGCCTTGTTTGATAAGTTCTATTGTCTTTTTTTTTGACAAACTGTTCTATTGTCAAATAAAAATAAAATCTGAATAAGAAATAAGATACTTAAAACCTGTGACAGGTCCAAAAACTTACGAATATGTGGTAGTGTCAACCAATAAAAAAATAAAAAAGATCACAAATCAAATAACAGTAACTTTATGTGCGAGAATCATATAGTGATTGTTTAGGATGGAATTTTTGTTATTTAAATAGAGCGAGGAAAACTCTATATTTTTAGGCGTGATTATTTTTATTGTTTATATATTATGTTGCTTGATTCTAGTTAAGGTATAGGATTTATGACTTTAATTTATTTTTTATGATACAAACATTTATTATTGTGGTTGCATAAGATATCATGACTTCCTTAGTAGTGCACCTGGTTAAGTACACAAGATTGAATTCCAGGTTCCACTCCCGGCTATGGAAATTAGTTTTTTGTTTTGTTTTCAATATATGCTTTTCATTAATTTACTTATATATAGTTATATTTTGAGAAATCAACGATAGATCATTTTTTCTACTTAAGTGAGTGTTTGTCAATTTAATTCTCCTTTTCTTTTGGACTCGTTTTTAGTCCCAACTAAGGCAAAATCAAATATTTTGTATTTCTACTCAGAGCTCAGCAATCATCATTTATACAAACAATATAATAGAACCTTTGTATTTTCATCTTTGTGCTGATGAAAGGTTAAATTCTAGCGATTGTTCCACTATTTCTGATTTACGTGTGATTTAATATTTTAATATCTTTTCGGTATCTTTATTCCTTTTCTGTCAATACTTACATTTCAGAATTCTTATTTATAATTTTACAAGGATTGATATAGACTGCTACGCTTAGTGTAGGTTTCGACGAACTCGGTTTTAAGAATAATTGTATTTTGAGACGCTTGCTCCGTAAATATTGTTAGTCATTCACTAAGATGCCTAATACCAGTAGGAATTACCATACAATTGGTTGAGCCATGTTTGATAAGTTCTATTGTCTTTTTTTTGACAAACTGTTCCATTGTCAAATAAAAATAAAATCTGAATAAGAAATAAGATACTTAAAACCCGTGCAGGTACAGAAATTTCCGAATATGTGGTAGCGTCAACACTTAAAAAAATAAAAAAGTCACAAATAAAATAACGGTAACTTTATGTGCGAGATTCATATAGTGATTGTTTAGGATGAAATTTTTGTTATTTAAATAGAGTGAGGAAAAATCAATATTTTTGGGCGTGATTATTTTCATTGTTTATATCTTATGTTACTTGATTCTAGTTATGGTATAGAATTTATGACATTATTTTATTTTTTAAGATACTAACATTTATTATTGTGGTTGCATAAAATATCATGACTTCGGTAGTAGCGCACGTGGTTAAATTCACAAGATTGAATTCTGGGTTCAACTCTTGGCTACTGAAATTAGTTTTTTGTTTTGTTTTCAATATATTCTTTTCATTAATTTACTTATATAAAGTTATATTTTGACAAATCAATGATAGAGCATTTTTTCTACTTATGTGAGTGTTTTGTTGTAACACCTCAAAATAATTAGTAGAATTATTTGGGTGTTAACCCAATTAAACCAATTTAGTACTTAACGGGTAAATTTATCGAGTGCTAAAATTATTTATTGGTTGTCATCGGATCGTTAACCGAATAATACGGGTCAAGGAAGTTTTGAAATCGAAATAAGAGATTATGATCAATATGGTAATTTGACCACGTTACAACTTATATATTAAATAAATAAATATATGTGTGTGTGTGTGTGTTAAAAGGAAGAAAAGAATTAAAAAGAAAGAAAGAAAGAGGGATACGCGAACAGAGAGGAGGAACAGAGAGAAAAGAGAGAAAAGAGAGAAAAGGAAAAAAAGAAGAGAAAGGAATGGGTGAAGGAGAAGAAGAGGAAAAAGGAAGCTCAAAGGTTCACCAAAATGACTTCCTTCCAACACGAAAAATGTTCAGCGTCACTTCCTCTTCGTTTTGGTACCAATTTCATGACGATCAACTCTCTCTCTCTCACTTTGCCATTTTCGAAATTGATGGAGAAAGTGAGGGATGTTGAGTTCTCTCCTCCATTCCTTGTCATGGAGGTTAGGAAAGTTCAAATATAAGGTTGATTGCTAGCTTGGAGTGAAGAAATCAAGTTTTGGGTGAGTTAGGTTTCAGAAATCAAATTTTGGGGTTATGTGTGAATAGTAATTTGAAGCTAGGAGATGATGAATAGTGCTTTTGGGGACATCATGGTGGATTGGGAAGCTTTGAAATTTTTGAGGAGCTTGTAACCTTAGGAATCAAGTTGATGGTGCCTAGGTCAAAGTTGATATTTCTCTTGGGCTGGGTGATCGAGTGGAAAGCTTTAGGAGCGGATTCGGATGTCCCCGAAACGTGGAGTTGATTCGGGGAGCGTTCGTGTGGTTATGTCAGAAAAGCGTTCTCGCGGAAAGTCTCGGTGCTTCGTGATTTTCATCACGATAGGTGAGCTTTACTCACGTTTAGGCTTTTGAATTAATAAACTTAATTTGTGAAATGTGTTTCGGTTTTGGTTCGTTATCGAAAACGTATTTTGTACGAAAATCGCGTTTTATGTCCAATTGGTTTTTGGATTGATTGATTGATGATTTGATGACGATTATTATTGTTTGTATATGTTTTGGACTGTTTTTGTGTTGGGACTGGACTGGAACAGGTATCGGATTTAATCGACACGACGAAATTGCGAAAACGGGATGAAAATTCAGTGCTGTCAAAAGAGCACGACCCGTGCGCCCCTTTCGGTTTGTATTTTTCAAAGAGGACTTACAGGGCGCACGACCCGTGCGTGTGGGAGCACGAACCGTGCGCTGTGTTCTGTCCAAATTTTCCAAACTTGCCCGAAACGATCCCGATCGATTCCAATCCTCTTCTAATCCTTTCCTAACCCTTCTATAATGATATTAGGCTTATAATGCCATAATTTTGGGTATGTTTAAAAAGGGTTTTATAAAATACTTTTGATGTTCAAACCGTTTCGAAAAATCGAATGATAGTATACGGGTGCGGACATGTTTTATTGATAACAAGGCAGACTATGAGTCCTACGTGTAAAGCATAATGAAAATGAGTTATGGGTTCATATGATTGTAGATATATGTTTATATATCGAGTTGGGTGACTACCCATTGTTCGACATACTAGGCGGGGCAGTCATGATCCCCCACCCTAGGCTACGTGCCAATAGGAGAATGTACTATCGGTAAGAGGGTTCACCGGGTATATAGCACTGGATTGCAGTCGGTGTTTTGTCATGAGTTTGTTGTACGCACACCGGGGTTTAGCACTTTATTGCAGTCGGTGTCGTACTGTGCGATACACCGGGGTTTAGCACTTTATTGCAGTCGGTGCCGCACTTTGTTTGTTCACGTTCACCGGGGTTAGCACTTTATTGCAGTCGGTGTCGTGTTAATTTAAAAAGGATTATTAATTCAGCCGAGAGAGTTAGTAGGGGTCTCGGTAGGAGTAGGTTGAGCTCGGACTGGTTGCTGATAGCCTAGCTTTATGTTTAAGCTTATTTCCCTTTTGTTGTCTGTATACTAAGACATTATGTATTTAGTGTATATCTTTCTTCCGCTTTCTTGTATGATACTGAATACTATAGATGCTGATGGTATATGGTCTAAGAACCATATTGTCTTGTTGTAAATAAGACTGTTTGGGTTATATTCAGCAAAAAATTTATAGTGATATTCAGTGTCTAAGCAGGAAATATATCTCTGATGTGTTACTAATGTGCACTTGGGTATTTTTAGTCAATAGAAATACCGGGGTGTTACAGTTGGTATCAGAGCAGTTCGACCTAGTCTGACTTAGTTTAGGGTTGAGTCGATTCCTTGTTAGTCCTGGTTGTAATTACACTTGTGATGCTAAGAGACATTGAGCCTGATCAACTTAATACTTAGTGCATCATAAGCGGAATTATGGTAGGATGATCAAGACGCAGTCCTCGACCAAGACCGGAATCTCCAACCGGTGCATCCTCGGGAAAGGTGACATGATGGTGGAAGAATACATCGATAAGTTTGAGTAGTTATCTCAGTTTTACCGAATGGTAAGGTATGTTCCGAACGAGAAATGGAAGATGCAGAAGTATAAGAGGGGCCTTAGTGCTTTTATGACTTAGGGTCTCAGTTCTATACTATTACCAATTATGTTGCCTTGGTACAATCAGCCTATGTCACCGAGGATGATCGCATAGGAAATATGGGAAAGGAAAGAAGGTAGTTGAATTATCAACTCCGAATGCAAAGTCCTAAGATAATTTCACCAAAGGAAAAGCAGATGCAATTCTTTGATTCTTTAAAGGTCAGAAGATGTTCTAACTGTGGAAAGCCTCACAGCGGTGATTGCAAGCGAAGATCTAATCAATGCTATTATAGAAATGTAGAGGGTCACTATGGTAAAGAGTTCCCTGTAAGGAAGAGTTCCAAGGAGTTACAAGCAGCTCTAAGGCAAGGACGAGTCAACATTCTGGATGTTTAGACAGTTACGACTGCAGACAATCTACTGAGGAGTACGAGATCAGTTTTCACTAACTCCGTTAGTATATTACACGATTCGGGTGCAACCCATTGTATAATAGCTCAATCGTGAGTAGATCGGTTGGGATTAACCTTATCTTCGCTATCCGAGCCGATAACCATCTTAACTGTTAAGGGTCGTGTCCAGACCTAATCTTTGTATAGAATTGTCTACTTGCCATAGGAGGCAGAAATTTCGTTGTAGAATTTATTGTTTGCCTACAAGACGGTCAATCTTCATTCCAAGGTGCGTAAGCACATGTTAGTATGTTATCGGCATCCACTGAAACTAGTTTAGATTTGGCGAACATTCAGGTTGTGAATAACTTTCTGGATGTTTTCACGATGAAGTTTCTTATGAACCTCCAGAGCGAGAGGTAGAGTTTACTGTAGAATTGGTTCCTGGCACGGGATCAATATCTATTGTTTCTTATTGAATGTTTCTTTCGAATTAAAGGAAATGGAGTCTCAACTTGAAGAGTCGATGTTAAAGAAATTCATTCGACCGAGTGCTTCGCTAAGGAGTGCTCTGGTGTGGTTAGTCGAAAGGAAAAATAGAAGCTGTGTTGAATTGGGAGCGACCGACCTCAGTCACTGAGATTAGAAGTTTTTGGGTCTAGGCGGTTACTATAAGAGATTTGTTCAAGGGTTCTCACAGTTAGTTTTCCACTTACTCGGTTAACTCGTAAGGGTCATCCGTTTACGTGGGATGCCGATTGTGAAGAATGTTTTCAAGAGTTGAAGATTTTGACTTCTGCTCCAATCCTGATTCTTCCGGATCCGTCATTGGAATTTAAAATTTTCGATGAAGCTTCAGGGAAGGGTTTAGGATGTGTTCTCATGCAGAATCAACAGGTGGTAGCTTGTGCATCCAGGCAATTGAAGACTCGTGAAGGGAATTATCCGACTCATAATTTGGGAGTTGGCAGCTATTTTGTACGCACTGAAGATTTGGAGACGTTGCCTGTATGGGTCTCGTTTCGATACCTTTAGTGATCACAAGAGTTTAAAATATCTGTTTGATCAGAAATAACTGAATAGCAAGCAGAGAAGTGTGTTGAGTTTCTGGAGGATTATAAATTCGTGTTGATGTAGCATTCAAGAGAGGCCAGTGTTGTAACTGATGCACTGAGTAGGAAATCCATCCACATGGCCGAGTTTATGATGCATGAGATGGAATTATCAGAGTCTTTTAGAGACTTAAATCTGAATTAAAGATCAAGGAGGAACCGATTAGTGTTGAGCCATATGAGGATCTCTAGTTCCCTAAGGGATTCTATACGCTTAGCACAGGAAGTTGATGAGAAGCTACAATCACAAAAGGTATTTCCAGATTTTACCATGAATAGTGATGGAGTCAGTTGTTTCAACAGTAGAATCTGTGCGCCCGATGATGAGAACAATAGAAGGAAAGTGTTAGAGGAAGCACACCGAAGTGTATATTCTGTACACCCTGGATCCACCACGATGTACAGAGATATAAAGCAGATGTATTAGTGGCAAGGTATTAGTTTGTTAATCTCTTCTTTGTGAAGGTTAACAATGAGATTGTATTATGAGATGTCGTTTGACAGGTCAAACGTGAATACGAATATGGAAGTAAGGTAACTGCTGGCTGTTTTTCACGTTGCGAATAACCATCAAGGGATTAATTGAGGGACCTGCTTGCAAGAGTTTGAAATGTCAGAAGTGAAGCTTGGCGTGCGGTACGGTAATTTTGAAAAATCGTTTTGTGAAAACCCGCATGCTAAAGTTAATTTTTGGAACGTAACAAGAGGCTAATAGGATATGATTGAGGAGGAAAATCCTAGGAGGATTACTTAGGTTGGGGGGGGGGAGCTCTCAACGCTATCGACTAATCCGGAAAGGAGTTCTGAGTTCTGTTTGAAAGTTGTTTTGGGAACGACTGAGGTGATTTTCATCACGTTCAAATTTATTTGATGTCCCCACGGTTTATTTCTACGTTTAAGATAAGCGTTTCTGGTAAATCCTGTAACACCCCGATAAATTCTAACATATAGAATCACCGAAATGCACTAGATGGCATACATCAGAGTAACTTCCTGTTATTGAAATATTGAACACAACTAAAACTTTCGATAATACATAATAACTGGTTCTCTGAACCTCATAAACTTTCTGAAAATGCTTAAGTTCCAAAACTTAAGACTTGTACATAATCCTGGTGTTCAATACTCAAAACATAAAGTAGCGGAAACGATTTTACAACTTAACAACGAAAGTTAAACAATCGGAACATAGAAACAATAAACGGGACAAAGGTCTAAAACATGAAAATAGGTCTTCAAAGACTCCAAGAGTCACACCAGCTAACCGTGCTTTATCGCCTTTGCTTTCCCCTGTTTCTCTGTAAAAACCACAAATATGAAGGGTGAGATAAACATTATCTCAGTGAGTCCTATCGAGACCCCTTACTACTCTAGCGGTTCATTATACCTTGTTTTGAACTCGTGGTCCTAAAAAGAAACCACGTGGGAATACATTTAGTTCCTGTAACCTTCATGCTCATGGCCCTCCTAAGCGACACATGAAGCATGCAATCTTTGTTCCATGTTTTTAGCATAACACCTCAGTCTACCTATTTTATAGGCATCTCTTGACTTTGGTGAACCCATCCCGCTATTTCTAGTGGGGGAAACATTCTTGAGTCTAGGTTTTGGGGCTCATGACTTCCCCTCCCCTAGTATGCTAACCTCTTAGGGGTCGTCACCCTTTTTCCTCTTGTATTTATTATACATTATCAGTCTGTGTACCCGCAATGGGCTGTTAGTCATTTCAGTCAAGTACCATGTACCATATCAGTCAAATACAGTGTATAATATCAGTCAAATACCGTGTATTATTATCATTCTTGACATATGCACTCTCTCGTTCTCTAGTGCGGTTTTTCCATTTTATTCATAACACACAAACTTTCTATCGAACATGTTCAATCTCATACCATTGTTACCTTTACCTTGTTGTGGAACCTTGGGGAATGGATTAGAGGGGGATTGGAATCATTTGGAATGGATTAAAAAGGTACTTTGAAATTGAAGGTCAGAAAGTCTCACACGACCCGTGCGTGTAGGCGCACGACCCGTGCTTGGTTAAACAGTTTGTAGAAGATTTCCAGAAAGATACGTACGACCCGTGCGACTAAGCGCACGATCCGTGCGTTATCCACTAAAATTGTAGGAAGTTCCAGAGACATACGCACGACCCGTGTGACTAGGCGCACGATCCGTGCGTGTTTTAAAAATCCAGTTCTTGCCGTAACAGATGGAGGCGCACGACCCGTGCTCAGAGGCACACGATCCGTGTGTCTCCATCAGTTTTCCAGAAAATAGGTTTTTCATGAGTAAGTCCATTCCATTCCGATTCCCACTTCCCTTCCAATCGAGACCCAAACACAAACACACATAGATACAGTATATTATAGCAATGAATATCAGTTCAATCCAGCACATCCAAACAACCGATCAAGAGTTTTCATAATTTAAATCACAATCTTTTCAATAAAACGGTTTTCGAAAAGCGAAGACTCGGAAACACAAACATATTCCCTAAGCGAGTTATAGAACTCACCTATCGTGATGAAAATACCGCAAATTCTGAGACACTTGGAGTTCAACAACACTGAATTTACATGGACTTGCTCCGTACACGTTCAACCACTTCCAAAATCGAACCCAGCAGCTCCTATTTCAAATATAAGCCCCTTTTTGCTACTGAGATTGCTCCAACAACTACCCAAACGATTGAAATTACCATGTAGATGCTTGGTGTGTTCTAGCTACTGATTATTCAGCTCCCAAAACTACATGCAAGCTTAGGATTCCATGATTTTGGTCAAATTGAGCTTGAAGTGCTCATAAATGGCGAATTGAGATAGAGAAGGGTGATGATGATGTTGTTGGTACCAGTGTGAAGAGAATGAAAAGCTGATTTCAATGGTGTTAGAAATCGAAACATGCATTCAGGTTTGGACTTCCCTCTCCCTCTTCTCCTCTTCGCCTACTCTCTCCCTCTCTCAAGGTTCTCTCTCTTTTTCAAAGGTTCTGAAAATGGAATGTGTTGTATGGGTGTGAGGTTGGTTTTGTGGGAGTGAGTGGAAGGGTTTAATGACTCAGCTGAGGATTCATTTAAAGATGGGAAAAGACTAAATCGCCCCTCCCTCCTTCACTCTCACTTAAGCTACTTCTAACTCACAATTATTCTATAATTCACTTATTTAACATAATGTACTAATTATGCATAACTACAATTTATTTATTCCAAACATCGCATAATTAATGTAAGCTAATCAACTTAACCTCTCGCTAATTTAATTAATCTAATTAACTAATTAGGGGATGTTACAATCACCCCAACTTTTTAAAATTTTGTCCTCAAAATTGACAAAACGTACCTTACTCGAACAATTGAGGATATTTCACCCGCATGCTCTCCTCTACTTCCCATGTCGCTTCGTCAGGTGACGCACCGTCCCAAAGCACCTTGACAATAGGAATTGATCTCGTCCGGAGCGTTTTCTCGTCACGTTCGATGATCCTGATTGGAGCAGGCTGATAAGATAAATCCGGTCTGATGTCAATCGATTCATAACTTAATGGTTGATTCGGATCATGAATATATTTCCTTAGCTGAGATACATGAAACACATCGTGTAATCTGGACAATTCTGGAGGTAATGCAATGCGATACGCTACCGGCCCAACTCGCTCGATAATCTGGAAGGGTCCGACATACCGAGGACTGAGCTTCTTCGCTCGCAAGGCAATACCAGTCCCGATGGTTGGAGAAAGTTTCAAAAGGACATGGTCTCCTTCTTCGAATTCTAACGGCCTTCTTCTTTTATCCGCATAGCTCTTTTGCCGACTCTGCGCGGCTTTCATCCTTTCTCTTATCTGGCGGATCTTCTCTGTAGTCTCACGGACCAAATCCGGTCCCAACAATCTCTGCTCACCTACATCCCACCAACACAATGGTGTTCTGCACTTCCTTCCATACAATGCTTCATATGGAGCCATTCTGATACTAGAATGGTAACTGTTGTTGTATGAAAATTCCACCAATACAATTGCTTCAAATCTCGATACATCTTGGTAGACCCAGGATGTATTGAGAACTGACTCTTATGAGCCTCCTCTAAGACTTGCCTCTTCACATTCTCATCATTCGGCACACAAATTCTACCATCAAAGCAAATTTCACCATCACCGTCTTCGGTGTAGCTCGGCAATCTCTTCTGCGCTTGTAGTTCCACATCACCTTCTTGGGTTGAGCGAATTAGATTTCTCAAGGGACTTGAAATCCGAATGTGACTCAACACCAACCTGTTCCTCCTAGACTTAACTCTCAAGTTGAGATCTCTGAACGATTCCAACAAGGACATCTCGTGCATCATCAGCGCTGCAGTATGCATAGACTTTCTCCTTAAAGCATCGACAACAACATTAGCCTTACCAGGATGGTATTTCAATTCAAAATCATAATCCTTCAGGAATTCTACCCATCTCCTCTGTCTGTTGTTCAGCTCCTTTTGGTCAAACAAATACTTCAGACTTTTGTGGTCGCTAAAGACTTCGAAACGAGACCCATACAGGTAATGTCTCCAAATCTTTAGGGCAAACACAATTGCCGCCAATTCTAAATCATGAGTTGGGTAATTCTCTTCATGAGGCTTCAACTGCCTGGAGGCATAGGCAACTACTTGTTGATTCTGCATCAGGACACATCCCAAACCCTTACCAGAAGCGTCGCAATAGCTTTGGAATCCTACTGACGGATCTGGAAGAATCAGGATGGGTGCAGAAGTCAAACGACCCTTCAATTCCGTGAAACAATTATCACAATCTGAGTCCCAAACAAACGGCTGACCCTTGCGAGTTAACCGAGTGAGTGGAAGAACCAGCTGGGAAAATCCTTGAATGAATCTTCGATAATACCCGGCTAATCCCAAGAAACTTCTTACCTCAGTAACTGTAGACGGCTGCTCCCAGTCTACCACCGCTTCGATCTTACTGGGATCCACTGCAACACCAGTCCTAGATATCACATGGCCCAGAAACTTAACTTCGGGCATCCAAAAGTCACATTTGGACGGCTTAGCATACAACTTCTTCTCTCGGAGTACGTTCAGAACAATTCGGAGATGTTGCACATGCTCCTCAATCGTCTTAGAGAACACCAAGATATCATCAATGAACACTACCACAAACTGATCCAAATAGGGATTAAAAATCCTATTCATATAATCCATGAATACGGCTGGAGCATTGGTCAAACCGAAGGTCATCACTACAAATTCATAGTGTCCATACCTTGTACGGAAAGCGGTCTTCGGAACGTCCAAAGCTCGAACCCTGATTTGGTGATAGCCAGACCTCAAATCAATCTTTGAAAATACAGACGCTCCCCTCAACTGATCTAGCAAATCATCAATTCTCGGTAGAGGGTACTTGTTCTTGACAGTCACCTTATTCAACTGACGATAATCAATACACAATCTCATACTTCCGTCCTTCTTCTTGACGAGCAACACTGGAGCACCCCATGGTGAGGCACTCGGCCGGATAAACCGTTTGGAAATTAGCTCTTCCAGTTGAGCTTTCAATTCCCTCAACTCTAACGGCGACATTCTATACGGGGCTATAGAAATAGGTCCAGTGCCCGGAACCAACTCTATAGAGAATTCCACCTCACGATCCGGAGGAAACGAAGGAACTTCATCGGGAAATACATCAAGAAATTCATTAACAACTTGCACAGAAGATAAATCCTGACCTGTCTCAGTGGATGCAGACAGCATCATGACATAAGCTTCTGCGCCTTGGAAAAGATAGTTACTGGCCGAAGTAAAAGAAATAACAGCTTCAGAATTGGGCGGTTGTAGCTCCACTGACTCGGAGGCGAAACCGATAGTTCGATGGAAGCAATCTATTGTCACATGGTTGGCCGTCATCCAACTCATTCCTAGGACGACATCCATGCCCTTCATTGGTAAACAAATGAAGTCTACTACAAAATTCCTGTCTCCAATGGATAGAAGACAATTTTCACATATCGCTTGGGTCTGAACACTACCCTCAGCAGCAGTCTTAATGGAGATTGGTTGAGGCAAAGGAGTTAAAGCCAATCCCAACCGTTCGGCACAAACTTGAGATATAAAACAATGGGTCGCACCCGAATCATATAAAATACTAACGGAGTTATTAAAAAAAGATCCCATACCCCTCAGTAGATTATCTGACGGTGTGACCTTCTGGGCGTCCAAGGTGTAAACTCTCCCATGAGTTGTAGTAGCAGCAGGGTTACTTCCTTGACTCTTCTCCTTCTCTGGGCAGTCCCGTGCATAATGACCGTCTTTCTTGCAGAAATAACATTGGTTGGATCCCATCTGGCATTTATCCTGATGGTACTTTCCACAGTTGGAACATGTACTGAACCTTGAGGAGTTCGATGACTGAACCTGTTTCCCTTTGTTGGAGTTGTGCCTGGGACCCGTCTGATGGTTGGATGATCCAACATTCTTCTTGTTCTGATGGAATACTTTCCTGCTTGCATATAACCTCTTCAAGTCACTTTCAGCTATGTGTGCTTGTTGAACCATGGCAGCATAGTTAGTATAAGCAAAAGAACTCAAACTCTGAGCAATGTCTTCCCTCAGCCCATACTTGAACCTTTCGGTCTTCCACTTGTCATTGGGGGCATACCCGGCCAAACCGAAGAATTGATATAACTCTTCGAACTTAGCCGCGTACTGACCCACAGTTGAACTTCCTTGAGTGAGAGTCAGAAACTCGTTCTCCTTGTCGAACCTCATGGCTGTTGGAAAGAACTGCTCCAAAAATACCTGCTTGAAATGTTCCCAAGTCTGGGGAGTATCCATAGTTACCATCATGGCTTTGGTGTTAGTCCACCAGTTGTTAGCTTCACCTTTCAACATATGTGTTGCCAGTCTCAGCTTGTCATCATCAGTGACTTGCATAGCTACAAAAATCTTCTCTATATCATCTAGCCAATGCTGAGCTTCCATGACATCCGGTCCTCCTCTGAACTCGGACGGCTTCATTTTCAGGAATTCAGAGAAAACCTTCCTTGGGTCAACTTGAGGCTCAGGGACTTGCTGAGGCTAAGCTTGGGCATTCTGCTGCATCTGCAACATGTCTTCCATCATTTTATGCTGCCTCTCTATCACGTTCTGCATCCATGCAGAATGCGGATCTCTTAGCATCACAAGAAGCAAGATAGCAGAATTACTCGAGGGACAAAACCACCCTAACTGTCTAAGCCCGACTAGGTCGAACTGCTCTGATACCATAATGTAACACCTCGATAAATTCTAACATATAGAATCACCGAAATGCTCTAGATGGCATACATCAGAGTAACTTCCTGTTATTGAAATATTGAACACAACTGAAACTTTCGATAATACATAATAACTGGTTCTTTGAACCTCATAAACTTTCTGAAAATGCTTAAGTTCCAAAACTTAAGACTTGTACATAATCCTGGTGTTCAATACTCAAAACATAAAGTAGCGGAAACGATTTTACAACTTAACAACGAAAGTTATACAATCGGAACATAGAAACAATAAACGGGACAAAGGTCTAAAACATGAAAATAGGTCTTCAAAGACTCCAAGAGTCACACCAGCTAACCGTGCTTTATCGCCTTTGCTTTCCCCTGTTTCTCTGTAAAAACCACAAATATGAAGGGTGAGATAAACATTATCTCAGTGAGTCCTATCGAGACCCCTTACTACTCTAGCGGTTCATTATACCTTGTTTTGAACTCGTGGTCCTAAAAAGAAACCACGTGGGAATACATTTAGTTCCTATAACCTTCATGCTCATGGCCCTCCTAAGCGACACATGAAGCATGCAATCTTTGTTCCATGTTTTTAGCATAACACGTCAGTCTACCTATTTTATAGGCATCTCTTGACTTTGGTGAACCCATCCCGCTATTTCTAGTGGGGGAAACATTCTTGAGTCTAGGTTTTTGGGGCTCATGACTTCCCCTCCCCTAGTATGCTAACCTCTTAGGGGTCGTCACCCTTTTTCCTCTTGTATTTATTATACATTATCAGTCTGTGTACCCGCAATGGGCTGTTAGTCATTTCAGTCAAGTACCATGTACCATATCAGTCAAATACAGTGTATAATATCAGTCAAATACCGTGTATTATTATCATTCTTGACATATGCACTCTCTCGTTTTCTAGTGCGGTTTTTCCATTTTATTCATAACACACAAACTTTCTATCGAACATGTTCAATCTCATACCATTGTTACCTTTACATTGTTGTGGAACCTTGGGGAATGGATTAGATGAGGATTGGAATCATTTGGAATGGATTAAAAAGGTACTTTGAAATTGAAGGTCAGAAAGTCTCACACGACCCGTGCGTGTAGGCGCACGACCCGTGCTTGGTTAAACAGTTTGTAGAAGATTTCCAGAAAGATACGCACGACCCGTGCGACTAAGCGCACGATCCGTGCGTTATCCACTAAAATTGTAGGAAGTTCCAGAGACATACGCACGACCCGTGTGACTAGGCGCACGATCCGTGCGTGTTTTAAAAATCCAGTTCTTGCCGTAACAGATGGAGGCGCACGACCCGTGCTCAGAGGCACACGATCCGTGTGTCTCCATCAGTTTTCCAGAAAATAGGTTTTTCATGAGTAAGTCCATTCCATTCCGATTCCCACTTCCCTTCCAATCGAGACCCAAACACAAACACACATAGATACAGTATATTATAGCATGAATATCAGTTCAATCCAGCACATCCAAACAACCGATCAAGAGTTTTCATAATTTAAATCACAATCTTTTCAATAAAACGGTTTTCGAAAAGCGAAGACTCGGAAACACAAACATATTCCCTAAGCGAGTTATAGAACTCACCTATCGTGATGAAAATACCGCAAATTCTGAGACACTTGGAGTTCAACAACACTGAATTTACACGGACTTGCTCCGTACACGTTCAACCACTTCCAAAATCGAACCCAGCAGCTCCTATTTCAAATATAAGCCCCTTTTTGCTACTGAGATTGCTCCAACAACTACCCAAACGATTGAAATTACCATGTAGATGCTTGGTGTAATATCCCCAATTTTCGCTATTTAATTAAATTGGCGTGAATTATTATGTTGTGAATTTTTGTCTTGGTTGAAAATAAATTAATTGGATTGGTATATACTTGATCGATTTATTTTGCAAATGATGTGCTTGATTTTATTGATTGCATCATATTTAGTTTATTAGGACTGGTAGGAGTTATTAGGAATGAAATATGTAAGTGAGGGGCAATGTGGTCTTTTACATTATTCCTTTAAAAACCCATCCAGCTGAAACAAAGACACCATCATCTCATTCTTCAAAAATTTCTGAAACAGCAAAGAGAGGGAGAGGGGCGTGAGAGGGTGAGAGGGAAAGAGATGAAGAGAGTTTTTCCAAAACTCCATGCATGTCCAATCCAGTAGCATATTCAACAACAACTCACCATTTCCTTTCTAGTGATACTGAAATCGAAGTCATCACCCTCCTCTATCCCAAAATCACCATTTATGAAGTCCCAAGCTCAAATGGTGAAAAAGGTGTCTACTAGCATTGCATGCTGTAACTGAAGCTTGAAACTCAGTACTAGGACTTAGTTCAAGCATTAGGAGGAAGAATTGTAGCTGGGTTTTCGGTTGGGAATAAGTTGGAGCGAGTCCGAGCGAGTTCGTGACCCTCCGTTCGTCCGTATTCGCGAGGTTTTGGTGTCGGGTGTAACGTCGTCACGAAAAGGTGAGTTCTATACTCACTAGGATTATTAAAATCATGTGTTGTGTTCTGAGATATTGAGTCTCGCGTTTTATGAAAAACCGGTGTCGGATCGTTTGCGAAAATACCGTTCTAAGTTATGGAGTAGATGGATCATTAGACTGAAATTGGGATTAAATTGCATGTTATGATTGTTATGTCATTGATTGGACTGATTGTATTGACTGCCATGACTGTTTTAATGTATTGGTAAGTTCGGATGTGAATCGGAATAGACACGGGAACGATCGGAATAGGAAAGAAAACGCGAAAAACTGTTTTTCTGCAACACTGTTAGTCACGCACGGATCGTGTGCCTCTGGGCACGGGTCGTGCGTGAGATTCTGGAACCACTGGTGCTGTTTTTGAAAACGCGCACGGGTCGTGTGCCAAGGCGCACGGACCGTTCGTATCTCTCTGATGCGACATTTTGAAATACGTCCGAAGTCATTCCGATTGGTCCTAAGTCCCTTCCAATCCACTCCCCAAGGTTCCCCTAGGGTGGGAACACCGTAATTCTACATGTTTAGCTTTGACTGAAGTGGTAGTATTGATCGGGAAGTAATTCGGGATCGGAAAGGAATGACACGATAAACGATGGACACGCACGGATCGTGTGTATGGGCGCACGGGTCGTGAGTGGTCTTCGGGTTGCCTATTTTAAAAAGTGTTTTAAATCATTCCGAACGATTCCAATTGCTTTCTAGTCCTTTCTTCCACCTTGCCCAATGATACTATAATTGAATTGCCTTGAATTGAGTGGTAATTGATTGTAATTGGATCCAAATTATGTTAGTACCATACAATTGGTTATGTTTGGATTATGTTCAGGTTAAGTGAATGCTCTTGTGATTGACCATTGATTTCATGTTATGACTTTGCGATTGATGTATTGTGCTAGACTGTCTGGTTTAGTAAGATTGATAAGATAAGTTAGCAAACCTTAGTAATCCATGAGAGATCACTTAATAATTAGACTAAGTTAGTAATTAGATCACGTTAGTAATAAGTTTATGTTAAGTTCAGTTCATTGTTAAGTTAAGTCATTGTTATGATAAGTTCATTGTTCAGTTCAGTTCAGTTCAGGTATATTAAAATATATACATCAGTTCAGTTAGGGGGACGACCCTATTTCAGTTTAGTGTGCTAGGGGAGGGGAAGTCATGAGCCGTATGAACCTAGGCCCCATCAGGGACCCAGCCGATTAGTGGGGACGGGTTCACCGGAAGCTTATTATGCCAAGTGACCGGTGACACGCTAAAATATCAGTTCAGTTTATGTGTTGTTTCTTGTAACCGGCTTGAGGGTTATAAGGACAACGTTTAGTTTAGTTATGAGTTGCGTCTTGTAACCGGCTTGAGGGTTATAAGGACAACTTCAGTTAGTTAGCCACATAGTCAATTTTGAGGACTATGAGTTAGAATCAGAATAATGAATCAAGCATAATTGAACCGAGAGGTTTAGTAAGGGGTCGCGATAGAACTCACTGAGACAAGTTGTCTCACCCAATCCATTGTTGTTGTTTTTCAGTTAAGTAGGGAAAGTTGAAGACCGTGAGGCATGGCTATGAAGATGCTTGAGGAGCAGCCGCTATCTTTATTTCTTTATGTCTTGTATTTCAGTTTCCCTTGTATCTCTGTATTTTGTATTCAGTTTCTTAGATGTACGATGGTACGACTTATGTTTTTAAGTTGTAAATCGCTTCCGTAGACTTTCTATTTTGATACTGAACACTAGTTGAGCGGTGTAAGAACGCTTTATGTATTTTTCATGTTAAGTTATGTGACGCGCTTGATGGTTTTTAGCATCGAGTATTAGTATGTGTTCAGTATTTAAAACAGGAAGTACTCTGATGTATGCCAGTAGTGCATTTCGGTAGTTTCTACAAGTTAGAAATTATCGGGGTGTTACAATTGGTATCAGAGCAGTTCGCCCCAGTCGGACTTAGAATCATGAGTCTCTTAAGTCCTCTAAGTGTGATTCCTCTTAGTATGCTATTAGACGTTTAGCCTGATCAACTAAACACTTTGTGCATATTTCGCAGAATCATGGCTGGTGGAAGTAGGAGAAGCGTCCCTGTTGATCCTCATACCGAATGGATGCAGAACGTCATCGAGACGCAACAGAAGATGATGAATGACATGATGCAAATGCAGCAGCAGCAGATGGCTCAAATGGCCCAGATGCATCAAGAGAGGATGGATCAACAACAACCGAATGTTCAACAACCTCCTCTGGAAGACCCGAATAGGGCTTACTTTCGTTTCCAGAAGATGAATCCCCAAAGTTTCAAAGGAGGACCTGAGGTGATGGTATCACATTTCTGGTTGGATTCGATGGAGAAGATTTTTAGGACTCTTCAATGCAGTGAAGAAGAAAAGGTTCTTTTTGCTGCCCATATGCTCGAGGAAGATGCTCAAACCTGGTGGACCAATGCTCATGAGTTGATGGTGAACCAGGGAACTCCTGTTACCTGGGTTAACTTCAAGGAGATGTTTATTGGTCACTTTTTCCCTCCGGTGATGAAGTTAAGTAAACAAGCCGAGTTTATCAACTTGAGACAAGGAGAGATGTCGGTGGGTGAGTTCACCGCCAAGTTCGAAAGGTTGTCGCAGTTCTATCAGTTGGCAAAGCATGCTCCGAATGATGAGTGGAAGATGCAGATGTATAGGGCAAGTCTTCATGCTGATGTGGCCCAAGGTCTTAGCTCTTATGCTATGACTAGTTATGCTGGATTGGTGCAGCAAGCTTATGTTGCAGAGGTAGATCTCAACAAGATGTATGAAGAAAGGAAAGCATATCGGAAGGAAAAGAAAAAGGCACCGGAATTGCCAACTCCAAGTGAGGAGCCAAAGGGTAACTCCAACAAAGGGAAGCAACCTACAGCATCCGAACTACTAAGGTCCGGTAAGTGTCCGAAATGCAGGAGGCCTCACACTGGAGAGTGTCGTCTGGGATCCACTGTGTGTTACTACTGCAAGGAAGAAGGGCATTATGCTAACGAGTGTCCGGCAAAGAAGAGGAATCGAGAGGAGAAATCTACTCCCGCCTGTGGAAGATTCTATGTGTTGGACGCTCAGAAGGGCAAAGCTGATGACAGTCCAGCGAAAGGTATTTCTTAGTCCAATTTTGAGGACAAAATTTTTAAAAGTTGGGGTGATTGTAATATCCCCAATTTTCGCTATTTAATTAAATTGGCGTGAATTATTATGTTGTGAATTTTTGTCTTGGTTGAAAATAAATTAATTGGATTGGTATATACTTGATCGATTCATTTTGCAAATGATGTGCTTGATTTAATTGATTGCATCATATTTAGTTTATTAGGACTGGTAGGAGTTATTAGGAATGAAATATGTAAGTGAGGGGCAATGTGGTCTTTTACATTATTCCTTTAAAAACCCATCCAGCTGAAACAAAGACACCATCATCTCATTCTTCAAAAATTTCTGAAACAGCAAAGAGAGGGAGAGGGGCGTGAGAGGGTGAGAGGGAAAGAGATGAAGAGAGTTTTTCCAAAACTCCATGCATGTCCAATCCAGTAGCATATTCAACAACAACTCACCATTTCCTTTCTAGTGATACTGAAATCGAAGTCATCACCCTCCTCTATCCCAAAATCACCATTTATGAAGTCCCAAGCTCAAATGGTGAAAAAGGTGTCTACTAGCATTGCATGCTGTAACTGAAGCTTGAAACTCAGTACTAGGACTTAGTTCAAGCATTAGGAGGAAGAATTGTAGCTGGGTTTTCGGTTGGGAATAAGTTGGAGCGAGTCCGAGCGAGTTCGTGACCCTCCGTTCGTCCGTATTCGCGAGGTTTCGGTGTCGGGTGTAACGTCGTCACGAAAAGGTGAGTTCTATACTCACTAGGATTATTAAAATCATGTGTTGTGTTCTGAGATATTGAGTCTCGCGTTTTATGAAAAACCGGTGTCGGATCGTTTGCGAAAATACCGTTCTAAGTTATGGAGTAGATGGATCATTAGACTGAAATTGGGATTAAATTGCATGTTATGATTGTTATGTCATTGATTGGACTGATTGTATTGACTGCCATGACTGTTTTAATGTATTGGTAAGTTCGGATGTGAATCGGAATAGACACGGGAACGATCGGAATAGGAAAGAAAACGCGAAAAACTGTTTTTCTGCAACACTGTTAGTCACGCACGGATCGTGTGCCTCTGGGCACGGGTCGTGCGTGAGATTCTGGAACCACTGGTGCTGTTTTTGAAAACGCGCACGGGTCGTGTGCCAAGGCGCACGGACCGTGCGTATCTCTCTGATGCGACATTTTGAAATACGTCCGAAGTCATTCCGATTGGTCCTAAGTCCCTTCCAATCCACTCCCCAAGGTTCCCCTAGGGTGGGAACACCGTAATTCTACATGTTTAGCTTTGACTGAAGTGGTAGTATTGATCGGGAAGTAATTCGGGATCGGAAAGGAATGACACGATAAACGATGGACACGCACGGATCGTGTGTATGGGCGCACGGGTCGTGCGTGGTCTTCGGGTTGCCTATTTTAAAAAGTGTTTTAAATCATTCCGAACGATTCCAATTGCTTTCTAGTCCTTTCTTCCACCTTGCCCAATGATACTATAATTGAATTGCCTTGAATTGAGTGGTAATTGATTGTAATTGGATCCAAATTATGTTAGTACCATACAATTGGTTATGTTTGGATTATGTTCAGGTTAAGTGAATGCTCTTGTGATTGACCATTGATTTCATGTTATGACTTTGCGATTGATGTATTGTGCTAGACTGTCTGGTTTAGTAAGATTGATAAGATAAGTTAGCAAACCTTAGTAATCCATGAGAGATCACTTAATAATTAGACTAAGTTAGTAATTAGATCACGTTAGTAATAAGTTTATGTTAAGTTCAGTTCATTGTTAAGTTAAGTCATTGTTATGATAAGTTCATTGTTCAGTTCAGTTCAGTTCAGGTATATTAAAATATATACATCAGTTCAGTTAGGGGGACGACCCTATTTCAGTTTAGTGTGCTAGGGGAGGGGAAGTCATGAGCCGTATGAACCTAGGCCCCATCAGGGACCCAGCCGATTAGTGGGGACGGGTTCACCGGAAGCTTATTATGCCAAGTGACCGGTGACACGCTAAAATATCAGTTCAGTTTATGTGTTGTTTCTTGTAACCGGCTTGAGGGTTATAAGGACAACGTTTAGTTTAGTTATGAGTTGCGTCTTGTAACCGGCTTGAGGGTTATAAGGACAACTTCAGTTAGTTAGCCACATAGTCAATTTTGAGGACTATGAGTTAGAATCAGAATAATGAATCAAGCATAATTGAACCGAGAGGTTTAGTAAGGGGTCGCGATAGAACTCACTGAGACAAGTTGTCTCACCCAATCCATTGTTGTTGTTTTTCAGTTAAGTAGGGAAAGTTGAAGACCGTGAGGCATGGCTATGAAGATGCTTGAGGAGCAGCCGCTATCTTTATTTCTTTATGTCTTGTATTTCAGTTTCCCTTGTATCTCTGTATTTTGTATTCAGTTTCTTAGATGTACGATGGTACGACTTATGTTTTTAAGTTGTAAATCGCTTCCGTAGACTTTCTATTTTGATACTGAACACTAGTTGAGCGGTGTAAGAACGCTTTATGTATTTTTCATGTTAAGTTATGTGACGCGCTTGATGGTTTTTAGCATCGAGTATTAGTATGTGTTCAGTATTTAAAACAGGAAGTACTCTGATGTATGCCAGTAGTGCATTTCGGTAGTTTCTACAAGTTAGAAATTATCGGGGTGTTACAATTGGTATCAGAGCAGTTCGCCCCAGTCGGACTTAGAATCATGAGTCTCTTAAGTCCTCTAAGTGTGATTCCTCTTAGTATGCTATTAGACGTTTAGCCTGATCAACTAAACACTTTGTGCATATTTCGCAGAATCATGGCTGGTGGAAGTAGGAGAAGCGTCCCTGTTGATCCTCATACCGAATGGATGCAGAACGTCATCGAGACGCAACAGAAGATGATGAATGACATGATGCAAATGCAGCAGCAGCAGATGGCTCAAATGGCCCAGATGCATCAAGAGAGGATGGATCAACAACAACCGAATGTTCAACAACCTCCTCTGGAAGACCCGAATAGGGCTTACTTTCGTTTCCAGAAGATGAATCCCCAAAGTTTCAAAGGAGGACCTGAGGTGATGGTATCACATTTCTGGTTGGATTCGATGGAGAAGATTTTTAGGACTCTTCAATGCAGTGAAGAAGAAAAGGTTCTTTTTGCTGCCCATATGCTCGAGGAAGATGCTCAAACCTGGTGGACCAATGCTCATGAGTTGATGGTGAACCAGGGAACTCCTGTTACCTGGGTTAACTTCAAGGAGATGTTTATTGGTCACTTTTTCCCTCCGGTGATGAAGTTAAGTAAACAAGCCGAGTTTATCAACTTGAGACAAGGAGAGATGTCGGTGGGTGAGTTCACCGCCAAGTTCGAAAGGTTGTCGCAGTTCTATCAGTTGGCAAAGCATGCTCCGAATGATGAGTGGAAGATGCAGATGTATAGGGCAAGTCTTCATGCTGATGTGGCCCAAGGTCTTAGCTCTTATGCTATGACTAGTTATGCTGGATTGGTGCAGCAAGCTTATGTTGCAGAGGTAGATCTCAACAAGATGTATGAAGAAAGGAAAGCATATCGGAAGGAAAAGAAAAAGGCACCGGAATTGCCAACTCCAAGTGAGGAGCCAAAGGGTAACTCCAACAAAGGGAAGCAACCTACAGCATCCGAACTACTAAGGTCCGGTAAGTGTCCGAAATGCAGGAGGCCTCACACTGGAGAGTGTCGTCTGGGATCCACTGTGTGTTACTACTGCAAGGAAGAAGGGCATTATGCTAACGAGTGTCCGGCAAAGAAGAGGAATCGAGAGGAGAAATCTACTCCCGCCTGTGGAAGATTCTATGTGTTGGACGCTCAGAAGGGCAAAGCTGATGACAGTCCAGCGAAAGGTATTTCTTAGTCCAATTTTGAGGACAAAATTTTTAAAAGTTGGGGTGATTGTAATATCCCCAATTTTCGCTATTTAATTAAATTGGCGTGAATTATTATGTTGTGAATTTTTGTCTTGGTTGAAAATAAATTAATTGGATTGGTATATACTTGATCGATTCATTTTGCAAATGATGTGCTTGATTTAATTGATTGCATCATATTTAGTTTATTAGGACTGGTAGGAGTTATTAGGAATGAAATATGTAAGTGAGGGGCAATGTGGTCTTTTACATTATTCCTTTAAAAACCCATCCAGCTGAAACAAAGACACCATCATCTCATTCTTCAAAAATTTCTGAAACAGCAAAGAGAGGGAGAGGGGCGTGAGAGGGTGAGAGGGAAAGAGATGAAGAGAGTTTTTCCAAAACTCCATGCATGTCCAATCCAGTAGCATATTCAACAACAACTCACCATTTCCTTTCTAGTGATACTGAAATCGAAGTCATCACCCTCCTCTATCCCAAAATCACCATTTATGAAGTCCCAAGCTCAAATGGTGAAAAAGGTGTCTACTAGCATTGCATGCTGTAACTGAAGCTTGAAACTCAGTACTAGGACTTAGTTCAAGCATTAGGAGGAAGAATTGTAGCTGGGTTTTCGGTTGGGAATAAGTTGGAGCGAGTCCGAGCGAGTTCGTGACCCTCCGTTCGTCCGTATTCGCGAGGTTTCGGTGTCGGGTGTAACGTCGTCACGAAAAGGTGAGTTCTATACTCACTAGGATTATTAAAATCATGTGTTGTGTTCTGAGATATTGAGTCTCGCGTTTTATGAAAAACCGGTATCGAATCGTTTGCGAAAATACCGTTCTAAGTTATGGAGTAGATGGATCATTAGACTGAAATTGGGATTAAATTGCATGTTATGATTGTTATGTCATTGATTGGACTGATTGTATTGACTGCCATGACTGTTTTAATGTATTGGTAAGTTCGGATGTGAATCGGAATAGACACGGGAACGATCGGAATAGGAAAGAAAACGCGAAAAACTGTTTTTCTGCAACACTGTTAGTCACGCACGGATCGTGTGCCTCTGGGCACGGGTCGTGCGTGAGATTCTGGAACCACTGGTGCTGTTTTTGAAAACGCGCACGGGTCGTGTGCCAAGGCGCACGGACCGTGCGTATCTCTCTGATGCGACATTTTGAAATACGTCCGAAGTCATTCCGATTGGTCCTAAGTCCCTTCCAATCCACTCCCCAAGGTTCCCCTAGGGTGGGAACACCGTAATTCTACATGTTTAGCTTTGACTGAAGTGGTAGTATTGATCGGGAAGTAATTCGGGATCGGAAAGGAATGACACGATAAACGATGGACACGCACGGATCGTGTGTATGGGCGCACGGGTCGTGCGTGGTCTTCGGGTTGCCTATTTTAAAAAGTGTTTTAAATCATTCCGAACGATTCCAATTGCTTTCTAATCCTTTCTTCCACCTTGCCCAATGATACTATAATTGAATTGCCTTGAATTGAGTGGTAATTGATTGTAATTGGATCCAAATTATGTTAGTACCATAAAATTGGTTATGTTTGGATTATGTTCAGGTTAAGTGAATGCTCATGTGATTGACCATTGATTTCATGTTATGACTTTGCGATTGATGTATTGTGCTAGACTGTCTGGTTTAGTAAGATTGATAAGATAAGTTAGCAAACCTTAGTAATCCATGAGAGATCACTTAATAATTAGACTAAGTTAGTAATTAGATCACGTTAGTAATAAGTTTATGTTAAGTTCAGTTCATTGTTAAGTTAAGTCATTGTTATGATAAGTTCATTGTTCAGTTCAGTTCAGTTCAGGTATATTAAAATATATACATCAGTTCAGTTAGGGTGACGACCCTATTTCAGTTTAGTGTGCTAGGGGAGGGGAAGTCATGAGCCCTATGAACCTAGGCCCCATCAGGGACCCAGCCGATTAGTGGGGACGGGTTCACCGGAAGCTTATTATGCCAAGTGACCGGTGACATGCTAAAATATCAGTTCAGTTTATGTGTTGTTTCTTGTAACCGGCTTGAGGGTTATAAGGACAACGTTTAGTTTAGTTATGAGTTGCGTCTTGTAACCGGCTTGAGGGTTATAAGGACAACTTCAGTTAGTTAGCCACATAGTCAATTTTGAGGACTATGAGTTAGAATCAGAATAATGAATCAAGCATAATTGAACCGAGAGGTTTAGTAAGGGGTCGCGATAGAACTCACTGAGACAAGTTGTCTCACCCAATCCATTGTTGTTGTTTTTCAGTTAAGCAGGGAAAGTTGAAGACCGTGAGGCATGGCTATGAAGATGCTTGAGGAGCAGCCGCTATCTTTATTTCTTTATGTCTTGTATTTCAGTTTCCCTTGTATCTCTGTATTTTGTATTCAGTTTCTTAGATGTACGATGGTACGACTTATGTTTTTAAGTTGTAAATCGCGTCCGCAGACTTTCTATTTTGATACTGAACACTAGTTGAGCGGTGTAAGAACGCTTTATGTATTTTTCATGTTAAGTTATGTGACGCGCTTGATGGTTTTTAGCATCGAGTATTAGTATGTGTTCAGTATTTAAAACAGGAAGTACTCTGATGTATGCCAGTAGTGCATTTCGGTAGTTTCTACAAGTTAGAAATTATCGGGGTGTTACACTTGGTGTGTTCTAGCTACTGATTATTCAGCTCCCAAAACTACATGCAAGCTTAGGATTCCATGATTTTGGTCAAATTGAGCTTGAAGTGCTCATAAATGGCGAATTGAGATAGAGAAGGGTGATGATGATGTTGTTGGTACCAGTGTGAAGAGAATGAAAAGCTGATTTCAATGGTGTTAGAAATCGAAACATGCATTCAGGTTTGGTCTTCCCTCTCCCTCTTCTCCTCTTCGCCTACTCTCTCCCTCTCTCAAGGTTCTCTCTCTTTTTCAAAGGTTCTGAAAATGGAATGTGTTGTATGGGTGTGAGGTTGGTTTTGTGGGAGTGAGTGGAAGGGTTTAATGACTCAGCTGAGGATTCATTTAAAGATGGGAAAAGACTAAATCGCCCCTCCCTCCTTCACTCTCACTTAAGCTACTTCTAACTCACAATTATTCTATAATTCACTTATTTAACATAATGTACTAATTATGCATAACTACAATTTATTTATTCCAAACATCGCATAATTAATGTAAGCTAATCAACTTAACCTCTCGCTAATTTAATTAATCTAATTAACTAATTAGGGGATGTTACAAATCCTCATTTCATCTTCTTTTGAAAAGTGTTATCTCGAAATCTGGGGGCGAGTCAAGAAGTTTCACAAGTGACTTTTTCGTCACATTGTCGGTGTGTACGAAAACTGTTATGGATTTTAGAAGATTTGTTGAGAACGTGTTTATACCCTTCGAAGAAATTGTGTTTGTTTTTACCTTTACCGAGGAGTGCCAGTTTGTGGATCTCGCATTCAACATATATTCTACCAAGCGTCTTGTATTAAAACCCTTGATTTAGATTAATCAAAGTTGGGGAGTAAACGAGGATAATTGGATTGAAGCTTCCGAAGTGTTTTCAAACGCGGTGCCGAGCCGATGTAGGCAAATGATGAGTTTGTCGTGTTGATTCATAACAAGAGAGTTCAGAATATAACCTTAGAAGCGTTCTAGGGTAGTAGTGGATCATACTTGAAGATTGATGTGCCGGATTGGGAAGATTTTCTACACTCATTTCGTTAATTCAAGATTGTGTTCCAGCAACTTAAGACCTTTCTGAGAATGTCGATCCTCGGTTAGTCAGATGAAAGACTTGACGAAATTTTGAGGACAAAATTCTTTCAAGTTGGGGAGAATGTAACACCTCAAAATAATTAGTAGAATTATTTAGGTGTTAACCCAATTAAACCAATTTAGTACTTAACGGGTAAATTTATCGAGTGCTAAAATTATTTATTGGTTGTCATCGGATCGTTAACCGAATAATACGGGTCAAGGAAGTTTTGGAATCAAAATAAGAGATTATGATCAATATGGTAATTTGACCACGTTACAACTTATATATTAAATAAATAAATATATGTGTGTGTGTGTGTGTTAAAAGGAAGAAAAGAATTAAAAAGAAAGAAAGAAAGAGGGATACGCGAACAAAGAGGAGGAACAGAGAGAAAAGAGAGAAAAGAGAGAAAAGGAAAAAAAAGAGAAAGGAATGGGTGAAGGAGAAGAAGAGGAAAAAGGAAGCTCAAAGGTTCACCAAAACGTTCGGATGTCGCCGGAACGTGGAGTTGATTCGGGGAGCGTTCGTGTGGTTATGTCAGAAAAGTGTTCTCGCGGAAAGTCTCGGTGCTTCGTGATTTTCATCACGACAGGTGAGTTTTACTCACGTTTAGGCTTTTGAATTAATAAACTTAATTTGTGAAATGTGTTTCGGTTTTGGTTCGTTATCGAAAACGTATTTTGTACGAAAATCGCGTTTTATGTCCAATTGGTTTTTGGATTGATTGATTGATGATTTGATGATGATTATTATTGTTTGTATATGTTTTGGACTGTTTTTGTGTTGGGACTGGACTGGAGCAGGTATCGGATTTAATCGAAACAACGAAATTGCAAAAACGGGATGAAAATTTGGTGCTGTCAAAAGAGCACGACCCGTGCGCCCCAGGCGCACGGACCGTGCGCCCCTTTCGGTTTGTATTTTCCAAAGAGGACTTACAGGGCGCACGACCCGTGCGTGTGGGAGCACAAACCGTGCGCAGTGGTCTGTCCAAATTTTCCAAACTTGCCCGAAACGATCCCGATCGATTCCAATCCTCTTCTAATCCTTTCCTAACCCTTCTATAATGATATTAGGCTTATAATGCCATGATTTTGGGTATGTTTAAAAAGGGTTTTATAAAATACTTTTGATGTTCAAACCGTTTCGAAAAATCGAATCATAGTATACGGGTGCGGACATGTTTTATTGATAACATTGCAGACTATGAGTCCTACGTGTAAAGCATAATGAAAATGAATTATGGGTTCATATGATTGTAGATATATGTTTATATATCGAGTTGGGTGACGACCCATTGTTCGACATACTAGGCGGGGCAGTCATGATCCCCCACCCTAGGCTCCGTGCCAATAGGAGAATGTACTATCGGTAAGGGGGTTCACCGGGTATATAGCACTGGATTGCAGTCGGTGTTATGTCATGAGTTTGTTGTACGCACACCGGGGTTTAGCACTTTATTGCAGTCGGTGCCGCACTTTGTTTGTTCACGTTCACCGGGGTTAGCACTTTATTGCAGTCAGTGTCGTGTTAATTTAAAAAGGCTTATTAATTCAGCCGAGAGAGTTAGTAGGGGTCTCGGTAGAACTCACTGAGATTGTATCTCACTGTTTAAATGTTGTTGTTTTACAGAGACACAGGGACAGCGGAAATCCAAGAGGCACGAGTAGGTTGAGCTCGGACTGGTTGCTGATAGCCTAGCTTTATGTTTAAGCTTATTTCCCTTTTGTTGTCTGTATACTAAGACATTATGCATTTAGTGTATATCTTTCTTCCGCTTTCTTGTATGATACTGAATACTATAGATGCTGATGGTATATGGTCTGAGAACCATATTGTCTTGTTGTAAATAAGACTGTTTGGGTTATATTCAGCGAAAAATTTAGAGTGATATTCAGTGTCTAAGCAGGAAATATATCTCTGATGTATTACTAATGTGCACTTGGGTATTTTTAGTCAATAGAAATACCGAGGTGTTACATTTGTCAGTTTAATTCTCCTTTTCTTTTGGACTCGTTTTTAGTCCTAACTAAGGGAAAATCCAATATTTCCATTCAGAACTCAGCAATCATCATTTATGCAAACAATATAATTGAACCTTTGTATTTTCATCTTTGTGCTGATGAAAGGTTAAATTCTAGCGGTTGTTCCACTATTTCAGATTTACGTGTGATTTAATATTTTAATATCTTTTCGGTATCTTTATTCCTTTTCTGTCAATACTTACATTTCAGACTACTTACTTATAATTTTACAAAGATTGATATAGACTGCTACGCTTATTGTAGGTTTCGACGAACTCGGTTTTAAGAATAATTGTATTTTGAGACGCTTGTTCCGTAAATATTGTCAGTCATTCACTAAGATGCCTAATACCAGTAGGAATTACCATACAATTGGCTGAGCCATGTTTGATAAGTTCTATTGTCTTTTTTTGACAAAATGTTCCATTGTCAAATAAAAATAAAATCTGAATAAGAAATAAGATACTTAAAACCCGTGCAGGTACAGAAATTTCCGAATATGTGGTAGCGTCAACCAATAAAAAAATAAAAATGATCACAAATCAAATAACGGTAACTTTATGTGCGAGATTCATATAGTGATTGTTTAGGATGAAATTTTTGTTTTATAAATAGAATGAGGAAAACTCAATATTTTTGGCCGTAATTATTTTCATCGTTTATAATCTAGTTATGGTATTGTATTTATGACATTATTTTATTTTTTAAGATACTAACATTTATTATTGTGGTGGCATAAAATATTATGACTCCTGTAGTAGCACACCTGGTTAAATTCACAAGATTCAATTCCGGTTTTTGTTTTGTTTTCATTATATGCTTTTCATTAATTTACTTATATATAGTTATATTTTGAGAAATCAACGATACAGCATTTTTTCTACTTAAGTGAGTGTTTGTCAATTTAATTCTCCGTTTCGTTTGGACTCGTTTTTAATCCCAACTACCAATATTTCGTATTTCCATTCAGAACTCAGCAATCATCATTTATACAAACAAGATAATAGAACCTTTGTATTTTCATCTTTGGGCTGATGAAAGGTTAAATTCTAGCGATTGTTCCCCTATTTCAGATTTACGTGTGATTTAATATTTTAATATCTTTTCAGTATCTTTATTCCTTTTCTGTCAATACTTACATTTCAGACTGCTTTTTTATAATTTTACAAAGATTGATATAGATTGCTACGCTTAGTGTAGGTTTCGACGAACTCGGTTTTAAAAATAACTAGGGGAATGCCCGTGCGTTGCACGGGTTGATATATTAATTTTTTTGAAAATTTATAAAGCCTTTATATAAACATATATAAGTTGTTGATATAAATGATGTATTCTAAAAATATAGTATTTCATAAATATATTGTTGATTTTTATATTCAATAATCATTTATTTTGAGTAAAAATCTTATATAGTGTATTATTTTTATAAATATAAATAACTGGTAATATTTTTATGAGCTTAATTGTTGAAAAAGAATTTTATTAAACTTCATTAGACTTAGAAATAATAATTGTAATTCTATTTTATATGTAAGTTTATGTGCACAAATTTTAATAGTAAAGGCAGATGAGTATGGCAAAACATATATCATTGTAAACAAAAATATATTGATCTTTATTATTTTCTTTCTTTGATTTTTAGCAGCAATTAATAAATCATAAATTGAAAGTAAAACAATAAAAAAAAATTAAAATAAAAGTTTAAATAAGTTTATTTTAATTTTAATTTATAAGAAGAAAATAATCAAAATAAAAATCTATTCTTTATTTTTACTTTTTATAATGATATGAAAACGAAATCATGACTTCTTTATGCTCATAACTTTAACGAACAATATTAAAATTACATAATTTCTCAATGCCTATAACTTTACACATAAATTGTTGCATGAATCACTAAGTGATCCAAATTTATTTTTCTGCCTCTTTGTCCACTTCAAAGCTGTCAAGAACATGAAACTCTTTATCTTTTTGTGTATTCTACATTTTTTTGCGAAACTCGCTCCTTTCTCCTACTTCTTATTTTTCATTATGAATATTTGTTTGGCAAAATCTCTTCCATGACCATCCCAAATTGTCTCTCTTAAATAGTTATTTCTTGCTATAATTGACTAAAACTCTACCTCTTCCTCTCATATTCTAATAACTCATGATAATATTGTAAACTAAAGAAATAATTCATATCAAAGTGAAACCCCTCTCTTTCAATGCATAATTGTTACATAAAAATTAATTTTAAAGGCCAACTAATTAGTTGGTATTTCAAAAACAACTTATATGAATTTTGATGAAAAAGAGAAATACATGGTATTGTAATATTTTTATTTCATCTAAATAATTATAATATATAAATTTTTTCAAATAATTAATTAGATTTTTACAAATTTTAATAACATTATAATTTCTTTGTGAATAAATATATAACTTCGAATCTCAAAAAAAAATATATAACTTCAAAAACTATGTTGAGATTTATCTCTCTCTCCCTCCCTCCCTCTCTCTCTCTCTCTCTCTCTCTCTCTCTCTCTCTCTCTCTCTCTCTCTCTCTCTCTCTCTCTCTCTCTCTCTCTCTCTCTCTCTCTCTATATATATATATATATATATATATATATATATATATATATATATATATATATCTGTGTGTGTGTGTGTGTGTGCGTGTGTGTGTGTGTGTGTGTGCGTGTTTTGAATATATATAAAAGAAATCAATAAATAAAAGTATCATCTCATAAGTCTTGTGTCAATTGAAAGAAAAATTTTATGGTAAATTTTAAAGTCAACTAATTATTTCTTATTTCAAGAACAACTTATATTAATTTTGATTAAAAAAATAAATACATGTGTATTGCAATATTTTTATTCATCTATACTATTATAATTGGTAAATTTTTTTATTCAACTAATTTATATTTTTACAAATTCTCATAATAATATAATTTATTTGTAAATAAAGGCATAATTTCAAAAATACGTTAAGGTTTATATATATATATATATATATATATATACACGCTTTTAAAAATGGAATGAAAACAATAAATAAAAACGTTATCTCATAAGCCTCATGAATTTACTATAAATAATTTTTTTTTCTTATATATATATATATATATATATATATATACACGCTTTTAAAAATGGAATGAAAACAATAAATAAAAACTTTATCTCATAAGCCTCATGAATTTACTATAAATAATTTTTTTTTTCTTATATATATATATATATATATATATATATATTTAATTGTATATTTTGAATAAAAATGGAAGCTTCATTTATATAAAAATTACAATAAATAAATATAGGTAAAAATAATGAGGAGCGTTATAACCAAAATCTTCTTTATGTGTAAATTATAAACAAAATATTAGATTACATGAAAGATAATCATAAGTATTATATATATATATATATATATATATATATATATATATATATATATATTAGATCACCTTAAGGTAACCAAAGAAATAAAAGAAAATAGCATTAGATGGAGGGGTTCCTACACAAAAAAAAAATGAGATGATAATATTTTATGCCAATCATTACACACAGCTAGGCTAAATAAAAGATAGGAAGAGAACCGAAGAAGAATTTGAACATCATATAATCTAAGTTACATCAATAATCTTTTCATATATGTTACAATTACAACAGCCAGACCATATGAGTGACAACCTCAAAATTATATCCTAAATTTTCACCTATTTACTAATCAAACTTCAAGCTACTACATGTAATAGCTCTAATCTCCAATTCCATACATACCCCTATATTCTACAAATTAAAACCCTCAAATCTCGTAAGCCTCATGCACCAAATACTTTTCATGCATCATTTGCTTATGGAAATACAAATCACAACCCATTGTAGCTGATGTGCTAATGAGTCCAATTAACAACAATGTTCAAGACTTTGTTGTTTATATAGCCACTATTTACTTAAATGATCAATGTAACATTCCTTTTTACCATTTAAAAAATGTAACATTCATTTTATTTTTCAATGTGTTTGCCTTTTTGTCTTACTATTATTCATTGTGGCTACTTTATGGTTCATAATTAAATGGATATGAAAAGATGCATGTTTAGACAATAATAAGTCTTAGTTTTGTTTTTTTTTAAGTTTTATTGACACATATAAAATTAACTTTCGTTAAAAAAATTGATATAAAATAATAACATCTTATTTTCTTCCTACTCTATGGAGTATATATATTGTTATTAATTTTTTAATAATTTTTAGACCACCCTTCTTAAGTATTTATAGTATTTCTTAAAGAAGACCTAAAGTGAAGGAAACTGAAAAGATTGTAACTATATCTCTATTAAAAACCAACTATAATAATTAGGACTAATTATAATAATAGTTTAGAGACACTAAAAGACAATCAAAATCAAAACATCAAGTAATGAATTAAGAGTAATCAGTAAGAGAGTAAGTTTTGTAAAATTAAAAAAAAGGAGGAAAACTCACAATTCAAGAGTCAAGCTTCTTTTATAAAAATTAATATTAATGTTGCAACATTTATAATATAAATAATAATATTAGTTCCGTTAAATATGTAATAATTATTTTTAATATATTAAAACTAATAAGTTCTACAGTAATAATATTTTTAAAAAATTAATATTATCAATTACGGTTAAAATAAAAATTTACAATTATATTATACCATTAATATGATGTATATGCAATACAAATAAATCAATTAAATATATAATAAAAATAAACACTAATAATAACCTGATAAAAAATACTAATATATTTGATCAAAAGTATATATATATATATATAGATATAGATATATTATATTATATTATATTATATGATATTATATTATATTATATTATAATATATTATATTATATTATATTATATTATATTATATTGTATAATACTTAATCTATTTTTAGTTGTTATTATCAACTTCTATTTTAATTTGAAAATATCATCATTTTAATGTAAATATAAAATATTTATTTGATATCCACTAAGATAATTATTTAATAAGTTAGTGGCAATTATTAGCTTTCATTAAAATTAAATTCCTCTTCATGTATAAATTATAAATAAATATTTTAATACACAAAAATATTGTAGGAATTGTATTTTGAGAGGCTCCATTGGGGTCTCCTTGACATATATATATATATATATATATATATATATATATATATATATATATATATATATAGATTGTATTTTGAGACGCTTGCTCCGTAAATATTGTTAGTCATTCACTAAGATGCCTAATACCAGTAGGAATTACCATACAATTGGTTGAGCCTTGTTTGATAAGTTCTATTATCTTTTTCTTTGACAACCTGTTCATTTGTCAAATAAAAATAAAATTTGAATAAGAAATAAGATACTTAAAACCCGTGACAGGTCCAGAAATTTCCGAATATATGGTAGCGTCAACGAATAAAAAAATAAAAATGATCACAAATCAAATAAAGATAACTTTATGTGCGAGATTCATACAGGGATTGTTTAGGATGAAATTTTTGTTATTTAAATAGAGTGAGGAAAACTCAATATTTTTGGGCGTGATTATTTTCATTGTTTATATCTTATGTTGCTTGATTCTAGTTATGGTATAGAATTTATGATATTATTTTATTTTTTAAGATACTAAATGTAACACCCCATTATTTCTAACATGCAGATACATTGAAATGCACAGCTTAGCCATAATCAGAGTACACAATACATGTTTAAATATTGAACGTACTAAATTTTTTCCGAAATAAAACATAATATCTCTGATTCATCTGTCTTCATTTCCATGAAGTTTACTTGGTTCACAATTTAAAAGGAACACAGAGCCTAAGATTCAATGTCATAAAGAGGTGAGCGGAAATGGGTTCATACAACTCATATCAAATATAAGTTACATAACCATAACAGAAACAACAAAACAAGAATAATTGGAAACATCAAGACTAGAAGTCTTCGGCTTCGCCATAAGCACGTCACCTACTCGTGTCGCCTTGTCTTCCTTTTTCCCTCTTTCTCTGTAAAAATCATAATAATGATAGGGTGCATATCTCAGTGAGTTCTATCGTGCCCCCTCACAGTCACTTGGTTCAATTATAAAACCGTTGCAAACTAGTTAAATTTATAAACTATTTGCATATATACATTCTTAGCCCATTACCGACCGTGCAACAGCCACAATCTCGGCATTTATTGTGCTATTAATTTATTTTAAGCCTTGTAAGTTACTTTACCACAAGCTTACCAATCGAAACACCGACTGTGAAACAGCCACAATCTCGGCGAATCGTGCATTGAACTTAGCATAACATCGTCTGTGAAAGAGGCACAATCACGATAAACCCCCATTAGTAACTATTCCATAACGTTTCTAGGGCCTAGGGTAGGGGCTCATGACTTCCCCGCCTAGTATGCTATTTGTTAGGTCGTCACCCAACTTGATATAATTTATATATCACACCCGCATTGGGCCGACTTCTATATTCGATATATTCTATATCTATCGTTGTTTTATAACCCGTTTTGATGAATACGATACTAGACATCCGGCGTTATAATACGATATCAAGTTGTACACATAATCCGATTTGTTATTCAAAACATGTACTCACACGCGACCTACTTTTCTGTTTTTCGAATATTTATACTTTTAAAACCTTTTTCTCAAAAATCAAGTTGAACACCTTCAAAACAATGATTTTATCAAGGTAATATCATCACAATTGGTTGGCAAGAAGATTAGAAGAGGTTTGGAATCGAAAGGAGCGACAAAACGAGAAATTTGCACCCCGAGACAGAACCACACGCACGATCTGTGTGCCCTGTTCTGTCTTTCGATTTCATTCCGTTTCTCTCGTTTCGCTTCTCCGTTCGCGTCCAATCCCAATCCCGATCAAAATCCAACCTCAAAACAGATAATATATATATCATTCCAGTCCATAATTCCAGTCCGCAATCAATATAACTTATGCATATTTTTTAAAAAAAAAGCGTAATACGCGGGTATTTTGAAAAACAGTTTTCGACTCGATAAATCTTTCGAAATCCAAATTTTAACCACAGAACCAGAAATGCCAATAGTTCAAAAAAAGCAAACAAAACACTAATCGTGAGTAAAACTCACCTAACGTTATGAAAATCACGCAAAGTCTGAAACACTTGGAGTTCCACGAAGTTCACGAACAATCGAATCACACGAACGGTCCCCGAATGTCTCTAACATTCCTACGAGCTCGAAATCACTCTGAAGCTAGCTCAAACTCGAATCCAGCAACTCAAACATTCTTTCTTGCTTCTGAAATTCCTTCCTATCTACTGAATCGAAGTCTCTCGAAACTTTGACGACTCGAAACCGAAATTCGACGAACCGACATTTCAAACTCCACTCCTGTTTTACTGCAGCAGCATGCAGTTTTGTAACAAAAGTATCTAGACCAATTCTCAACTAAAACCACTCAAACCAGTGTCCATTGTGTAGGGAATTTTGTCTAGTTTCATATGGTTCAAGTCCCACACTGTTTCAACGAGTATCCAGGGATTTATGGCTACAATACGGTGACTGGTCCAAAATCGGTACTGTTACAAAAGCAAAACTTGTAACTAACTTTTCTCCCTCAATACTCAGCCAAATGAGGTGGTTCTTGTGCCTAACCTGAAGCTTATTGAGTCTAGTTTCCAAAGAAATTAAAATGAGATTCAAACGATGTCTGTGGTGAGATATGCATCGATATTTCCAGACACTGCCCCATACGGGTTTGTTGTAAACTTTTCCAGCAACTTATACTTTTGATCAAACCTTCAAGTCTGCACGATTTAGAGCTCCATAGCTACCCCAAACACCCAAAACAGAACCAGGCTACTCACATTCTCCAGTAATTTCGAAATGTGGTTGGTGGATGTACTCTAATATGGTTATTTGAACTTCAACAATTGATTATGAAGCTTCAATAGCAACATGCCATGGTCTAATCTCCAACTTGGTCATATGAGCTTGAAAATCCAAAAATGGCACCTTGAGAATGAGGGAGAATCAGGCTTTGATGTTGGTACCATTAGATAGAGAATGAAAAATGGAAGGAGATGGAGAAAGAAGAACTTACATGCAAGAAGAATTGATGTGGCTTCCTTCTCTCCTTTTCCTCTTCTCCTTCGCCCCTTCTCCTCTCCCTCTCTATTCTTCTATGCTGAAACTTTGGTTGCTGGATAGAGTGGCATGAGAGTGGGATCAGTAGGGTTAAGGGCTGTGGTGTTTAAAAAAAAGGAAATGACCATTTTGTCCTTGTGTGCAATTCTCACTTAAATTCTCTTTTCTCTCACTTTCACTTCTTTTCTTATAGTTCCAGCTGAATGTTTGATCATCAAGGATGGTTATAATGTTTTAATGGTCCGAGGGTTTAAAATTGTTGGAAAAGACCAAATTACCCTTGGCTTGTTAATTCACTCCAAACCGTTATTTTTGCCCAAGTTCTATCTAACTTGCACCTTAATTCTATGGTTTATCCACTAAACGTTGCTTTCTTGACTATCCCATGTTCGATTCACGAATTATTGATTCACTCGAAAGATAATTTACTCACAAATTCCATAAATTGGATTTAACGAAATTAGGGATGTTACAATCACCCCAACTTTTAAAATTTTGTCCTCAAAATTGAAAAGACATCCCTCAATGTAATAGATATGGATATCGAGTCCGCATGTCATCTTCCAATTCCCATGTAGCTTCTTTGGTTGAGAAGCCGTCCCAGACCACTTTGACAACGAGAATAGTCCTTGTCCGCAGGATTCTTTCGCCACGTTTCAGAATATAGCTAGGATAAGGTTGAAATGATAGATCCGGTCGGAGATCAATCGTGTCAATACTCAACGGCTAATTGGAAATGTATTTCCTCAATTGAGAGACATGGAAGACATTATGAAGATTTGATAAGGTCGGAGGCAAGCTAGACGACAGGCAACTAGCCCAATACGCTCGATGATTTGGAATGGTCCAACATATCGAGGACTAAGCTTCTTTGCTCGTAAAGCTCTACCGGTACCTATGGTTGAAGAAACTCTTAAGAATACATGATCACCAACTTCGAATTCCAACGATATCCTTCGATTGTCAGCGTAATACTTTTGCCGACTTTGAGCAACTTTCATTCTTTCTTGAATCAGGCGTATCTTCTCAGTAGTTTCAAGAACCACATTGTTGAACCAAGGACAAACGCCATTTGTTTTGTGTGATAACAAATTACATCTTGTCTACTAATGGTTCTAGTTGAATGAAAGTACAGGGACAAAATCAAAGAACAGGGATTAAGTCAAAGAGCAATGGCTTGCAGAAGAAGCAACAATGAAGTTAAAGACCTAATTGTTTATCTGCTTTTGAGAGGACTCGAATGTAAGATCCTATCCCTTCAGCTTTATGACATTTAGTAGAAGAGAGATGATGTTTTTAAAAATGTTTTAAAAAATAAAATTGTTGTGTTGAAGGCCTTGAAAAATATTTTAGTCAAATGCATGCATGCATGAGAAAGGCAGATAATGGGAAAATGTTTTTTAAAGCAAAAGAATCGATTTTATAATGTTTTCATAGGAGTATAAATCGATTTGATATTGTCTCATAGGAGTATAAAAACGATTATATACTAAATACATTGGACTATGAAATCGATTACTTACTTTCCTTTATTGAAACAGTCGATTACTTACATGCCTTCCCACAGAGAACATAATCGATTTAACATTGAGTATGTTAGGCTTAAAATCGATTTTAACATACTCCTATTTGAAAGAGAATAATAGATTATCATCCTATGTGTATTCAGGCAATGAATCGATTATGAGCCCTCTATTATGAAGCACATAATCGATTATATGCCTCCTTGTTTTAAGCAAAGAATCGATTACAATATATTCCTTTTTAACCAAACAATCGATTATGCCACATACACTATCAGAGCACATAATCGGTGAAATTTTCTACATTCCTTATAAATAGGGAACTTGGATCCACAGATCCAATACACCACTCCACTTCTCTTCTATGCAATTTCAAATCAAAAGCAAAGAGAAAAAAAAATAAGAGCTTTCATTTTCAGATCTATATTTCAAAGTTCTTCATTTTCAAAAACCAATCATCTCTCACTCTACTATATTGTTACTATGCTCCTGAAGTGAATGGTTCGTAGATCTCATATTGTATTCGTTTTCTAAGTGGTTATTTTGAAATCCTGGAAGGTGTTCTTGGGTCGTTCAATCGGGGAGATTGAAGCGGTGTTGAAATCCTTAGTGGGGAGCTCGGGTTCTCAATTTGGGAAATTGGGATTGGCTATTTTGAAGTTGCCTGTTTGTAAAACATTCTTCATATAGTTGTTGTCAGCAAGTCCAAAGGTTGCAAAGCCTGAGGCCGGGGACGTAGGGCTTTTATCCCGAACCTCGTAAAAATCCTGGTGTATCTCTATCCCCCTCTCTTTACTTTCTTTACAGTTTATATTTGTCTATTATTATCATTGCGCTGCATATCTGTCTATCCTGAATTCTGATAATAGCATAATATTACGCTGTGCCTGATCTGTCTGCTTAGGTGCATCATATTAGGTGCATCATATAGTGTATATCTCAGTTTCCGCATTTGATTTAAACGAACACTGTTAATGCTTTAAATCTTAGTTTCCGCATCTGTTTTAAACAAGCATTGTAAAAGATTTGAAAACCGAAAAGAATTCAAGTTTTGCACATAACCTTATTCACCCCCCCTCTAAGGTTATTCTATAGTCCAACACACATCGGGTCCCCAAAATTTATTTTCACCTACTTCCGACCAACACAATGGGGTTCTACACTTCCTCCTATATAGTGCTTTAAATGGTGCCATTCCAATACTGGAGTGGTAACTGTTGTTGTAGGCAAACTCTACCAAAGAGTCTGAATAGTTCTCTCTGTTTGACCATCAGTCTGAGGATGATAAGCAGTGCTAACAAGCACCCTTGTCCCTAAAGCTTCATTCAATGCTTTCCAAAATCTGGAGGTGAACTTAGGATCTCGGTCCGACACAATACTGGTAGGGACTCCGTGTGATCTTATAATACTCTTTACATATTCCTTTGCTAGCTTGGAGACTTTGTAATTCGAGTGAACGGGAATAAAGTGAGCAGATTTAGTTAATGGATCCACCACTACCCAAATGGAATCATTACCGGCTTGCGACCTTGATAAGCCCATAACAAAATCCATCGAGATATCTTCCCATTTCCGGACTGGCACATCAAGAGGTTGCACTTGACCAGCAGGTCTTTGGTGTTCTGCTTTAACCTTTTGAGAGGTTAAGTATCGAGATACAAACTCAGCAACATCAGCTTTCATTCCTGGCCACCAGTACATCTGCTTTAAATCCCGGTACATCTTGGTAGATCCAGGATGTACGGAATATTGACTCCGATGAGCTTCCTCTAAAACACGTCTCTTGATATCTTTATTATTGGGTACACAAATTCTACCATCAAAATAGATAACACCATCACTGTTTTCGGTAAAATTTGGTAATCCTTTCTGAGATTGCAGTTCTACGTCGACCTCTTGAGCCGTACGAATCTGATCCCTTAATACACTGGTAATCTGAATATTCTGTAACACTAATCGATTCCTTTTCTTTGTCACCTTGAGATTCAAGTCTCTAAAAGACTCTAAAAATGCCATCTCATAAACCATTAACTCTGCGGTGTGGAGAGACTTCCTGCTTAATGCATCTGCCACAACATTAGCCTTTCCGGGATGATACTTCAATTCAAAGTCATAATCCTTCAAAAATTCAATCCACCTTGTCTATACGTTGTTCAGTTCCTTCTGGTCGAACAGATATTTCAAGCTTCTGTGATCACTAAAAACTTCGAAACGAGAACCATAAAGGTAATGCCTCAAAATCTTTAGTGCAAACACAATAGCCGCCAACTCCAAGTCATGAGTTGGGTAATTCCGTTCATGAGTCTTCAATTGCCTGGATGCATAGGCCACAACATGTTGATTCTGCATAAGAACACACCCTAAACCCTTCCCGGAGAAGTCACTGTAAATTTGTAATCCCAGCGACGGATCCGGAAGAATCAGGATTGGAGCAGAAGTTAGCCGAACTTTCAATTCGAGAAAACATTCCTCACAATCAGTATCCCATGTAAACGGCTGATCCTTGCGGGTTAATCGGGTAAGTGGGAGAACTAACTGTGAGAATCTTCTATAATAGCTTGCTAGTCCCAAGAATCTTCTTACTTCAGTTACTGAAGTTGGTCGTTCCCAATTTATCACAGCTTCAACTTTGCTAGGATCGACTGCTACTCCCTCTAGGGAGATCACATGACCTAAGAAATTTACTTCTGACATCCAGAAATCACACTTTTCGACGGCTTTGCGTATAACTTCTTTTCTCAGAGTACATTCAAAACAAAGCGGAGATGTTGAGCATGCTCCTCAATTGTCTTTGAATATACCAACATGTCATCTATGAAGACGACCACAAACTGATCTAGGTAGGAATGAAAAACTCGGTTCATGTAGTCCATGAATACCGCTGGAGCATTAGTTAGACCGAAAGACATTACTACAAACTCGTAGTGCCCATACCGAGTACTGTAACACCCTGATAATTTCTAACTTGTAGAAATTACCGAAATGCACTACTGGCCTATATCAGAGTAACTTCCCCTTTAAGATATTGAACACAAACTAAACATCGATGCAAAACACATCAAGCGCACTTACATAACTGAACATAACTTAATTAGGACAATTGAAATTCGTTCCTTACATCACTCAACTTAGTGTTCAATACCAAAATAAGAAGTCTGCGGAAGCGATTTACAACTTTTACAAACGTAAGTCATACAATCGAATAGTCTAAGATACTGAAAGGAAAATACATGACAGAATAACTAAAAGCGTCGGCACTCCTCAAGTAGCTCCAAGCCCATGCCTCATCATCTTCAACTTATCCTGCATCTCTGAAAAAAAACAACAATAATGATTGGGCGAGACAACTTGTCTCAGCGAGTTCTATCAAGACCCCTTACTAACTCTCTCGGTTCATTATGCTTGATTCATAACTCATAGTCCTAATAGTTGACTATGTGATTAATTCTAACGTTGTCCTCATATCCTTTAAGCCGGCTACGAGAGGCAACGCTAACACATGATTTTTAGCATGTCACCGGTCATTTGGCAAAATAAACTCCCGGGGAACCCAATCCACTAATCAATAGTGGGCAAACCTCATGGGGCCTAGGTTCATAGGGCTCATGACTTCCCCTCCCCTAGCACACTAAACTGAAATAGGGTCGTCACCATAGACTAAACTAATGTATATATTTTAATATACGTGAACATGAACATAACATAATACTATCTTGACATAAACATAACTTAGTCTTATTCTCAACCTTAGGGCCTTTAGTCTGTCTTATCTTATCATAACGTGATCTCACTCGTGATTTCTAAAGTTCTTAACTTAACTCATAATTATTCACCATTCAATCGAAACATAATTACATCAACCACACTCAGCATAATCATAATAACATTCATAATAATCAATCACAATCTCAGTTAAATTATCACATAACTCAACATCCAAAGCGTATTCTCACAAAGCAACTAGACACAGGTTTTCACAATCGAAAGACCAAACCAGACGACATCGAAATTTAGTGAACGACCTCTCTACGGAAAGTTATGAAGTCTAGTCTCTGGCTGTATTTTTATAGTTTCAGAACGATGAGTAAAATAGTACAGTTTTCGCAAACAAGGCAGTAGGTCCAGAAAATGGGGCAGCAACTGTGACCTAGATTGCAATCTTCCTAAAGTGATCAAAACTTACTCAATTAACCTAAAACTTGAGCCTAAACAGTAGTAAATTAAGTCTAGTTTTCAATGAAATAAAAATCATTCCGAAAGGAGCTCAATTGCAAGCACAAATCCTAGAACACTGACCCTATGTCCAGAATGTCCCCAGAATTTTACCCTAACTTGTGAAGCCTTTAATTGGAGCTATACTACTCCAAAGGCGACCGAACCAAATCCAAAATGACATGCATTCAGTCTAGTTTCTAAAATGGAAAGCTAGATAATTTATCAACCATAAAAACAGTCCCAGTTAGCCGAAATCCGAACCTACCCCGAAAATATCTACACAGTGAGCTTAGCAACAATTTAAGTATACAAACAGCAACCAATTCAGCCATCAAGCATAATTTCATCAAGAAACAATCAACACATATATTAACAACAATTTCCCTAGTGAGTATAGAACTCACCTTTGGCGATGAAAATCGCACACAACTCTGAAATTTCCCCGAATCCGCTCGGAACGACTCGGAACCGAAACCCAGTTTCCCAATTGCTCCAGCTGTTTCCAGCAACAAAGTGTCATTTTGCAACGGACATAACTCAGTCTATTCTCAACCAAACTTAGCAAAACAGGTGTCTATTGTGAAAGGAATTTTATCTAGTTTCTGAGGGTTCAGGTTTCACACACATGCAACCAGTATTCAGAGAGTTATAAAGGAAACAATGGAACTGGGTCAAAACTGAGGCTGATTCAGAAACGAAACTTGTGGACATGATAACTCCCTTCATTCTCAATGAAATCGGATGGTTCTTGGGCCTCGAGGAGCGGGTTTTGTCCCTCGAGATTGGAATCAAGCATGTTGGTGATGAATTGAGGGAACACTGGAGGATTTTGTGTCTAGTTTCTAAAGAAACAACAATGATTTAAAACGAAGGTTTGTACAGTGAGGTATATGGAAATTACTGAAGGTGGGTCATACGGGTTTCACACAGGATTTCTGCCTAAGCTTGTATCTTCAACCTCTAGCTTGTTTTCCAGCTCCACCCTTCTTCTACTCGAAAATGGTGGATGGAGATATAGGGGAGGATGATCAGCAACAGTGGTATCAAAGGGTAGAGGAAGAAAAATGGTGAAGGATGGCATGAAGATCACTTGCATGCATGAGGATTTGATGGAGCTCTCTGTTGACTCTCTGTCATACGATGTAAGTTGTCCAATTTTAGGACCAATTGTGCGGGTTTTTGATTGTATCGTAGTCGTTATCTGGGGATTTAGCTTAGTACTAGAAATGTGTAGTAGGAAGTCCTTTTGTAAGCCATTCCTGCATTGTTGGAGTCATTTTGTACTTGAAGACCTTCAATTTGTGTGTTATCATTCGGCGAACCAGACACTTGCCCGGAGATGCAGCACAATTGGGAAGACTTATGTTTCTGTCCAATTTCGCGTCGCGACCAGGAGGGTTTGCGTCGCGAAGGAAGCATGAAGCAGGAGGAATTTTGGTTCTGTCCAATTTCGCGTCGCGACCAGGAGGGTACGCGTCGCGACCAGCCACTAAACAACACCATCGCGATTTTGGGAGCGCAGCCAGACGTCTTGGAGCAGAGAAAAGCGAGATTTTGGGAGTTCTTCACCACTTGGGAACGAGGGTTGAAGGTTCCGATGTTTATTTTTACTTGTATTGCTTCTTTTACTCTAGTTATGTCTCTATTCACCATGTGTAACTAATTTTCTAAGATTAAGGAGAGATGATTCTCCCCGAACCTATGTTATGGATACTTTGTTATGGTTAATACAATTAGTTGTTTGAATTATCATAAGTCTATGCCTCTGATCGTAATGCTTTATAGTTACATATGATAATTATAATGATTTAGGTTATGTGATCGCATAGGGATATGGGTTGCATGCTGGATATGGGGTATTAGATCATGTACTTCTGATCACCATAGGAATATGGGGTTGGATGCATGAATTCTTTATTTCTCAAGTTTATTGCTTTACCGGTTGGCATGATTCACCTAAGGAATTAGGGTAACTCAATTAGGTAAAAGGGGTTCTGAGGCAAGGAATTGTCCTTAACCTACTATAGTGAATTGAATTTGGTAGTTCAAACAATTAATCTGTAATTAGCTGAAGGTTCATAACATAGGTGAAGGGAGAGGATTCGACACCTAATCGCTTTCTCTCGTTATTTCAACAACAGTCTTTATTTTTGCGTCCCGCAATTACAAATCAAATCAATTTTCACAATCTAGAATTAATCAAAATTTTTATTGTTACAACACGCAATCCCTGTGGAATCGACCGGTACTTACCGTAATTTTATTACTTGCAACGTTTTCAGTGCACTTGCTGAATTGTTAACAAGTTTTTGGCGCCGTTGCCGGGGATTGTTGACTTTGTTGTCGACAAGGCAAACAAGTTGATTCTAGATTTTTAGTTTTTTTTTGTTTTTAGTTACTTAATTTTGCTACTTGTTGGTTTCTTGAACTGGTTAACGTTTGCTTAGTGTTTCCAACAACTGTTTATACAGGGGGCACAGGTACATTCAGTGAAAGTAATGGCTGAAAATCCACCGGGCAGACGCACTCTCAATGATTTTGGGAGGAGAACTCGAGGCACACATAGTAGCACCTTCCAACCAGTATGGGCTGCCACCTTTGACATCAAGTCATCTGTTCTATGCGCATTAAGGGCAAAGCCGTTTTCTGGGTCAGATACTGAAGACCCCAATCAGCACTTATCCTACTTCCATGAAATCTGTGGAACCACGTATCCTGAGGGAGTGGATGAAAATTCTAAACAGTTGCGTCTTTTTCCTTTCACTTTAACAGGCAGTGCAAAGGATTGGTTGAATACTCTCCCACCCGGAACTATTGATGCTTGGAGTGACCTTGAAGATAAGTTCCTAACCAGGTTCTTCCCTATCTCCAGGTTCATTGAAAAGAGGGGCGAAATCTCCAACTTTACACAAAAGAATTCAGAACTCCTATACGATTCTTGGGAGAGATTTAAGCTGTCATTAAGAAAGTGTCCGGGGCATGGTATTGATGATTTTGTGCAGTTACAAACCTTCTATCATGGATTGCAACCTCAAACAAGGATGATACTAGATACCTCAGCTAGAGGGTCTTTGGGTAACAAAACCTGGGAAGAAGCTAAACAACTGATAGATGACATGACATCAAATGAATATAGAATTCCGAATGTGGGTATAGCTGTACAGAAAAAGAATATGTTGGAACTAGACTCTCACAGCGCAGTGTTAGCTCAACAAAAGCTAATGTCTCTTCAAATCGAATCTCTCGCCAAACAAGTGGCTGCTGCCTTGGAGAGTAGAGCAACTTCTCACCCAACAATTACTCAAGTAGAGCAACGTTATAACCAGGGAACTCAGTTGGACGATGCACTATCCCAATGTATGCAAACGACTCAGACCACATTGCAATCCCAAGAACAAGTCATACAAAGTATGGGGAAGAATCACGAAACTTCAATGAAGAACTTGGAAATGCAGATTAGTCAGTTGTCAAAGCAATTTGTTGATGCTTCTAGTAGTGATTCTGAGACCGTGGATAATGTAACACCCCTTTTCTACCCGGAAAGTTTTCGACAAAAATCAGAGTTTTCAAAAACATTGCAATACACCCACAAGGGATGCTACACTTACACCGTTAAACATCACACGCCAAATAAATAAGTTTCACCATTAAATCAGTGCAACACCTAGCACGTCATAATATCAACCAGCAGCGGAATAGAATCATAGTTCAATTAAATAGTTATACATCACCATAAAAACTTCAAAAATTAAAATAACAGAAACACTAATAAAGTCTAGCGTTCGTTCCCCCCCGAGTGCTACGTATCAGAGCGACGACACCTGACTCTACTAGCGAAGGTAGAATTGCCTTCACTCACTATCACCTGCACGTTACCAACATAGGGGTAACATTCAAACAGAAGGGGTGAGATATCTAACATTATAATAGCATATATGATAGACAATATGCTAGAGTACAACACTACATCAACCGCATCACAACAACATCAATTAATAAATCACCAATAACCATCATTAACATCATGGGTAATTATATGAGATGCAACCCACACCAACGGGCATATGCATGTGGTACCAATCATCACCAATAAAGTAGCCAGTATGGGCACATCACCTATATGAGCATCACCATCATCACCTATAGCTCCAACGGCCGAAGCCAACATCACCAAAATAATGCATATGCAATATATGCGACACCATGGACAATGCACCAGACAATCAACACACAACAGACATTTAATTAATACAACATCACCAATATCACCAAGTGGTCATAGACCCATCACCTGTCACCTTAGCCCATAAAAATAGGCACATCACCTTTTATGTCATCACCTGTTATATCATCACCAATAATCACCAGTAATCAACAATGACACCAACACCTATAACAATAATCATACACCGACACCCGAGACACCAATTTACACCACGACAACATGACAGGAACTGGCGCCCAGCAGCAGGGCACCAACAACAGAAACAGCCACCACGAAAACTGGCGCCCAGCAACAGGGCGCCAACAGCAGAAACAGCCACAACAAAACTGGCGCCCAGCCACAGGGCGCCAACAACAGCACAGAAACTGGCGCCCAGCAACAGCGCGCCAAGACAGGCAGCAACACAGCAGAAACTGGCGCCCAGCAACAGGGCGCCACAGACAACACCAGCAACACAGGATCTGGCCCCCAGCAGCAGGGCACCTTAAACAGCAGCAGCAAGGATAGAAACTGGCGCCCAGCAACAGGGCACCTTGGGAAACAACAACAACATCAGACATGGCACCCAGCAACAGGGCGCCTAGGACAACAGAGGCAACAACAAAATTGGCGCCCAGTAGCAGGGCGCCTAACACCATGGCAACAGAACTAGACTTGGCGCCCCGCAATAGGGCGCCTAGCAGCAACACAGAAAATGGCGCCTAGGAGCAGGGCGCCTAGCACCACATCCGCAGGAACAGACTTGGCGCCCAGCAGCAGGGTGCCTGACCCAACAGGCAACACAGCAGACTTGGCGCCCCGGAGCAGGGCGCCTGCGACCACAACAGCAACATCATACTTGGCGCCCAGCAACAGGGCGCCTGAGACAGCAACAACAACATCAGACTTGGCGCCCAACAACTGGGCGCCTAGCAACACAGACAGCAGCAACAACCTTGGCGCCCAGGAGCAGGGCGCCTAAATCAGCAACAAGCACAGGAGACACTGGGCACCTAGGGCGCCAAAATCAGCAACACAGGCACGCAACATCCACCACTGGGCGCCTAGGGCGCCATACCCTGCAACTCAGAAATACACTGGGCGCCTAGGGCGCCAACTCCAGAAATCAAGACAACATCACTGGGCGCCTAGGGCGCCACTTCCAGCAACAGCAACATCCAGACAACATGACTGGGCGCCTAGGGCGCCAGAATCAGCAACACAGGCAGCGCTGGCTTGGCGCCCAGCAACAAGGAGCCTCCAGCAGGGGACAACCACGACACAGCCACGGCGCCCAGCAGCAGGGCGCCAATTCCAGCAACCAAACACCACACCAATTCGCACCAAACAACATCCAATCACCAATTTCACCATGATCAACCAATTACAACCATCATGCATACATACTAACGTCGATAAATCAACACCAACACGATCAAAAGAACAACATAGGTCCTACCCCTACATAACCCCATCATAAACCCTATTATAAGGTTAGCACACCCTTACCTTAGATTTTGCCGGACACGATCTCTCCTTGCACGTAAGCTCCAAAGGACCACCGTAACAAGACTTCTCTTTTCTTGCTCCTTGTGCGCGCCGTCCCTCTCTCTTTCTCTCTTCTCCTCTTCGCAAATTTTCTTTCTTTTCTTCTCAAAATGCGCAATGCTCCAAACCCTAACTAACACTCCCTTCATGCGCCTAAGCCTTGGGCTCGTGGATCACGGGCCCCCGTCCACTAATCAGCTAATTACTAGGCACCACTCCCTAATTTTCATAAAACATCATTTGATTAATTATTAAATATAACCATTCTAATAAAATACCTAAATAATTTAATTAAATAAATAATTAAATTATTTGGGCGTTACAACTCTCCCCCACTTAGAATATTTTGTCCTCGAAATTTGCCTGATTCAAACAGCTCGGGATAAGATTCCCGCATCTTGCTCTCCAGCTCCCACGTCATGCTCTCTCCAGCAGCTCCTAGCCAGACTACTTTCACCAACGCAATTTCCTTGCCTCTTAAAACTTTCACTTCATGACCTTCAATCCGTACAGGCATCGTCTCCACGGTGAGATTATCCCGTACCTCCACATCATCCATGCGGACACATGAGATGGATCTGAAATATACTTCCGAAGTTGCGACACATGAAACACGTCATGCAAATTCGAAAGGTTAGGCGGGAAAGCCACTCTCCAAACAACATTCCCGACTCTTTCTGAAATCTGATAGGGACCGATAAAACGAGGAGTGAGCTTCTTCGACTTCAAAGCACGTCCAACACTGGTCACTGGAGTGACTCTCAAAAATACATGCTCACCCGCTTGAAACTCTAAATCTTTCCTCCGCTTGTCGTGATAACTCTTCTGTCGACTCTGCGACGCCTTCATCTTCTCACGAATCAACTTCATTTTTTCAGTCGTCTCTCGAACAACCTCAGGTCCAAGCACCACACTTTATCCAGACTTGTACCAACACAGCGGGGTTCTACACTTCCGACCATATATTGCTTCAAAAGGTGCCATCCCAATACTAGAATGGTAACTGTTGTTATACGTGAACTCTATCAGTGGAAGGTAGGCATCCCACGAACCTCCTTGCTCTAAAACACAAGCCCTCAACAAATCTTCTAATGACTGAATTGTCCTCTCTGACTGACCATCTGTCTGGGGATGATATGCCGAAATCAACCTCAACTTTGACCCCAACTTTTCTTGCAAACTCTTCCAGAAATCTGAAGTGAACCTCGGATCTCTATCCGAAACAATACTCTTAGGAACTCCATGAAGCTTCACAATCTCCCGGATATAAATCTCTGCCAACTTCGACACCGGATACGTGATGCTGATAGGAACAAAATGAGACGATTTCGTTAACCTGTCAACAATCACCCAAATTGCATCACACCCCTTCGCAGTATTAGGCAATCCCGTCACAAAGTCCATCGAGATGCTATCCCATTTCCACTTTGGAATTTCTAACGGTTGCATCATCCAGCAGGCTTCTGATGCTCGACCTTTGACTTCAGGCAAGTCAAACATGCATAGACGAACTGCGCCACATCCCGCTTCATACCAGGCCACCAAAACAACTTCTTCAGGTCTTGATACATCTTTGTAGCTCCCGGATGAATACTTAACTTACTTCTGTGACTCTCCTCAAGAATGGCTCTCTTCATGTCTGCATCATCAGGAACACAAATCCTACCACGGAACCTCAACACATCTTGGGAATCTAATCTGAAATCCTCATTCTTTGATTGATCACTCTCAACCATTAAGTCTACCAGCTTAACATCTGATTTCTGGGATTCTCTGATACTATTCAGAAACTCATTACCAATCTTCAACATCCCTAGCTTACCACTCTGAGGTGTCACTTCACAAACCAGACTCATATCTCTGAACTCCTCAATCAGCTCTAACTCCTTAACCATCATTGCCGACATATGCAAAGTCTTCCGGCTCAAAGCATCAGTCACGACATTAGCTTTGCCTGGGTGATAGTTCAAACCGAAATCATAGTCCTTCATCAATTCCAACCACCGTCGCTGCCTCATATTCAACTCCTTCTGGTCAAACAAATACTTCAAGCTCTTATGATCACTAAACACCTCAAATCTAGAACCATAGAGATAATGCTTCCATACCTTCAGCACGAAGACCACTGCAGCCAATTCCAAATCATGAGTGGGATAATTCTTCTCATGAACCGTTAACTGCCTCGACGCATGCGCGATAACCTTCCCATCTTGCATAAGCACGCCACCTAAACCCATTTTTGAAGCATCACAATACACCACAAACGACCCTTCCGGATTGGGCAACGTCAAGACAGGAGACGTTGTCAATCTCTTCTTCACTTCCATGAAACTTTCTTCACAACGGGCGTCCCAAACAAAAGCCTTTCCTTTGCAGGTTAACTGAGTTAACGGAAGTGCTAACTTAAAAAAACCTTCAATTAATCTTCTATAATAGCCGGCCAATCCCAAAAAGCTTCTAATTTCAGTTGCCGACTTTGGAGCTTCCCAATTCAACACTGCTTCTACTTTCGACGGATCCACCGCAATACCATCACCAGATATGACATGACTGAGAAAGCTCACTTCCTTCAACCATAATTCACACTTTGGCAATTTCGCATACAATTTCTTTTCTTTCAGTACCTCCAATACTAACCTCAGATGCTCGACATGCTCTTCCTCCGATTTAGAGTAAATTAGAATGTCGTCGATGAACACCACTACAAACCGATCTATGTAAGTATGAAATATGCGATTCATATATTCCATAAATACTCCTGGTGCATTGGTAACACCCCGGTATTTAATTTGTTAAAAACACCCAAGTGCACATCAATCACACATCAGAGATAATATTTCCTGCTCAGACACTGAATACCACTATAAAATTTTTGCCGAAATAAAACATAACTGTCTTATACACAATTAAGACCATACGGTTCCCAAACCATAAACTGTCAGCAACTGTGGTAGTCAGAGTCATACAAGAAAGCGGAATGAAAGATAAATGTGACACTAATGTCATAGTACTGTGATACATTGACAACAGAAGGAAAATAAACTTAAACATAAAGCTAAGTCATCGTCCATCTCCCGGGGCCACCCACTCGTGCCTCTGCGATTTCTTTTGTCCCTGTTTCTCTGTAAAACAACAACATTTAAACAGTGAGATACAATCTCAGTGAGTTCTACCGAGACCCCTAACTACGCTCTCGGTTCATTTATGAATTCTCATACATTCGTAGTTTACTTTATAAATTACATTCTTTTAATTTAGCACGACACCGACCCCAGCTTTGGTAATCCCGGTGACTCGTACTAGTCAACATAGTATGATACCATCCCCAGCTTTGGTAATCCCAGTAACCATACTATTGATATCTTTAGAATGACACCGACCCCAGCTTTGGTAATCCCGGTGACCATTCTTTCTAACTTTAACACGGTACCGGCCACAGCTTTGGTAATCCCGGTAACCCGCTTCATAACTTTATTACAGCACCGACCCCAGCTTTGGTAATCCCGGTGAACTGTTTTATAACTGTGACATAACACCGACTCCAGCTTTGGTAATCCCGGTGAACCCCCTTACCAATAGTACTTTCCCTAATGGCATACGGGCCTAGAATAAGGGATCATGACTTCCCCGCCTAGTATGTCAACCTCATGGGTCGTCACCCAAACTCGATCTAGTATATATATATCCACCCGCATTTGGGCTAACTCCTATATTCGATATAATTTATATATCGTGAATCATAGACCGTTTTAGATGATTTAAATAATAATCATCCCGCGTCAGTTATACAATACCACATCAGACTTATAGTTCGTTTTCTTTTCGATAAAAACATGTCCCCACACGTATACTATATTTCGGTTTTTCGAAACGATTTGAACATCAAAAGTATTTTATAAAACTCTTTTGAAACATACCCAAAATCATGGCATTATAAGCCTAATATCATTAAGGAAGGGTCAGGAAACGATTGGGAGAGGATTGGAACCGAAACGGAATCATTTTGGGCACTTTGAAAATTTTGGACAGAACCAGGCGCACGGGTCGTGCCCCTGGACGCACGGGTCGTGCCCCTGGACGCACGGGTCGTGCTCATTTGACAGCATTGCAAAAATGGCCTGTTTTATGAAAATTTGCTTTCCGATCAATCCGAAACTCGCCCCGATCGATTCCTAACTCGAAAACTAACAATACCAGGCAATATTCCAGTCCAATCACAACATAAAAACAATCCAAAAACATAATTAAACAACAATGTTCATCATCAAATTATCAATCAAACAATCAAAAAACCAATTGGACATAAAACGTGATTTTCGTACAAAATACTTTTTCGACAACGAACCAAAACCGAAACATTTCACAAACTAAGTTTATTAATTTAAAAACCTAAACGTGAGTAAAACTCACCCTTGAAGCGTGAGCCACGAGCGAGCCGAAATCACCGAGTAACCACACGAACGCTCCACGCTCCAGCGACAATTCCACGCTCCGGCGACATCCGTATCCGCTCCCAAAGCTTCCCACTCGACCTCGAGAAATCTTTTAACCGTGAAACCGAATTCCCCGAAATCCTTCATGAACACTATTCATCGTCTTCCTCCCCTAACCTCCATGACACTATTCACACATAACCCCAATTATTTTGATTCCTCAATCCATAACCTTTGCTCCTTCAAAATCGCCCTAGCCTTAATACCCAAGCTTCCATTTCAAGTTTCCATGCTTCATGACCCAAAACGAAAATGAACACCACAAAATCCCTCAATTTTATCTCAAAATTCGAAAATGGCAAAGGGATGGAGAGTGAGTTGATGATGATAATGTTGGTACCAAATCGAAGAGGAAGGAACGCCGAACATTTTTCGTGTTGGAAGGAAGTCGTTTCGGTGAGCCAATCTCTCTCTAGCTCCTCTTCTTCCTCCCTAACCCATTCTCTTCTTTTCTCTCTTTCTCCTCTCTGTAACTCTCTCTCGCATTCTTCCTTCTTTTCTTTCTTAATTCTTTTTCTTTCCTTTCTTTTTAACACACACACACACACACTTATATTTATTTATTTAATATATAAGCTGTAACGCGGTCAAATTACCATATTGATCGAAATCTCTTATTTCGATTCCAAAACATCATTGACCCGTATTATTCGGTAAACGATTCGATGACAACCAATAAATAATTTTAGCACTCATTAAATTTACCAGTCGAGTACTAAATTAGTTGAATTGGGTTAACATCCAAATAATTCCATTAATTATTTTGGGGATGTTACATTCTCCCCAACTTGAAAGAATTTTGTCCTCAAAATTTCGCTAAGTCTTTCATCCGACTAACCGAGGATCGACATTCTCAGAAAGGTCTTAAGTTGCTGGAGCACAATCTCGAATTAACGAAATGAGGGTAGGAACTCTTCCCAAGTTGGCACATCAATCTCCAAGTATGATCCGCTACTACCTTGATACGAACTCTCTGGTCACGCATCTACACGAGAAACTCATCATTCGCCTACATCGGCTCGGCACCGCGTTTGAAAACACTCCCGAAGCTTCATTCCAATTATCCTCGTTTACTCCCCAACTTTGATTAATCTAAATCAAAGGGTGTAATATAAGACACTTGATAGACATACAGGTTGAAAATGAGATCCACAAACTGGTACTCCTCGGTAGAGGTAAAAACAAACACGATTTCCTCGAAGGGTGTAAACACGTTCTCAACAAATCTTCTAAAATCCATAACAGTTCTCGTACACATTGACAAATGTGACGAAAAGTCATTTGTGAAACTTCTTGACTCGCCCCCAAGATTTCGAGATACCACTTTTCAAAAGAAGAAGAAATGAGGATTTACCAGAAACGTTTATCTTAAACGTAGAAATAAACCGTGGGGACATCGAATAAATTCGAAAGTAACGAAAATCACATCAGTTGTTCTCAAAACAACTATCAAACAGAACGCAGAACCCTTCTTCCTTTATTGTAACTTTCCTCACAATATATTTATCTACGACGCACCCAACCCCTTTCCGAATTTGTCAGTAGCGTTGAGTTTCCCCTCAACCTAAGCACGCCTTCTATGATTTTCCTCAATCAGATCCCATAAGCCTCTTGATTCGTTCCCAAACTTAACTTTAGCATGCGGGTTTTCACAAAACTATTTTTCAAAACTACCATACTGCACGCCAAACTTCGCTTTGGGAATTCCAGTCCCTTGCAGCAGATCCATCAATTAATCCTCTGGTGCTTATTCGCAATGTGAAAAACAGTCAACAATTACCTCACCTTCATAGTCGCGTTCGCGTTCGACTTGTCAAACGGAATCATATAATACCATCTCATCATCGGGTTCACAGATCCTACCGTGGAAACAACTGACTCCATCACTATCCATGGTAAAATCTGGAAATACCTTTTGTGATTGTAGCTTCACATCAACTTCCTGTGCTAAGCGTATAGAATCCCTTAGGGGACTAGAGATCCTCATATGGCTCAACACTAACCGGTTCCTCCTTGATCTTGAATTCCGATTTAAGTCTCTAAAAGACTCCGATAATTCCATCTCATGCATCCATAAACTCGGCCATGTGGATGGACTTCCTACTCAGCGCATCTGCTACAACATTGGCATTTCCTGGATGATACTTCATGTAACATCCGCAAAATAATTAACCGAATTATTTGGATGTTAACCCAATTGAATTAATTTAGTACTTGACTGGTAAATTTACTGAGTGCTAAAATTATTTATTGGTTGTCATCGGATCGTTAACCGGATAATACAGACCAAGGAAGTTTTGGAATCGAAATAGGAGATTTCGATCAATATGGTGATTTGACCGCGTTACAACAAATATATTAAATAAATATATATATGTATACGTGGGTGTGTGTGAGTGAAGAGGAGAAAGAATTAATTAAATAAATAAATATAAGTGTGTGTGTGTTAATAAGAAAGGAAAGAAAAGAATTAAGAAAGGAAGAAAAGAAAGAATGCGAGAGAGAGAGTTACAGAGAGGAGAGAAAGGGAGAAAGGAAGAGAATGGCGTGAGGGAGAAGAGAAGAGGGAGAGGGGAGACTTCACCGAAACGACTTCCGTCCAACACGAAAAATGTTCAGCGCTACTTCCTCTTCGTTTTGGTACCAAAATCTTCATCATCAACTCACTCTCCTCAAATCCACCATTTTCGAAATTTGGAGAAAAGTGGAGGTTTTGTTGTTCAAGCTCAAAGGAAAGCTTTGGATGGTGTTTGGGAGCGAGCTCAAGGTGGATAGCGCAAATATTGAAGTCCGATTTGGAGTTTGTGAAGAATCAAGGGGTTAGGGAGCAAATTGGGGTTTTGTGAATAGTGACTTGAGGTTGAAGAAGATGATGAATAGTGTTCATGAAGAATTTTGGGAAATCGGTATTTCGGTCAAAAAGCGGTTTCGTAATCGAGTGGGAAGCTTTGGAAGCGGATTGGGTGTCGCCGAAGCGGGGAGCGTTCGTGTGGCTACTCGGTGATTTCGGCTCGAACGTGGTTCACGCTTCAAGGGTGAGTTTTACTCACGCTTAGGATGTTTTTATGTTTCGAGTATTTTCACGTCAATTGAGGTCGAGAGATCTTGAGTCAAAATCGCTATTTGGAAAATATGTCGTTTTTGATAAAAACCGTTTTGATTGAGACATTGATTGATTTGAATGATTGTGTGATATTGGTTGAATCTGTTTTTCTGTTTGTTTAATCTGTTTTCGATCGGAACTAAAATCGGAATTGAGCGGAATCGCGGTTTTCGCGCGAAATCGCCAAAATCTGCCCTTAACAGACCCCCCTGCTGCCAGTTCGCGCGCCACTTGCGCGCCAGGCGCGACTCCAGCGCCATTTGGCAGAACCTGCTGCCAGTTCGCGCGCCACTTGCGCGCCAGGCGCGACTCCAGCGCCATTTGGCAGAATTTCAGCAACCAAACACTGTTTTTCGTTTCGCGATATCTTTTGATCCGGGAACCCGATTGAGGTGTTCTAAGATGCGTTGGAAAGCTTATTCAGAGGCCTAACTGGATATTCTATTTTTAAGGCAAAATGAACTGTTTTTGATATTGAAAATTTTGTCGAAAAGTGGTCAACTAGATTGCGAGTGTGAACTTGGATTTTATAAAATTGTGGATTAAAGTGTTTCATGGATTGTCTGATATGATGGACCGTGGGTTCATAGTACTATAGATATATATGTTTATATGTATATCGAGTTGGGTGACGACCCATGTTTTGACATACTAGGCAGGGCAGTCATGCTCCCCCAACCTAGGCTCCGTGCCAATAGGAGAATGTACTATTGGTAAGGGGGTTCACCGGGATTAGCACTGGATTTGCAGTCGGTGTTATGTCATGAGTTTGTTGTACGTTCACCGGGATTAGCACTGGATTTGCAGTCGGTGTCGTACTGTGCGATACACCGGTATTAGCACTGGATTTGCAGTCGGTGCCGCACTTTGTTTGTTCACTTTCACCGGGGTTAGTACCTTATTGCAGTCGGTGTCGTGTTGGTTTTAAAAAGGATTATTAACTGAACCGAGAGAGTTAGTAGGGGTCTCGGTAGAGCTCACTGAGATTGTATCTCACTGTTTAAATGTTGTTGTTTCACAGATAAACAGGGACAGAAGAAACCTCAGAGGCACGAGTAGGTGGCCCCCGGGAAATGGATTATGACTTAGCTTTATGTTTAGTTTATTTTCCTTCTGTTGTCCATGTATCTCAGCACTAAGACATTAGTGTCATGTTTGTCTTTCATTCCGCTTTCTTGTATGATTCTGACTACCACAGTTGCTGACAGATTACGGTCTGAGAACCGTATGGTATTACGTGTATATAAGACAGTTATGTTATATTTCAGCAAAAAATTTTATAGTGGTAATCAGTATCTGAGCAGGAAATATTATCTCTGATGTATGTTTAATGTGCACTCGGGTGTTTTTAACAAATAAAAATATCAGGGTGTGACAGTTGGTATCAGAGCGGTTCGACCTAGTCGGACTTAGCTTATAGGGTCTTTGCTTTTTCCAGTCGTGATTTTCTTAGTATGCTATTAGACATTGAGCTTGATCAACTTAATACTTTGTGCATATTTCGCAGAATCATGGCCAGAAGAGGTAGAGGCGTTCCTCCTCCTGTTGATCCAAATTTTGAGTGGATGCAGAATGTCATTGAGAACCAGCAGAAAATGATGCAAGACATGATGCTTATGCATCAGCAGCAACAAATCCAACAGCAAAATGCTCAGCAGCATCAAGCTCCAGAGCCACAAGTGAACCCAAGGAGAATTTTCACAGAGTTCCTAAAAATGAAACCCTCCGAGTTTAGAGGTGGGCCGGATGTCATGAGAGCACAACATTGGCTGGATGACATTGAAAAGATCTTTGTAACAATGCAAGTGACCGATGAAGATAAGTTGAGGTTGGCATCCCATATGTTGAAGGGAGAGGCCAATAACTGGTGGACAAATGCTAGGGCCATGATGGAGACAATGGGAACTCCCCCGACTTGGGAAAATTTCCGAACATCATTTTTGGAACAATTCTTCCCCACGGCTATGAGGTTTGATAAGGAAAATGAGTTTTTGGCTCTTACACAAGGAGGCTTGATCGTGGGCCAATACACGGCTAAATTTGAAGAGTTGTATCAATTCTTCGGTTTAGCTGGATATGCCCCCAATGACCGATGGAAAACTGACAGGTACAAGTATGGGTTGAGAGAGGATATTGCTCAAAGTCTTAGTTCTTTTCCGAGGAGCAACTATGCAGCTATGGTACAACAAGCATATATTGCCGAAAGTGATTTGACAAGATTGTATGCAAGCAGGAAGGCATTCCATCAGAGCAAGAGGAACGCTGGACCATCTAGCTCTCAGATGGGTCCCAGGCATGACTCGGGGAAAGGAGGTAATTACAAAGGGAAGCAGGTGCAATCGTCTGATTCTGCACAATTCAGGAATTGTAGACTTTGTGGAAGACATCACCGTGGCGAGTGTCCGCCAAGGCCAGATCGGTGCTATGTTTGTAATGAAGAGGGACACTATGCAAATAAGTGCCCAACAAAGAAGAATCTGCAAAGAGCACCAAATGCTCCTAGTCAGGGGCGAATCAACACATTAGATGCTCGAACCATCACACCTACTGATAATCTCCTGAGGGGTACGGGATCTCTTTTTAATAATTCAGTCAATATTTTATATGATTCTGGTGCAACTCACTGTTTTATCTCGCAAGCATGTGTGGATCGGTTGGGATTAGCATTGTCTGAGCTATCCGAACCGATAACTATTTTAACTGCTGCCAAGGGTCGTGTCCAGACCCAATCCTTATGTGAAAATTGCCTACTTGTCATAGGCGACAGACAGTTTGTTGTGAAATTTATTTGCTTGCCTATGAGAAGTATGGACATTGTTCTGGGTATGAATTGGATGGCTGAAAATCATGTAACAATCAACTGTGCCGATCGAACTATTAGCTTCGCCTCCGAATCGGTAGGATTGACACAGGCAGACTCTGAAGTAACGATCTCTTACACCGAAGCAAGCCAGTCATTGTTCCAAGGTGCGGAAGCTATTCTTATTATGTTATCTGCATCTACTGAAACGGGTTTAGATTTGTCATCTGTGCAAGTGGTAAATGAATTTATAGATGTCTTTCCAGAAGAAGTTTCATCCTTACCTCCTGACCGAGAGGTAGAATTCTCAATAGAATTGATTCCTGGTACAGGATCAATCTCTATTGCTCCTTATAGAATGTCTCCTTTAGAGTTGAAGGAACTGAAGTCTCAACTTGAGGAATTAATATCGAAAAGGTTTATCCGACCGAGTGCTTCTCCATGGGGTGCTCCGGTGTTGCTAGTCAAAAAGAAGGATGGTAGCATGAGGTTGTGCATAGATTATCGACAATTGAATAAAGTGACGATCAAGAATAAATATCCCTTGCCAAGGATAGACGATTTGCTCGACCAACTTAGAGGTGCTGTGGTATTTTCAAAAATTGATCTGAGGTCGGGCTATCATCAAATAAAGGTACGAGCCTTCGATATTCCGAAGACAGCTTTCCGTACGAGGTATGGTCATTACGAGTTCGTAGTGATGCCCTTCGGTTTGACTAATGCTCCAGCGGTATTCATGGATTACCTGAACCGAGTTTTTCCTAAATTACCTAGATCAATTTGTGGTCGTTTTCATTGATGGTATCTCGATGTGCTCGAAGACCATTGAGGAGCATGTCCAACATCTTTGCATTGTTCTGAAGGTACTCCGAGAAAAGAAGTTGTACTTGAAACCTTCGGAGTATGATTTTTGGGTGCTAGAGGTAAAGTCTTTGGGACGTGTGATTTCCCAAGTCGGGAGTTTCTGTAGATCCCAGTAAGAAGGAAGCGGTGTTGAATGGGAGTGACCGACATTAGCCGCAGAGATCAAAAGTTCTGGGTCTAGCCGTTTACTATAAGAGATTTGTTCAAAGGTTCTCACAGTTAGTTTTCCACTTACTCGGTTAACTCGTAAGGGTCAACCTTTTACGCGGGATGCTGATTGTGAAGAATGTTTTCAAGAATTGAAGGTTTGGTTGACTTCTGCTCCATTCCTGATTCTTCCGGATCCGTCTTTGAAATTCCAAATTTACGGCGATGTTTCTGGGAAGGGTTTAGGAGGTGTTCTTGTGCAGAATCAACAAGAGGTAGCTTATGCGTCCAGACAATTGAAGACTCATGACGAGAATTACCCGACTCATGATTTGTAATTGGCATCTATTGTGTATGCACTGAAGATTTGGAGACGTTACCTGTATGGGTCTCGTTTCGAAGTCTTTAGTGATCACAAAAGTTTAAAGTATCTGTTTGATCAGAAAGAACTGAATAGCAGGCAGAGAAGTGTGTTGAGTTTCTGGAGGATTATGAATTTGTGCTGATGTAGCATTCAAGAGAGGTCAGTGTTGTAACTGATGCACTGAGTAGGAAGTCCATCCACATGGCTGAGTTTATTGATGCATGAGATGGAATCATCGGAGTCTTTTAGAGACTTGAATCTGAATTCAAGATCGAGAGGAACCTGTTAGTGTTGAGCCATATGAGGATCTCTAGTTCCCTAAGGGATTCTATACACTTAGCATAGGAAGTTGATGTGAAGATACAATCACGAAAGGTATTTCCAGATTTTACTATGGATAGTGATGGAGTCAGTTGTTTCAACGGTAGAATCTGTGCGGCCGATGATGAGAACAATAAAAGGCAAGTGTTAGAGGAAGCACACCGAAGTTTATATTCTGTTCCAGGGTGTACAGAATATAAAGCAGAGGTATTAGTTTGTTAATCTCTTCTTTGTGAAGGTTAACAATGAGATAGTATTATGTGATTCCGTTTGACAAGTGAAACGTGAATACGAATATGGGAGTAAGGTAACTGCTAGCTGTTTTCCACGTTGCGAATAAGCAACAGAGGATTAATTGGTGGATCTGCTGTAAGGGACTGGAACTTCCAAAGTGAAGTTTGGCGTGCGGTATGGTAGTTTTGAAAAATCATTTTGTGAAAACCCGCATGCTAAAGTTAATTTTGGGAACGAATTAAGAGGCTAATAGGATATGATTAGGAGGAAAATGCTAGGAGGATTACTTAGGTTGAGGGGAAGCTCTCAACGCTATTGACTAATTCGGAAAGGAGCTCTAAGTTCTGTTTGATAGTTGTTTGGACAACAGCTGAGGTGATTTTCATTACGTTCAATTTATTTGATGTCCCCGTGGTTCATTTCTACGTTTGAGGTCAGAGCTTTTAATAAAACCCAAATCTCATCTTTTTGAAAAAGTTTTACCTCGAAGACTTGGAAGCGAGTCAAGAAGTTTCACCAGTGACTTTTTCGTCACATTGTCGGAGTGTACGAGAACTGTTGTGGATATTAGGAGATTTGTTGAAGAAGTGTTTACACCTTTCGAGGAAATCGTGTTTGTTCTTACGTCTACCGAAGAGTACTTTGATTTAGATTAATCAAAGTTGGGGAGTAAACGAGGATAATTGGAATGAAGCTTCGAAAGTGTTTTCAAACGCGGTGTCGAGCCTAAGAAGGCGAATGATGAGTTTCTCGTATTGATTCGTAACAAGAGAGTTCATATCAAGGTAGTAGTGGATCATACTTGACGATTGGTGTGCTGGATTGGAAAGATTTTCTACGCACATTTCATTAATTCAAGGTTGTTTTCCAGCAAATTAAGACCTTTCTGAGAATGTCGATTCTCGATTAGTCAGATGAAAGACTTGACGAAATTTTGAGGACAAAATTCTTTTAAGTTGGGGAGAATGTAACATCCGCAAAATAATTAACCGAATTATTTGGATGTTAACCCAATTGAATTAATTTAGTACTTGACTAGTAAATTTACTGAGTGCTAAAATTATTTATTGGTTGTCATCGGATCGTTAACCGGATAATACAGACCAAGGAAGTTTTGGAATCGAAATAGGAGATTTCGATCAATATGGTGATTTGACCGCGTTACAACAAATATATTAAATAAATATATATATGTATACGTGGGTGTGTGTGAGTGAAGAGGAGAAAGAATTAATTAAATAAATAAATATAAGTGTGTGTGTCTTAATAAGAAAGGAAAGAAAAGAATTAAGAAAGGAAGAAAAGAAAGAATGCGAGAGAGAGAGTTACAGAGAGGAGAGAAAGGGAGAAAGGAAGAGAATGGCGTGAGGGAGAAGAGAAGAGGGAGAGGGGAGACTTCACCGAAACGACTTCCGTCCAACACGAAAAATGTTCAGCGCTACTTCCTCTTCGTTTTGGTACCAAAATCTTCATCATCAACTCACTCTCCTCAAATCCACCATTTTCGAAATTTGGAGAAAAGTGGAGGTTTTGTTGTTCAAGCTCAAAGGAAAGCTTTGGATGGTGTTTGGGAGCGAGCTCAAGGTGGATAGCGCAAATATTGAAGTCCGATTTGGAGTTTGTGAAGAATCAAGGGGTTAGGGAGCAAATTGGGGTTTTGTGAATAGTGACTTGAGGTTGAAGAAGATGATGAATAGTGTTCATGAAGAATTTCGGGAAATCGGTATTTCGGTCAAAAAGCGGTTTCGTAATCGAGTGGGAAGCTTTGGAAGCGGATTGGGTGTCTCCGGAGCGGGGAGCGTTCGTGTGGCTACTCGGTGATTTCGGCTCGAACGTGGTTCACGCTTCAAGGGTGAGTTTTACTCACGCTTAGGATGTTTTTATGTTTCGAGTATTTTCACGTCAATTGATGTCGAGAGATCTTGAGTCAAAACCACTATTTGGAAAATATGTCGTTTTTGATAAAAACCGTTTTGATTGAGACATTGATTGATTTGAATGATTGTGTGATATTGGTTGAATCTGTTTTTCTGTTTGTTTAATCTGTTTTCGATCGGAACTAAAATCGGAATTGAGCGGAATCGCGGTTTTCGTGCGAAATCGCCAAAATCTGCCCTTAACAGACCCCCCTGCTGCCAGTTCGCGCGCCACTTGCGCGCCAGGCGCGACTCCAGCGCCATTTGGCAGAACCTGCTGCCAGTTCGCGCGCCACTTGCGCGCCAGGCGCGACTCCAGCGCCATTTGGCAGAATTTCAGCAACCAAACACTGTTTTTCGTTTCGCGATATCTTTTGATCCGGGAACCCGATTGAGGTGTTCTAAGATGCGTTGGAAAGCTTATTCAGAGGCCTAAATGAATATTCTATTTTTAAGGCAAAATGAACTGTTTTTGATATTGAAAATTTTGTCGAAATGTGGTAAACTAGATTGCGAGTGTGAACTTGGATTTTATAAAATTGTGGATTAAAGTGTTTCATGGATTGTCTGATATGATGGACCGTGGGTTCATAGTACTGTAGATATATATGTTTATATGTATATCGAGTTGGGTGACGACCCATGTTTTGACATACTAGGCGGGGCAGTCATGCTCCCCCAACCTAGGCTCCGTGCCAATAGGAGAATGTACTATTGGTAAGGGGGTTCACCGGGATTAGCACTGGATTTGCAGTCGGTGTTATGTCTTGAGTTTGTTGTACGTTCACCGGGATTAGCACTGGATTTGCAGTCGGTGTCGTACTGTGCGATACACCGGGATTAGCACTGGATTTGCAGTCGGTGCCGCACTTTGTTTGTTCAAGTTCACCGGGGTTAGCACCTTATTGGAGTCGGTGTCGTGTTGGTTTTAAAAAGGATTATTAACTGAATCGAGAGAGTTAGTAGGGGTCTCGGTAGAGCTCACTGAGATTGTATCTCACTGTTTAAATGTTGTTGTTTCACAGATAAACAGGGACAGAAGAAACCTCAGAGGCACGAGTAGGTGGCCCCCGGGAAATGGATTATGACTTAGCTTTATGTTTAGTTTATTTTCCTTCTGTTGTCCATGTATCTCAGCACTAAGACATTAGTGTCATGTTTGTCTTTCATTCCGCTTTCTTGTATGATTCTGACTACCACAGTTGCTGACAGATTACGGTGTGAGAACCGTATGGTATTACGTGTATATAAGACAGTTATGTTATATTTCAGCAAAAAATTTTATAGTGGTAATCAGTATCTGAGCAGGAAATATTATCTCTGATGTATGTTTAATGTGCACTCGGGTGTTTTTAACAAATAAAAATATCAGGGTGTGACACTTCAACCCGTAGTCATAACCCTTCAGAAATTCTACCCATCTTCTTTGCCTGTTATTCAATTCTTTCTGATCAAACAGATACTTTAAACTATTGTGATCCCTAAAGACATCGAAACAAGACCCATACAGGTAACGTCTCCAAATCTGCAGTGCATACACAATAGCTGCCAACTCATAATCATGAGTCGGATATTTCTTCTCATGAGACTTTAATTGCCTGGACGCATAAGCTACCACTTGTTGATTTTGCATTAGAACACATCCTAAACCCTTCCCTGAAGCGTCATCGAAAATTTGAAATTCCAATGACGGATCGGAAGAATCAGGATTGGAGCAGAAGTCAACCAAACCTTCAATTCTTGAAAACATTCTTCACAATCAGCATCCCACGTAAATGGATGACCCTTACGAGTTAACCGAGTAAGTGGAAGAACTAACTGTGAGAACCCTCGAACAAATCTCCTATAGTAATCGGCTAAACTCAGAACCTTTTGAACTCTGCGGCTGATGTCGGTCGCTCCCATTCAACACCGCTTCCTTCTTACTGAGATCTACAAAAACTCCCGACTTGGGAAATCACATGTCCCAAAGACTTTACCTCTGACACCCAAAAATCACACTCCGAAGGTTTCAAGTACAACTTCTTTTCTCGGAGTACTTTCAGAACAATGCGGAGATGTTGGACATGCTCCTCGATGGTCTTCGAGCACATCGAGATACCATCAATGAAAACGACTACAAATTGATCTAGGTATTCGAGGAAAAACTCGGTTCCGGTAATCCATGAATACCGCCGGAGCATTAGTCAAACCGAAGGGCATCACTACGAACTCGTAATGTCCATACCTAGTACGGAAAGTTGTCTTCGGAATATCTAAGGCTCTAACTATTAATTGATGATATCCTGACCTCAGATCAATTTTTGAAAACACCACGGCACCTCGAAGTTGATCCAGCAATTCGTGTATCCTTGGCAAAGGATACTTGTTCTTGATCTTCACTTTGTCGAGTTGTCGATAATCGATGTACAACCTCTTACTTTCATCTTTCTTCTTGGCTAACCACACCAGAGCACTCCATAGAGAAGCACTCGGTTGAATGAACCTCTTAGAGATCAACTCTTCAAGTTGAGACTCCAATTTCTTTAATTCTAAAGAAACATTCTATAAGAAACAATAGATATTGATCCTGTACCGGAATCAATTCTATAGAAAACTCTACCTCTCGCTCTGGATGTACGGAAGAAAATTCATCCAGAGAACATCCAAAAAGTCATTCACAACTTGTACAGATGATAAATATAATACTAGTTCCAGTGGATGCAGATAACATACTAACATGTGCTTCCGCACCTTGGAATGAAGATTGACCGTCTAAGGTGAACTAGGTAACCGCTTCAGAATTTGTCCTAGACAATTCAACCGATTCTGAAGCGAAGCTGATAGTTGATTAACACAGCCGATTGCAACATGATTTGCAGTCATCCAATTCATACCCAAAATGGTGTCCACACTTCTCATAGGCAAACAATAATTTCTACAACGAAATTTCTGCTTCCTAAGACAAGTAGACAATTCTATACAAAGATTAGGTCTGGACACGACCCTTAGCAGCAGTTAAAATAGTTATCGGCTCGGATAGCGATGATAAAGCTAATTCCAACCGATTCACACGTGATCGGGATATACAGCAATAGGTTGCACCCGAATCATATAATATACTGATCGAGTTATTGAATAGGACTCCCATCCTTCTAAGTATACCGTCAGCATTCATAACTGTCTAAGCATCCAGAGTGTTGACTTGTCATAGCCTTCGAGCTGCTTGTAACTCCTTGGAACTTTTCCTTGCAGGGCACTCTTTACCATAGTGACCCTCTACATTACTATAATAGCACTGATTAGATCTTCTCTTGCAATCACTACTGTGAGGCTTTCCACATTTAGAACATCTTCTGACCTTTGAAGAATCAAAGAATTGCATCTGCTTTTCCTTGGACGAAATTATCTTAGGACTTTGCATTCGGAGTTGATAACTCAACTACCTTCTTTCCTTTCCCATACTCCTTATGAGATCATCCTCGGCGACATAGGCTGGTTGCACTAAGGCAACAAAATTGGTAATAGTATAAGAGCTGAGACCATAAGTCATAAAAACACTTAGGCCCCTCTTATACTTCCGCATTTTCCATTCGTCATCCGGAGCTTACTTTACCACTTGGTAAAACTGAGACAGCTTCTCAAACATAGCGGTGTATTCTTCCACCGTCATGTCACCTTTCCTGAGGATGCACCGGTTGGAGATTTCGGTTTTGGTCGAGGATTGCGTCTTGATCATCCTGCCATAATTCCGCTTATGATGCACTAAGTATTAAGTTGATCAGGCTCAATGTCTCTTAGCATCACAAGTGTAATTACAACCAGGACTAACAAGGAATCGACTCAACCCTAAACTAAGTCCGACTAGGTCGAACTGCTCTGATACCAACTGTAACACCCCGGTATTTAATTTGTTAAAAACACCCAAGTGCACATCAATCACACATCAGAGATAATATTTCCTGCTCAGACACTGAATACCACTATAAAATTTTTGCCGAAATAAAACATAACTGTCTTATACACAATTAAGACCATACGGTTCTCAAACCATAAACTGTCCGCAACTGTGGTAGTCAGAGTCATACAAGAAAGCGGAATGAAAGATAAATGTGACACTAATGTCATAGTACTGTGATACATAGACAACAGAAGGAAAATAAACTTAAACATAAAGCTAAGTCATCGTCCATCTCCCGGGGCCACCCACTCGTGCCTCTGCGATTTCTTTTGTCCCTGTTTCTCTGTAAAACAACAACATTTAAACAGTGAGATACAATCTCAGTGAGTTCTACCGAGACCCCTAACTACGCTCTCGGTTCATTTATGAATTCTCATACGTTCGTAGTTTACTTTATAAATTACATTCTTTTAATTTAGCACGACACCGACCCCAGCTTTGGTAATCCCGGTGACTCGTACTAGTCAACATAGTATGATACCAGCCCCAGCTTTGGTAATCCCAGTAACCATACTATTGATATCTTTAGAATGACACCGACCCCAGCTTTGGTAATCCCGGTGACCATTCTTTCTAACTTTAACACGGTACCGGCCCCAGCTTTGGTAATCCCGGTAACCCGCTTCATAACTTTATTACAGCACCGACCCCAGCTTTGGTAATCCCGGTGAACTGTTTTATAACTGTGACATAACACCGACCCCAGCTTTGGTAATCCCGGTGAACCCCCTTACCAATAGTACTTTCCCTAATGGCATACGGGCCTAGAATAAGGGATCATGACTTCCCCGCCTAGTATGTCAACCTCATGGGTCGTCACCCAAACTCGATCTAGTATATATATATATCCACCCGCATTTGGGCTAACTCCTATATTCGATATAATTTATATATCGTGAATCATAGACCGTTTTAGATGATTTAAATAATAATCATCCCGCGTCAGTTATACAATACCACATCAGACTTATAGTTCGTTTTCTTTTCGATAAAAACATGTCCCCACACGTATACTATATTTCGGTTTTTCGAAACGATTTGAACATCAAAAGTATTTTATAAAACTCTTTTGAAACATACCCAAAATCATGGCATTATAAGCCTAATATCATTAAGGAAGGGTTAGGAAACGATTGGGAGAGGATTGGAATCGAAACGGAATCATTTTGGGCACCTTGAAAATTTTGGACAGAACCAGGCGCACGGGTCGTGCCCCTGGACGCACGGGTCGTGCTCATTTGGCAGCATTGCAAAAATGGCCTGTTTTATGAAAATTTGCTTTGCGATCAATCCGAAACTCGCCCCGATCGATTCCTAACTCCAAAACTAACAATACCAGGCAATATTCCAGTCCAATCACAACATAAAAACAATCCAAAAACATAATTAAACAACAATGTTCATCATCAAATTATCAATCAAACAATCCAAAAACCAATTGGACATAAAACGTGATTTTCGTACAAAATACTTTTTCGACAACGAACCAAAACCGAAACATTTCACAAACTAAGTTTATTAATTTAAAAACCTAAACGTGAGTAAAACTCACCCTTGAAGCGTGAGCCACGAGCGAGCCGAAATCACCGAGTAACCACACGAACGCTCCACGCTCCAGCGACAATTCCACGCTCCGGCGACATCCGTATCCGCTCCCAAAGCTTCCCACTCGACCTCGAGAAATCTTTTGACCGTGAAACCGAATTCCCCGAAATCCTTCATGAACACTATTCATCGTCTTCCTCCCCTAACCTCCATGACACTATTCACACATAACCCCAATTATTTTGATTCCTCAATCCCTAACCTTTGCTCCTTCAAAATCGCCCTAGCCTTAATACCCAAGCTTCCATTTCAAGTTTCCATGCTTCATGACCCAAAACGAAAATGAACACCACAAAATCCCTCAATTTTATCTCAAAATTCGAAAATGGCAAAGGGATGGAGAGTGAGTTGATGATGATAATGTTGGTACCAAATCGAAGAGGAAGGAACGCCGAACATTTTTCGTGTTGGAAGGAAGTCGTTTCGGTGAGCCAATCTCTCTCTAGCTCCTCTTCTTCCTCCCTAACCCATTCTCTTCTTTTCTCTCTTTCTCCTCTCTGTAACTCTCTCTCGCATTCTTCCTTCTTTTCTTTCTTAATTCTTTTTCTTTCCTTTCTTTTTAACACACACACACACACACTTATATTTATTTATTTAATATATAAGCTGTAACGCGGTCAAATTACCATATTGATCGAAATCTCTTATTTCGATTCCAGAACATCATTGACCCGTATTATCCGGTAAACGATCCGATGACAACCAATAAATAATTTTAGCACTCATTAAATTTACCAGTCGAGTACTAAATTAGTTTAATTGGGTTAACATCCAAATAATTCCATTAATTATTTTGGGGATGTTACAAGCACCCACTAACTGATCCATCAAATTGTCTATCCTCGGAAGTGGATACTTGTTCTTAATTGTTTCTTTATTCAATTGTCGATAGTCCACACAGAGTCTCATACTACCATCCTTCTTCTTCACTAACAACACAGGAGCTCCCCACGGCGATACACTTGGCCTCACAAATTTCTTCTCGAGCAGATCCTCCAATTGCTTCTTCAATTCAGACAATTCGGATGCGGACATCCTGTACGGTGCCATAGAAATAGGTTTGGTACCAGGTACAAGATCAATGGAGAACTCGACTTCCCTCTCTGGCGGTACACTTGGAATCTCATCAGGGAAAACGTCAGGAAATTTGCGCACCACCTACAACTCTTCAATGATAGCTTGATTCTCAACAGACAATGATGCCATCAGCGAGAATAACTGAACTCCTTCCTTCATCAACTTCCGCAACTGACTAGCGGATAACAGACCAGACTCCTCCTCTTCAAAACTCACCGACTTGCTACGACAATTAATATGAACATGGTTATGCTCTAACCAGTTCATACCCAAGATTACATCCAATCCGCTCAACGGCAAAATCCACAACAAAGTCTCTGTCGAAGATCGACAAGGGACACTGAGAACAAACTAGAGAGGTAGTTACCGACCCCTTAGCTGGAGTGTCGACAACCATCTCTCCATTCATAGCAGACAATACGAGACCCAACTTCTTACAACAATCAGCAGCAATAAAGCAATGAGTAGCACCAGTATCAACAATAGACTTTAAAGGAGTACCATTAATGAAGCACGTACCTCTAATAAGTCCATCATCTTCGGTAGGCTCTTCACCTGCTAAAGCGAACACTTTCCCACTGGATCTTTCCTTCTTCGGCTTTGGACACTGAGTACTAATGTGCCCTCCTTCACCACAGTTGTAGCAGACCACCTCCTTACGCTCACACTTAGCCACCACATGACCTTCTTTGCCACAACGGTAACACTTCTTCACTTCAGCCTTGCACACGTTACTCTTGTGACCAGCTTTGCCACATTTGTAACATACGATGCTAGTAGGAGCATCTCCCCCACTAGTCCTCTTGCCAACAGCAGCTTTCTGTTTACCCTTACCCGCAGGAACCTCATACGGCTTACTACGACTTTGAAATTTGCTCCTCTTCTCATTCATCATCTTGTAGTGAGCATTGTTGTCTTCTTCATAAATCCTGCAGCTGTCAATCAAATCAGCAAAAACACGGATCTTCTGATAACCAATCGCCTTCTTAATCTCAGGACGCAACCCATTCTCAAACTTAATGCACTTGGAAAACTCAGCGGTAGCCTCACTATAGTGCGGATAAAACTTTGCTAATTCCACAAACTTAGCAGCATACTCGGTCACAGACATATTCCCCTGTTTCAGCTCTAGGAACTCAATCTCCTTCTTACCTCGGACATCCTCTGGGTAGTACTTTCTCATAAACTCTCTGCGGAACACAGCCCAAGTGATCTCTTCATTTGCAGTCTCCAACCTCTGCCTAGCCTCTAACCACCAGTCATCGGCCTCCTCTGCCAGCATATGCGTACCATAACGGACCTTCTGTGCCGGAGTGCAGTCCATCACACGAAAGATCCTCTCCATCTCTTTCAGCCAAGCTAAAGCCCCATCAGGATCGTACTTGCCCTTGAAGGTAGGCGGATTTTCTCTCTGAAAGGTAGCCAAACTCCGAGACCCAGCATTCTCACCAGCATTATGTTGACCCTCCACAGCCTGAGCCATAGCAGCCAACGCAGCAGCAATAGCAGCATCTTTCCTTCCAGCCATCTCAACTAATTACTACAATCATAGACAACAGTTAGAACTAATTGACATTACTTGGTGTCAATGACACACTGACTCGACAACTTGGCCGGACAGACCGAAACTGCTCTGATACCACTAATGTAACACCCCTTTTCTACCCAGAAATTCTTCGACAAAAATCAGAGTTTTTAAAAACATTGCAATACACCCACAAGGGATGCTACACTTACACCGTTAAACATCACACGCCAAATAAATAAGTTTCACCATTAAATCAGTGCAACACCTAGCCCATCATAATATCAACCAGCAGCGGAATAGAATCATAGTTCAATTAAATAGTTATACATCACCATAAAAACTTCAAAAATTAAAATAACAGAAACACTAATAAAGTCTAGTGTTCGTTCCCCCCCGAGTGCTACGTATCAGAGCGACGACACCTGACTCTACTAGCGAACGTAGACTTGCCTTCACTCACTATCACCTGCACGTTACCAACATAGGGGTAACATTCAAACAGAAGGGGTGAGATATCTAACATTATAATAGCATATATGATAGACAATATGCTAGAGTACAACACTACATCAACCTCATCACAACAACATCAATTAATAAATCACCAATAACCATCATTAACATCATGGGTAATTATATGAGATGCAACCCACACAAACGGGCATATGCATGTGGTACCAATCATCACAAATAAAGTAGCCAGTATGGGCACATCACCTATATGAGCATCACCATCATCACCTATAGCTCCAACGTCCGAAGCCAATATCACCAAAATAATGCATATGCAATATATGCGACACCATGGACAATGCACCAGACAATCAACACACAACAGACATTTAATTAATACAACATCACCAATATCACCAAGTGGTCATAGACCCATCACCTGTCACCTTAGCCCATAAAAATAGGCACATCACCTTTTATGTCATCACCTGTTATATCATCACCAATAATCACCAGTAATCAACAATGACACCAACACCTATAACAATAATCATACACCGACACCCGAGACACCAATTTACACCATGACAACATGACAGGAACTGGCGCCCAGCAGCAGGGCGCAAACAACAGAAACAGCCACCACAGAAACTGGCGCCCAGCAACAGGGCGCCAACAGCAGAAACAGCCACAACAAAATTGGCGCCCAGCAACAGGGCGCCAACAACAACACAGAAACTGGCGCCCAGCAACAGGGCGCCAAGACAGGCAGCAACACAGCAGAAACTTGCGCCCAGCAATAGGGCGCCAAGACAGCAACAGCAACACTGAGTCTGGCGCCCAGCAACAGGGCGCCACAGACAACTGCAACAGCACTGATACTAGCGCCCAGCAACAGGGCGCCACAGACAACACCAACAACACAGCAGCAGGGCGCCTTAGACAGCAGTAGCAATGACAGAAACGGGTGCCCAGCAACAGGGCGCCTTGGGAAACAGTAACAACATCAGACATGGCGCCCAGCAACAGGGCGCCTAGGACAACAGAGGCAAGAACAAAATTGGCGCCCAGCAGCAGGGCGCCTAACACCATGGCAACAGAACTAGACTTGGCGCCCAGCAACAGGGCGCCTAGCAGCAACACAGAAGAATGCAGTGCCATCATTCAGAGGAAACTCCCCCCAAAGTTAAAAGATCCGGGAAATTCACAATACCCTGCACCATAGGTAACTTGAAAATAGGGAATGCCCTTTGTGATTTGGGGGCCAGCTTCAACTTGATGCCCTTATCCATGTTGAAGAAGCTTGTGGGGGTGAAGTGAAGCCCACAAGGATAACTCTGCAGCTCGCCGATAAATCAATCAAACATCCTTATGGGATTTTGGAAGATGTCGTGGTAAGGGTTGACAAATTTTTGTTTCCGGTTGATTTCGTAATTCTTGATATGGAAGAAGATGTAGAGGTGCGAATTCTCCTCGGTCGACCATTCCTTGCCACTGGGCGAGCTCGGGTAGACGTTCAACAAGGGAAACTAATGTTGAGATTCCAAGACGAGAAGGTAACTTTTAATGTCTTCGAGGCTATGCGTCACCCGGACGATCAAGAGAAATGTTTTAGGGTGGATGTGGTTGAAGACTCGGTAAAAGAAGCATTTAGACATAATATACCTTCTCTTCCCTTGGAGAAAGTGATTGTGAACTCCCTTGAGGGGGTAGAGGAAGAACTGGACAGCGAGACCGAGGACTGTATTCGTCAGTTTGAAGCTTCACAGGTAGAAAGGATTTTTAAGAAAAGAGAAGAGTTGAGTAGGGGGAAAAATCCAGAAAAAGGAAATCTTGAATTGAAACAACTTCCCCCTCATTTGAAGTATGTATTCCTCGGGGGCAACGATCAACACCCAGCCATCATAAGTAGTTCCCTAACTCAGCTGGAAGAAGAAAAATTGATAACAATGTTGAGAGCAAATAAAACTGCTTTAGGTTGGGTTATCTCAGATCTTAAGGGGATTAGCCCAGCTTTTTGCATGCACAAAATAAAGCTCGAGGAAGAGTTCAAACCTGTGATACAACCGCAGCGGAGGTTGAACCCGACCATGAAAGAGGTAGTGAGGAAAGAAGTACCGAAGCTTTTAGATGCCGGAATGATCTACCCCATTTCAGACAGTTCGTGGGTGAGTCCGGTGCATGTGGTGCCCAAGAAGGGTGGTATGACTGTGGTGAAATACGAGAAGAATGAGCTTATCCCTACTCGCACAGTCACTGGGTGGAGAATGTGTATTGACTATCGGAGATTAAATCAAGCCACTCGGAAGGATCACTTCCCTCTGCCATTCATGGATCAGATGCTAGAAAGACTGGCGGGACAAGCCCTTTATTGCTTCCTAGATGGGTATTTCGGATACAATCAAATAGCTGTGGATCCCCAAGATCAAGAGAAGACTGCCCTCACATATCTGTTTAGTGTGTTCGCCTATCGGAGGATGCCCTTCGGCTTGTGCAATGCCCCTGCAACTTTTCAAAGGTGTATGTTGTCCATTTTCTCTGACATGATGGAAAACGCGATCGAGGTATTTATGGATGATTTTTCTGTGTTTGGCATTTGTTACGATTCTTGTTTGGCTAACCTGAATATCGTTTTGAAGAGATGCACCGAAACCAATTTAGTTCTGAATTGGGAGAAGTGTCACTTTATGGTTCAAGAAGGAATTGTTCTTGGCCATAAGATCTCAGCAAAAGGTATCGAGGTCGACCCAGCAAAAATCGAAGTTATAGAAAAGCTGCCTCCCCCTACGAATGTAAAGGGAGTGAGAAGTTTCTTAGGACACGCCGGATTCTATCGGCGTTTCATAAAAGACTTCTCAAAGATTGCAAAACCCTTAAGCAATCTGTTTGTTAAGGAAAATGATTTTGTTTTTGATAATGAATGTCTGCATGCCTTCAATATATTAAAGAAACAACTGACTTCGGCCCCAGTCATTGTAGCCCCTAACCGGGATATGCCCTTTGAACTAATGTGTGATGCTAGTGATTATGCAATGGGCGCTGTGCTGGGGCAACGATCAGAGAAATTCTTTCAGGCTATATACTATGCTAGCAAGGTTTTGAATGAAAATCAGGTAAACTATGCCACGACGGAAAAGGAATTGCTAGCCATAGTATTTGCACTGGAAAAATTTTGCTCCTATCTGGTTGGGTCCAAAGTTATTGTATTTACTGACCATGCAGCAATCAAATACCTGCTAACGAAGGGCGAGTCTAAGCCTCGACTCCTTAGATGGATTTTGCTTTTGCAGGAATTTGATTTGGAAATCAAGGATAAAAAAGGGAGCGAGAACGTGGTGGCTGATCACTTGTCACGACTGGAAAATAAAGAGGTGACTATTCGGGAAGCAGAAATTCTGGAAGAATTCCCCGATGAGAAATTGTTAGCTATTGAAGAGATACTGTGGTTTGCTGACAAAGCAAACTACAAGGCAGGGGGAACGGTACCAGAAGATTTCACATGGCAGCAAAAGAAGAAGTTCCTCCGTGAGGTCAAACAATACCTTTGGGACGACCCACTTCTCTTTAAGGTTGGTGCCGATGGACTTCTTAGAAGATGTGTCTGGGGGAGTGAGAGTCAGCAGATCTTGTGGCATTGTCACGATTCCCCATGTGGAGGGCATTACAATGGGGAACGCACAGCAGCAAGGGTTCTCCAATCAGGTTTTTATTGGCCATCCATATTTAAGGATGCACATAATTATGTAAAGAGCTGTGATAGATGGCAAAGGACTGGCAATATTTCTCGTAAGGGGGAGATGCCATTGAACCCTATACTGGAAATAAAGGTTTTTGATTGTTGGGGAACTGACTTCATGGGTCCCTTTCCGCCATCTCATTCTTGTCAGTACATATTGGTGGCGGTGGATTATGTTTTGAAATGGGTGGAAGCCATTGCAACCCCTAAGAATGACTCCCAAACGGTGGTCAAATTTGTCAAGCAGAATATGTTCGCAAGATTCGGTGTACCAAGAGTCTTGATCGGTGATGGGGGTAGCCACTTCTGTAACACTCAACTGAACAATGTGCTGTCTAAATATAGTGTGAAGCATAAAGTGCCCACCCCCTATCACCCTCAGTGCAATGGTCAGGTCGAAGTCTCAAACAGAGAATTAAAGAAAATTCTGGAAAAAACTGTGGGGAACTCAAGGAAAGATTGGGCTGTGAAGATAGATGATACGCTGTGGGCATACAGGACAGCATACAAGACACCATTAGGAATGTCTCCCTACCAATTGGTCTATGGCAAATCTTGTCATTTGCCGGTTGAGCTGGAACACAAAACTTATTGGGCATTGAAATTCCTAAATTTTGACCCTGCAGCAAGTGGAGAGAAGATGATCTTACAGCTACATGGGTTGGATGAGATCCGCCTTCATGCATATGAGAACAACCGTATTTACAAAGAAAAAATGAAGAGGTACCATGACAAGCACATTTCAAGAAAGGAATTTCAACCTGGGCAACAAGTGTTGCTGTTTCACTCAAGGCTCATATTATTTCCAGGAAAATTGAAATCCAAGTGGTCGGGACCCTTTCTAGTTAAAGAAGTAACACCATATGGGGCGATTGAAGTAGAAGAGCCAGAGTCCAAAAGATCTTTTAAGGTCAACGGACAAAGACTCAAGCCATACCTTGGGAACACGGTAGAAGAGGCTCGAATGGTTCTAATGCTGAGAGATCCATGAGATCTCAAAGACGTCAAGCTAGTGACGTTAAAGAAGCGCTTAATGGGAGGCAACCTATTGGTGATCTTCACTATTTTTTAGCTTTTATGTACTTTGTTTTCTTTTTGACTTTATTTTTTTGCGTTTTGGTCTATGATATATTGTTACATCTTATTCTGTGATATTGAGGCACATTTACCCTAGGCTTTTGTAGAAGCAGCTTCAATTTTATGGTATTGTGGTATTTAGTTTCATATGTTTTGCATTTTACCTTGTGATTGCTAGTGTGTCAAATTATATCATCACGTAAGGCAGACTGAGATCATCTGTGGGCATTCTCTCAAGTAGCATCTGTTAAAATTCCCAGCTCTGAGGTTTGCCCCCAAACACTTATTCTATTCATTGTGTGATTATTCCTTGCTTGCATTAGTCTGCAGAACTTGAGCTTGTATTTAACTATCTTGCATGTGATTTATATACACACTGAGGCGGGGGGGGTCCCTCCCCGGTTTCTTCCCCTCTCCTCTCAGTGCTCCCTCGCCCTGCTGTCGCTATTAGCTTCGGTCTGGTTGAGTCTGTTCCTCTGATCTGCACTTTCTCTGTGTTTCTCTTTTGGATCTGTTGGATATGTTGTTAAGCGATTTGGATCTCTTCGCTATCTGGATCTGGATAAGTTCTTGCGCCGTCGCCGTTTCGTGGTTGGATCTTCGACTTCGGCTGTTCCGGTGGCTGTAAATTAATAAAAATGGGTTGGGCGCTGCTTGGGTTGGAACCGCCGTTGGGGGCTCCCTTTCCTCGGATCTGATCTCCTCTGTGACGTCCACGGCCTCTCCCCCGAGGCGTTGATGGTCGGATCTCCCTGTTGGTAGATCTGCGCGCTTTTGGAGCTACTATGGAGTGCTTCTGTTCGCGGTGGTTTGTGGCTCTGTTAGCGCAGGGGTTGGTTCTGATGCGGTGTTTTGCGGTGTTTCGCGGTGGTTCACGGTGGTTTGTCTGATGTTCGCAATGGTGGCTGTCGTTTCGGACTTTGGACCCGCAGTCACGCCTCCTCTCCGTTTGTCGTGGGCACTTCTCCCTGTCGCTCGCGGTTTTGCTTGATTGTGCCACGGTGTTGGCCGGGGGCGCAAGGCCGCGGTGGTGGTTGGTGGCTCGGCTACCTCGATCAAGCTAGGTGTTGTCGCGGTGTTGGTGGGTAGCACGACTTCGCAATGGTGGATGGAGTCACGGCGCCGGATGTCTGGGGGTGTGCTGTCGGTGGGTGCTGATTCGATAGTTTGTACCTTGTCGGACGCCTGATTGTAGTTTGCAGATCGCCGGGCTCCTCCCCCTTTGCCTTCTGCTTCTTTTCCCCCTCCCAATCGTCTCCGGGCCTCCACCTCTAACCTCGATGCTTTGTGATGTGCTTAATGTGAGGATAGCGAGGTGATGCAGGCTGTTGTGGTTTGGAGTGTGAGTTCAGGAGGTGGTGGGTGGAGGTTGTGTGGGGACTCTCAGGTGTCGCCCTGCCTCTTTTCGGGTTTTCTGTTCGCCTTAGAATTTCTTCCATTAGAGTTCTATGGTTGTTTATTTTAGAGGCCTTGCTGGGCATTCTATTATTGTCCTTATTACCAAGGGTTTTGGTCTAGTCCCCCCTTGTGCCTTTTATATCTCTCTTTATTTTATTAATAAATTCGGGCTGACTGCCTGTTTGATTAAAAAATATATATATATATATACACTGAGGCAATTTTTGAAAACCTGAGCCTTTCAAGCCAACCCTCTAATTGCTATCCCTTGTTAGCCCCTCTGAGCCTAATTGTTTATTTTTTGTAATTTTTCTGCACATCATAGCCTAAGTTTTCTTAACTTGGAGTTAGGAGATTAAAGCATGGGAGTGGGGAAATATTCTAAGTTTGGGGTTGCTCATGGAATAGCAACATTCGAAGTTTGGGGTGGTATACAAGAGAAAGGAACATACAAAGAAAAGAAGGAAAAAGAAAAAATATATATATATATATATATATATATATATATATATATATATTTAAAAAAAAAGAGGTTATATATCAATAAATAAGTAAATAATTCCTTCTCTTGTGGAATGCTTTGGGAAAATGGGGAAGTGAGTGAGATTGTTGAAATTGACAAAGAGAGAAGTAGGCCTAACTCCAAGTTGTAACCTACTTATCCAAATGTATCCACCCTTACCTAAGCCCCATTACAACCTTTGAAAGCCCTCAAAAAGTGTGTATGTATTTCTTGTGTATTGATTTGTATAGTACTTGTTCAAGCCTATGAAACGATGATGCAGGTACTGTGAATTGAGTGAATACCCTAAACACCTCAAAGAGAGAAACACCGGTGAGATGTATGAAAAAGAGATAACTTGAGAATGCTTGCCTGCTTATGATCTCGTGTCTTACCGATTCAGTTGTCTTGCTATTGCATTAGGTTGATGATGATTTTTGATATACTGTGTAGTTATTGGTTTGTGTAGAATGTGTGACAGCTAATTAAAAAAGTAGCCACAGACTGAATTGAATGTTTGCTTGAGGACAAGCAAAAGTTTAAGTTTGGGGTTGTTGACTCTCTGTCATACGATGTAAGTTGACTCTCTGTCATAGGGCTCATGACTTCCCCTCCCCTAGCACACTAAACTGAAATAGGGTCGTCACCTTAGACTAAACTAATGTATATATTTGAATATACGTGAACATGAACATAACATAATACTATCTTGACATAAACATAACTTAGTCTTATTCTCAACCTTAGGGCCTTTAGTCTGTGTTATCTTATCATAACGTGATCTCACTCGTGATTTCTAAAGTTCTTAACTTAACTCATAATTATTCATCATTCAATCCAAACATAATTACATCAACCACACTCAGCATAATCATAATAATCAATCACAATCCCAATTAAATTATCACATAACTCAACATCCAAAGCGTATTCTCACAAAGCGACTTGACACCGGTTTTCACAATCGAAAGACCAAAACAGACGATGTAACACCCCTTTTTCTCTACCCGTTAATTTGTTTATAAAAATCAGAGTTTTCAAAATTTCCTTTCATTGCAAAGGATGTTACGCATACTTCAACAAAATCACACTTCTCAATAAATCAGCTCAAAAGCATAATAACCATGTATTACGTAGCACGTCACTAAAAGGAAAATCTCAAAACCACAGTTATCATCGCAATAAAACTTAACGTCAATAAAATCAACTACGCAGCGGAATAACAAAATAAAACAGAATTGTCAACAAAACATAACAACCAAAATCATTCATAACATTAAGTTCGTCCCCCCCCCCCCCCCCCGAGTGCTACGTATCAGAGCGTGACGACTCGACTCGAATTAGTGAAGGTACCTAGTCTTTCACTCGCAATCACCTGCACGTTACCGCATGGGGGTAACATTCAAACAGAAGGGTGAGTCCAATTCAATTCATATAATAAATCATATGATAAATAATAAGTCAAGTCACAGCTCTAAAGTAATCACATCACAATCATCAATCACATCACTACATAAACTCATCATTATGTCATGTAGGCATATGAAATGCAACCCACTCGCGGGCATATGCATGAGGTACCTTTTCACAAACGTCGCTTAGCCATTATGGCCTCGTCGTCACTTAGCCTTTTAGGCCTCAAAAACGTCACTGGGTTTATGCATATGGGGCATGAGACACTATGACATGCACCACTCACAAACACACACAAATCACGGTCAACTGTGTGACCCGTCACTTACTAATTTGCCAAATAAGAGGCACAACACCTGTCAATTCACAATTTACACAACAACATCACTTAGCCATTTAGGCCTTAACATCACTTAGCCTTTTGGACCTCAAAACGTCACTGGGTTTTCATCGTCACTTACTCATAAACATCATCAACTCAAACAATAGCCACTGAGGGCAAAAACGTCATTTACTAGCCACCAATGGCATCATCGTCATTTTACGCATCAATATCAACAACATTGGCCACTAAGGGCAAAACGGTCATTTAACTAGCCACTAAGGGCATCATCGTCATTTACACACCAATATCAACAACATTGGCCACTAAGGGCAAAAACGTCATTTAACTAGCCACTAAGGGCATCATCGTCAAAATCATTACTTTTGACACTAAAACGTTAACACCACTGGTTATACACAAAAGAGAATTTTTAAAGACACCAAAACGAGTTTTCAATGTCACAGCAACGACCACAGGGGACAGCCACTTGGGCGCCCAGCAACCTTCTGAAATTATAAGTTTTTATTTTTAAAAATGGAACACACAGATAGACAACTGAAAATGCATCACAACGCTTTTTGAAACGTTCAAAACGGATGTCCGAGTCAAAAGATATAGCGAAAACAGTTTTCGAAAACATTTTGGGAACATCCTGAAAAACTGGTGCCCTGGGCGCCCAGCGCCCAGCAAAAAAACGCAACACGCACACATGGGCGCCCAGCGCCCAGCGCCTGGCACCCAGCGCCTTGGCGCAACATGCAACACACATACACGGGCGCTCAGCGCCCAGCGCTGGCACCCAGCGCCCTGCGCTCCACACACGCACTCACACACGGGCGCTCAGCGCCCAGCACCTTAGCGCAACACAGAACACGCGCACACGGGCGCCCAACGCTCAGTGCTGGCACCCAGCGCCCACACGCACACACAGCAACACGCAACACTTCCAGCACACGAATTTCTGCACAAACTATTTTGTTCTTCAAATTTTTCACATGACCAACACAACACCAATTTACCCCAACTCATGAACACACATAAGATCATCGAAATCACCTATCAAACATCAAATTCTACAACATCTCAAACGCAACATGGAATCACACATATATCAACAACAATAACATGAAATTGCAAACATACTCATGATCATGGTTATCTAGGCCATCACTACCTAAAACCTATCATAGGAATTATTATAGAAATTGATAGAACCCCCTTACCTCGAATTTGAAGATTAGAAACCCTAGAGACGGTCACGAACGGAACCACGGCAACAAGATCACGCCTCTTCCTCCTCCTTGCTCGCGGCCTTCTCTTCTCTCCTTTCCTCTCTACGGCGCTTTCTCTCTTCTCCTTTCTCTCTTCTCAATTTCGCAAATGCTAACAACAAACCCTAACCCCTAGGCGCCTTGTCCACTTCGCATATGACATAATTCATGGGCTTGGGCTTCTCACTTAAGCCCAAGTCCATCAAGTTTGGCACCTCCACCTCCTAATACCACCTACACAATTTTTAATATAATTTCCAATAATTAAGTTACATCCAATTAATTAAAACAAATTCCTAAATACTTAATTAAATAATTTAATTAAATATTTAGGGTGTTACAGACGACATCGGAATTTAGCGAACGACCTCTCTACGGAAAGCTTATGAAGTCTAGTCTCTGGCAGTATTTTTATAATTTCAAAACGATGAGTCAAATAGTACAGTTTTCGCAAACAAGGCAGTAGGTCCAGAAAATGGGGCAGCAACTGTGACCTAGATTGCAATCTTCCTAAAGTGATCAAAACTTACTCAATTAACCTGAAACTTGAGCCTAAACAGTAGTAAATTAAGTCTAGTTTTCAATGAAATCAAAATCATTCAGAAAGGAGCTCAATTGCAACCACAAATCCCAGAACACTAACCCTATGTCCAGAATGTCCCCAGAACTTTACCCTAACTTGTGAAGCCTTTAGCTGGAGCTATACTACTCCAAATGCGACCAAACCAAATCCAAAACGACATCCATTCAGTCTAGTTTCTAAAATGGTAAGCTATATAATTTATCAACCAGCAAAACAGTCCCAGTTAGCCGAAATCCGAACCTACCCAGAAAGTGTCTACAGTGTGAGCTTAGCAACAATTTAAGTATCCAAACAGCAACCAATTCAGCCATAAAGCGTAATTTCATCAAGAAACAATCAACACATATATTAAAAACAATTTCCCTAGTGAGTATAGAACTCACCTATGGCGATGAAAATCGCACACAACTCTGAAATTTCCACGAATCCGCTCCAAACGACTCGAAACCGAAACCCAGCTTCCGAATTGCTCCTGTTGTTTCCAGCAACAAAGTGCCATTTTTCAATGGACATAACTCAGTCTATTCTCAACCATACTTAGCAAAGCAGGTGTCTATTGTGAAGGGAATTTTATCTAGTTTCTGAGGGTTCAGGTTTCACACACATGCAACCAGTATTCAGAGCGTTATAAAGGAAACAATGGAACTGGGTCAAAACTGAGGCTCATTCAGAAACGAAACTTTTGGACATGATAACTCCCTTCATTCTCAATGAAATCGGATGGTTCTTGGGCCTAAACTGGAGGATTTTGTGTCTAGTTTCTTAAGAAACAACAATGATTTAAAACGGAGGTTTGTACAGTGAAATATATGGAAATTACTGAAGGTGGGTCATACGGGTTTCACACAGGATTTCTGCCTAAGCTTGTATCTTCAACCTCTAGCTTGTTTTCCAGCTCCACCCTTCTTCTACTCGAAAATGGGGGATGGAGATAAAGGGGAGGATGATCAGCACTAGTGGTATCAAAGGGTAGAGGAAGAAAAATGGTAAAGGATGGCATGAAGATCACTTGCATGCATGAGGATTTGATGGGGCTCTCTCTCTCCCTTCTTCCTTCCCTCATCTCGCCGTTCTCCTCCCTCTCTCTATTATGATTTTTCTGGAATTGTTACAAATGAAGTGTGTTGGGTTGCTTTGGGTTCAGCTGGGTACAATGGCTGGGGATTTGACAAAAAATGCCCTTCACTAACTTACTCCATCCTTATCACTAAGACATGGCCCAATTTAATAACTTAGCCAAAAGTCAAGCTTATAAATACTAACAATTATTTAACCCATGATAACTTTCTCATAATTAATAAATTATGCTAAGAATATTTGGTTTAGCTAATTAATTATCTAAGACTCCTCGCTAACTTAAATTATTTAAATTAGCTAATTTGGGGGATGTTACAAGTACGGAAAGCGGTTTTCGGAATATCTAAGGCTCTTACTTTGATTTGATGATATCCAGACCTTAGATCAATTTTTGAGAATATTGCAGCGCCTCGAAGTTGATCAAGCAAATCATCTATCCTCGGTAACGGATACTTATTCTTGATGGTAATTTTGTTCAATTGACGATAGTCAATACATAATCTGATGCTTCTGTCCTTCTTCTTGACTAGCAAAACTGGAGCACCCCATGGAGAAGCACTCGGTCGAATAAACTTCTTGGAAATTAATTCCTCAAGTTGGGATTTTAGTTCCTTTAGTTCGAGAGGAGACATCCTGTAAGGTGCTATAGATATTGGCCCTGTACCCGGCACCAAATCTCTAGAGAACTCTACCTCTCGATCCGGAGATAAAGGGGAATCTTCCTCAGAAAAAACATCTAACAATTCATTAACAACCTGGACAGACGATAAATCCAATCCAACAAAAGCTTCCGCACCTTGAAATAGAGATTGGCCGGCTGAAGTGCAGGAAGTAACACTATTAGTTGCGGGCAGGGAATGTTCCACCACTGTGAAGCTTTCCATAGTTAGAACATCTTCTGACCTTTGAAGAATCGAAGAATTTCACCTGCTTTTCCTTTGATGAAATTATCTTAGGACTTTGCATTCGGAGTTGATAATTCAACCACCTTCTTTCCTTCCCAGTATTCTTTTTGAGATCATCCTTGGCGACATAGGCTGGTTGCTCTTAGGCAGCATAATTGGTGAAAGTATAAGAACTGAGACCCTGAGTCATATAAGCACGAAGGCCCATCTTATACATCTGCATCCTCCATTCCTCATTCGGAGCATACTTTACCGCTTGGTAAAATGGAGACAACTTCTCAAACTTAGCGATGTATTCTTCTACCGACGTATCACCTTGCTTGAGGATGCACCGGTTGGAGATTCCGGTCTTCGTTGAGGATTGCATCTTGATCATCTTGTCATAATTCCGCTTATGATGCACCAAGTATTGAGTTGATCAGGCTCAATGTCTATTAGCATCACAAGTATAATTATAACAAGGACTAACAAGGAATCGACTCAACCCTAAACTAATACTAAGTCCGACTAGGTCGAACTGCTCTGATAGCAAATGTAACACCCCAATATTTCTAACGTGTAGATACATTGAAATGCACAACTTAGCCATAATCAGAGGACACAATACCTGTTTAAATATTGAAGGTACTAAATTTTTTCCGAACTATAACATAATATCTCAGATTCATCTGTCATCACAATTTAAAAGGAACACAGAGCCTAAGATTCAATGTCATAAACATGTGAATATATGCCTTGACAGGAATAATCTGGTTTTGATGATTGACAAAAGAAGGTCAAAAAGGTCAAGACTGCAAAAAGCGGAAAAATGTAATCAAGCTCAAGGCAAGAGTTATTTTATTGTTGTGTGTGTTTAGGATATTATTGTAAGTGAAAATAAAGCTCTCAAATATAAAATAAATCACACACTCACAAAAGATTTCATAAAAATGATTTTTTGCATGAAAATATCCTTCATGAAATAGGAGAAGCACATATGATGTGAAAATAACTTTTTAGAAAACCTATAATCGATTATGCCATGCATATAATCGATTATTAATATATAAGGAAGTTTTCCATGCTATTAGGAAGCCAATAACGATTACACACTTCATTCCTTCAAACCTATAATCGATTACTCTTCTCTCATTTTTTAAAGCCACTAATTGATTACCTCCTTGTTTCATTGAAGCACATAATCGATTAAATCTATTTTAGGAAGGCACTAATCGATTATCACATCCAAAACCTTTCAAGAGATAATCGATTATCTCATTTTATAGATCCAAATCTAGATCTCTCCTAAGCCTATAAATAGGACCTCATTCACCACTCTTTTTCACACAAATTCATACGCATTTCACACTCTTCTCTATCACTCTCATACTACTCTTCCACTTGCTAATATTTTATTTCTTGAGAGCTTTATAATTCACATAGTTTGATATTGTATTATTCGAGCTTCAACTTGTTTTATCCACACATTTGAGTGTGTTATCAAATATTTTATATTTCTTATTTTTGGGTGTGATCCCAAGATAATCAAGAGAGGTGATATCTGTTGGTTGGGTGAGATCCCAAGGTATTCAAGAGAGGTGATATCTCTTGGTGTTTTCTAGAGAGGTGATATCTCTAGGTTTTAAAGGTTTTACATAGGGAGGTGATATCCCGGTATTGTAAGTTCTCTTGTTGTAAAGGTTTCTAGCTGAACCTGTTTTAAAAGCTAGTGATTAGTTGAAATCCCTTGGAGCATTCCTCGGAGACTGGACGTAGGACTGTGGTTTGGCCGAACCAGTATAAATCTCTTTGTGTCATCTTCTTTCCCTTCATCTCTTTAATTTTCCTTTACAAGTTAATCTTATTGTTTTATCATTGTTATTGCAATTCAAACTTTCTTAAGCACTTTATTTTTGAAGTCTTAATTTTTAAGTGCTATTTTTAATTTCACATTTCACCCCCCCCCCTCTTGTGCTTGAAGTCTCTTGGTCAACAGATACCTTCCACACTTCGTACAATTTGTGCTCTTTGATGAACCGAACGATTGAATCTGCTTCCCTTTATAATTGCTTCCCTTTCCTGAGTTATGCCTGGGACCCATCTGAGAGCTAGATGGCCCCGTGTCCCTCTTATTCTGATGGAACGCCTTTCTGCTTGCATACAATCTTGCCAAATCACTTTCAGCAATATAGGCTTGTTGCACCGTGGTTGCGTAGTTGCTCCTCGGAAAAGACTTAGGCTTTGTGCAATATCCTCTCTCAGCCCTTACTTGTACCTGTCAGTTTTCCATCGGTCGTTGGGAGCATGTCCAGCTAAACCGAAGAATTGATACAATTCTTCAAATTTAGCCGTGTATTGGCCCACGGTCAAACCTCCTTGTGTGAGAGCCAAAAACTCATTCTCTTTATCAAATCTCATAGCAGTGGGAAAGAATTGTTCCAGAAAGGTTCTCCTGAAGTTCTCCCAAGTCTGGGGAGTTTCCATGGTCTCCATCATGGCATTAGTCCACCAGTTATTGGCCTCTCCCTTCAGCATATGGGATTCCAATCTCAGCTTATCTTCATCTGTCACTTGCATTGTGAGAAAAATCTTTTCAGTGTCATCCAGTCAATGTTGTGCTTTCATGACATCAGGCCCACCTCTGAACCCAGAGGGTTTAATCTTCAAGAATTATGTGAAGACCCTTCTTGGTTTCACTTGTGGCTCATGAGCTTGTTGCTGCTGAGCATTTTTCTGCTATGTCAGTTGTTGCTGATGCATAAGCATCATATCCTGCATCATTTTCTGTTGGTTCTCAATCACATTTTGCATCCATTCGAAATGTGGATCAGCAGGAGGAGGAACTCCTCTACCTCTTCTAGCCATGATTCTGCGAAATATGCACAGAGTATTAAGTTGATCAAGCTCAATGTCTAATAGCATAGTAAGAAGAATCATAACTAAAGGAAGTAAAAGACTCTATCGTCAAAGTCCGACTAGGTCAAACTGCTTTGATACCAACTGTAACACCCCGGTATTTTCATTTAGTAAAAATAACCAAGTGTACCATCCCTAGAACATCAGAGATATATTTCCTGCTTAGACACTGAATATCACTATAAATTTTCGCTGAATATAAACCAAACAGTCTTATTCACAAACAAGACGATACAGTTCTCAGACCATAAACCATCAGCAACTATAGTATTCAATATCATACAAGAAAGCGGAAAAAAGATATAACACTAAAGACATAGTGTTGCAGTACATAGACAACAAAGGGAAACATAAACTTAAGCATAAAGCTAAGTCATCAGCAACCATCCGAGCTCAACCTACTCGTGCCTCTGTGGTCCTCTCTTTCCGTGTTTCTCTGTAAAACAACAACATATAAACAATGAGATACAATCTCAGCAAGTTCCACCGAGACCCCTACTAACACTCTCGGTTTAATTATGAAACCTTTTTGACTCAACACGGCACCGACAAACCCGGTATTTTCATTTAGTAAAAATACCCAAGTGTACTACCCTAGAACATCAGAGATATATTTCCTGCTTAGACACTGAATATCACTATAAATTTTCGTTGAATATAAACCAAACAGTCTTATTCACAAACAAGACGATACGGTTCTCAGACCATAAACCATCAACAACTATAGTATTCAGTATCATACAAGAAAGCGGGAGAAAGATATAACACTAAAGAGATAGTGTTGTTGCACATAGACAACAAAGGGAAACATAAACTTAAGCATAAAGCTAAGTCATCTGCAACCATCCGAGCTCAACACGGCACCGACTGCGCGAACGCTTCCAAACCTGGTGAACCGCATTATTTTACACATAGCATTCCACCGACTGGGCGAATGCTAACTCCCGGGGAACCTGCTATAACTCAGTACGACACCGACTGCGCGAACGCTTCCGAACCCGGTGAACCGCACAACAAACAATTTAACATAACACCGAGTGCGCGAACGCTTCCAAACCTGGCGAAACCCCTTACCAATAGTACATTTCCCTATTGGCACGGAGCCTAGGATAGAGGATCATGACTGCCCCGCCTAGTATGTTAGTCCCATGGCTCGTCACCCAAACTCGATATAATATATATATATATATATATATATATATATATATATATATATATATATATATATATATATCCACTATCATATGAACTCATAGTTCATTTGCATTAGACCTTTATTTGAACATTTAGTTCGCATCATAAACAAAATCTACGTTTGCTCTCACATACTAACTCACCGCTTTTCAAAACAATTTATGACTTCAAAAACAGTTCATTTTACCTTTTAAACTGTATACTCAGTTAGGCCTCTGAATAAGCTTTCAAACGCATCTTAGAACTCCTCAATCGGGTTCCCTGATCAAAAGTTATCGCGAAAACAAAATCAGTGTATAGTTGCTGAAAAACTGCAAAGCGTCGCGACGCGATGGGGACGGTTCGCGACGCGACCATCTACTGAAAGATGCAGATCTTACAGTTTCTCGCGAAATCGGCTATTCCGCTCAATCCCGAATCTTGTTCGATTAAATACAGTTCAAACAACAATAAAAACAGATCCAATCGCCATCACCCAATAAATCAAATCTATTAAAAACTCAACTTTAACGAATTTTATCAAAATACGATATATTTTGAAATAACGGTTTTCAACTCAAAATCTTCCGAACCCAAATCACGAGAAATTCATTTCAAAACGGAACAATCCTAAACGTCAGTAAAAGTCACCCTTGAAGCGAGAGTCGATACCAAGCCGAAATCACCAAGACTCCAAAAATCCCCAAACGGAAGCCTATGATCACCAATCCGCTTCCAACCTCAATTCGAGCGCCAAATCACGTTCAATCTCAGTGAGTCCTATCGAGACCCCTTACTAACACTAGCGGTTCATTATGCATCATTTTCATTCGTAGCCCAAGTCTGGATAGCTACGTGTAACATGTCATACTAACACAACATCGAGGACCCGCAGTTTCAGTTCCCCGATGAACCCAATCCACTAATCCTTTCATCAGTGGGAAAACATAGAAGGGGCCTAGGTGATGGGCTCATGACTTCCCTCCCCTAGTGTGCTATCATAGAGGTCGTCACCCCAATTAATGTCTTTTACATTAATTATCATACCTTGAATTATATCAAGTAGTTCATAGTCATTGCATCATATGGTTACCAAAACCTTAACGAATAATGTAACACCCCAATATTTCTAACGTGTAGATACATTGAGATGCACATCTGTGTCAACAATCAGAGGACACAATCCCTGTTTAGATATTGAACATACTAAATTTTTCCGATAATAAGACACAATGTGTCTGATCAACCTGTCTTGAAGTCCATAAAATTTTAACTTGGTTCTCAACTTAAAAGGAATACAAAGTCTATTGTTCAATATCATACCCAGAGAAGCGGAATAGGTTTATACAACACATATCCAATACAAGTTACATAACCATAACAGAAAATGACAAGAGAAACAAAATCGGAAACTCAAGACTAAAAGTCTTCGGCATCTCCATAAGCATGTCACCTACTCGTGTGGCTTTGTCTTCCTCTTACCCTGTTTCTCTGTAAAAACCACAATAATGATAGGGTGAGATAACATATCTCAGTGAGTTCTACCGTAACCTCTCACCGTCACTCGGTTAAATTATAAAACTGTTGCAACATAGTTAAATTTCTAAACTATTTGCTCATATATATACTTAGCCCATTACCGACCGTGCACACAACCACAATCTCGGTATCTAATGTACTATTCATTTATTTTTAAGCCTTGTAAGTTACTTTACCAGTACAAGCTTACCAATCAAAACACCGATCGTGCACACAACCACAATCTCGGTGAATCATGAACTTACTGTAGCATAACATCGACCGTGCACACAACCACAATCTCGATGAACCCCCGTTAGTATCTATTCCATAACATTTCCAGGGCCTAGGGTGAGGGCTCATGACCTTTCCTTCCTAGTATGCTATTTCGTCGGATCGACACCCGACATAGATATAATTTATATATCATACCCGCATTGGGCCGACTCCTATTTTCGATATAATCTATATATCACACCCGCATTGGGCCGACTCCTATATTCGATATGATCTATATCTATCGTTGTTCTATAACCCGTTTTGATGATTACAATACTAAACATCCGGATTTATAATACAGTACCAAGTTGGACATGTAATCCGTTTTATTATTCAAAAACATGTACTCACACGCGGTCTACTTTTCGGTTTTTCAAACAATTTTAGTTTCCCAAAACCTTTTATCAAGATCATGTTGATCACCTTCAAAACAACGATTTTATCAAGGTAATATCATCACAATTGGTTGAAAGAAATATTAGAAGAGGTTTGGAATCGAAAGGTGCGGCGAAACGAAATTTTGGCAACCGGTGCTAGAGGTGGCACGACCCGTGCTGCCTGTTGCAGATTCGTTATTTGTTCGTTTCGTTCCGTTTCACTTCTCCAATCGCTTCCAATCGACACCCAATCCAATTTCCAACAAAACAATCAAACATTCCAGCCATATACCAGTACAATCTCAGTTCATACAATCACATATAAAATTCGATAAAAACCATAAAACGTTATTTTCCGAAAAACGATTTTCGACTCGATAATCTTTCGAAATCAGAATTTTGTCACGGAACCAGAAATGCAACTCATTTGCAGACAATGGAATGAAACCCTAACGTGAGTAAAACTCACCGGTTTGACGAATTCGCGAGAAATCACGTCGGAGCACGAAACGATCGGACGGTAACCTCTCGAACAATCCCCGTAATCACGAGCTCGTACCAAACTTGTCCAAACACTTCCACAATCGAATCCCCAACTTCCTCAATCCCGAAACCAGCAACTGAAACACCTCAAACTCTTCTCCAATCCACAATGTAGGTTCAGTTCTTCCTTACTTGGCCTTTACTTGAACATGCAAAGCTCTTATGAGCTCAAAACTCCATTAATGGCCAAGCCTGAGCTTCAATTTCAAATTTAGTAGGAGAAGAAAGAAGAAGAATCAGCTACTGTAAATGGTTTCATTGGAAAGAGAATGGAAAATGGAGAAGAATGGTGGTCTTGATACTTACATGCAAAAGGGTTGGATGGTGGTGGAGTTCCCCTCCTCTTCTCCTCCTTCGCCCCACTCTCCTCTTTCTCTCCTCCAATTCTTTTCTTTTCTTTCCTTTTTTGACCTCAGCTGGAAATGAGAGTGAAGAGAGGATGATAATGTTTTAATGGGCGGGCTGAGGGTTAAATGGTTGGAAAAGACAAAAATACCCATGGCTCATTAATTCATTCAAATCCTTATTTTTGCCTAAGTTTTCTCCTACTTAGCCCTAACATAAAGTTTTCTCGACTAACCCGTATCTGTTTCACCAATTATTATTTCACTCGTCTAAGAAATTATTTATGATCCTCGTGAATCACATTTTAAAAATTAGGGATGTTACAATCACCCCAACTTTTAAAATTTTGTCCTCAAAATTGAAAAGACATACCTCAATGGAATAGATATGGATATCGAGCCCGCATGTCATCTTCTAACTCCCATGTAGCTTCTTCGGTTGAGAAGCCATCCCAGACCACTTTGACAATGGGAATTGTCCTTGTCCGCAGTGTTCTTTCACCATGTTCTAGTACATAGCTAGGATAAGGTTGGAATGATATATCCGGTCAGAGATCAATCTTGTCAATACTCAGCGGCTGATTCGGATCGGGAACATACTTCCTCAATTGAGAGACATGGAAGACATTATGAAGGTTTCATAAGGCCGGAGGCAAAGCTAGACGATAGGCAACTGGCCCAATGCTCTTGATGATCTGAAATGGTCCAACATATCGAGGACTAAGCTTCTTTGCTCGCAAAGCTCTACTGGTACCTATGGTTGGAATGAGGTTGGAATGATAGGATAAGGTTGGAATGATATATCCGGTCGGAGATCAATCGTGTCAATACTCAGCGGCTGATTCGGATCGGGAACATATGTAACACCCCGATAAATTCTCACAAATAGAATCACCGAAATGCACTAAATGGCATACATCAGAGTACTTCCTGTTATTGAAATATTGAACACATCTAAAACTTTCGATAATACATATCAAATGGTTCTCTGAACCTCATAAACTTCCTGAAAATGCTTAAGTTTCAAAACTTAAAACTTGTACATAATCCTGGTGTTCAATACTCAAAACATAAAGTAGCGGAAACGATTTATAACTTATACATGATAGTTATACAACCGATAACAAAAGTACTACAGAAGGGCAAGGGCCTAAAACAAGAAACATAGACTTCCGGACTCCTCGAGTCTCACCAGCTAACCGTGCTTTGTCGCCTTTGCCTTCCCCTGTTTCACTGTAAAAACCACAAATATGAAGGGTGAGATAAACATTATCTCAGTGAGTCCTATCGAGACCCCTGACCGACTCTAACGGTTTGTTATTCTTGAATCTGAATTCGTGGCCCGAAGAAGCGACCACGTGAATACATGATGTTTACTCGTAACTTGTAGCCCTAATGAGCGACTACTTGTTACATTTCTGATTTTCCCTGATGTAGCCCTAATAAGCGACTACGGATCATATTTTAACTTGAACTTAGCACAACCCGAGATATAATGCTAGACAATCTTGATTGCCCAATATCTACGGAAACCCCAATCCGAAATTCTATCCGAATAATGCTAGGGTCCTAGCTTTGGATTCATGACTCCCCTCAACTAGGTATGCTAATAACTGGAGGATCGTCATCCTCGATATACACAAGGTATACCATCTACCTTTCCCCGAGGGAAAGTAACTTGATTTGTGTTTACATGAATTGAGAGTTTTTATGTCTTTATAGACTTACAATCAATTAGCTTACATGACATGATGAACTTGAAGTTCGTTATCGTAACATGATTGGACTCAAGGTCCGTTAACATTTCTTGACTTGTGTTCTCACGCGTTCTCTAAGTACGGTTTACGTCACATTCATAACACACAAGTTTTCTATCAAACATGATTAACTCTATGATATCAATCTTTACATTGTTGGGGAACCATGGGGAATGGATTAGAAGAGGATTGGAATCATTTGGAATGGATAAAAAGTACTTTGAATTTGGGTATCAGCAAATCTCGCACGACCCGTGTGTGTAGGCACACGATCCGTGCGCTGTAAACAGAGTTGCAGAAGACTTCCAGAAAGATACGCACGACCCGTGCGACTAAGCGCACGATCCGGGCGTTATCCAAGAAAATTGTGGAGAGTTTCAGAAACATACGCACGACCCGTGCGACTAGGCGCACGATCCGTGCACATTTAAAAATCCAGTTCTTGTAGCATCAGATGGGGGCGCACGACCCGTGCTCAGAGGCACACGATCCGTGCGTCTCCATCATTTTTCCAGAAAACAGACATTTTCATGAGTTATTCCATTCCGTTCCGATTCCAAAATCCCTTCCGATTGAGACCCAAACTTAAACATGCATTGAAAACAGTATATTATAGCAATCCCAAATCAATCCAAATAATCAATCAAGTAACTTCATAATTTAAATCACAATCTTTTCGGTAAAAGGGTTTTCGAAAAGGTGGAGACTCAAAACACATGCATTCCCTAAGCGAGTTATAGAACTCACCTAACGTGATGTCAATCACGCAAATTCTGAAACACTTGGAGTTCAACGACAACAAATTTACACGAACTTGCTCCGTAACGGTCCTTCTCGTTCTCACGAACTCCACGCCCTCTCCAATTCGAATCCCAGCAATTTGAGCTACTGACCCTCTTCCCTCATTACTTCAAACAGTAAGGTGATGTCTCCCAAGGTTCTATTCTAGTTCTAAGATGACATGCAAGCCACTAGAAGCACTACAACTCCATTTTTTGCTCTATGAAGCTTTGTGGGTCGAAAATGGTGAATGAGTGAGGAGGAGGATGTTGATTTTGAAATTTATATCAGTTGGAAGAGGAGGGTGTAGGGATCAAGATGGTGCAATCATCTCAGACATGCATCCAGAATTTCTCTCCTCTCTTTTCTTCTCTCCCTCTCGCCAACTCTTTCTCTCTATCTCTCAAAATCTCTCTTTTTGCTGAAAAACTGAAAATGAGGTGGTGTTGTGTGGTGTGTTCAGCTGGGGCTTATTTAATGATGGGAAAATAACTAATTCGCCCCTCCCTCCTTCACTCTCACTTAAGCTACTATAACTCAACAATTATTCTATAATTCAGTTACTTAACATAATGTACCAATTATGCATAACCAATAAATCATTTATTTATTTGATCCATGATACCATTTCATAACTAAAATAATTATGCTCACTAATCAACTTAACCTCGTGCTAATTTAATTAAATCTAGTTAGCTAATTAGGGGATGTTACAATCACCCCAACTTTTAAAATTTTGTCCTCAAAATTGACAAAACGTACCTTACTCGAACAAAGAAGGATATTTCACCCGCATGCTCTCCTCTACATCCCATGTCGCTTCGTCGGGTGACGCACCGTCCCAAAGCACTTTGACAATAGGAATTGATCTCGTCCGGAGCGTTTTCTCGCCACGTTCGATGATCCTGATTGGAGTAGGCTGATAAGATAAATCCGGTCTAATGTCAATCGCTTCATAACTTAATGGTTGATTTGGATCATGAATATATTTCCTTAATTGCGATACATGAAACACATCATGTAATCTGGACAATTCTGGAGGTAATGCAATGCGATATGCTACCAGCCCAACTCGCTCGATATGCATGTAATCTGAGCTTCTTCACTCGCAAAGCGATACCGGTTCCGATGGTTGGAGAAAGTCTCAAAAAGACATGGTCTCCTTCTTCGAATTCTAACGGCCTTCTTCTTTTATCCGCATAACTCTTTTGTCGACTCTGCGCGGCTTTCATCCTTTCTCTTATCTGACGGATTTTCTCCGTAGTCTCATGGACCAAATCCGGTCCCAACAATCTCTGCTCACCTACATCCCACCAACACAATGGTGTTCTGCACTTCCTTCCATACAATGCTTCATATGGAGCCATTCCGATGCTAGAATGGTAACTGTTGTTGTATGAAAACTCCACCAATGGAAGATGATCCTCCCATCTGCCTCCACTTTCGAGTACACAAGCCCCCAACACATCCTCTAAAGTCTGAATCGTTCTCTCAGTCTGCCCGTCTGTCTGTGGATGGTAAGCGGTGCTAATACACACCGTTGTTCCCAACGCCATGTTCAATGCTCTCCAAAATCGAGATGTGAACTTGGGATCTCGATCACAGATGATACTTGTAGGGATTCCATGCAACTTCACAATTTTCTTGAGATACTCATCTACTAACTTAGAAACCTTGTGAGTCGAACGCACTGGAATAAAATGAGCGGACTTGGTCAGGCGATCCACCCCTGTAACACCCTAAATATTTAATTAATTTATTTAATTAAGTATTTAGGCATTTATTTAATTTACTGGGTATAATTTAATTAATTAGAATTTATATTAATATGTGTAGGAAGTATTAGAAGGTGGAGGTGCCAAACTAAATGGACTTGGGCTTAAGTGAGAAGCCCAAGCCCATGACTCTTGTCATATGCGAGGTGGACAAGTGCTTAGGGGTTAGGGTTTGTGTGGCCAATTTGCGAAATTTTGAGAAAAGAGAGAAAACAAGGAGAGGCGCGCCGTAGAGAGGGAGAGGGAGAAGAGAAGAGTCGCAAGCTTCAAGGAGAAAAGAGGAGTCGTGATCCGGTTGCCGTGGTTCCGTTCGTGATCATCTCTAGAGATCCTACTCTTCTAATTCGAGGTAAGGGGAGCCCTATCGATTTCTATAATAATTCCTATGATAGATCCTAAGTAGAGATAGCCTAGATGTTACTATGATTGTTATGGTGTTTACGAAATTCATGTCTTGATCGTTGCCGTATGCGTGATTATGTGTTGATGCTTGCGAATTCATACCTTGATTTTAAATGTATGCGTAATGCTATGTGGTGCTTGGGATGGGTGAAATTCGATGTTTGATAGGTGGTGTTGGATGATTTTATATGTGATTATGAAAGATTGTAATATGGGTTGTGTTGATCATGCGAAAAAGTTTGAGAAAAATGATGTTTTGGGCTGAATTTGTGTAAAAATCTGGTGCTGGCAGTGTTCTGGGCGCCAGGCGCCCTGTGCTGGGCGCCAAGGGCGCCTGTGCGCGTTGCAGTGTGCGTGGGTGGGCGCTGGGTGCCAGCGCTGGGCGCTGAGCGCCCGTGTGTGTTGCGTTGCGTGTTGCGCTTAGGCGCTGGGTGCCAGCGCTGGGCGCTGAGCGCCCGTGTCCGTGTGCGTGTGCTGTGTGCTGCGCCAAGGCGCTGGGCGCCAGGCGCTGGGCGCTGAGCGCCCGGGTGTGTGCGTGCGTGTGTTGCTTCTTGCTAGGCGCTGGGCGCCAGGTGCCTGGGCGTTGGGTGCCCAGGGCGCCAGTTTTCAGGGCGTTCCAAAATATTTTCGAAAACTGTTTTCGCCATATCTTTTGACTCAGATATCCGTTTTGAACGATTCAAAAAGCGTTGCGAAGCATTTTCAGTTGTCCATCTGCGTGTCACATTTTTAAAAATAAAAACTTATTATTTCTGAAGGTTGCTGGGGCGCCCAAGTGGCTGTTCCCGGTGAACCGTTGCTGTGACAATGAAAGGATGTTCTGGGTGTCTTTAAAAATTCCCTTTTTCGTACGACCGGTGGTTTAACGAAGTAATGTCAAAAATAATGATTTTGACGATGATGCCCCTAGTGGCTAGTTAAATGACTGTTTTGCCCTTAGTGGCTAATATTATTTATAATGACGTGTAAATGACTGTTTTGCCCTTAGTGGCTAATATTATTTATAATGACGTGTAAATGACTGTTTTGCCCTTAGTGGCTAATATTATTTATAATGAAGTGCAAATGACGATGATGCCCTTGGGGACTAGTAATTGACGTTTTTGCCCTCAGTGGCTACTGTTTGAGTTGATGATATTTATGTGTAATTGACGATGAAACCCAGTGACGGTTAAGGCCGAAAGGCTAAGTGATGTTAAGGTCAAAAAGGACCAAGTGACGTTGTGTGTAAATTGTGAATTGACAGGTGCAGTGCTTCTTGCGAGCAAACTGGTAAGTGACGGGTCACATAGTTGACTATGATTTTGGGTATTTGTGTATTTGTGTGTTTGTGAGTGGTGCATGTCATAGTGTCTCATGCCCCATATGCATAAACCCAGTGACGTTTTTGAGGCCCATGTGGCTAAGTGACGATGAGGCCTTAAGGGCTAAGCGACGTTTGTGAAAAGGTACCTCATGCATATGCCCGCGAGTGGGTTGCATTTCACATGCCTACATGACATAGTGATGAATTATTGTGGTGATGTGATCGATGATTGCGATGTGATTCATTTAGAGCTGTGACCTGACTTATTATTTATCATATGATTTATTATATGAATTGAATTGGACTCACCCTTCTGTTTGAATGTTATCCCTATGCGGTAACGTGCAGGTGATTGCGAGTGAAGGACTAGGTACCTTCACTAATTCGAGTCGAGTCGTCACGCTCTGATACGTAGCACTCAGGGGGTGGGACGAACTTATATCATGAATGTTTTTGGTTGTTAAGTTTATTGACAGTTCTGTTTTATTTTATTATTCCGCTGCATAGTTGAGTTTTATTGACGTTGAGTATTATTGCGATGATAATTGTGGTTTTGAGATTCGCCTTTTTGTGATGTGCTACACAATACCCGGATAATATGTTTGAGCTGTTTTATTGAGAAGTGTGGTTTTTATTGAAGCACGTGTAATATCCCTTATGTGAAACAAAATTTTGAAAACTCTGATATTTTCCAATTAAATTAACGGGTAGAAAAGGGGGTGTTACATTAGTGGTATCAGAGCAGTTCGGTCTGTCCGGCCAATGTCGTCCTGTCATAGTGTCTTATGACAATAGATTAGTTCTGAATTTTTGGTTTGTGCTGCAGTGATAGTTCGGAATGGCTGGGAGAAACGACGCTGCTCTTGCTGCTGCATTGCAAGCTATGGCTCAGGCTGTGCAGAATCAGCATAATGCTGGGGAGAACGCTGGTTTTTGGAGTCTGACTACCTTCCGGAGAGAGAATCCGCTCACATTTAAGGGCAAATATGATCCAGATGGTGCTATGGCTTGGCTGAAGGAGATCGAGAGGATATTCAGGGTGATGGACTGCACTGTTGAGCAGAAGGTCCGTTTTGGTACCCACATGTTAGCCGAGGAGGCTGACGACTGGTGGTTGGCTACTAGGCAGAGGTTAGAGGCTGTGCGGGAAGAGATTACTTGGGAGGTATTCAGCAGAGAATTTCTGAGAAAATATTTTCCTGAAGACGTCCGAGGGAAGAAAGAGATAGAGTTCTTGGAACTGAAGCAGAGTGGTATGTCTGTGACTTCCTATGCGGCGAAATTTGTGGAGCTAGCAAAATTTTATCCACACTACAGTGAGGCTACAGCTGAATTTTCTAAATGCATCAAATTTGAGAATGGGTTGAGGCCTGATATTAAAAAGGCCATTGGTTATCAGAAGATTCGTGTGTTCGCAGATCTGGTGGACAGTTGCAGAATCTTTGAGGAGGACAGTACTGCTCATTACAAAGCTACTTCTGAGAAAAAGGGTAAGTTTCAGAGTCGAAGCAAGCCGTATGAGGTTCCTGCGGGTAAGAGTTATCAGAAGGCTGCTGGGGGTAAGAGTTCTAGTGGGGGAGATGCCCCTGCTAGCATTGTTTGTTATAAGTGTGGCAAGCCTGGCCACAAGAGTACTACATGCAGGTCTGATGAGAGGGTTTGCTACCGTTGTGGTAAAAAGGGTCATATGGCAGCCGAGTGTAAGGTCAAGGATGTGGTGTGTTTCAACTGTGGTGAGTCTGGGCATATCAGTACAAAGTGTACAAAGCCGAAGAAGGAAAGGTCTACTGGGAAGGTATTTGCATTGGCAGGAGAGGAGCCTGATGATAAGGATGGTCTGATTAGAGGTACGTGTTTTATTAATGGTACTTCTCTGAAATCTCTTATTGATACTGGTGCTACCCATTGTTTTATATCTGTTAATTGTTGTAAAAGATTGGGTCTGGTTTTATCTGCTATGTGTGGGGATATGGTTGTCGATACTCCTGCGAAGGGGTCGGTGATTACGTCCCAGGTGTGTTCTCAGTGTCCCGTGTCGATCTTCGGCAGGGACTTTATTGTGAATTTTGTTTGCTTGCCGTTGAGAGGTCTGGATGTAATCTTAGGCATGGACTGGTTAGAGAATAATCACGTTCATATCAACTGTCGTAGCAAGTCGGTTAGTTTCGGAGAAGAAAATTCTGTTTTGGTATCTGCTGGTCAGTTGAAGAAGTTGAAGAAAGAAGGAGTTCAGCTGTTTGCATTGATGGCAACGTTGTCTGCTGAGAGTCAAGCTGTTATTGAAGAACTGAAAGTGGTACGCGAGTTTCCTGAGGTTTTTCCTGATGAAATTCCGGGCGTGCCACCGGAAAGAGAAGTTGAGTTTTCGATTGATCTTGTACCGGGTACGAGGCCTGTGTCTATGGCACCGTACAGAATGTCGGCGTCGGAATTGTCTGAGTTGAAGACGCAACTTGAAGAATTGCTTGAGAAAAAGTTTGTGAGACCGAGTGTATCACCGTGGGGAGCTCCGGTATTGTTAGTGAAGAAGAAAGATGGGAGCATGAGGCTATGTGTGGACTATCGCCAGTTGAATAAGGTAACTATCAAGAATAAGTATCCGCTTCCGAGGAACGACGATCTGATGGATCAGTTAGTGGGTGCACGTGTTTTCAGCAAAATTGATTTGAGGTCCGGATATCATCAGATTAAAGTAAAGGATGAAGATGTTCAGAAGACAGCGTTCAGGACAAGGTATGGGCATTATGAATATTCAGTGATGCCGTTCGGTGTGACCAATGCTCCTGGTGTATTTATGGAATATATGAACCGTATTTTCCATAATTACCTGGATCGGTTTGTGGTGATCTTCATAGATGACATTCTAGTTTATTCTAAGTCAGAGGAAGAGCATGCTGAGCACCTGAAGACAGTGTTAGAAGTTCTGAAAGAGAAAAAGTTGTATGCTAAGTTATCGAAGTGTGAGTTCTGGCTGAAAGAGGTGAGTTTCCTTGGGCACGTGATTTCTGGTAATGGTATTGCGGTTGATCCGGCAAAAGTAGAAGCAGTGTTGGAGTGGGAGGCTCCGAAGTCCGCAACAGAGATTAGAAGCTTTTTGGGTTTGGCTGGGTACTACAGGAGGTTCATCGAGGGTTTTTCCAAGTTGGCCCTTCTGTTGACTCAGTTGACTTGTAAGGGTAAAGTTTTTGTTTGGGATGCTCGGTGTGAGGAAAGTTTTATGGAACTGAAAAAGAGATTGACGACGTCGCCTGTTTTGACGCTGCCTAATCCAGAGGAGTTTGTTGTGTATTGTGACGCTTCGAAGATGGGTCTGGGTGGTGTGCTGATGCAAGATGGAAAGGTTGTTGCGTATGCGTCGAGGCAATTGCGGGTTCATGAGAAAAATTACCCTACGCATGATTTGGAATTGGCTGCCGTGGTATTTGTGCTTAAGATTTGGAGGCACTACCTTTATGGTTCGAGGTTCGAAGTGTTCAGTGATCATAAGAGTCTAAAGTATCTGTTCGATCAGAAAGAGTTGAATATGAGACAGCGTCGGTGGTTGGAGCTCTTGAAGGATTATGACTTTGGTTTGAATTATCATCCCGGCAAAGCTAATGTCGTGGCTGATGCTTTAAGTAGAAAGTCTTTGCATATGTCGGCAATGATGGTGAAAGAATTAGAGTTGATCGAGGAATTCAGAGATTTGAGTTTGGTTTGTAAAATGACACCTCGCAGTGTCAAGCTGGGAATGTTAAAGATCGATAATGATTTCCTGGGCAGCATCAGGGAAGCTCAGAAGACAGATGTCAAGATAGTAGATTTAATTAATGGGGTTGGTCAATCGGAAGATGAAGATTTCAAATTAGACTCCAGTGGTGTGTTGAGGTTCCGGGGTAGGATCTGTGTTCCGGATGATGAGGAGATGAGAAAGGCAATTTTAGAGGAAGGTCACCGTAGCAAGTTGAGTATCTGTAACACCCTAAAAATTATTTAATTAATTTATTTAATTAAATAATTGGGGATTTAAATTAAATTATTTGATGTAATTCGATTAATTAGAATTTTATTTATTTTGGTGGTATTAGGAGGGAGTGGAGGCGCCACTTGCATGACTTGGGCTTAAGTGGAAAGCCCAAGCCCATGATCCACATTATAGGCGAAGGGGTTAGTTGGTGGGGGCTAGGGTTTGTGGCGTTTTGCGAAGCCAAAAGAAAGAAAGAAAGAAAGAGCGTGAGATAGAGAGAGAGCAAGGAAAGGGGCGCCGTAAGGAGAGAAGAGGAAGAGGAGAGAAGTCGCAAGCAAGGAAGAGCGAGGAGCGTGATTTTGTTGCTGTGATCCTGTACGTGACTATCTCCGGAGCCTCCGTTCTTCAATTTCGAGGTTAGGGGAGCTCTATCACTCTATTTAATAGTTCATATGATGAGTCCTAGATCTAGGATTAGAATAGAGTTCTTGATGCATTGTTGATGTTGGATTTCATATTTAGATGTATGCGAATTGATGTATGCATGATTCTTGATGCTTTCTTGATGCTTTGTTGGTATTGGCCATCATATGTATGTGTGTATGCGAAGTGGGATTGATCATGAGACTGAAAATTCTTGACATGTATGCGTTGTGTTGGTAAATTGTGACATTCGAATTATGGGCTTGAAACTGAAATTGTTGTGTTGGAAATTACTTGTGTTGTTTGCGAAATTGGATGGATGGTGTATAGGCGCCTAGGGCGCCAAGGGGATAGGGAAGATAATGCCTATTGAATTTTTGAGAAATTGATTGAAATATGTGTATGTTTAGTTGCTGGGAAAATGTTGAGGTTTTATGATTTAGAATTGTTAAGAAAACAATTTTCAGTATTAAAAAGCGTTTTGGTAAAATTCTGGATGTTGCTGCTGGTTCTGGGCGCTGGGCGCCTATGCTGGGCGCTGGGCGCCTGTTCTGTGTTGTTGTTGCGCGTGGGGGCGCGCCTGGGCGCTAGGCGCCCGTGTCTGTGCGTGTTGCGCGCTGTGCGCGCCTGGGCGCTGGCGCCCGTGTTGTGTCTGTGTGTGCGTGTGCGCGCCTGGGCGCTGAGCGCCTATGGCGCTGTGTTGTGCGTGCGTTGTTGCCCCTGGGCGCTAGGCGCCCGTGTCATGTGTTGCTTGTTGCGCTGTGTGGCGCGCTGTTGCTCCTGGGCGCTGGGCGCCTGTGCACTTGTTGCCTGGTTGCCTGGGCGCCTAAGGCGCCTGTTCCCTGGATGTTGCCTAATTTTTCCAAAACTGTTTTTATCATAACTTTTGACTTAGACGTCCGTTTTGAACGATTCGAAAAGTGTCATGAAGCTTTTTACGTTGTCTATTTGTGGGTTCAATTTTTAAAATGAAAAATTGTTATTTTCTGACTGTTTGTGGGCGCCCAGGTGGCTGTCCCCGGTGGTCGTCCCAGTGACATTGAAAAATGACGTGGAACTCTTTAAAAATCCCTTTTGGTGTATAAACAACAGTTTTAAACACGGTAGTGTCAAAATGACTGTTTTGCCCCTAGTGGCCAAAGTTAATGATAATGATGTGTAAATGACGACGATGCCCTTGGTGGTTAGTCAAATGACGTTTTTGCCCTCAGTGGCTAATGTTTGTGTTAAATGATGTTTAAGTGTAAGTGACAATTGGGGCCTGAGTGGCTAAGTGAGGTTAAGGTCTAAGTGGCCTAGTGATGTTGTGTGATGATTATGAATTTGACAGGTGCTGTGCTCCGTGCGAGCAAACAGGTAAGTGATGGGTCACATTGATGACTGTGATCTGAGTAATTGTGTGATTTTGTGAAGTGAGTGGTGCATGTCATAGAGTCTCATGCCCATATGCATAAAACCCAGTGATGTTTTGAGGCCTGAGTGGCTAAGTGACGATGAGGCCTGAGTGGCTAAGCGACGTTTTGTGAAAAGGTACCTTCATGCATATACCCGCGAGTGGGTTGCATTTCATAAATCTACATGACATGAGATGAGTTTGTACATGATGTGAATGATGACTGTGTTGTGGATGTTTTGTGTATTGGATGCTGATTATTCTAGTGCGTAGCCTACGATTAGTGCTTATCATGTTTTCTATTATATAGACTGAAATGATGCTCACCCTTTCCTGTTTGAATGTTGCCCTCGTGTTGGTAACGTGCAGGTGATTCCCAGTGAAGGTATTAGCTTCACTTTTCGAGTCGAGTCGTCATGCTCTGATACGTAGCACTCAGGGGGGATAATGAACTCGGCCTTTATTAATGATTTTTGATTATTTTGTCCATGTGGACTATTTGGTTATGTTTTACAAATTTCCGCTGCGTAGTTGTTTGTGTTATGAGAAGTTTTATAAGTGACGTTAACCATGAGGCTTGAGTTTTTGATATTGTGATGTGCTACGTGGACGTATTAATTTGAGTTAAACTGTTTTTAAAGTTGGATAAGCGACGTTTGATTTGAGTACGTGTAACATTTCCTATGAACGAGATTTTTTTAAAACTCTGATTTTTTTTTATAAACAAAGTGGCGGGTAGAAAGGGGTGTTACATTAGTGGTATCAGAGCAGTTCGGTCTGTCCGGCCGGTAGTTGAGTCGTCGTGTTGAGTAACATTGAGTTTGTTACTCGTTTCTGAATTCTGTTTTCTGTTGCAGTGCTAGAATGGCCAGACGAGACGACGCTGCTCTTGCCGCTGCATTGCAAGCTATGGCTCAGGCGATGCAGGGTCAGCAGAATGCTGGGGATAATGCTGGTTTTCGAAGTCTGACAACCTTTCAGAGGGAGAATCCGCCCACCTTTAAGGGCAAATATGATCCAGATGGTGCTATGGCTTGGCTGAAGGAGATTGAGAGGATTTTCAGGGTGATGGACTGTACTGTTGAGCAGAAGGTCCGCTTTGGTACCCACATGTTAGCCGAGGAGGCCGACGACTGGTGGTTGGCTACTAGGCAGAGGTTAGAGGCTGTGCAGGAAGAGATTACTTGGGAGGTTTTCAGCAGGGAATTTCTGAGAAAGTATTTTCCTGAAGACGTCCGCGGGAAGAAAGAGATAGAGTTTTTGGAGCTGAAGCAGGGTGGTATGTCTGTGACTGCCTATGCGGCAAAATTTGTGGAGCTAGCCAAATTTTATCCACATTACAGTGAGGCTACAGCTGAATTTTCTAAATGCATCAAATTTGAGAATGGGTTAAGGCCTGATATTAAACAGGCCATTGGTTATCAGAAGATTCGTGTGTTCGCAGATCTGGTTGACAGTTGCAGGATCTTCGAGGAGGACAGTACTGCTCGCTACAAAGCTACTTCTGAGAGAAAGGGCAAGTTTCAGAGTCGAAGCAAGCCGTATGAGGTTCCTGCGGGTAAGGGTTATCAGAGAGCTGCTGGAGGTAAGGGTTCTGGTGGGGGAGATGCCCCTGCTAGCATTGTCTGTTATAAGTGTGGCAAGCCTGGCCACAAGAGTACTACATGCAGGTCGGATGACAGGAATTGCTACCGTTGTGGTAAAAAGGGTCATATGGCAGCTGAGTGTAAGGTCAAGGATGTGGTGTGTTTCAACTGTGGTGAGTCTGGGCATATCAGCACAAAGTGTACAAAGCCGAAAAAGGAAAGGTCTACTGGGAAGGTATTTGCATTGGCAGGAGAGGAGCCTGATGACGATGATGGTCTGATTAGAGGTACGTGTTTTATTAATGGTACTTCTCTGAAATCTCTTATTGATACTGGTGCTACCCATTGTTTTATTTCTGTTGATTGCTGTAAAAGATTGGGTCTTGTTGTATCTGCTATGTGTGGGGATATGGTTGTCGATACTCCTGCGAAGGGGTCGGTGATTACGTCCCAGGTGTGTTCTCAGTGTCCCGTGTCGATCTTCGGCAGGGACTTTATTGTGAATTTTGTATGTTTGCCATTGAGAGGTCTGGATGTAATCTTAGGCATGGACTGGTTAGAGAATAATCACGTTCATATCAACTGTCGTAGCAAGTCGGTTAGTTTCGGTGAAGAAAGTTCGGTTTTGGTGTCTGCTGGTCAGTTGAAGAAATTGAAGAAAGAAGGAGTTCAGTTATTTGTGTTGATGGCTTCGTTGTCGACTGAGAGTCAGGCTGTTATCGAAGAACTGAAGGTAGTACGTGAATTTCCTGAGGTTTTTCCTGATGAAATTCCGGGTGTGCCACCGGAAAGAGAAGTGGAATTTTCGATTGATCTTGTACCTGGTACGAGGCCTGTGTCTATGGCTCCGTACAGAATGTCGGCGTCGGAACTGTCTGAGTTGAAGACGCAACTTGAAGAATTGCTTGAGAAGAAGTTTGTAAGACCGAGTGTATCACCGTGGGGAGTTCCGGTATTGTTAGTGAAAAAGAAAGATGGGAGCATGAGGTTATGTGTGGACTATCGTCAGTTGAATAAGGTAACTATCAAGAATAAGTATCCGCTTCCGAGGATCGACGATCTGATGGATCAGTTAGTGGGTGCTCGTGTCTTCAGCAAAATTGATTTGAGGTCCGGATATCATCAGATTAAAGTAAAGGATGAGGATGTTCAGAAAACGGCGTTCAGAACAAGGTATGGGCATTATGAGTATTCAGTGATGCCGTTCGGTGTGACCAATGCCCCTGGTGTATTTATGGAATATATGAACCGTATTTTCCATGATTACCTAGATCGGTTTGTGGTAATCTTCATAGATGATATTCTAGTTTATTCTAAGTCAGATGAAGAGCATGCTGAGCACCTGAAGTCAGTGTTGGAAGTTTTAAAAGAGAAAAAGTTGTACGCTAAGTTATCGAAGTGTGAGTTCTGGCTGAAAGAGGTGAGTTTCCTTGGGCACGTGATTTCTGGTAATGGTATTGCGGTTGATCCGGCAAAAGTAGAAGCAGTATTGGAGTGGGAGTCTCCGAAGTCCGTAACGGAGATTAGAAGCTTTTTGGGTTTGGCTGGGTACTACAGGAGGTTCATCGAGGGTTTTTCCAAGTTGGCCCTTCCGTTGACTCAGTTGACCTGCAAGGGTAAAGTTTTTGTTTGGGATGCTCGTTGTGAGGAAAGCTTTATGGAACTGAAAAAGAGATTGACGACGTCGCCTGTTTTGACGTTGCCTAATCCAGAGGAACCGTTCGTTGTGTATTGTGACGCTTCGAAGATGGGTCTCGGTGGTGTGTTGATGCAGGATGGGAAGGTCGTTGCGTATGCGTCGAGGCAATTGCGGGTTCATGAGAAAAATTACCCTACGCATGATTTAGAGTTGGCTGCTGTGGTATTTGTGCTTAAAATTTGGAGGCACTACCTTTATGGTTCAAGGTTCGAAGTGTTCAGTGATCATAAGAGTCTAAAGTATCTGTTCGATCAGAAAGAGTTGAATATGAGACAGCGTCGGTGGTTGGAACTCTTGAAGGATTATGACTTTGGTTTGAATTATCACCCCGGCAAAGCTAATGTCGTGGCTGATGCTTTAAGCAGAAAGTCCTTGCATATGTCGGCAATGATGGTGAAAGAATTAGAGTTAATTGAGGAATTCAGAGATTTGAGTTTGGTTTGTAAAATGACATCTCGCAGTGTCAAGCTGGGAATGTTAAAGATCGATAATGATTTCCTGGGCAGCATCAGAGAGGCTCAGAAGTCAGATGTTAAGTTAGTGGATTTAATTAATGGGGTTGGTCAATCTGAAGACGAAGATTTCAAATTAGATTCCAGTGGTGTGTTGAGGTTCCGGGGTAGGATCTGTGTTCCTGACGATGAGGAGATGAGAAAGGCAATTCTAGAGGAAGGTCATCGTAGCAAGTTGAGTATCCATCCTGGAGCAACGAAGATGTATCAAGATCTGAAAAAGATGTTTTGGTGGTATGGTATGAAGAGAGATGTGGCGCAATTTGTGTATGCCTGTTTGACCTGTCAGAAATCTAAGGTAGAGCATCAGAAGCCTGCAGGGCTAATGCAACCGCTGGAGATTCCAGAGTGGATATGGGATAGCATAGCAATGGATTTTGTGACGGGGTTACCGAATACAGCTAAGGGTCATGACGCTATTTGGGTGATCATTGATAGGTTAACGAAGTCTGCTCATTTTATTCCTATTAATATCACTTATCCAGTGTCGAGGTTGGCAGAGGTATATGTCAAGGAAATTGTGAGACTGCACGGTGTTCCGAAGAGTATTGTGTCAGATAGGGATCCGAGGTTCACTTCCGAGTTTTGGAAGAGTTTGCAGAAAGAATTGGGTTCCAAGTTAAAAATGAGTTCGGCGTATCATCCCCAGACCGATGGTCAGTCGGAGAGAACAATTCAGTCGTTAGAGGACTTGTTGAGGGCTTGTGTATTGGAACAGCGGGGTTCATGGGATTCATATCTTGCGTTGATTGAGTTTACCTATAACAACAGTCACCATTCCAGTATCGGGATGGCACCGTTTGAAGCATTGTATGGTCGAAAGTGTAGGACGCCATTATGTTGGTATGATTCGGGAGAGAGTGTAGTTTTGGGACCAGAGATTGTCCGGGAGACTACGGAGAAGATCAAGATGATCCGTGAGAAGATGAAGGCTTCGCAGAGTCGTCAGAAGAGTTATCATGACAAGCGAAGGAAGGATTTAGAGTTTCAGGAGGGTGAACATGTGTTCTTGAGGGTTTCTCCTATTACCGGTGTTGGTCGGGCGTTGAAATCGAAGAAGCTCACTCCTCGATTTGTTGGTCCTTATCAGATATCCGAGAGAATTGGAAATGTGGCTTATAGAGTGGCTTTACCGCCAAATCTTTCGAACTTGCACGACGTGTTTCACGTGTCGCAACTTCGGAAGTATGTTTCGGATCCATCTCATGTGATCCAAGTGGACGATGTAGAGGTACGGGATAATCTCACCGTGGAGACGATGCCCGTAAGGATTGAGGACCGTGAAGTGAAGGCGCTTAGAGGCAAAGAGATTGCATTAGTGAAAGTGGTCTGGCTAGGAGCTGCCGGCGAGAGTATGACTTGGGAGCTAGAGAGCAAGATGCGGGAGTCCTACCCAGAGTTGTTTGATCAGGTAAAAATTTCGAGGACGAAATATTCTAAGTGGGGGAGAGTTGTAACACCCTAAAAATTATTTAATTAATTTATTTAATTAAATAATTGGGGATTTAAATTAAATTATTTGATGTAATTCGATTAATTAGAATTTTATTTATTTTGGTGGTATTAGGAGGGAGTGGAGGCGCCACTTGCATGACTTGGGCTTAAGTGGAAAGCCCAAGCCCATGATCCACATTATAGGCGAAGGGGTTAGTTGGTGGGGGCTAGGGTTTGTGGCGTTTTGCGAAGCCAAAAGAAAGAAAGAAAGAAAGAGCGTGAGATAGAGAGAGAGCAAGGAAAGGGGCGCCGTAAGGAGAGAAGAGGAAGAGGAGAGAAGTCGCAAGCAAGGAAGAGCGAGGAGCGTGATTTTGTTGCTGTGATCCTGTACGTGACTATCTCCGGAGCCTCCGTTCTTCAATTTCGAGGTTAGGGGAGCTCTATCACTCTATTTAATAGTTCATATGATGAGTCCTAGATCTAGGATTAGAATAGAGTTCTTGATGCATTGTTGATGTTGGATTTCATATTTAGATGTATGCGAATTGATGTATGCATGATTCTTGATGCTTTCTTGATGCTTTGTTGGTATTGGCCATCATATGTATGTGTGTATGCGAAGTGGGATTGATCATGAGACTGAAAATTCTTGACATGTATGCGTTGTGTTGGTAAATTGTGACATTCGAATTATGGGCTTGAAACTGAAATTGTTGTGTTGGAAATTACTTGTGTTGTTTGCGAAATTGGATGGATGGTGTATAGGCGCCTAGGGCGCCAAGGGGATAGGGAAGATAATGCCTATTGAATTTTTGAGAAATTGATTGAAATATGTGTATGTTTAGTTGCTGGGAAAATGTTGAGGTTTTATGATTTAGAATTGTTAAGAAAACAATTTTCAGTATTAAAAAGCGTTTTGGTAAAATTCTGGATGTTGCTGCTGGTTCTGGGCGCTGGGCGCCTATGCTGGGCGCTGGGCGCCTGTTCTGTGTTGTTGTTGCGCGTGGGGGCGCGCCTGGGCGCTAGGCGCCCGTGTCTGTGCGTGTTGCGCGCTGTGCGCGCCTGGGCGCTGGCGCCCGTGTTGTGTCTGTGTGTGCGTGTGCGCGCCTGGGCGCTGAGCGCCTATGGCGCTGTGTTGTGCCTGCGTTGTTGCCCCTGGGCGCTAGGCGCCCGTGTCATGTGTTGCTTGTTGCGCTGTGTGGCGCGCTGTTGCTCCTGGGCGCTGGGCGCCTGTGCACTTGTTGCCTGGTTGCCTGGGCGCCTAAGGCGCCTGTTCCCTGGATGTTGCCTAATTTTTCCAAAACTGTTTTTATCATAACTTTTGACTTAGACGTCCGTTTTGAACGATTCGAAAAGTGTCATGAAGCTTTTTACGTTGTCTATTTGTGGGTTCAATTTTTAAAATGAAAAATTGTTATTTTCTGACTGTTTGTGGGCGCCCAGGTGGCTGTCCCCGGTGGTCGTCCCAGTGACATTGAAAAATGACGTGGAACTCTTTAAAAATCCCTTTTGGTGTATAAACAACAGTTTTAAACACGGTAGTGTCAAAATGACTGTTTTGCCCCTAGTGGCCAAAGTTAATGATAATGATGTGTAAATGACGAGGATGCCCTTGGTGGTTAGTCAAATGACGTTTTTGCCCTTAGTGGCTAATGTTTGTGTTAAATGATGTTTAAGTGTAAGTGACAATTGGGGCCTGAGTGGCTAAGTGAGGTTAAGGTCTAAGTGGCCTAGTGATGTTGTGTGATGATTATGAATTTGACAGGTGCTGTGCTCCGTGCGAGCAAACAGGTAAGTGATGGGTCACATTGATGACTGTGATCTGAGTAATTGTGTGATTTTGTGAAGTGAGTGGTGCATGTCATAGAGTCTCATGCCCATATGCATAAAACCCAGTGATGTTTTGAGGCCTGAGTGGCTAAGTGACGATGAGGCCTGAGTGGCTAAGCGACGTTTTGTGAAAAGGTACCTTCATGCATATACCCGCGAGTGGGTTGCATTTCATAAATCTACATGACATGAGATGAGTTTGTACATGATGTGAATGATGACTGTGTTGTGGATGTTTTGTGTATTGGATGCTGATTATTCTAGTGCGTAGCCTACGATTAGTGCTTATCATGTTTTCTATTATATAGACTGAAATGATGCTCACCCTTTCCTGTTTGAATGTTGCCCTCGTGTTGGTAACGTGCAGGTGATTCCCAGTGAAGGTATTAGCTTCACTTTTCGAGTCGAGTCGTCTTGCTCTGATACGTAGCACTCAGGGGGGATAATGAACTCGGCCTTTATTAATGATTTTTGATTATTTTGTCCATGTGGACTATTTGGTTATGTTTTACAAATTTCCGCTGCGTAGTTGTTTGTGTTATGAGAAGTTTTATAAGTGACGTTAACCATGAGGCTTGAGTTTTTGATATTGTGATGTGCTACGTGGACGTATTAATTTGAGTTAAACTGTTTTTAAAGTTGGATAAGCGACGTTTGATTTGAGTACGTGTAACATTTCCTATGAACGAGATTTTTTTAAAACTCTGATTTTTTTTTTATAAACAAAGTGGCGGGTAGAAAGGGGTGTTACAGTATCCATCCTGGAGCGACGAAAATGTATCAAGATCTGAAAAAGATGTTTTGGTGGTATGGTATGAAGAGAGATGTGGCACAGTTTGTGTATGCCTGTTTGACCTGTCAGAAATCTAAGGTTGAGCATCAGAAGCCTGCAGGGTTAATGCAACCGTTGGAGGTTCCAGAGTGGAAGTGGGATAGCATTGCGATGGACTTTGTGACGGGATTGCCGAATACAGTTAAGGGTCATGACGCTATTTGGGTGATCGTTGATAGGTTAACGAAGTCTGCTCACTTTATTCCTATTAATATCACTTATCCGGTGTCGAGGTTGGCAGAGGTCTATGTCAAAGAAATTGTGAAGTTGTACGGTGTTCCGAAGAGTATTGTGTCAGACAGGGATCCAAGGTTCACTTCTGAGTTTTGGACGGGTTTGCAGAAGGAATTGGGTTCAAAGTTAAAAATGAGTTCGGCGTATCATCCTCAGACAGACGGTCAGTCAGAGAGGACAATTCAGTCGTTAGAGGATTTGTTGAGGGCTTGTGTATTGGAACAGCGGGGTTCATGGGATTCCTACCTTGCGTTGATTGAGTTTACCTATAACAACAGTTACCATTCCAGTATCGGGATGGCACCATTTGAAGCATTGTATGGCCGAAAGTGTAGAACGCCATTGTGTTGGTATGAGTCGGGAGAGAGTGTAGTGTTGGGACCGGAGATTGTCCGGGAGACTACAGAGAAGATCAAGATGATCCGTGAAAAGATGAAGGCTTCGCAGAGTCGTCAGAAGAGTTATCATGATAAGCGGAGGAAGGATTTAGAATTTCAGGAGGGTGAGCATGTGTTCTTAAAGGTTTCTCCTGTTACCGGTGTTGGTCGAGCGTTGAAATCGAAGAAGCTCACTCCTCGATTTGTTGGTCCTTATCAGATTTCTGAAAGAATCGGAAATGTGGCTTATAGAGTGGCTTTACAGCCAAACCTTTCGAACTTGCATGACGTGTTTCACGTGTCGCAACTTCGGAAGTATGTTTCGGATCCATCTCATGTGATCCATATGGATGATGTTGAGGTGCGGGATAATCTCACTGTGGAGACGATGCCCGTACGGGTTGAGGATCGTGAAGTGAAAGCGCTTAGAGGCAAAGAGATTGCATTAGTGAAAGTGGTTTGGCTAGGAGCTGCCGGCGAGAGTATGACTTGGGAGCTAGAGAGCAAGATGCGAGAGTCCTACCCAGAATTATTTGATCAGGTAAATTTCGAGGACGAAATATTCTAAGTGGGGGAGAGTTGTAACACCCTAAATATTTAATTAATTTATTTAATTAAGTATTTAGGCATTTATTTAATTTACTGGGTATAATTTAATTAATTAGAATTTATATTAGGTTTAAATATATGTTTAGTCCCTGCAAATATACGTTTAATCCAATTTAGTCCCTGTTAAAATAAAACGTTGTGTTTAGCCCTTGCAAATATAAGTTTGATCCAGTTTAGCCCCTGTAAAAATAAAATTTTGTTTTTCGTGCCTTCAAATATACATTTTATCCAGTTTGGTCCATGTAATATGTAAAATATTTTATTTTAGTCCCTCCAATATGAGCAGAAAAAGGACTAAAATCAAATATTTTACACATTACAGGGACCAAACTGGATAAAACGTATATTTGCAAGGACGAAAAATAATGTTTTAGTTTTATAGGGACTAAACTGGGTCAAACTTATATTTGCAAGGCCTAAACACAAAGTTTTATTTTTACAGGGACTAAACTGGATTAAACGTTTATTTGCAGGGACTAAACGTATATTTAAGCCTTTATATTAATATGTGTAGGAAGTATTAGATGGTGGAGGTGCCAAACTAAATGGACTTGGGCTTAAGTGAGAAGCCCAAGCCCATGACTCTTGTCATATGCGAAGTGGACAAGTGCTTAGGGGTTAGGGTTTGTGTGGCCAATTTGCGAAATTTTGAGAAAAGAGAGAAAACAAGGAGAGGCGCGCCGTAGAGAGGGAGAGGGAGAAGAGAAGAGTCGCAAGCTTCAAGGAGAAAAGAGGAGTCGTGATCCGGTTGCCGTGGTTCCGTTCGTGATCATCTCTAGAGATCCTACTCTTCTAATTCGAGGTAAGGGGAGCCCTATCGATTTCTATAATAATTCCTATGATAGATCCTAAGTAGAGATAGCCTAGATGTTACTATGATTGTTGTGGTGTTTACGAAATTCATGTCTTGATCGTTGCCGTATGCGTGATTATGTGTTGATGCTTGCGAATTCATGCCTTGATTTTAAATGTATGCGTAATGCTATGTGGTGCTTGGGATGGGTGAAATTCGATGTTTGATAGGTGGTGTTGGATGATTTTATATGTGATTATGAAAGATTGAAATATGGGTTGTGTTGATCATGCGAAAAAGTTTGAGAAAAATGATGTTTTGGGCTGAATTTGTGTAAAAATCTGGTGCTGGCAGTGTTCTGGGCGCCAGGCGCCCTGTGCTGGGCGCCAAGGGCGCCTGTGCGCGTTGCAGTGTGCGTGGGTGGGCGCTGGGTGCCAGCGCTGGGCGCTGAGCGCCCGTGTGTGTTGCGTTGCGTGTTGCGCTTAGGCGCTGGGTGCCAGCGCTGGGCGCTGAGCGCCCGTGTCCGTGTGCGTGTGCTGTGTGCTACGCCAAGGCGCTGAGCGCCAGGCGCTGGGCGCTGAGCGCCCGGGTGTGTGCGTGCGTGTGTTGCTTCTTGCTAGGCGCTGGGCGCCAGGTGCCTGGGCGCTGGGTGCCCAGGGCGCCAGTTTTCAGGGCGTTCCAAAATATTTTCGAAAACTGTTTTCGCCATATCTTTTGACTCAGATATCCGTTTTGAACGATTCAAAAAGCGTTGCGAAGCATTTTCAGTTGTCCATCTGCGTGTCCCATTTTTTAAAATAAAAACTTATTATTTCTGAAGGTTGCTGGGGCGCCCAAGTGGCTGTTCCCGGTGAACCGTTGCTGTGACAATGAAAGGATGTTCTGGGTGTCTTTAAAAATTCCCTTTTTCGTACGACCGGTGGTTTAACGAAGTAATGTCAAAAATAATGATTTTGACGATGATGCCCCTAGTGGCTAGTTAAATGACTGTTTTGCCCTTAGTGGCTAATATTATTTATAATGACGTGTAAATGACTGTTTTGCCCTTAGTGGCTAATATTATTTATAATGACGTGTAAATGACTGTTTTGCCCTTAGTGGCTAATATTATTTATAATGACGTGTAAATGACTGTTTTGCCCTTAGTGGCTAATATTATTTATAATGAAGTGCAAATGACGATGATGCCCTTGGGGATTAGTAATTGACGTTTTTGCCCTCAGTGGCTACTGTTTGAGTTGATGATATTTATGTGTAATTGACGATGAAACCTAGTGACGTTTAAGGCCGAAAGGCTAAGTGATGTTAAGGTCAAAAAGGACCAAGTGACGTTGTGTGTAAATTGTGAATTGACAGGTGCAGTGCTTCTTGCGAGCAAACTGGTAAGTGACGGGTCACATAGTTGACTATGATTTTGGGTATTTGTGTATTTGTGTGTTTGTGAGTGGTGCATGTCATAGTGTCTCATGCCCCATATGCATAAACCTAGTGACGTTTTTGAGGCCCATGTGGCTAAGTGACGATGAGGCCTTAAGGGCTAAGCGACGTTTGTGAAAAGGTACCTCATGCATATGCCCGCGAGTGGGTTGCATTTCACATGCCTACATGACATAGTGATGAATTATTGTGGTGATGTGATCGATGATTGCGATGTGATTCATTTAGAGCTGTGACCTGACTTATTATTTATCATATGATTTATTATATGAATTGAATTGGACTCATCCTTCTGTTTGAATGTTATCCCTATGCGGTAACGTGCAGGTGATTGCGAGTGAAGGACTAGGTACCTTCACTAATTCGAGTCGAGTCGTCACGCTCTGATACGTAGCACTCAGGGGGTGGGACGAACTTATATCATGAATGTTTTTGGTTGTTAAGTTTATTGACAGTTCTGTTTTATTTTATTATTCCGCTGCTTAGTTGAGTTTTATTGACGTTGAGTATTATTGCGATGATAATTGTGGTTTTGAGATTCGCCTTTTTGTGATGTGCTACGTGATACCCGGATAATATGTTTGAGCTGTTTTATTGAGAAGTGTGGTTTTTATTGAAGCACGTGTAATATCCCTTATGTGAAACAAAATTTTGAAAACTCTGATATTTTCCAATTAAATTAACGGGTAGAAAAGGGGGTGTTACAACCCCTACCCAAATAGAATCATTTCCGGCTTGGGACCGTGGCAATCCCATGACAAAATCCATAGATATGCTTTCCCATTTCCATTCAGGCACATTCAACGGTTGTAACTGGCCACCTGGCTTCTGGTGCTCTATCTTAACCTTTTGACAAGTCAAGCATCGAGACACAAACTCTGCAATATCTACTTTCATACCCGGCCACCAGTACAATTGCTTCAAATCTCGATACATCTTGGTGGACCCAGGATGTATTTAGAACTGACTCTTATGAGCCTCCTCTAAAACTTGCCTCTTCACACTCTCATCATTCGGCACACAGATTCTACCATTAAAACGAATTACGCCATCACCGTCTTCGGTGTAACTCGGCAATCTTTTCTGTGCTTGCAGCTCTACATCACCTTCTTGGGCTGAGCGAATCAGATTTCTTAATGAACTCGAAATCTGAATATGGCTCAACACCAACTTGTTCCTTCTTGACTTAACTCTCAAGTTGAGGTCTCTGAACGATTCCAACAAGGACATCTCGTGCATCATCAACTCTGCAGTATGGATAGACTTTCTGCTTAAAGCATCGGCCACAACATTAGCCTTACCAGGATGGTACTTCAATTCAAAATCGTAATCCTTCAAGAATTCTACCCATCTCCTCTGTCTGTTGTTCAGCTCCTTTTGGTCAAACAAATACTTAAGACTCTTGTGGTCACTAAAGACTTCGAAATGAGACCCATACAGGTAATGTCTCCAAATCTTTAGGGCAAACACAATCGCCGCTAACTCTAAATCATGAGTTGGGTAATTCTCTTCATGCGGCTTCAACTGTCTGGAGGCATAAGCAACTACTTGTTGATTCTGCATCAGGACACATCCCAAACCCTTACCAGAGGCGTCGCAATATATTTGGAATCCTACGGACGGATCTGGAAGAATCAGGATAGGTGCAGAAGTCAAACGATCCTTCAATTCCGCGAAACAATTTTCACAATCTGAGTTCCAAACAAACGGTTGACCCTTGCGAGTTAACCGCGTGAGTGGAAGAACCAGCTGGGAAAATCCTTAAATGAATCTTCGATAATACCCAGCTAATCCCAAGAAACTTCTTACCTCAGTAACCGTGGATGGCTGTTCCCAGTCTATCACAGCTTCAATCTTACTGGGATCCACTGCAACACCTGTCTGAGATATCACATGACCCAGAAACTTAACTTCGGGCATCCAAAAATCACATTTGGACGGCTTAGCATACAACTTCTTCTCTCGGAGTACGTTCAGAACAATTCGGAGATGTTGCACATGCTCCTCAATCGTTTTAGAGAACACCAAGATATCATCAATGAACACCACCACAAACTGATCCAAATAGGGATTAAAAATCCGATTCATATAATCCATGAATACGGCTGGAGCATTGGTCAAACCGAAGGGCATCACTACGAATTCATAGTGTCCATACCTCGTACGGAAAGCGGTCTTCGGGACGTCCAAAGCTCGCACCCTGATTTGGTGATAGCCGGACCTCAAATCAATCTTCGAAAATACAGAAGCTCCTCTCACTTGGTCTAACAAATCATCAATTCTCGATAGAGGGTACTTGTTCTTGACAGTCGCCTTATTCAACTGACGATAATCAATACACAATCTCATACTTCCGTCCTTCTTCTTGACAAGCAACACTGGAGCACCCCATGGTGATGCACTCGGCCGGATGAACCGTTTGGAAATTAGCTCTTCCAGTTGAACTTTCAATTCCCTCAACTCTAACGGCGACATTCTATACGGGGCTATAGAAATAGGTCCAGTGCCTGTGTAACACCCCAGTATTTGTATCGAGTAAAAATACCCAAGTGTACCAAACCTAAATCATCAGAGATATATTTCCTGTTTAAATACTGAACATCACTATAAAATTTTCACTGGATAACCACAGAACAGTCTTAAACATAAATAAGACCATAAACCATCAGTGAAATACAGTGTTCAATATCAAACAAGAAAGCGGAAATAAATACATAACATTAATACATAGAGTTGTAGTGCAAAGACAACAAAAGGAAATATAAACTTAAGCGTAACGCTAAGTCTTCAGCCACCATCCGAGTACCACCTACTCGTGCCTCTTGGATTTCCGCTGTCCCTGTTTCTCTGTAAAACAACAACATATAAACAATGAGATACAATCTCAGTGAGTTCTACCGAGACCCCTATCTACACTCTCGGTTCAATTATGAATTCCTTTTAACTTACACGACACCGCCTGCGCGAACGCTAAAACCCGGTGAACGTGTTATAATCCAGTATGATACCGACTGCGCGAACGCTAACCCCGGTATATCGCACAACAAACTTTTAACATGACACCGCCTGCGCGAACGCTAAACTCCGGTGTACATGTTATGACTCAGTACGACACCGACTGCGCGAACGCTAACCCCGGTGTATCGCACAACAACTTTTTGACATAACACCGCCTGCGCGAACGCTGAAACCCGGTGAACCCCCTTACCAATAGTACTTTCCCTAATGGCACAGGGCCTAGGATAAGGGATCATGACTGCCCCGCCTAGTATGTCAACATGGGTCGTCACCCAAACTCGATATAATATATATATCTACCATCATATATAACCACCCACGCTGGGCTGACTCCTATAATCGATATAATTTATATATCGTGAATTATTAACCGGTTTAGACGAATGAATAATAACCGTTCCGCGTCAATGGTACAACCCCACATAGAACTTATAATTCGTTTTATTATCAATAAAACATATCCGCACACGTGTACTATTGTTCGGCTTTTCGAAAGAATTTCAACTTCAAAAGTATTTTATAAAACCCTTGTAACATCCCCTAATTAGCTAATTAGATTTAATTAAATTAGCAAGAGGTTGGGCTAATTAATTAGCATAAATTATTAAAGTGTGTGATGTTTGAATTAATAATAAACAATTGTTGTCATACATAACCAAACTAAGGTATTAAGATAGAAATTGTGGGAGCCATAGGAGATAGGAAGGTTAAGTGAGGGGCAAATCAGTCTTCTCCCCCATACCATATATATGTGTGATTGTTTCCAGCTGATCAAAAACTCACAACCAGCACCATTCAAACAGAAACTGAGGGGAGAAAGATAGAGAGAGGGCGAGAGAGGGAGGGAGGAAGAGAATGGAAGAAAACCAGCAAAATCTTCATGCATGTAACATCTGAAACCTCCATTCAGTCACATTTCTTCTCCTCTTTCTGCTAATGTAAATTTCAGGGCAAGCATCCTTCCCTTCATCAAACCCCCCAAAATTCGACCTCCAAGCTCCTTAGAACAAAAATGGAGTTTTGGTGCCCCAAATAGCTTGCATGTCACCATAAAACCAGGATACAACCTTGGGAGAAGTCATCTAGTTGGTTTGAATAGTTGGGAGAGAAGTCAGCAACTCTAAGGAGTGAGGATTCGAAGTAGTAGGGGCTGTGCTCAACCGGTTCCGTTTTGAAGTAAAGTAGATTCGATTCGGGGACCGTTCGTGAGATTTCGATTTTTGTGGAAGTCAAGTCGTCATCGTGGTTGTTTGTGATTTTCATCACAACACGGTGAGTTCTATAACTCGCTTAGGGAATGTGTTCGTGTTTTCGAGTCTTTACTTTTGAAAATTATTGTCACACGTTTCTGGTATCGAAAGAGTTTTATTGAAAACCGTCTTCCCAAAGCTCATGATTGAACTATGAATTTCTTGATTGATTATTGGGTGTGCTGGATTGGATTGCTATAATATTGTGTTTTAAGGCGTGTTTGAGTTTGGGCCTCGATAGGAAGGGAAGTTGGAATCGGAATGGAACGGAATAACCCTTGAAAAATCTGTTTTCTGGAAACTGATGGAGCCACACGGATCGTGTGCCTCTGGGCACGGGTCGTGCGCCTCCATCTGATACGACATGAACTGTATTTTTAAAATACGCACGGATCGTGCGCCTAGTAGCACGGGTCGTGCGTAAGTCCCTGAAACTTTCTGTAAATCTGGTAGATAACGCACGGATCGTGCGCTCAGTCGCACGGGTCGTGCGTATCTTCCTGGAAATTTTCTGCAAATTGTTCAACTAAGCACGGGTCGTGCGCATATTCGCACGGGTCGTGTGAGAACTTCTGACCTTCAATTTCAAAGTACCTTTTTATCCATTCCAAATGATTCCAATCCTCTTCTAATCCATTCCTCATGGTTCCCCAACAATGTAAAGGTATTGATATCATGGTATTGAACATGTTTTATAGAAAACTTGTGTGTTATGAACGTAACGGAAAACCATACTTAGAGAACGCGTGAGAACACAAGTCAAGAAATGTTAACGGACCTTGAGTCCAATCATGCTAAGATAACGAACTTCAAGTTCATCATGTCATGTAAGCTAATTGATTGTAAGTCTATAAAGACATAAAAACTCTCAATTCATGTAAACACAAATCAAGTTACTTTCCCTCGGGGAAAGGTAGATGGTATACCTTGTGTATATCGAGGATGACGATCCTCCAGTCATTAGCATACCTAGTGGAGGGGAGTCATGAATCCAAAGCTAGGACCCTAGCATTATTCGGATAGAATTTCGGATTGGGGTTTCCGTAGATATTGGGCAATCAAGATTGTCTAGCATTATATCTCGGGTTGTGCTAAGTTCATGTTAAAATATGATCCGTAGTCGCTTATTAGGGCTACATCAGGAAAAAGCAGAAATGTAACAAGTAGTCGCTTATTAGGGCTACGAGTTACGAGTAAACATTATGTATTCACGTGGTCGCTTATTAGGGCCACGAGTTCAGATTAAAGTATAAGAAACCGTTAGAGTTGGTCAGGGGTCTCGATAGGACTCACTGAGATAATGTTTATCTCACCCTTCCTATTTGTGGTTTTTACAGAGAAACAGGGGAAGGCCAAGGCAACTAAGCACGGATAGCAGGTGTGACTCGAGGAGTCCGGAAGTTTACATTTCTTGCTTAGGCCCTTGTCCGTTTGTAGTACTTTTGTTATCGGTTGTATAACTATTATGTATAAGTTATAAATCGTTTCCGCTACTTTATGTTTTGATTATTGAACACCAGGATTATGTACAAGTCTTAAGTTTGAACTTAAGTATTTTCAGGAAGTTATGAGGTTCTGAGAACCATTTGATATGTATTATCAAAAGTTTTAGATGTGTTCAATATTTCAATAACAGGAAGTTACTCTGATGTATGCCATTTAGTGCATTTCGGTAGTTCTATATATTAGAATTTATCGGGGTGTTACATTATGGTATCAGAGCAGTTCGACCTAGTCGGGCTTAGATCAGTTAGGGTGGTTTTGTCCCTTGAGTAACTCTGCCATTATGCTTCTTATGATGCTAAGAGACATTGAGACTGATCAACTTAATACTTGGTGTATCATTTGCAGAATTATGGCAGGAGGATCAAGGAACGCCCCACCAATCGATCCACATGCTGCTTGGATGCAGAGCATGATGGAAAGACAACAAAAGATGCTGGAAGATATGGTAGCATTGCAGCAGAATGCTCAAGTTCAACCTCAGCAGGCCCCAGAGCCGCAAGTAAACCCCAGGCAAGTTTATTCAGAATTCCTGAAGATGAAGCCATCAGAGTTCAAGGGAGGACCGGTTGTCATGGAAGCCCAGCATTGGCTGGATGATATAGAGAAGATTTTTCTGACTATGCAAGTTACAGACGAGGACAAGTTAAGGTTGGCATCCCATATGCTGAAAGGAGAGGCTCACAACTGGTGGACTAATGTTAAGGCTATGATGGTGACTATGGGTACCCCCAGACTTGGGAGCATTTCAGGCAAGTGTTTTTGGAGCAGTTCTTTCCAACGGCAATGAGGTTCGAAAAGGAGAATGAGTTTTTAACCCTCACTCAAGGAAGTCTAACGGTGGGTCAGTACTCCGCCAAGTTTGAAGAGTTGTATCAATTCTTCGGTTTAGCTGGTTATGCCCCTAATGACAAGTGGAAGACCGATAGGTACAAGTATGGGTTAAGGGAAGACGTTGCTCAGAGTCTAAGTTCCTTTGCATATACCAATTATGCTGCCATGGTTCAGCAAGCTCACATAGCCGAAAGTGATTTGAAGAGGTTGTATGCCAGTAGAAAAGTATTCAATCAGAGTAAGAAGAATATTGGATCATCCAACAATCAAATGGGTCCTAGGTACAACTCCAACAAAGGGAAACAGATTCAGTCGTCCAATTCGCCAAAGTTTAGTGCATGCTCAAACTGTGGAAGGTACCATCAGGGTAAGTGTCAAGTGGGATCGACTCAGTGCTACTACTGCAAGAAAGAGGGTCATTATGCTGCTAATTGCCCAAAGAAGAGAGGTCAAGAAGAAGGTACTACCACCACTCATGGGAGAGTTTACACCTTGGACGCCCAGAAGGTCACACCGTCAGATAATCTACTAAGGGGTATGGGTTCTCTTTTTAATAACTCCGTTAGTATTTTATATGATTCAGGTGCGACCCATTGTTTTATATCTCAAGTTTGTGTTGAACGGTTGGGACTAGCTTTAACTCCTTTGCCTCAACCAATCTCCATTAAGACTGCTGCTGAAGGTAGTATTCAGACCCAAGCGATATGTGGAAATTGCCTTCTCTCCATTGGAGACAGGAATTTTGTGGTAGACTTCATTTGCTTACCAATGAAGGGCATGGACGTCGTCCTAGGAATGAGTTGGATGACGGCCAACCATGTGACTATAGATTGTTTCCGTCGAACTATCGGTTTCGCCTCCGAGTCAGTGGAGCTACAACCGCCCAATTCTGAAGCTGTTATTTCTTTCACTTCGGCCAGTGATTATCTGTTCCAAGGCGCGGAAGCTTATGTCATGATGCTGTCTGCATCCACTGAGACAGGTCAGGATTTATCTTCTGTGCAAGTCGTTAATGAATTTCTTGATGTGTTTCCCGATGAAGTTCCTTCATTTCCTCCGGACCGTGAAGTGGAATTTTCCATAGAATTGGTTCCAGGCACTGGACCTATTTCTATAGCCCCGTATAGAATGTCGCCGTTAGAGTTAAGGGAATTGAAAGTTCAATTAGAAGAGCTAATTTCCAAGCGGTTTATCCGGCCGAGTGCCTCACCATGGGGTGCTCCAGTGTTGCTTGTCAAGAAGAAGGACGGAAGTATGAGATTGTGTATTGATTACCGTCAGTTGAACAAAGTGACTGTCAAGAATAAGTACCCTCTACCAAGGATTGATGATTTGCTAGATCAGTTGAGGGGAGCTTCTGTGTTTTCGAAGATTGATTTAAGGTCTGGTTATCACCAAATCAGGGTTCGAGCTTTGGACGTCCCGAAGACCGCTTTCCGTACGAGGTATGGACACTATGAATTCGTAGTGATGCCCTTCGGTTTGACCAATGCTCCAGCCGTGTTCATGGATTATATGAATCGGATTTTTAATCCTTATCTGGATCAGTTTGTGGTAGTGTTCATTGATGATATCTTGGTGTTCTCTAAGACGACTGAGGAGCATGCGCAACATCTCCGAATTGTTCTGAACGTACTCCGAGAGAAGAAGTTGTATGCTAAGCCGTCCAAATGTGACTTCTGGATGCCCGAAGTTAAGTTTCTGGGCCATGTGATATCTAGGACTGGTGTGGCAGTGGATCCTAGTAAGATCGAAGCTGTAGTAGACTGGGAGCCACCGTCTACGGTTACCGAGGTAAGAAGTTTCTTGGGATTAGCTGGGTATTATCGAAGATTCATTCAAGGATTTTCCCAGTTGGTTCTTCCACTCACTCGGTTAACTCGCAAGGGTCAACCGTTTGTTTGGGACTCAGCATGTGAAAATTGTTTCACGGAATTGAAGGGTCGTTTGACTTCTGCACCCATCCTGATTCTTCCAGATCCGTCCGTAGGATTCCAAATCTATTGCGACGCCTCTGGTAAGGGTTTGGGATGTGTCCTGATGCAGAATCAACAAGTAGTTGCCTATGCCTCCAGGCAGTTGAAGCCACATGAAGAGAATTACCCGACTCACGATCTAGAGTTGGCAGCAATTGTGTTTGCCCTAAAGATTTGGAGACATTACCTGTATGGGTCTCGTTTCGAAGTCTTTAGTGACCACAAGAGCCTTAAGTATTTGTTTGACCAAAAGGAACTGAACAACAGACAGAGGAGATGGGTAGAATTCTTGAAGGATTACGATTTCGAATTGAAGTACCATCCTGGTAAGGCTAATGTTGTGGCCGATGCTTTAAGCAGAAAATCTATTCATGCTGCAGAGTTGATGATGCACGAGATGTCCTTGTTGGAATCGTTCAGAGACCTTAACTTGAGAGTGAAGTCAAGAAGGGACAGGTTGGTGTTGAGTCACATTCGAATTTCAAGTCCCTTGAGAAATCTAATTCGATCAGCCCAAGAAGGGGATGTGGAGCTACAAGCGCAGAAGAGATTGCCGAGTTACACCGAAGACGGTGATGGCATCATTTGTTTTGATGGTAGAATCTGTGTGCCGAATGATGAGAATGTAAAGAAGCAAGTTCTAGAAGAGGCTCATAAGAGTCAGTTCTCAATACATCCTGGGTCTACCAAGATGTATCGAGATCTGAAGCAATTGTACTGGTGGCCAGGCATGAAAGTTGATATTGCAGAGTTTGTGTCTCGATGCTTGACTTGTCAAAAGGTTAAGATAGAGCACCAGAAGCCAGGTGGCCAGTTACAGCCGTTGAATGTACCTGAATGGAAATGGGAAAGCATATCCATGGATTTTGTCATGGGATTGCCGCGGTCCCAAACCGGAAATGATTCTATTTGGGTAGTGGTGGATCGCCTGACCAAGTCCGCTCACTTTATTCCAGTACGTTCGACTCACAAGGTTGCTAGGTTAGCAGATGAGTATCTTAAGAATATTGTTAAGTTGCATGGAATCCCTACAAGTATCATCTGTGATCGAGATCCCAAGTTTACATCTCGATTTTGGAGAGCATTGAACATGGCGTTGGGAACGAAAGTGTGTGTTAGCACTGCTTACCATCCTCAGACAGACGGGCAGACTGAGAGGACAATCCAGACATTGGAGGATATGTTGAGAGCCTGTGTGCTCGATAGTGGAGGCAGATGGGAGGATCACCTTCCATTGGTGGAATTCTCATACAACAACAGTTATCATTCTAGTATCAGAATGGCTCCATACGAAGCATTGTATGGGAGAAAGTGTAGAACCCCATTGTGTTGGTGGGATGTAGGTGAGCAGAGATTGTTGGGACCGGATTTAGTCCGGGAAACTACGGAGAAGATCCGTCAGATAAGAGAAAGGATGAAAGCCGCGCAGAGTCGGCAAAAGAGTTATGCGGATAAGAGAAGGAGGCCGTTAGAATTCGAAGAAGGAGATCATGTCTTTTTGAAACTTTCTCCAACCATCGGGACCGGTATTGCTTTGCGAGCGAAGAAGCTCAGTCCTCGGTATGTCGGACCTTTCCAGATTGTCGAGCGAGTTGGGCCGGTAGCGTATCGCATTGCATTACCTCCAGAATTGTCCAGATTACATGATGTGTTTCATGTATCGCAGCTAAGGAAATATATTCATGATCCGAATCAGCCTTTGAGCCATGAAGCGATTGACATCAGACCAGATTTATCTTATCAACCTACTCCAATCAGGATCATCGAACGTGGCGAGAAAACGCTCCGGACGAGGTCAATTCCTATTGTCAAGGTGCTTTGGGACGGTGCGTCACCCGACGAAGCGACATGGGAAGTAGAGGAGAGCATGCGGGAGAAATATCCGTATTTATTCGAGTAAGGTATGTTTTGTCAATTTTGAGGACAAAATTTTAGAAGTTGGGGTGATTGTAACATCCCCTAATTAGCTAATTAGATTTAATTAAATTAGCAAGAGGTTGGGCTAATTAATTAGCATAAATTATTAAAGTGTGTGATGTTTGAATTAATAATAAACAATTGTTGTCATACATAACCAAACTAAGGTATTAAGATAGAAATTGTGGGAGCCATAGGAGATAGGAAGGTTAAGTGAGGGGCAAATCAGTCTTCTCCCCCATACCATATATATGTGTGATTGTTTCCAGCTGATCAAAAACTCACAACCAGCACCATTCAAACAGAAACTGAGGGGAGAAAGATAGAGAGAGGGCGAGAGAGGGAGGGAGGAAGAGAATGGAAGAAAACCAGCAAAATCTTCATGCATGTAACATCTGAAACCTCCATTCAGTCACATTTCTTCTCCTCTTTCTGCTAATGTAAATTTCAGGGCAAGCATCCTTCCCTTCATCAAACCCCCCAAAATTCGACCTCCAAGCTCCTTAGAACAAAAATGGAGTTTTGGTGCCCCAAATAGCTTGCATGTCACCATAAAACCAGGATACAACCTTGGGAGAAGTCATCTAGTTGGTTTGAATAGTTGGGAGAGAAGTCAGCAACTCTAAGGAGTGAGGATTCGAAGTAGTAGGGGCTGTGCTCAACCGGTTCCGTTTTGAAGTAAAGTAGATTCGATTCGGGGACCGTTCGTGAGATTTCGATTTTTGTGGAAGTCAAGTCGTCATCGTGGTTGTTTGTGATTTTCATCACAACACGGTGAGTTCTATAACTCGCTTAGGGAATGTGTTCGTGTTTTCGAGTCTTTACTTTTGAAAATTATTGTCACACGTTTCTGGTATCGAAAGAGTTTTATTGAAAACCGTCTTCCCAAAGCTCATGATTGAACTATGAATTTCTTGATTGATTATTGGGTGTGCTGGATTGGATTGCTATAATATTGTGTTTTAAGGCGTGTTTGAGTTTGGGCCTCGATAGGAAGGGAAGTTGGAATCGGAATGGAACGGAATAACCCTTGAAAAATCTGTTTTCTGGAAACTGATGGAGCCACACGGATCGTGTGCCTCTGGGCACGGGTCGTGCGCCTCCATCTGATACGACATGAACTGTATTTTTAAAATACGCACGGATCGTGCGCCTAGTAGCACGGGTCGTGCGTAAGTCCCTGAAACTTTCTGTAAATCTGGTAGATAACGCACGGATCGTGCGCTCAGTCGCACGGGTCGTGCGTATCTTCCTGGAAATTTTCTGCAAATTGTTCAACTAAGCACGGGTCGTGCGCATATTCGCACGGGTCGTGTGAGAACTTCTGACCTTCAATTTCAAAGTACCTTTTTATCCATTCCAAATGATTCCAATCCTCTTCTAATCCATTCCTCATGGTTCCCCAACAATGTAAAGGTATTGATATCATGGTATTGAACATGTTTTATAGAAAACTTGTGTGTTATGAACGTAACGGAAAACCATACTTAGAGAACGCGTGAGAACACAAGTCAAGAAATGTTAACGGACCTTGAGTCCAATCATGCTAAGATAACGAACTTCAAGTTCATCATGTCATGTAAGCTAATTGATTGTAAGTCTATAAAGACATAAAAACTCTCAATTCATGTAAACACAAATCAAGTTACTTTCCCTCGGGGAAAGGTAGATGGTATACCTTGTGTATATCGAGGATGACGATCCTCCAGTCATTAGCATACCTAGTGGAGGGGAGTCATGAATCCAAAGCTAGGACCCTAGCATTATTCGGATAGAATTTCGGATTGGGGTTTCCGTAGATATTGGGCAATCAAGATTGTCTAGCATTATATCTCGGGTTGTGCTAAGTTCATGTTAAAATATGATCCGTAGTCGCTTATTAGGGCTACATCAGGAAAAAGCAGAAATGTAACAAGTAGTCGCTTATTAGGGCTACGAGTTACGAGTAAACATTATGTATTCACGTGGTCGCTTATTAGGGCCACGAGTTCAGATTAAAGTATAAGAAACCGTTAGAGTTGGTCAGGGGTCTCGATAGGACTCACTGAGATAATGTTTATCTCACCCTTCCTATTTGTGGTTTTTACAGAGAAACAGGGGAAGGCCAAGGCAACTAAGCACGGATAGCAGGTGTGACTCGAGGAGTCCGGAAGTTTACATTTCTTGCTTAGGCCCTTGTCCGTTTGTAGTACTTTTGTTATCGGTTGTATAACTATTATGTATAAGTTATAAATCGTTTCCGCTACTTTATGTTTTGATTATTGAACACCAGGATTATGTACAAGTCTTAAGTTTGAACTTAAGTATTTTCAGGAAGTTATGAGGTTCTGAGAACCATTTGATATGTATTATCAAAAGTTTTAGATGTGTTCAATATTTCAATAACAGGAAGTTACTCTGATGTATGCCATTTAGTGCATTTCGGTAGTTCTATATATTAGAATTTATCGGGGTGTTACAACCCTTTTGGAACATACCCAAAATCGTGGCATTATAAGCCTAATATCATTATAGAAGGGTTAGGAAAGGATTAGAAGAGGATTGGAATCGATCGGGATTGTTTCGGGCAAGTTTGGAAAATTTGGACAGAACACAGCGCACGGTTCGTGCGCCCATACGCACGGGTCGTGCGCCCTGTACTGCATCTTTTTAAAACACAAACCGAAAGAGGCGCACGGTCCGTGCGCCTGGGACGCACGGGTCGTGCGCTTTTGACAGCACTAAATTTTATCCCGTTTTCGCATTTTTCGTCGTTCCGACTAATTCCGATACCTGTTCCAGTCCAGTCCTAACACCAAAATAGTACAAAAACATATCCATCGTCCTCACTCGATCAACCAATCCAATCGAAGACTCAACACATTCGATTTTTATCAAAATTCGACATATTTAAAAATAATGGTTTTTGACTCAAAATCTTCCGAAATTAAATCACTAAAAATTCCGTTTCAAGACGACTCAACCCGAGACTCTCTCCGATCAATTCCTAACTCGAATCAGACAGTATCAAGAAATATTCCAGTCCAGCGAAAGCGATAAAACATTAATCAATTAATTCGAAAAACAAAAATCCTAAGCGTGAGTAGAACTCACCTTTGACGCGTGATCCACGATCGAGCCGAATTCGCCGAGTAACCACACGAACATTCCCCGCATAAACTTTCCGTTCCAACGTCGCTCCAATCCGCTTCCAAAACTTTCCGCTCGAACACGAAACCTCTTTTTGACCGAAATGCCGAATTCCACGAAATCTTCCACGAACACTATTCATCATCCCTAACCTCCAAAAGCTACTATTCACCAAAAACCCCAATTTGATCCCTAACCTTCAATTCTTCAAAAACTCCAAATCGGACTTCAATATTCGCGTATTCGACCTTGAGCTCGCTCCTCACCACCATTCTAGGCTTTCCTTTGAGCTTGAACCACAAAACCTCCATTTTTCCTCTCAAATTCGAAAATGGTAAAGTGAGAGAGAGTGAGTTGATGATGAAAATCTTGGTACCAAATCGAAGAGGAAGTAGCGCTGAACATTTTTCGTGTTGGACGGAAGTCGTTTTGATTAGCGGAATTGCCCCCTTTTTCCTCTTCTTCTTCCTCCCCCTTTCTTTCTCTCTTCTTTTCTTTTTCTCTTCTCCTCTCCTTCTTTCTTTTCTTTTCTCTTTTTAATTCTTTCTTCTCCTCTCACATGCACACACGTATACACATATATATTTATTTAATATATTTGTTGTAACGCGGTCAAATTACCATATTGATCGAAATCTCCTATTTCGATTCCAAAACTTCCTTGGTCCGTATTATCCGGTTAACGATTCGATGACAACAATTAAATAATTTTAGCACTCGATAAATTTACCAGTTAAGTACTAAATTGGTTTAATTGGGTTAACACCCAAATAATTCCATTAATTATTTTGAGGATGTTACATTCTCCCCAACTTGAAAGAATTTTGTCCTCAAAATTTCGCTAAGTCTTTCATCCGACTTACCGAGGGTTGACATTCCCAGAAAGGTCTAAATTTGCTAGAAAACATTCTTGAATTAACGAAATGAGTGTAGAAAATCTTCCCAAAGTTGGCACATCAATCTCCAAGTATGATCCACTACTACCTTGATACGAACTCTCTGGTTACGAATCGTCACGAGAAACTCCTCTTTCGCCTACATAGGCTCGGCACCGCGTTCGAAAACACTTCCTCAACAAATCTTCTAAAATCCATAACAGTTCTTGTACACATTGACAAATGTGACGGAAAGTCATTTGTGAAACTTCTTGACTCGCTTCCAAGTCTTCGAGATAACACTTTTCGAAAGAAGATGGAATGAGGATTTACCAGAAACGTTTATCTTAAACGTAGAAATAAACCGCGGGGACACCAAATAAATTAAATGTAATGAAAATTACCTCAATTGTTCTCCAAACAACCATCAAACAGAACTCAGAGCTCCTTTCCGAATTAGTCAATAGCGTTGAGAGCTTCCCCTCAACCTAAGTAATCCTCCAAGGATTTTCCTTCTCAATCATATCCTATTAGCCTCTTAATTCGTTCCCAAAATTAACTTTAGCATGCGGGTTTTCACAAAAAAAACGATTTTTCAAAACTATTACACCGCACGCCAAGCTTCACTTCGGAAATTTCAGTCACTTACAAGCAGATCCATCAATTAATCCTTTGATGGCTATTCGTAACGTGAAAACAATCAGCAGTTACCTTACTTACATATTCGTATTCACGTTGACTTGTCAAACGGAATCACTTATTACAATCTCATTGTTAACCTTCTCAAAGAAGAGATTAACAAACTAATACCTTGCCACTAATAAATCAGCTTTATATTCTGTACACCCTGGAACAGAATACAAACTTCGGTATGCTTCCTCTAACACTTGTCTTTTATTGATCTCATCATCGGCCGCACAGATTCTACCGTTGAAACAACTGACTCCATCACTATCCATAGTAAAATCTGGAAATACCTTTTGTGAATGTAGCTTCACATCGACTTCCTGTGCTAAGCGTATAGAATCCCTTAGGGAACTAGAGATCCTCATATGGCTCAACACTAACCGATTCCTTCTTGATCTTGAATTCAGATTTAAGTCCCTAAAGGACTCCGATGATTCCATCTCATGCATCAATAAACTCAGCCATGTGGATGGACTTCCTACTCAGTGCATCAGTTACAACACTGACCTCTCTTGAATGCTACATCAGCACAAATTCATAATCCTCCAGAAACTCAACACACTTCTCTGCCTGCTATTCAGTTATTTCTGATCAAACAGATACTTTAAACTTTTGTGATCACTAAAGACTTTGAAACGAGACCCATACAGGTAACGTCTCCAAATCTTCAGTGCATACACAATAGATGCCAATTACAAATCATGAGTCGGATAATTCTCCTCATGAGTCTTCAATTGTCTGGACGCATAAGCTACCTCTTGTTGATTCTGCACGAGAACACCTCCTAAACCCTTCCCAAAAACATCGCCGTAAATTTGAAATTTCAAAGACGGATCCGGAAGAATCAGGAATGGAGCAGAAGTCAACCAAACCTTCAATTCTCGAAAACATTCTTCACAATCAGCATCCCGCGAAAAAGGTTGACCCTTATGAGTTAATCGAGTAAGTGGACAACTAACTGTGAGAACCCTTTAACAAACCTCTTACAGTAACCGGCTAGATCCAGAAACTTTTGATCTCTGCGACTGATGTTGGTCACTCCCATTCAACACTGCTTCCTTCTTACTAGGATCTACAGGCACTCCCGACTTGGGAAATCACATGTCCCAAAGACTTTACCTCTGACACCCAAAAATCACTTTCCGAGGGTTTCAAGTACAACTCACTTTCTCGGAGTACTTTCCGAACAATGCGGAGATGTTGGACATGCTCCTCAATGGTCTTCGAGTACTTCAAGATACCATCAATGAAAATGACTATAACTTGATCTAGGTAATTGAGGAAAAACTAGGTTCAGGTAATCCATGAATACCGCTGGAGATTTAATCAAACCGAAGGGCATCACTACAAACACATAATGTCCATACCTAGTATGGAAGGCTGTCTTCGGAATTTGTCCTAGACAATTCAACTGATTCTGAAGAGAAACTGATAGTTGATTGCAACATGATTTGCAGTCATCCAATTCATACCCAAAATCGTGTCCATACTTTTAACAGGCAAACAAATAATCCTTCCACGAAATTTCTGTCTCCTATAACACGTAGGAAATTCCGACACAAAGATTGGGTCTGGACACGACCCTTAGCCGCAGTTAAGATAGTTATCGGTTCGGATAGCGGAGACATTGCTAATCCCAACCGATCTACACATGCTTGTGCTATAAAACAATGGGTTGCACCCGAATCGTATAATATACTGACGGAGTGATTAAAAACTGATCTCATACCCCTCAGTAATTTGTCTGCAGTTGTCACTATCTGAGCATCCAGAGTGTTGACTCGTCCTTGCCTTAGAGCTGCTTGTGACTCCTTGGAACTTTTCCTTGCAGGGCACTCTTTACCATAGTGACCCTCTACATTACTGTAATAGCACCGATTAGATCTTCACTTGCAATCACCACTGTGAGGCTTTCCACAGTTAGAACATCTTCTAACCTTTGAAGAATCAAGGAATTGCATCTGCTTTTCCTTTGATGAAATTATCTTAGGACCTTGCATTCAGAGTTGATAATTTCAACTACCTTCTTTCCTTTCCCATATTTCCTGTGAGATCATCCTCGGCGACATAGGATGATTGCACCAAGGCAACATAATTGGTAGCAGTATAAGAACTGAGACCATAATTCATAAAAGCACTTATGCCCGTCTTATACTTCTGCATTCTCCGTTCGTCGTCCGGAGCTTACTTTACCACTTGGTAAAACTGAGACAGCTTCTCAAACTTAGCGGTGTATTCTTCCACCGTCACGTCACCTTTCCTGAGGATGAACCGGTTGAAGATTCCGATTGTGGTCGAGGATTGCATCTTGATCATCCAGTCATAATTCCGCTTATGATGCACTAAGTATTAAGTTGATCAGGCTCAATGTCTCTTAGCATCACAAGTGTAATTACAAAAAGGACTAACAAGGAATCGACTCAACCCTAAACTAAGTTCGACTAGGTCGAACTGCTCTGATACCAACTGTAACACCCCGGTATTTGTATCGAGTAAAAATACCCAAGTGTACCAAACCTAAATCATCAGAGATATATTTCCTGTTTAAATACTGAACATCACTATAAAATTTTCACTGGATAACCACAGAACAGTCTTAAACATAAATAAGACCATAAACCATCAGTGAAATACAGTGTTAAATATCAAACAAGAAAGCGGAAATAAATACATAACATTAATACATAGAGTTGTAGTGCAAAGACAACAAAAGGAAATATAAACTTAAGCGTAACGCTAAGTCTTCAGCCACCATCCGAGTACCACCTACTCGTGCCTCTTGGATTTCCGCTGTCCCTGTTTCTCTGTAAAACAACAACATATAAACAATGAGATACAATCTCAGTGAGTTCTACCGAGACCCCTATCTACACTCTCGGTTCAATTATGAATTCCTTTTAACTTACACGACACCGCCTGCGCGAACGCTAAAACCCGGTGAACGTGTTATAATCCAGTATGATACCAACTGCGCGAACGCTAACCCCGGTATATCGCACAACAAACTTTTAACATGACACCGCCTGCGCGAACGCTAAACTCCGGTGTACATGTTATGACTCAGTACGACACCGACTGCGCGAACGCTAACCCCGGTGTATCGCACAACAACTTTTTGACATAACACCGCCTGCGCGAACGCTGAAACCCGGTGAACCCCCTTACCAATAGTACTTTCCCTAATGGCACAGGGCCTAGGATAAGGGATCATGACTGCCCCGCCTAGTATGTCAACATGGGTCGTCACCCAAACTCGATATAATATATATATCTACCATCATATATAACCACCCACGCTGGGCTGACTCCTATAATCGATATAATTTATATATCGTGAATTATTAACCGGTTTAGACGAACGAATAATAACCGTTCCGCGTCAATGGTACAACCCCACATAGAACTTATAATTCGTTTTATTATCAATAAAACATATCCGCACACGTGTACTATTGTTCGGCTTTTCGAAAGAATTTCAACTTCAAAAGTATTTTATAAAACCCTTTTGGAACATACCCAAAATCGTGGCATTATAAGCCTAATATCATTATAGAAGGGTTAGGAAAGGATTAGAAGAGGATTGGAATCGATCGGGATTGTTTCGGGCAAGTTTGGAAAATTTGGACAGAACACAGCGCACGGTTCGTGCGCCCATACGCACGGGTCGTGCGCCCTGTACTGCATCTTTTTAAAACACAAACCGAAAGAGGCGCACGGTCCGTGCGCCTGGGACGCACGGGTCGTGCGCTTTTGACAGCACTAAATTTTATCCCGTTTTCGCATTTTTCGTCGTTCCGACTAATTCCGATACCTGTTCCAGTCCAGTCCTAACACCAAAATAGTACAAAAACATATCCATCGTCCTCACTCGATCAACCAATCCAATCGAAGACTCAACACATTCGATTTTTATCAAAATTCGACATATTTAAAAATAATGGTTTTTGACTCAAAATCTTCCGAAATTAAATCACTAAAAATTCCGTTTCAAGACGACTCAACCCGAGACTCGCTCCGATCAATTCCTAACTCGAATCAGACAGTATCAAGAAATATTCCAGTCCAGCGAAAGCGATTAAACATTAATCAATTAATTCGAAAAACAAAAATCCTAAGCGTGAGTAGAACTCACCTTTGACGCGTGATCCACGATCGAGCCGAATTCGCCGAGTAACCACACGAACATTCCCCGCATAAACTTTCCGTTCCAACGTCGCTCCAATCCGCTTCCAAAACTTTCCGCTCGAACACGAAACCTCTTTTTGACCGAAATGCCGAATTCCACGAAATCTTCCACGAACACTATTCATCATCCCTAACCTCCAAAAGCTACTATTCACCAAAAACCCCAATTTGATCCCTAACCTTCAATTCTTCAAAAACTCCAAATCGGACTTCAATATTCGCGTATTCGACCTTGAGCTCGCTCCTCACCACCATTCTAGGCTTTCCTTTGAGCTTGAACCACAAAACCTCCATTTTTCCTCTCAAATTCGAAAATGGTAAAGTGAGAGAGAGTGAGTTGATGATGAAAATCTTGGTACCAAATCGAAGAGGAAGTAGCGCTGAACATTTTTCGTGTTGGACGGAAGTCGTTTTGATGAGCGGAATTGCCCCCTTTTTCCTCTTCTTCTTCCTCCCCCTTTCTTTCTCTCTTCTTTTCTTTTTCTCTTCTCCTCTCTGTTTCTCCTCTGTCTCTCGTTCCCTTCTTTCTTTTCTTTTCTCTTTTTAATTCTTTCTTCTCCTCTCACATGCACACACGTATACACATATATATTTATTTAATATATTTGTTGTAACGCGGTCAAATTACCATATTGATCGAAATCTCCTATTTCGATTCCAAAACTTCCTTGGTCCGTATTATCCGGTTAACGATTCGATGACAACAATTAAATAATTTTAGCACTCGATAAATTTACCAGTTAAGTACTAAATTGGTTTAATTGGGTTAACACCCAAATAATTCCATTAATTATTTTGAGGATGTTACAGCCTGGAACCAACTCTATAGAAAATTCCACCTCACGATCCGGAGGAAATGAAGGAACTTCATCGGGAAACACATCAACAAATTCATTAACAACTTGCACATAAGATAAATCCTGACCTGTCTCAGTGGATGCAGACAGCATCATGACATAAGTTTCTGCGCCTTGGAACAGATAGTTACTGACCGAAGTGAAAGAAATAACAGCTTCAGAATTGGGCGGTTGTAGCTCCACTGACTCGGACGCGAAACCGATAGTTCGATGGAAACAATCTATAGTTACATGGTTGTCCGTCATCTAAATCATTCCTAGGACGACGTCCATGCCCTTCATTGGTAAACAAATGAAGTCTACCACAAAATTCCTGTCTCCAATGGATAGAAGACAATTTTCACATATCGCTTGGGCCTGAACACTACCTTCAGCAGCAGTGTTAATGGAGATTGGTTGAGGCAAAGGAGTTAAAGCCAATCCCAACCGTTCGACACAAACTTGAGATATAAAACAATGGGTCGCACCTGAGTCATATAAAATACTAACGGAGTTATTAAAAAGAGATCCCATACCCCTTAGTAGATTATCTGACGGTGTGACCTTCTGGGAGTCCAAAGTGTAAACCCTCCCATGGGTTGTAGTGGCACCTTCTTCTTGACCTCTCTTCTTTGGGCAATTAGCAGCATAATGTCCCTCCTTCTTGCAGTAGTAGCATTGAGTCGAGCCCACTTGACATTTACCCTGATGGTACCTTCCACAGTTGGAGCATGCACTGAACCTTGGTGAATTGGACGACTGAATCTGCTTCCCTTTGTTGGAGTTGTACCTAGGACCCATTTGATTGTTGGATGATCCAACATTCTTCTTACTCTGATTGAATACTTTTCTACTTGCATACAACCTCTTCAAATCACTTTCGGCTATATGAGCTTGCTGGACCATGGCCGCATAATTGGTATATGCAAAGGAACTTAGACTCTGAGCAATGTCTTCCCTTAACCCATACTTGTACCTATCGGTCTTCCACTTGTCATTGGGGGCATAACCAGCCAAACCGAAGAATTGATACAACTCTTCAAACTTGGCGGAGTACTGACCCACCGTTAGGCTTCCTTGAGTGAGAGTTAAAAACTCATTCTCCTTTTCGAACCTCATTGCCGTTGGAAAGAACTGCTCCAAAAACACTTGCCTAAAATGCTCCCAAGTCTGGGGAGTACCCATGGTCACCATCATAGCCTTAACATTAGTCCACCAGTTGTGAGCCTCCCCTTTCAGCATATGGGATGCCAGCCTTAACTTATCCTCATCCGTAACTTGCATAGTCAGAAAAATCTTCTCTATATCATCCAGCCAATGCTGGGCTTCCATGACAACCGGTCCTCCTTTGAACTCAGATGGCTTCATCTACAGAAATTCTGAATAAACTTGGCTGGGGTTAACTTGCGGCTCTGGGGCCTGCTGAGGTTGAACATGAGCATTCTGCTGCAATGCTACCATATCTTCCAGCATCTTTGGTTGTCTTTCCATCATGCCTTGCATCCAAGCAGCATGTGGATCGATTGGTGGGGTGTTCCTTGATCCTCCTGCCATAATTCTGCAAATGATACACCAAGTATTAAGTTGATCAGTCTCAATGTCTCTTAGCATCATAAGAAGCATAATGGCAGAGTTACTCAAGGGAGAAAACCACCCTAACTAATCTAAGCCCGACTAGGTCGAACTGCTCTGATACCATAATGTAACACCCCGATAAATTCTCACAAAAACAATCACCGAAATGCACTAAATGGCATACATCAGAGTACTTCCTGTTATTGAAATATTGAACACATCTAAAACTTTCGATAATACATATCAAATGGTTCTCTGAACCTCAAAAACTTCCTAAAAATGCTTAAGTTTCAAAACTTAAGACTTGTACATAATCCTGGTGTTCAATACTCAAAACATAAAGTAGCGGAAACGATTTATAACTTATACATGATAGTTATACAACCGATAACAAAAGTACTACAGAAGGGCAAGGGCCTAAAACAAGAAACATAGACTTCCGGACTCCTCGAGTCTCACCAGCTAACCGTGCTTTGTCGCCTCTGCCTTCCCCTGTTTCTCTGTAAAAACCACAAATATGAAGGGTGAGATAAACATTATCTCAGTGAGTCCTATCGAGACCCCTGACCGACTCTAACGGTTTGTTATTCTTGAATCTGAATTCGTGGCCCGAAGAAGCGACCACGTGAATACATGATGTTTACTCGTAACTTGTAGCCCTAATGAGCGACTACTTGTTACATTTCTGATTTTCCCTGATGTAGCCCTAATAAGCGACTACGGATCATATTTTAACTTGAACTTAGCACAACCCGAGATATAATGCTAGACAATCTTGATTGCCCAATATCTACGGAAACCCCAATCCGAAATTCGATCCGAATAATGCTAGGGTCCTAGCTTTGGATTCATGACTCCCCTCAACTAGGTATGCTAATAACTGGAGGATCGTCATCCTCGATATACACAAGGTATACCATCTACCTTTCCCCGAGGGAAAGTAACTTGATTTGTGTTAACATGAATTGAGAGTTTTTATGTCTTTATAGACTTACAATCAATTAGCTTACATGACATGATGAACTTGAAGTTCGTTATCGTAACATGATTGGACTCAAGGTCCGTTAACATTTCTTGACTTGTGTTCTCACGCGTTCTCTAAGTACGGTTTTCGTCACATTCATAACACACAAGTTTTCTATCAAACATGATTAACTCTATGATATCAATCTTTACATTGTTGGGGAACCATGGGGAATGGATTAGAAGAGGATTGGAATCATTTGGAATGGATAAAAAGTACTTTGAATTTGGGTATCAGCAAATCTCGCACGACCCGTGTGTGTAGGCACACGATCCGTGCGCTGTAAACAGAGTTGCAGAAGACTTCCAGAAAGATACGCACGACCCGTGCGACTAAGAGCACGATCCGGGCGTTATCCAATAAAATTGTGGAGAGTTTCAGAAACATACGCACGACCCGTGCGACTAGGCGCACCATCCGTGCACATTTAAAAATCCAGTTATTGTAGCATCAGATGGGGGCGCACGACCCGTGCTCAGAGGCACACGATCCGTGCGTCTCCATCAGTTTTCCAGAAAACAGACATTTTCATGAGTTATTCCATTCCGTTCCGATTCCAAAATCCCTTCCGATCGAGACCCAAACTTAAACATGCATTGAAAACAGTATATTATAGCAATCCCAAATCAATCCAAACAATCAATCAAGTAACTTTATATTTTAAATCACAATCTTTTCGGTAAAACGGTTTTCGAAAAGGTGGAGACTCAGAAAACACATGCATTCCCTAAGCGAGTTATAGAACTCACCTAACGTGATGTCAATCACGCAAATTCTGAAACACTTGGAGTTCAACGACACCGAATTTACACGAACTTGCTCCGTAACGGTCCTTCTCGTTCTCACGAACTCCACGCCCTCTCCAATTCGAATCCCAGCAATTTGAGCTACTGACCCTCTTCCCTCATTACTTCAAACAGTAAGGTGATGTCTCCCAAGGTTCTATTCTAGTTCTAAGATGACATGCAAGCCACTAGAATCACTACAACTCCATTTTTTGCTCTATGAAGCTTTGTGGGTCGAAAATGGTGAATGAGTGAGGAGGAGGATGTTGATTTTGAAATTTATATCAGTTGGAAGAGGAAGGTGTAGGGATCAAGATGGTGAAATCATCTCAGACATGCATCCAGAATTTCTCTCCTCTCTTTTCTTCTCTCCCTCTCGCCAACTCTTTCTCTCTATCTCTCAAAATCTCTCTTTTTGCTGAAAAACTGAAAATGAGGTGGTGTTGTGGTGTGTGTTCAGCTGGGGCTTATTTAATGATGGGAAAATAACTAATTCGCCCCTCCCTCCTTCACTCTCACTTAAGCTACTATAACTCAACAATTATTCTATAATTCAGTTACTTAACATAATGTACCAATTATGCATAACCAATAAATCATTTATTTATTTGATCCATGATACCATTTCATAACTAAAATAATTATGCTCACTAATCAACTTAACCTCGTGCTAATTTAATTAAATCTAATTAGCTAATTAGGGGATGTTACAATCACCCCAACTTTTAAAATTTTGTCCTCAAAATTGACAAAACGTACCTTACTCGAACAAAGAAGGATATTTCACCCGCATGCTCTCCTCTACTTCCCATGTCGCTTCGTCGGGTGACGCACCGTCCCAAAGCACTTAAGAATACATGATCATCAACTTCGAATTCCTACGATCTCCTGCGATTGTCAGCGTAGCTCTTTTGCCGACTCTGAGCAACTTTCATTCTTTCTTGAATCATTCGTATCTTCTCAGTAGTTTCACGAACCACATCGGGTCCCAAAAATTTATTTTCACCTACTTCCGACCAACACAATGGGGTTCTACACTTCCTACCATATAGTGCTTCAAACGGTTCCATTCCAATACTGGAATGGTAACTGTTGTTGTAGGCGAACTCTGCCGATGGAAGATGATCCTCCCATTTCCTTCCACTATCTAGCACACATGCTCGAAGCATGTCCTCAAGAATCTGAATAGTTCTCTCTTTTTGACCATCAGTTTGAGAATGATAAGCAGTGCTAACAAGCACCCTTGTCCCTAAAGCTTAATTCAATGCTTTCCAAAATCTGGAGGTGAACTTAGGATCTCGGTCCGACACAATACTGGTAGAGACTCTGTGTAATCTTATAATACTCTTTACATACTCCTCTGCTAGCTTGGAGACTTTGTGATTCGAGCGAACGGAAATAAAGTGAGCGGATTTAGTGGGCAAACATAGAAGGGGCCTATGTTATGGGCTCATGACTTCCCTCCCCTAGTGTGCTATCATAGAGGTCGTCACCCCTTTATCATACCTTGATCCTTTCATCAAGTAGTTCATTATCATACTGTAACACCCCTAATTTTTAAAGACTCGTATTATAGTATCGAGGACCGAGTAATTATTTGTGGGAATAATTATTCGTGTCCCGGGTATTTATAGTCGAGGAAATCCTCAAAATAACCCCCATTCTCTAATTAATTGTGCTTAGTCATAATTTAATTAGGCATTCTTAAGCTGAAGGGCAATTTGGAAATTTCACACCCTTTCATATAAATACCCATTTGTTTTTCTGAAAACTCAGCCACTTATTCATTTCTCTCATTTTTGGAAAATCTGAAGAGCCAAACAGAAAAGGGGGGAGAAAAGAGTGGGGCGACTTGAGGAAGGAGAAGAAGAAGGGAAACCCAGAAATTGTTTTGCATGTAAGTAATCTGAACCAATTCCTACTCTACTTTCAATTTCCAGTTCAACAGTACCAATTTTATGAACTGATTCCCTCTATACCTCTCCTTGCCATTTTCGAAACCTTCAAGCTTCAAGTCATGGATGTGGTTCAATTCTGAGTTTTAGTGCTTGCATGTGTGCTGCTTGTGGAATACTGAAATTTAACCCATAAATTCGAATTGGAGAGAAGTTTGGCAAAGGGTGTTGCTGCACTAGTCTCAATCTCAACGTAGTTGCTGTCCTGGTGATTTTGCTGCTGAGTTGCTGTTGTGACTGTGTTGGTGCCTTCGGTTCTTGCTCGATAGTCCGTGTTCGGTTAATTCGCGCTTCGGTTAGAGAGCTTACGGAACAATCGTCGTCACGGTGAGTCTTACTCACGAATAGGGAATAAAAAGAGTTGAATATTTGAATATTTTGAACTGTTTGTGTATTCCGAAAATCTGTTTAAAACCGAGTCCCGAAGATTTCGAAAACAAATTCTGACTTTTCGCGAAAATACCTCTTTTCGTTTTATGAAAATCATGACACAATTGAAAAGATTTTGGTGATGATTTTTGTATTGAATATATGTCTGGAATATCGTGGAATTTTCTGAGATTCAGGGGAATGTAGATTAGGAATCGAATCGAGAGCGAACGGAGAGCGATAGTGAGAAAAGATGCGAATTGAGCATCAGTAATGGAAGTTCTGTCCACTCGCGCGCCATTCGCGCGCAGGTCGCGCGCCGCGCGCCACTCTTGAATTGGGTTCTGTCCACTCGCGCGCCGTTCACGCGGGAGTCGCGCGCCGTGCGTGATTCTGGGCTGCGCTTCTGTCAAGTCGCGCGCCAGTCACGCGTGGATTGCGCGCCGCGCGCCACTGTGACCCTTTGATGCGTAATTCCGTTTTTCTCGTTCAACGCTCCGTTCAATCCCGAACCTTTTCTAATCTCTTTCCTAATTAATTTTAAGGTTGTTAATCTACTGAAATCACTATTTTGAAACCATTCAAACTATATTTTTGAAAAAGAGTCTTGGAACCTATTTGGTCGAGAACGAAAACCCTAGATTACGTGTGAGCACACCGAGTAATGGTTGGGATGAACTTATATATGGATATAAGACCTGGAATTGATTATAATTCTGGAAGTTAATATAACTCTTCATAAATGGACTATGGAATGAAATGGAATAAGTAACATAAGCTTATGTAATTGATCCATTTGGTGATCGAAAAGATATAAATTATCTAACTCTCGAGAATTTGATGCATATTGTCATATGTATTGCGTTGGGTGACGACCCGACAAGTAGCATACTAGGAAGGGAAGTCATGAGCCCTCACCCTAGGCCCTGAATGTGTTTTGGCGTGGTCAATTCACGGGTTACCGGGATTAGTGGTCGTTGCACGGCCGGTTTATGCTAAGTTAAACACACGATTCGCCGGGATTAGTGGTCGTTGCACGGTCGGCGTTTCGATTTATAATTGGACATTCCTCCTAATTAATGTTGTAAACCGGGATTAGTGGTCGTTGCACGGCCGGTTTATGCTAAGCAAGTACACGAATTGCCGGGATTAGTGGTCGTTGCACGGTCGGCATTTCGATTAATAACTAAGACATTGTTATGTCAATTTTGTTGTAACGGTTTAATAAATTAAACCGAGTGTCAGTGAGGGGGCACGGTAGGACTCACTGAGATAATGTTATCTCACCCTATCCATATTTGTTGTTTTTCAGAGAAGCAGGGAAAAAGGAAGACTATTGTGCACGAGTAGTTGGTATACTCTTGGAGGTGCTGGAGACTTAGTCATTTGATCCTTGTTTCTTTTGTTGTCCTATTGGTTGTATAAACTTGTATTGATTATGAGTTATATGATCCGTTTTATGTTCTGTTTGGTATTTGGACTTGGATGTTGTAATCCATTCGGTGTGTAACCGATAAACTTCTATTTGATGAAGTAATGTTATTCCGATTATGTTTTTATTTCGGAAAAAGTTTGTATGTCCAATATTTAAACAGGAACTGTGTCCTCTGAACTTCCGCATTTGTGCATCTTCGGTCTCTCTACATGTTAGAAATACCTGGGTGTTACACATACCTTGAATAAAATCAAGTAATTCTTTATCATATCATTAATTAGCATACCTTGATACAATATCAAGTAGTTCATTATCATGCCTTGAATTATATCAAGTCATTTTAGTGGTTACCAAAACCTCAATGAACCTTTAGTCAATGAACTTTAGTGGACAATTTCCAATAACTCATTCATACCTACGCTTATTTATGCGAATTACGGTTTATTTGTCAATACATAGGGTTGGGGAAGGGATTAGAATGGACTTGGAACCAATTGGAATGGCCTAACACATGTTTTGAAAGAGGGTAACAGAAGCTGACGCACGGTCCGTGCTTAAGAGACGCACGATCCGTGCGTGTTTTCAAAATATTTTGAACACGAACACGAAGAGTACGCACGGTCCGTGCCCTAGGGGCGCACGGTCCGTGCTATGTCTTTAAATTTTTACAGGCATCCTGCGAACACGACGCACGGTCCGTGCCACTGGGGCGCACGACCCGTGCGTGTTCATCAATAGCCCAAATCTGTGGTTTTTTCCTAAAAACTTGGCCGTTCCGATCGTTCCAATACCCGTTCCGATAAATTCCCGAACATCAAGACACATAATTTCAGTCCACAACAACAATTAATTAAAACAATTACAGCATCATTCAATCAATCGTATAAGTTATTGTAAAAATGTAATTTCGTAAAAACGGTTTTGGAATCGATTCCTTTTTGAAATAAAACGCGAGACACATGGATTCCGAGACATGCAAACTCAGTATCAAATAAATATCCCTAAGCAAGTATAGAACTCACCCGAAGTGACGAATCCTCAAACAATCGATATTTCTCACGACGACACTGACAAGGTAACACTCGAATGATCCCCATAGCGACTTCCTACGCTCGTAAACCTTCCCAAAACAAACCCAAACAAACTCAGCTGCTGAAACTGTTCCAACCAGCTAGCCAAACAAACTGAACCCTTATGTGGCTAGTAGATGTCCTCTAATAACTGATATTTGAGTTACAACAACAACATGCATATGCTATAACTATATTTTTGACATTTTGAGCTTGAGGTTCCTTAATGGTGATTTGAGATATAGGAGAGTGTTGGTCCTGAAATTGGTATCACTAAGCAGAGGAGGAGAAACGTGTTTGAATGATGAAATCAGATGAAACATGCATCAACATCTCATGGATTTCTCTCCTCTTCAAGCTCTCTCTCTCTCTCTCGTGACTTCTCTCTTTCTTTCTTTCTTCAGATTTTGTTTTCCAGTTACTGAATATGGTGTGTGTTGTGTTGTGAAAGTGAGCAGGGTTCAATGGTTCAGCTGAAGTGTTTTAAATGACTTTGAAAAGACCATGTTACCCTTGCATTCAAATTAATCACCTAAACCTCTATTTGTTCATTTTCAGAAAACTGAATATGTGTAGGTGTTGTGTTGGCATGTGAGTGAGTGTAGGCTTAAGTGACTCAGCTGGGGCTGTTTTGAAATGAAATGCGCGAAATGACTCTTTTGCCCCTACTATCCCATTTCATCAATAATTAATTACACTAATTTTCTCAATTTAGCTAAATAATTATCTTAACCTCTTGCTAATTTCAATAAATAAAATTAACTAAACTGGGGATGTTACAGTTTTCTCTGTGAATCCTTGGTTCTGTTGTTTGTGAAGCCCTAGGTCCCTATTTAAAGACTTCGTAAAAAACAAGACCGTTGAAGCACTTTTTAACACTATTGTGATAAGTGAGAAATCGATTGTAGTCCTTTAAAACATAGTTCAGAAAATCGATTTTGTGCTTCCAAAACCACAACTTAAAAATCGATTGTTTGCTTAAAAGTAATAGGAGAGAAATCGATTTTTGGCTTAATGAAATAAGAGAGAAATCGATTGCTAGCTTTAATGAAATAAGAGAGGAATCGATTGCTAGCTTCAAAAACAAGTTGTGCTTCGAAAAACAAGTTGAAAATCGATTCTCTTCTTTGAGGAAAGAAGTCACAAATCGATTTTGTTCTCTTTAAAATGGAGAGCAAAATCGATTCTTTGCTTTAAATGCACAAGGTCATCAATCGATTGTTTTCTTTCTAAAACAAGTTCTTTTAAAACAATCTAATATGGAAATCGATTTCTAGCTTGTTAAAACAAGAGTGAAATCGATTTCTTGCTTAAAGTACCAAATCAATAATCGATTCTTTACTTCAAAAACAAGTTCTTTTAAAACACTAAGCCATGAATCTATTTTCTTTAAAAAACAACAAGATCATTATTTGTGCCTAACCTATTATTCTTTTATTTAAAAGATTTTTTCAAGCCTAGCTCAATTCTATTTTAACAAAACGGTTCTATTTTAAAAAGATCATCTCTCAGCTACCAAAGTCATAAGGCTGAAGTGACGGGATCTTACACGCGTCCTATGGAAACCAAAATAACACATAAGTCTTGAACGCTTGAGTAGCTTCACCTCCGAGCTGCTACACTTTAAGATATCCTGTGCTTTGGTTCAGCCTTGTGGTTTGGTTCAACTATAACCATTGCTACAAAGATTGTAATTTGTTATCATACAAAACAAAGAGTGTTTGACCTTTGTTCAACAAATACAACGACAAACTGATCCAGATAAGGATTGAAAACTCGATTCATGTAATCCATGAATATAGCTGGAGCGTTGGTTTGACCGAAGGGCATCACTACAAATTCGTAATGTATGTATCTAGTGCGGAAAGTTGTCTTCGGAATATCCAAAGCTCTAACTTTGATTTGATGATAGCCAGACCTCAGATCAATTTTCGAAAACACTGAAGCTCCTCGAAGTTGGTCTAGCAAATCATCAATCCTTGGTAGAGGGTACTTATTCTTAATGGTCACCTTGTTCGATTGCCGATAATCAATACATAATCTCATGCTCCCATCCTTTTTCTTGACAAGTAACACAGGAGCACCCCATGGCAAAGCACTAGGTCGAATGAACTATTTTGAAATCAACTCTTCAAGTTGGGTTTTCAATTCCTTTAGATCTAAAGGAGACATTCTATACGGAGCAATAGAAATTGGCCCTGTGCCCGAAACAAATTCTATGGAGAACTCTACCTCACAATCTGGAGGTAAAGAGAAACTTCATCCGAAAAAACATCCAGGAACTCATTTACAACTTGCACAGAAGATAAGTATAAACCCGTTTCAGTTGATGCAGACAACATCATGACATAAGCTTCTGCTTTTGCTTCGGAATTGGTCTGTGGCAACTCCACTGATTCGGAGGCAAAATCGATAGTCCGATTAAAGCAATCAATTGTTACATGGTTGGCAGACATCCAACTCATACCCAGAACAATGTCCATACCCCTCATTGGCAAACAAATAAAGTCCACCACAAAATTTCTATCTCCTATGGTAAGTAGACAGTTTTCACATAAAGCTTGGGTTTGAACACTACCCTCAGCAGCAGATAGAATAGAAATCGGCTAGGACAGCAGAGTTGAAGCTAAGTCCAACTGATGGACACATGCTTGAGATATAAAGCAATGAGTTGCACCAAAATCATATAAAATACTGACGGAGTTATAGAAAAGAAATCTCGTACCCCTCAGCAGACTGTCTGAAGCCTTGGCTTTCTGAGCATCCAAGGTGTAGACTCTTCCATAAATTGAAGTAGGCTGATCCGACTCTTTCCTCTTCTATTCTGGACACTCATTAATATAGTGACCCTCCTTCTTACAGTAGAAACAAAGATTCGAACCATACGACAATCACCACGGTGGAACTTTCCACAGTTAGAACATTTGCTAGACTTGGAGAATTCTGATCATTGAACCTGCTTTCCTTTGTTGTAATTGTTCTTGGGACCCGTCTGAGAGTTAGATGAACCAACATTCTTCATGTTTTGCCCATAGTTATTTTGGCTTGCATACAATCTTTTCAAATCATTCTCGGCAATATAAACTTGTTGCACCATGGTTGCATAGTTGTTACAGGCAAAGGAACTCAAACTCTGAGCAATGTCTTCCCTAAGCCCAAACTTGTATCTATCAGTCTTCCACCGGTCATCCGAAGCGTACCCAGCTAAACTAAAAAATTCGTACAGTTCTTCAAATTTAGCTGTGTACTGACCCACAGTTAAGCTTCCTTGAGTTAAAGCTAGAAACTCATTTTCCCTCCCAGACCTCATTGAAGTTGGAAAGTATTGTCCTAGAAATGTTCCCAAGTTTGAGGAGTTCCCATAGTCACCATCATGGCCCGACCATTGGTCCACCAATTGGGCCTCCCCTTTTAGCATATAAGATGCTAATCTCAACTTATCCTCATCATTGATTTGCATGGTGAGGAAGATTTAACAACCTTTCGTCATTCCTAATGTTCAACATCCAAAACAGAATAAAGGAAGCGACATACAACTTTCGAACGAGTTCAAGTCATATCATCGAAGTACATAAACAAAAGGGAAATACATAAGCAAAGCTAGAAACTAAGCGGAGCTAGAACTCACTGTGAATGTGATGAAAATCACAATACAAGTTGATTGGTGAATGTCATACCCTAATTTTGTCCGACTAATTGAAAGATCCCAAAATTTTATCGCTTCGCATATTGTTCTAAACGCGGGTGTCTTTGGCACTCTCTTGCAACGATTTTGTTTGACACTCGTTACTTTAAAAAAAAAAAGAGTCCAAAAAAATATAATAAAAATAATAATAAATAACGCGAGCGCGTGTTGGTTGCGAGTCACGTGTGAGTAGTTGCGTCACTGCGCGTTATTTTACCGTTTTGTTAGAAAAGTGAGGATGAAATGAAATCGGTTTTAATAACATACGCGCGTGCGTATTCAAATCGCGTACGCGTTCCTAGTCTTAAGGCGAGCTCGCGTTTCGTTTCGAGTCGTGTGAGTGGTTGCGTCGGTGTGCGTTATTTCTACCGCTTTTATTATCATAAAAAAAAATAATAATAAGTAAATAGTAGAATAAAATCAGTTTTAATTAGCTGTCCTTTTATTTAATTTGTTACATATGTAGACAACAAAAAAATTAAAAAAAAGTAGAATAGTACAAAAAAAGGGGAGAAGTCAGCTCTTCTATTTACATATAGACAAAAAAATTAAATACAAATGGTACAAAATTAATTAAAAGCAAAAAAAAGAGTACAAAGAAAAATAATAAAGCAAAAATCAGAATAAGAACAGCAACATGCGACTTGCTGCCTTCCTCCCTCCATGAAGCTACAAGCCCAAACTTCCTTCTTCTTGTCCCTTTACTTGCCTCCCATTTTCAGCAAAAACATGGCAGCATTGGCAGCAACCCCTGCTCCACCCCTGCTGCCTCCACCAGAGGTTGTTGTGCTTTATGGTCTCCTAGAGTTGTGATTCCCTGCTTCAACACCCACACCTACACCACAGCATTTCAACTATAAATACCATAGGCAGCAACAGTAACAAGGGAGAGGATACGCACAACAATTCATACACACAAAAAATATACAGAAACCATATTTCAGTTTGAGCAGAATAGAGGGAAGCACTTTTTTTTTTCAAAGGTCTTGGAACTCTGTTAGTGCCTAAATTCATCTGTTTATCTTTCACATCTCTTTTTACCTTCTTTATTTATTGTTTCATGTACACATAAATCATGTAGTCTCATAATGTACATGTATGTAATCACGGATCTAGTCTTGAACATTTTTCCTTCTGTTTCATAAAAGAACACAAACAGATTTAAGGTTTCAAAATAGAAACAAAGCAGCAAAAATAAGTCAGAGACAACAACAGAGAGAGGTCAGATTTTTAAAAAACATAATAATACATAAATATATGTATGACAGCCAATCCGGAAGCGTAGTAAAAAAAAATAAAACATAGCAAAACTCACTTTGAAGCTCCGGCCACCATGGACGGTGGCCGTTGGCCGTGCGCCTCCTTCGCCTCCGCCGCGAACCACCAACACAGAAACCCAACCTTCACAGCTCACCCCCAAAATGCCACGGCCTCACCATCTCCACCACTGAACCGCCCAGCCACCGTCGTCCCTAGCCACTGTGAGCCGCCGCCTAACCGACTGGCCGTGAAATAAGCCACTGTCCACCGCCAAACCGTACCCCCTCCTTCTCTCTCCTCACCACCGAACACCTCTCCGCCCCATCACAGCCGCAAAACGCACCACAGCCACAAATCGAACCACAACCACCGAAACCTCACGGCCAGCCACTACCCACAGTGCATCGCCCCCTCCTTCTCACGGCCAACCACCACCCACAGAGCATATCCCCCACCAAACAACCCCCCAACACCGCCACGACGACAACAAACCAGAAAAAAGAACGAAAATAGGGAGAGAGAGAGAGAGGGAGAGCGAGAGAAGTGAGAAACGGCGTAGGGAGAGAGAAGGAAGTGAGAAACAGCACAAGGAGGGAAAGGGAGGCGAGAGGCGGTGCAAGGAGAGAGAGAGGCGGTGTGCACGGCGGAGCAAGGAGAGAGAAGGAAAATTTTTAGGTTTGGAGCATTTTGGGATGGTGAGGCGCCGTAAGAAGAGAGAGCTTTTTTAGGGTTTCCAATTTAGGGTTAAGTTTTTATAGTAGGAGTGCAGGGGCCTTTTCCTCCTTTCGCTCTTAATTTTTTCAGATTTCTATTAGCACCTGTCATACCCTAATTTTGTCCGGCTTAGGTCAAAACCCTAATTTTCCACAAAAAATAAATAAATTGAAGAATGAAGAGTATCATGCATTGCATTTTGGGTCCTAGAAGTCATTCCAAGGTCTTTAAAATCATTTTTAGGGTTGGAATGCACTTTTTAGGCAAATTAGGGTTTTAGGGTCAAAAAGGACATTTTGGTCATTTTTTGCAAAAAGATGATTTTCTCGCCAAAAATGCACATCCACAAAAAGTACATTTTTATTCTATCAAGGATAATTTTGTACAATTTTTTAGAAAGAAAACCCTAGTCAAAAATAATTAAAAATGTATTTTTCCATTTTTAGTGCATAGAAAAATAAAAAAGGAACATTAAATATTCCTCAATTCTTAAGTGACAGTTTTTATTGTCATGGGTGACTAGAGGGAATATTTTATGGTGCCCAAAAACATGTAGCACATTTCCAATAGGTGCACTTTCATTCCCATGACCAAAATTCAAACTCAAAATAAGGAAGTGTCTTCAAATAAGACAAAAAGACCAAAAACAAGTTTTTTTTCTCTCTCTCTCTCTCCTCCCACAATTTCGAAATTCTCTCGCTCTCTCTCCCCCACCACAATTTCGAAATCCCCTCTCTCTCTCTCCCTCTCACAAAATTCTTCCACACTCTTCTATTGTACTATTATTCCTTATCTTGAAGGAATATGCCTTGTACCATCCTTAAACCTTCTCCTTTGGTGCATATCACCAATTCTCACTCACTCTCATGAGGATTCATGCCCTCTTTGGCAAATTACTTCACTCACATACACTAACCTATTCCTAAGAAAACACAAATTTCCCTCTTTGGTAACAATCCATCCCAAAAATGCCCTTAACCCTACCTCACATGAGATCCCTTTCCCAAAATAAGAAATTCATTTTTCTTTTCCTTTTTTTTTCTTCTTCATTTTCGCCCCCCTCTCTCCCTCACTCTCATTTTGTGCTTCTTCAAATAACCGTAATCCATGTGAGCATTAATCTCAACCCTTGATTCAAAATTGAGACTCAATCCTAGAGCACATTAAAAGCACAAAGACTAAATTACCCTTAGACCTAGTTTCATCTTATAAATACCCCCCTTATTCCCACACCTGAGGATCCTCTTTTTTTTTGGCTTCTCATTTGATCTTTTGGCCTCTCATTCTCCTACACTAAAACCCTAGCACACCAAAAACACCTCCTCTCCCTCTCCTTCCTCACCCCAAAACCGTAGCCTCTTCCCCTCTCTTCCATATATTTTCTTCAATTTTTCACCATCAAATCTTCCATTTCTTGTTAGATCATCATCATTCCTTCCATTCTCTTCAAGGTTGCATCACCAAATTGCTAAGAGCTAGCAATCTTTGTGTTCATATCATCTCCTTCTTCATTTCTTTGTGATTTTGAGGTAAGCTTTGAAACTTTGCATCGCATATTTAGTTCTTCTTGCATAATCTCTCTTCTACTCCCAACTCCTTCTTGATTGCTTGTTGTTGTTGCTTTAAGGATCCATTTCAAACATTTTGACAAGGACTTAGGGAGCCTTGGGTGTTTGAGAAGGGTCCTTGGCCTTGAAAGATTTGTTCTTGTGCTTGAATGATTTCCCTTGCATCTCTAAACGTTTTGCACTAAATTTCATGAAATAAGAGTTGTTTTATGGCATTGTTCATTTCGCATGCTTGTAGAAAACTTAGGGTTCATGTGAGTTTTATGCCATCCTTTGCTTAATCATGTGAATCCTTTGCAAAAATGGATCTATGTTGCTTTATGTTAACTTTTGTGTTTTTTTTAATAAAAGTGTGGATCTATGTTCCCTTTGGGTTCGCATGCTTATGTTTAAAAACATTTTCAAATTGATTTTGTTGTTGTTCTTTGCTTGATGATGTTTAATCTTGTTGTTAATATTTTATTTTAGTGTTAGATGTTATTTTTGGTTGTTGGTTATTGATCTAGCAATATGATTCCCACTAGTGCCTAGTGCACCTTGACCTAAGTGGTGAAGATTGCTAGAAATGACTCAATTTAGTTTGTGTGTCCACTTATTCTTGTGTCTTAGTTTGCTTATTGTAAATTGTTGATGATAAGCAAGTTGATTCTCACTAGTGCCTAGTGCACTTTTCTCAAAGTGAGAGGATTGCTTTATGTGATTCAACTTGGTTTTAGTGTTTATTTACTTTTTACCATTTTACTTTACCATTCATTAACTTTTTACCAAAACATAAAAATATTTTACTACTTTGGTTTTTACCACTTCATTAATTTTTTACTAAAACATAAAAAGATTTTACCACTTCCCATTTACCTCATGCATTTTTACTTTACCATCTCATTAAATAATTACCATTTACTTCATGCATTTTTACTTTACTTTTCACTAACTTCTTACTTAAAGTTTTACAACTTATCAACTTGCAAAAATACCCAAAACATTTTCACATTCATGCATCTTCATTCATACTTAGTTTATGTGACACTCTCATGCATCCTCATATGCTTATATCTCTTGCATCCTCTTATGCATCCTTGTATGCCATCCATTCATAAATAAAGTGCTATGCATCCATTCCTTGTACACTCAGGCACTTACATGCTTACCCAATCATGCATCCTTGCTTACATATTCAATTATTTAACTTAGAATACTCTATGTTTACAATCAATTGTATTCACTTGTTCTTGATGCCATGTAAATGTCTTGACTTGATTGTGTGCCCTCCTCTCCACTTATATGACCTCCTAATGGAGACGTAAGTCTACATGCATGTTGTAGCATAGAGCCATTAGGGTAAATACAATCCTTCTTGCACACACACAATTACTTTGAGAACTTTGTTTTGCATCTTTAATAATTGAATCCTTTAACTGTATGGGCATGTTTAATCTTGATTAATGAATGATATGTTCAAGTTTTCTTGAGTATTATTCATTCATTTGCATTTGGTTATGGATTTAGAATTGACTTGAAATGTTCTACTCCTTTTCTAAAACCCATTTCCTAAAATAATTTCAAAACAAAAAGAAACTTTTACTTTCAAAACAAAAATAAATCAATCGTCATTAAACACCAATCGCGCCGTTGCCGATTAGGTTGTTAATGATGATTTTGTTTTCTAAAGAGTTAGTAGCGAGGCCATTCTAACCGTTGTTGTTCGGTCTTCGCAAAAGCTCTATCCCATTTTCGAAAACTTATTCATTTCTCAAAAATAAACCAATTGTCATTAAACACCAATCGCGCCGTTGCCGTTTAGGTTGTTAATGATGATGTTGTTTTCAAAAGGAGTTAGTGGCGAGACCATTCTAACCGTTGTTGTTCGGTATTCGCGAAAGCTCAATCCTTTTTCAAAACCAAAAAAGCCGAGAACTACGTAGCTTTGATCCCTCTTCCAGTGAGGGTACGTAGGAGCGGGGTCCTGTCCCGTCAAACACACTTTTAAAAAAAAAGCCGAGAACTACGTAGCTTTGAATTCTCCATCGCACCGGGAGATACGTAGGAGCGGGGTCCTGTCCCGTCAAGCACACTTTTAAAAAAAAGCCGAGAACTACGTAGCTTTGATCCCTCTTCCTGTGAGGGTACGTAGGAGCGGGGTCCTGTCCCGTCAAGCACACTTTTAAAAAAAACCGAGAACTACGTAGCTTTGATCCCTCTTCCAGTGAGGGTACGTAGGAGCGGGGTCCTGTCCCGTCAAGCACACTTTTAAAAAAAAAGCCGAGAATTACGTAGCTTTAATCCCTCTTCCAGTGAGGGTACGTAGGAGCGGGGTCCTGTCCCGTCAAGCACACTTTTAAAAAAAAGCCGAGAACTACGTAGCTTTGATCCCTCTTCCAGTGAGGGTACGTAGGAGCGAGGTCCTGTCCCGTCAAGCACACTTTTAAAAAAAAGCCGAGAACTACGTAGCTTTGATCCCTCTTCCAGTGAGGGTACGTAGGAGCGGGGTCCTGTCCCGTCAAGCACACTTTTAGAAAAAATCCGAGAACTACGTAGCTTTGATCCCTCTTCCAATGAGGGTACGTAGGAGCGGGGTCCTGTCCCGCCAAGCACACTTTTAAAAAAACCCGAGAACTACGTAGCTTTGATCCCTCTTCCAGTGAGGGTACGTAGGAGAGGGGTCCTGTCCCTTCAAGCACACACTTTTAAAAAAAAGACTTTGTAGAGAAAGAGTAGGAGGTTTTTCAAATAAAAAGTAGAGAAAGAGCTGCCGTTGTAGCCTTTCTTCTGCCGGTCCGTACGAAGTGACATATGGCCCACTCTTTTCAAAAAAAGAGAGAACGAGCTGCCGTTGTAGCCTTTCTCTTACTTGGTCCATATGAAACCACGTACGGCCCGCATTTTTCAAAAAAAGAAAAAAGAAAAAACTTGAACTAATGCCAATAAAGGTTTTGCCCTAATCTGCATATGCATAAAACATCATCCACCATTTTGCATGCATCCTCGCATTGCATCCAACATAAGCTTTTACAGCTCATGCATGCATCCTTGCATTTCATCAAAGTTTGTTTGCCGAGAATCCCAAAGTGACAAAGAATCTTGCCATAGGTACAGTATGGAATCAAGAAGTGAGACAGTGCACCCCCCGAGATATCCGGTTGAATGTATGGGGCGTGTTTGGTTCATTTGTTGATTCCACTCTTGTTATGTTCTAAACAAATCAAAATTCACTGTTAAATCTATGGCAAGATATGACACGTTGGGGTTCACGGCATAAGACTAACTAAAACCAACACTCATCTGCATTGCACGCATTGCATTCATTAATTTGCTCCTTCACTTAATAAAAATGTTCTACCAACAGAAGCGAGAGGCAAGCTGGTTCCTCGCCACCGATACTTCACCCGATTACAAGCAAAGCTGATGGCTGATCCTCAAGGGCATCCAGAGATTGAAACTGAAAGTAATCCAGAACATGAAGATTTGGGCGTACAAATTCTGAATCCTGAGCAGTTGGCTCAGGAGAACCAAGTGCTTAAGGATAAGGTTGGGGCAATGGAGGCCCAGGTGCATGAGATGATGGTCATGCTGCAAAGTTTAAAGAGTGGGACAGCTGCTGAAGGTGTCGCCGTCGTGGGTCCAGATGGTGTCACTTCTTTCGTTCCTCCTCCAATATCAGCTACAGTTCCTCCAGGATCCGGGGTCAGTCATCCCATCTTTGCTTCAGGAATGAATGGGCCGAATCAATACACTTCACAAAGATATCCTTGGGGTATGCCTGCTGGGTACATGCCGCGAACTGTTGGACCTATCCCCGTCAGTATGGTTGCGCCTAATCAGGTCACTACCGCCGTGTCCGGGGGAGCTGCCGGAGGACCGCAGATCCAAACTCCTAGTCCTCATGTTGTGCTCAGTCCTACTCCGGGGCTTGCAGCACACCCTCACAATGTTCCTCAGCCTGGAGGGTATTATTACAGTATGGGGAGTCACCCCCAAGGACATATGTTTGAGGGATCACAGCCAAATGACCCGATTCGTGCACTTGAAGAAAGAGTAAAGGCAATGGAGGGTGTTAGTGTCAGAGCCAAGGAAGCTCGCGAGCTGTGTTTAGTCCCAGATTTGGTTTTGCCACCAAAGTTCAAAGCTCCCGAAGTGGACAAATACAGAGGAACAGGCTGTCCGGAGAGCCATGTTACGATGTTTGTCCGAAAAATGGGTCCTTACGCCAATGATGACAAACTGCTGATTTACTGCTTTCAAAACAGTTTGGCTGGAGCTCCTCTAGATTGGTACATGAAACTGCAATCCTCTGAAATTCGTTGTTGGAAAGATTTGTGCGAAGCATTCATGAGACAATATAAGTATAACATGGACATGGCTCCGGACAGGTCGCAATTGCAACACATGAGTAAGGGCGAAAGGGAGACTTTCAAAGAATATGCCCAGAAATGGCGAAGCCTAGCCGCCCAGGTCCAACCTCCTTTGACTGAAAAAGAAATGGTGTACACGTTCTTGGAAACTCTGCCAGCAATTTACTATGACCGGCTGATTACAAGTGTTTCAACTAGCTTCTCCGATATGATAGTCTTCGGGGAAAGACTTGGGCATGGTCTCCGAAGTCGGAAGATTTCGAATCACCTCAGTAATGCAGGAAGCTCTGGTGGTTCAAGCAATCAGAAGAAGCCTCACTCCCATTTCCCGAAGGAAAAGGAAGGGGAAACAAATGTAATCTCGGGAGAAAGTTCATCCTTTGGTACCCCTCCACCACAAACTGTTCCATTTTCTGCTCCTGTGCCATCCCAGCAAGGCAGTGACAGTCACAGCGCTCAGGGTTATCAGTACAAGAAACAGACCAATTTTGATCCAATACCAATGACATACACTGAATTGTTTGATCACTTGACTTCCAAGAACTTGATCAATACTCGGCCAATGAAGGCCCTGCAGCCGCCATTTCCCAGAAGTTACAACGCTAATGCTACCTGCAGTTTCCACGAAAACGGGGTCGGTCATACTGTGGAGGAATGTAAAGCCTTCAAGCATGTGGTGCAATACCTAGTAGATGCTGGGTGGATCTCGTTCAAGCAGAGCAGCCCGAATACAACAACTAATCCATTGCCAGGTCATCCGAGGCCAGCTACTAATGCTATAGAAAGTTCCGTTGGGCAATTGGTAAAGGATGTGCAGAAGATCAAGACCCCGTTGGGTGTTATCTACTCTGAGTTATGCCATGTTGGGGTGGTTAAGAAGGGGTGTTGCCATGAAGAGGGGTGTGCTGACTCCACGTGCGTGGGGAATTGTGAAAGCTTTGAGATAATCCTATAGGACCTGATGGATCGCTGTGTGGTCCAGATAGGAACCCATGATGTTGAAGAAGAAGTGTTGACTCTACATTCTGATAAAAGTAGAGGACCCAGAAGACCTGTCGAAATTCCTTCTTCTTTACACCAGCGGGTCAAATTCGTGGTTAACGGCCAGGTCGTGGTAGTATTTGGTGAGGAAGAGACTCTGGTTAATAAGCCATCAGAGTTCAAATATGTGGAAGCTGCCGAAGAGTCTTTGGAAACAGCCTTTCAGTCTTTGGAGATCGCCAATGTAGTATTTGAGAGGACCAAGGAGGAGGAGATGGTTGCTAAGATCATGTTAGCCCAAGGATATAAGGTTGGTTCTGGCTTGGGAAAGTTTGGTCAGGGAATTCTAGCTCCCATTCAACTGAAGGAAAGCAAGGACCGTTGCGGGCTGGGATACACCCCAAGTGAGGAAGAAAGAAGAAAAATGACAGATGAACGAAGGGGCAGATGGTTGGCCAAGTCTAAAGGCCAGGATCCATGGCCCCAGAGGATTCCAATTTGCGACATCAGTCAAAGTTTTGTGAGTGCTGGTTTGTTGGATCCCAATCAAGTTGCTGTCATCAAGGATGGTTCTGAGTCTGAAGAGCGTGGTGCAAGTTTGGTTCGACGCTGCGGTGCCAGTGAGAAATTAAAGAATTGGAAGGCTGCTGATCTTCCTGTGACTTTTAATTTAAAGTAATCATTTGTAATGCAACCCTGTGGCTCTGGCCAAGGCCATAGGACAAGTTGTTAGGGGCGAGCATGTTTTTATTTTCAGAATCATCATCATTAATAAAAACGTTGTTTTTGAATTTCAATCAATAAAAATCAATCCTTTTCATTTCATGTGTCTTTTCCTCGCTTTATTATTGTTTGCTTGCTTGTCTCGCCTTTCATTCTGCTTTTTCGCTTCGGCAAAATGCAGATCCACAGCAATTGTCTCCCAAAATAACAGTGCCAACAGTCCATATTTTGACTTTGATCACCCTATTAATCAAGCTGAAGGGGATGTTGAGGAAGAATGGGAAGCTCCTCCAGAACTCATGAGGTTAATGAAACAGGAAGAAAGGGTAATTCAGCCACACGGAGAATCTACTGAAGTGATCAACTTGGGTACAGCTGAGAGCAAGAAAGAGGTCAAAGTGGGTACCGCCATGAATGACGAGGATCGCATGAAGTTGGTTCAGCTGTTGCACGATTATATGGATGTGTTTGCATGGTCCTACCAAGATATGCCTGGGTTGGATACTGACATTGTGATGCATAAGTTGCCAGTCAAACGTGAATGCCCGCCTGTGAAGCAGAAACTTAGAAGGATGAAGCCTGAGATGTCCCTAAAGATTAGGGATGAGGTAAAAAAGCAGTTTGACGCCGGATTCCTAGCGGTGGCCAAATACCCACAGTGGGTTGCCAATATTGTCCCGGTTCCGAAGAAGGACGGGAAGGTCAGAATGTGCGTTGACTACCGAGATCTGAATGGTGCTAGTCCTAAAGACGATTTTCCTTTGCCCCACATTGATGTCTTAGTGGATAGTACAACTCAACACTCGTTATTCTCCTTCATGGATGGATATTCGGGATATAATCAGATTAAGATGGACCCCGAAGATATGGAAAAGACAACTTTCATAACGCTTTGGGGAACGTTCTGTTACAAGGTCATGCCATTCGGGTTAAAGAACGCTGGTGCAACCTACCAAAGGGCCATGGTCACGCTGTTTCACGACATGATGCATAAGGAGATTGAGGTTTATGTGGATGACATGATCGCAAAATCTAAAACCGACGAGGAGCATATTGTCAATCTGCAGAAGCTCTTTGAACGGTTGAGGAAATATAAACTCAAGTTAAACCCGGCCAAGTGCACGTTTGGGGTGAGATCAGGGAAGTTGTTAGGCTTCATTGTCAGCCAGAAGGGAATCGATGTGGATCCAGACAAAGTAAAAGCCATCCTCGAGATGCCGGTGCCCAAAACAGAGAAAGAAGTCCGTGGTTTCCTCGGAAGGTTGAATTACATCTCCCGATTCATCTTCCAGTTGACTGCTACTTGTGAGCCGATCTTCAAACTACTGTGCAAAAATCAAGAGTTGAAGTGGAATGACCAGTGTCAAGCTTCCTTTGAGAAAATCAAGGTGTACTTGCAGAATCCACCAGTCTTAATGCCACCTGTGTCAGGAAGGCCTCTCATCTTATACCTTACAGTGCTAGATAATTCAATGGGCTGTGTGTTGGGGCAGCATGATGAATCCGGGAAAAAGGAGCATGCCATATACTATCTTAGCAAAAATTTCACCGATTGTGAGACAAGATATTCTATGCTGGAAAAGACTTGTTGTGCTCTAGTTTGGGCTGCTCACCGTTTAAGGCAATACATGCTTAGTCACACCACTTGGTTGGTGTCAAAAATGGATCCAATCAAGTACATATTTGACAAGCCAGCTCTTACAGGACGAATTGCCCGTTGGGAGATGCAATTATCAGAATACGATATCATGTATGTCACACAAAAAGCAGTTAAAGGTAGTGCACTTGCTGAGTATTTGGCATGTCAGCCGATTCCAGACTACCAACCAATGCAGCATGATTTTCCTGATGAAGATATCATGGCACTGTTTGATGAGGGGAAGCCCCAAGAAAGTGGAAGGTGGAGAATGATCTTCGACGGTGCGTCAAATGTATGGGGGCATGGGGCAGGTGCTGTGTTAATATCTCCTGACAATCGCTTCGTTCCTGTCACTGCAAGGTTGAGCTTCTATGTCACAAACAACATAGCAGAGTATGAAGCGTGCATCTTGGGTATTCAAGCAGCCCTAGAATGGAAAGTTAAAAGGCTAGATGTGTATGGAGATTCAGCCCTGGTTATTCATCAAGTAAGAGGCGATTGGGAGACCAGAGATCCCAAACTGATTCCTTATTGTGTTTATGTGCAAGAGTTGATGGAATCTTTTGACGAAATCACTTTCAAACACATCCCTCGAAGCGAAAACCAGCTGGCTGATGCATTGGCAACTTTATCATCCATGTTCAATATCAATCGTGATAAAAGCTTGACTCATGTCACAATCCAGCACCGGACTCTACCTGCGCATCACTACTGCACAGCCATAGATGAAGAGTCGGATGACAAGCCTTGGTATCATGATATCAAATAGTACATCATTAGCAGAGAATACCCTCCTGGGGCATCTGAAAATGATAAGAGAACTCTTCGGCGACTGTCAAGGAATTTCTTCCTCAGCGGTGAGGTTCTCTACAAAAGGAATTATGACATGGTCCTCTTAAGGTGTGTTGCTAAAGAAGAAGCTGAAAGAATCATGAAAGATGTACACGAGGGCTCATTCGGAACTCATTCCAGTGCGCATACTATGGCTAGACAGATTTTAAGGGCGGGCTATTACTGGTTGCAGATGGAAGGTGACTGCTACAGCTTTGTCCGAAAGTGCCACAAGTGCCAAATCTACGCTGACCACATTCATGTGCCACCTGCCAAATTGAATGTTCTGACTGCATCCTGGCCGTTTCCAATGTGGGAAATGGACACCCACTTATGACGGCCCGTATGTGGTCAAGAAAGCCTTTTCTGGAGGAGCACTGATACTCACGAACATGGACGGAGAGGATTTAAGGAACCCAGTCAATTCCGATCAAGTCAAGAAGTATTATGCCTGAAAGAAGTAGACGAAAAAAGAGAAAGACAAGCCAAGTAAGAGTTAGCTCGCTAGGTTGAAAACCCGAAAGGGCGGCCTAGGCAAAATCAGAGCGACCCGGTGGATTGAAAACCCGCAAAGGGCAATCCAGGCAAAAATTAGGGTCAGAAAACTTGGGCATGAAAAGTAAAGAAAGGCATACAACTCCTCTGAAGACTTGGATGAGGGAGTGATCAAGGTCAAGGACATAAATGTTTAGCACTGCTCCACAGAGACGGACAGTCAGAATTTAACTTCTCTCTTTTCGTGTCTTTTTATAGTTTAAACTTTCAAGTGTAATAAACAATCGGCGTAACTTCTTGTGCGACCGGTTTCCACATTAATAAAGTTCAACTTTCTCATATCTGTTCACTCTTTTATTTTCTGCTTTTTTTGCTCAAAATAAACGTTTTATAATGATGGTGATGATGACCTGTAAAACATGTGCATAAATCATGGAGCATTACAATTATTGCAAAATCCCTAAAGGTCGCGGAAAAAAGCAATTCCCCAAAACCAGTTAATCATGCAAGAGAAAGCGATTGCACTCACAATTGCTTCAAACGGCGAAGTCAAAGCCAACATGCACTCGGCCCATGAGCCCCGCAATTCCAGTGGGTTCCTCAGTCTTGTGCCATGAGTGTCGCGGGTTGGCTGAACCAGCAAAAATAAGCCAAAAGAGCAAAAGAGCAAAAGAAAAAACAAGCGATCAGAAAAAGAAAGCTGATCAAAGAATGAAAAGCCAAGGAAAAACAAACAGTCAGAAAAAAGAAAGCTGACAAAAGAAACGAAGAATCAAGAATAGCATCCCATTGCATTCATCATTCCACTAAATCATCACATCGCATGCACTCACATGACATGCATTCGCATAACGGACTTTGCATAGCATGCATTCATATTCCATGCACCATGTCTTGCATCTGCTAACGTGTGCAGGTGTCCTGGATCAGTGCAATGGCATTGATCATCAATCAGAGCAAGCTGAAGAAAGGTCCGCTAACCTGAGCAGACATCCTGGATCAGTGCAATGGCACTGATCATCAATCAGAGCAAGCTGAAAAAAGGTTCGCTAGCCTGAGCAGACATCCTGGATCAGTGCAATGGTATTGATCATCAATCAAGAGAAAGCTGAAGAAAAGTCCGCTAACCTGAGTAGGCATCCTGGATCGGTGTGGAAGCATTGATCGACTAAAGGAAACCAACTGGATTTTGGAATCCCCTCTGGACCCACGTGTCCCCAGCAAGATTGACTTCACCTTGTATTCGAGCTGCAGGTAAGTCCCCCTGACCTCAATAGGTCCAGTCGAAGAGGATAGTTGTGTTAGCCTAAGACATGGCGCAGTCCTAGGGAAATATCGAGATCCACACTTGATATAGTACCCTCCCCTGGTCGCTCGCAAGACCACCCCTTTGGAGCCCACGTGCTCCCAGGCCCAAGTGCAAGCTCGGATCATTCGCGACTCGTTAAAAGGCTTTAGGCAGCCTCCGTCGCCGGCTTAACGAGGGCTGGCACCCTTTTTGCTTCCCTTTTATTGCTTTCTTTATTGCTTTCCGCTAGCTTATTGAGGGTTCGCACCATTTAGTCTCCTGCTTACTGAGAGTTGACGATTCATCCATTGCATTCACCTCGGGCTAACACCCAATAAAAATAGAAAAAGAAAAAAAGAGGAAAATTCGGGTTTCCCTAAGTAGACAAAATCGGTATAGTTTCTGAATTCTTTATCTTCATTTTGCCTTGGAATATGTTTCGGCCAATTCATATTCCTTGTTAAAGTTCAGATAAAGAGGGGCAGCTGTCATACCCTAATTTTGTCCGGCTTAGGTCAAAACCCTAATTTTCCACAAAAAATAAATAAATTGAAGAATGAAGAGTATCATGCATTGCATTTTGGGTCCTAGAAGTCATTCCAAGGTCTTTAAAATCATTTTTAGGGTTGGAATGCACTTTTTAGGCAAATTAGGGTTTTAGGGTCAAAAAGGACATTTTGGTCATTTTTCGCAAAAAGATGATTTTCTCGCCAAAAATGCACATCCACAAAAAGTACATTTTTATTCTATCAAGGATAATTTTGTACAATTTTTTAGAAAGAAAACCCTAGTCAAAAATAATTAAAAATGTATTTTTCCATTTTTAGTGCATAGAAAAATAAAAAAGGAACATTAAATATTCCTCAATTCTTAAGTGACAATTTTTATTGTCATGGGTGACTAGAGGGAATATTTTATGGTGCCCAAAAACATGTAGCACATTTCCAATAGGTGCACTTTCATTCCCATGACCAAAATTCAAACTCAAAATAAGGAAGTGTCTTCAAATAAGACAAAAAGACCAAACACAAGTTTTTTTTTTCTCTCTCTCTCTCCCCCCACAATTTCGAGATTCTCTCTCTCTCTCTCCCCCACCACAATTTCGAAATCCCCACTCTCTCTCTCCCTCTCACAAAATTCTTCCACACTCTTCTATTGTACTATTATTCCTTATCTTGAAGGAATATGCCTTGTACCATCCTTAAACCTTCTCCTTCGGTGCATATCACCAATTCTCACTCACTCTCATGAGGATTCATGCCCTCTTTGGTAAATTACTTCACTCACTTACACTAACCTATTCCTAAGAAAACACAAATTTCCCTCTTTGGTAACAATCCATTCCAAAAATGCCCTTAACCCTACCTCACATGAGATCCCTTTCCCAAAATAAGAAATTCATTTTTCTTTTCCTTTTTGTTTCTTCTTCATTTTCACCCCCCTCTCTCCCTCACTCTCATTTTGTGCTTCTTCAAATACCCTTAATCCATGTGAGCATTAATCTCAACCCTTGATTCAAAATTGAGACTCAATCCTAGAGCACATTAAAAGCACAAAGACTAAATTACCCTTAGACCTAGTTTCATCCTATAAATACCCCCCTCATTCCCACACCTGAGGATCCTCTTTTTTTTTGGCTTCTCATTTGATCTTTTGGCCTCTCATTCTCCTACACTAAAACCCTAGCACACCAAAAACACCTCCTCTCCCTCTCCTTCCTCACCCCAAAACCGTAGCCTCTTCCCCTCTCTTCCATATATTTTCTTCAGTTTTTCACCATCAAATCTTCCATTTCTTGTTAGATCATCATCATTCCTTCCATTCTCTTCAAGGTTGCATCATCAAATTGCTAAGAGCTAGCAATCTTTGTGTTCATATCATCTCCTTCTTCATTTCTTTGTGATTTTGAGGTAAGCTTTCAAACTTTGCATCTCATATTTAGTTCTTCTTGCATAATCTCTCTTCTACTCCCAACTCCTTCTTGATTGCTTGTTGTTGTTGCTTTAAGGATCCATTTCAAACATTTTGACAAGGACTTAGGGAGCCTTGGGTGTTTGAGATGGGTCCTTGGCCTTGAAGGATTTGTTCTTGTGCTTGAATGATTTCCCTTGCATCTCTAAACGTTTTGCACTAAATTTCATGAAATAAGAGTTGTTTTATGGCATTGTTCATTTTGCATGCTTGCAGAAAAGTTAGGGTTCATGTGAGTTTTATGCCATCCTTTGCTTAATCATGTGAATCCTTTGCAAAAATGGATCTATGTTGCTTTATGTTAACTTTTGTGTTTTTTTTAATAAAAGTGTGGATCTATGTTCCCTTTGGGTTCGCATGCTTATGTTTAAAAACATTTTCAAATTGATTTTGTTGTTGTTCTTTGCTTGATGATGTTTAATCTTGTTGTTAATATTTTATTTTAGTGTTAGATGTTATTTTTTGTTGTTAACATAAAAAGATTTTACCACTTCCCATTTACCTCATGCGTTTTTACTCTACCATCTCATTAAATAACTACCATTTACTTCATGCATTTTTACTTTACTTTTCACTAACTTCTTAGTTAAAGTTTTACAACTTATCAACTTGCAAAAATACCCAAAACATTTTCACATTCATGCATCTTCATTCATACTTAGTTTTTGTGACACTCTCATGCATCCTCATATGCTTATATCTCTTGCATCCTCTTATGCATCCTTGTATGCCATCCATTCATAAATAAAGTGCTATGCATCCATTCCTTGTACACTCAGGCACTTACATGCTTACCCAATCATGCATTCTTGCTTACATATTCAATTATTTAACTGAGAATACTCTATGTTTACAATCAATTGTATTCACTTGTTCTTGATGCCATGTAAATGTCTTGACTTGATTGTGTGCCCTCCTCTCCACTTGTATGACCTCCTAATGGAGACGTAAGTCTACATGCATGTTGTAGCATAGAGCCATTAGGGTAAATACAATCCTTCTTGCACACACACAATTACTTTGAGAACTTTGTTTTGCATCTTTAATAATTGAATCCTTTGATTGTATGGGCATGTTTAATCTTGGTTAATGAATGATATGTTCATGTTTGCTTGAGTATTATTCATTCATTTGCATTTGGTTATCGATTTAGAATTGACTTGAAATGTTCTACTCCTTTTCTAAAACCCATTTCCTAAAATCATTTCAAAACAAAAAGAAACTTTTACTTTCAAAACAAAAATAAATCAATCGTCATTAAACACCAATCGCGCCGTTGCCGATTAGGTTGTTAATGATAATTTTGTTTTCAAAAGAGTTAGTAGCGAGGCCATTCTAACCGTTGTTGTTCGGTCTTCGCAAAAGCTCTATCCCATTTTCGAAAACTTATTCATTTCTCAAAAATAAACCAATTGTCATTAAACACCAATCGCGCCGTTGCCGATTAGGTTGTTAATGATGATGTTGTTTTCAAAAGGAGTTAGTGGCGAGAACTACGTAGCTTTGATCCCTCTTCCAGTGAGGGTACGTAGGAGCGGGGTCCTGTCCCGTCAAACACACTTTTAAAAAAAAGCCGAGAACAACGTAGCTTTGAATTCTCCATCGCACCGGGAGATACGTAGGAGCGGGGTCCTGTCCCGTCAAGCACACTTTTAAAAAAAAAGCCGAGAACTACGTAGCTTTGATCCCTCTTTCAGTGAGGGTACGTAGGAGCGGGGTCCTGTCCCGTCAAGCACACTTTTAAAAAAAAAACCGAGAACTACGTAGCTTTGATCCCTCTTCAAGTGAGGGTACGTAGGAGCAGGGTCCTGTCCCGTCAAGCACACTTTTAAAAAAAAAAAGCCGAGAACTACGTAGCTTTGATCCCTCTTCCAGTGAGGGTACGTAGGAGCGGGGTCCTGTCCCGTCAAGCACACTTTTAAAAAAAAGCCGAGAACTACGTAGCTTTGATCCCTCTTCCAGTGAGGGTACGTAGGAGCGAGGTCCTGTCCCGTCAAGCACACTTTTAAAAAAAAGCCGAGAACTACGTAGCTTTGATCCCTCTTCCAGTGAGGGTACGTAGGAGCGGGGTCCTGTCCCGTCAAGCACACTTTTAAAAAAAGCCGAGAACTACGTAGCTTTGATCCCTCTTCCAGTGAGGGTACGTAGGAGCGGGGTCCTGTCCCGTCAAGCACACACTTTTAAAAAAAAGACTTTGTTTTGTTCCGCTTTTCAAAGATAACCAAAAATATTCTTCTTCCCTCCTGTTTTCAATAAAACGAACCTTAAAGAAAAGAAAAGAAAAGAAGTAGAATAAATTGCTTTCAACTCGAACTTTTGTCTAAACCACACATCAAGTTAATGGTTCCCTTTCGGTAGAAAGGAGGTGCGGGGTGCTAATACCTTCCCCGTACCTAAACGACCCCCGAACCTACATCTCTGCGTTTTCAAAAGACCGCCCGCCTTTTCAAAAGACTTTTTTTCAATGTTTTGGTCTTAAAATAAAAATATTGGTGGCGGCTCCAAACTTTTTCCACGTTGTCAAACGAAAAGTCCCAAACCAGATTTTTCGGGCGCAACAGCACCCCTTCGTTTTACTCGGCGCGCCACCCCCTGAAGCCCACGATTTTCTTTTTGAAACGGCCCATTCGTATTTTTTTCCGTTTTAAAAAGAAGCGCAGCCCAGCTTACAAAAACAAGCTGGGCTCACCGTTCGCACCGCCCCATTTTAAAAATACAGCCTCTTTTGCTATCTGTACCTCACTTTTAATAACACAACACCCCCTGTTTCTCTTTTTAAATTTCATTTCTTTCCCTTAAGTAAATTTTTTTTCTCACAAATCTTTTTCCCAAATAACAGATTTTCTTTTACCTAAACAAGAGGCAATCCAATTGCGAAAACTCTTCAAAATCAAACTTTGTTAGTAGTCTTGTGAAGCCTTTGCTTGCATGATTATCAACAATGAGGTACTAGTGGCGATCACTTGGAGCCTTTGCTCAATTGATCATCATGAATGCCTAATTTTCCCAAAGATTTTCACTAAACCAAAAACTTTGTTAGTAGTCCTGCGAAGCCTTTGCTTGCATGATTATTAACAATGGAGTGCTAATGGTGGTCACTTGGAGCCTTTGCTCAATTGATCATCATGAAAGCTCAACTTTAACAATTCAACAAGATAAAGAACAAAAACTTTTTCCTTTCTAAAATCATTTTCAACCCATCGTCGCTAGTGGTTAATCAGAACCTTTGTTCGTCTAGCCATTGGTGGCGATGTCTTTTTCCCCAAAGAACAACAAGCGATGATCACTCATAACCTTTGTTAGTCTGATCATTCGTGCCAATCAATCTCTTTCGAAAACCACTTTCAAAAAGGCAAATAAAAAACGGGTTGTTACTAATAGTCAATCAGAACCTTTGTTCGTCTGACTGGTGGTAGTGACTCTCATTTAACCCACGAATTTAATTTAACATGATCCGGCTGCACAACGATTGCTAATCCCGGGAACCATGTGTTTAACCTTAGCACAAACCGGCTGCACAACGCTTGCTAATCCCGGTAACCCACGAATTGACCACGCCAAGACGTATACAGGGCCTAGGGTGAGGGATCATGACTTCCCTTCCTAGTATGCTACTTGCCGGGTCGTCACCCAATGCGATACATATGAAAATACGCATCAAATTCTCGAGAGTTAGATAATTTATATCTTTTCGATCACCAAAGGATCAATCACATTATAGTTGGATAAATAATATCCGTATCGATCTATAATCCGTTTTGAGGAATTCATAATTTAGACCTCCGGCATTATAATCATATTCAATTGACATATATAAACATATATATATATATATTCAGTCAGTCCATCAGACGGTGTACCCACACGTATACTAGGGTTTCGGTTTTTCAATCAATTATGCTTTCGAAGCTCTTTTCAAAAACATGGGTTGAACAAGTTCAAAATACGGTTGTCAGTAAGGCAATATCCTTAAAATTGGTTGGGAAGAAGATTAGAAGTGATTCGGGATCGAAAGGAGCGACGAAATGAGAAATCGGAGTCCGGTAACAGCAGCTCACGCACGGTCCGTGCCCAGGGGCGCACGACCCGTGCGGCCTGTTCTGTTACTGAATTCTAGTTTCTCATTCCGCTTTCCATTTCCTGCCCAAATCAAATTCCGATCGTTCTCCAACCTGAAAACGGATTTAATAAACAACAAACCAGACCATATTCCAGTGAAAGCGCTTAAAATCACAATTTCGTAAATTGTTCAACAATTCAATAAAAACTGTAAAAACGCGATATTGCTCAAAAACGGTTTTCGGTTCCAAAATCTTTCGAAAATTGATAATTGCCTTATGACTCAACCCGATATATTTTCAAGACACGAAAAATATCCCTATCCGTGAGTAGAACTCACCCGGTTGACGATCTCGCGAGAAATCACGCCGGAGCACGGACGATCGGACCGTAACCACTCGAACAATCCTCGTAGTCACGTACACGCTCCTAGTGCCTCCGCATCTGAACTTGATGGGTCCCACTTGCACAACCAGTAACTAAGTCAATCATCCTAGCTACTGGACCCCACTTCAGTATATCGAACTGCTGGCGCTCGAGACATTGGCGAATCGAACTCAATTTTGACGAACGGGCATACTAGCTTCCATTTCCATTTCCCAGTATCAGGATCCAGTTTTGTAATAAGCATAACTTGGTCAATACGTGACCAAATCTACTCAAATCAGTTCCCATTGTGAAGATAATTTCGTCTACTTTCAGATGGTCAAGGATTCACACGCATGCATCCAGTGGTTTGGGAGATATTAACAAAACAAGATGACTGGTCCAGGACAGTGTTTGATTCTGAAACCGTAACTTGGGGACATGATATTTCCTTCATTTCTCCATGAAATCATACGGTTCTTGTGCCAAAAATGAAGAGCTTTTTGTCTAGTTTCCAGAGGGACAAGAATCACGATCATCGGAGTAGTCACTACAAAAAATGGATCAAATAGCGGGGGTTTTATTGCGGAGGTTTTAAAAACCCCCTCAGTTTAACAATAAAAAAGGAACTCCTCGGCCAACAAGTTGAAAATTTTGTTTCATTTTACGGAGGTTTAAAAAGCCCCCGCTGAGTGTCACGAAAAACCCCCGCTAAATGTAAAATAAAAAAACAAAAAAAAACCTTCTAATTTCAGCTTCCCTCTTCTCACTTTCACTCTCCCTGCGTAATTTCAGCTTCCCTCTTCTCAAAAAAAAAACCTAATTTCAGCTTCCCTCTCCTCTGTTTCAGCTTCCCTCTTCTCACTTTCACTATCCCTCTTCTCACCTTCTACCCTCAAATCAGCTTCCCTCAGCTTCTCTCCTTTGTTTCAACGTAAACCTCCTCTCGAAACCCAGCTCTCGCGTAAACCTCCCTACCCTCGCGTAAACCTCCCTCGCGAAACCTGATTCCTTCTCACACCCTCGCGTAACCCTTTCCTCTCTCCCTCTTTCGCGAAACCCTTTCCTCTCTCTCGTGAAAAACAAGATGAAGCCCTCCTTCTCTCTCGCAAACCCCTCTCCGGGTCTTTCCCTCTTTCTCTCTCAAAACCCTCTATGCTTGCAACCCTCTACAGACTTGTCCCACTCTAGACGAAGGAAAAGGTGCTTCAGATACGTATCTGCTCATCGATCCTTCGAGTGCGTCTTCAACTCTTCGTGTGCGTCTCTGCTTTTCTTCCCAGCGTTCATCTTCTGCTATCTTAAGGCAAGGGTCCGAGCTTTCCTTTTTTGTTCTGATTCTGTGACTTGTGGTGTTTGATTCTGTTTTTCTATCATTCTGAGATTTGTGGTGTTTGATTATTCACTGTGATATAAATCTGTCTCATTGCCGTCGCTGTTGTTTCAATATGTTCATATAAAACCTAATACTATGTGGTTTGAGTACTAGATTTATGTTTATTGTGATACATATGTGCTTCTTGTTGGAAAATGTTTATGCTACTGCTTGAGTTAGACTCAAGTTTTAGGATTAGTGTTTTTTCAATCCCCAGTATCTCTTAAAATTCAGTTTTGGTCCATAGCAGTTGTTAAAGGAAAAAATACATTCACAAATTAGTTATATTTTCTTTACTTCATAATATTACCTTTTTTGACATGGAAAAGGCTTTTGTCTCGGGTTTTTGTTTCACGTCCAAATGGTGAAAAATAGTCAAGTGTACTATGTCCTGGCAAGCTGGATATATTGAAGTAAGCCATCATAGATTGTCTTGCACTTTTAGAGTTACTGATTCATCATTGTTAATGGCAGAGTCATGAACCTCGTGCATTATACCTAAGGGCTTGGACAGTATATGAGGGGCAAAGAATGTAAACAGCAAAGAGCTTAACAAGATTAGTTGCTCAACTTTCTCTGGTGGAATAAGAATCCAACAAGGTGCCTCTCAGTGGTTCTCTCAAATGGATAGCCAACCAGAATTGTATGATTATGGTAATGTGTTTTATGGATTCTCTATCAGTTTTCAGCTTGGTTTCCATTAGTAATAGATGGCTTCTCTGTTATTTTAGTCTATATAAATTAGAGGGGTTATCTTTGGTTTTGGAAAAATTCTGGCACTCCTTGAGCTAAAATTCCGTTTTCTCAGTTTCAAAAAATTATTTTGCTTAGCCAAAAAAATCAGCGTTAGTTCTATCACTTGGTATTAGAGCTGCGGAGGTCATTCTTGAAAATTATTCCAATATTTGATTGAAATGAGACTAACTGGGGGCTGATCTAGATAGACCAGTATTTTGGGGCCATTGGTGAAAACATGCTTATGAATACCTGAAATGTAATAGAATTTATTTCCACAAACACTATTTTTCTTCTATATTCAGTGCCAGCTCGTATTAGTAGGACATGGAAATTTGATCAGGTCTTGTGTTTAGTTAAATGTTTGATCAGTTTGGGGCGACGTCGCTGACAGAATTGTCCATCTGTTGACTGGGAACTTTAGGAAATCTTTGATCAGTTTGATGTCCTAGTTGAACAATTGTTCTTAGTGCTTTGCTTTTTCCTTCATTTTCCTGGCGTGCAAACATGTGCCGAGTGATTAAATAGCTAAAAATAAGCATTTCTTCCATGTTTTTGCCTTCATAAAGCGTAACGCGTTTGCTGATAGGAGTTGAAATGCTAGCCCCAGATGTACTCATTAATTAATTGATTCATTTTCTCAGGTATGTGGTTTTACTTTTATGGTTTCTTTTTGAGGAAGATAAAGACTAACTAATTAGTGGCATTGGACACTTCGCACCTATGATATGGTATCAGAAAAAGTAGTTTTAGAACATGCTTGCACATACCACTTCACAATTCTATTTCAGGTCAAGGCTAAAGGTACCTTGATGCAAATGGTTGGTGCAGATTGGCTAAGTTGTGATAGAAGAGAAAATGATTTGAGTAGTCGTCCAGGTTCCATAGTTCAAGTATATTCTTTTTCCTTTGTTTTCTACGTGAGTTGAAGAGGGTCAGTTTTTTGTCAAATTATTACTGCTAAAATTATCTTCTCATATGTGCTTTGGATTGATTCAGCAATATGCAGCTAAAGGTGGACCAGAATTCTTTTTTTATCAACATATAAGTGAGTATAAGAGTATGACCTCATCTTGATTACTATATTCATCATCTTTTAAGTATTAGATTGTTTACTGTATACTGTTGTCATGAATCAGATGGCTGGAAATCCCATGTGTTTAATGTTCTTTCCTTGTTAACCTTATTTTTCCTAACAAACAATTATCTCACTCCCATAACGCTGACAGTTTTTAGCAAATGTTGATATGGTACTGGAAAAGATAACTTTGGCCTTTGACAACTAAAATTTTTCTTAGGTAGAAAACAAATTTTGAGACCTATTTATATGTATATGCATTATTCTAATAGGCACTATATGCAGATTTGAGGAACAAAAGGCCCAAGATCCAGATCATTTTTCAGACATAAAATTTGGGAAGGATAGAAGATACATACTTAGTCGTGGTTACATGACTCTAAAGGTGTGAACTATTAAGTTTTATGATCTCAAAAATTTGTGCATCTGTTAAAGCATTCACAATATGTTAGTAGTTACAAACAATGAAGGTTACTTGTCTTACATTATTTTTCATAGTCTATTTATTTGCTATAATGATAGTCAAAGATTATCCAAGTTAGAATTCGGAATTCTGGTTGTGAATTAGTTACACAATGAAACTAGTACAAACTCATTTTTAGTTCTTTATGGTTTTGATTTTTGGTATTTGAAATGAGTCAAATTTTCTTTTGTTATTTCAGGCAAGTGATCGCGTGCAAGTGAGCCTCTTTCCTCGATGGATGCAAGTGGATCTTTCAGTGCTAGCAACATTTAACGTTTTTAGGATCCTTTAGTATAGGATTTCTTAGAAGCTATTATGATTTTGAGCACATGACATCAGATATTTGAGCTACAAATGTTTCTTTTTATTATGATTTTGAGTTATATGATATTAAATATTTTAGATATTTGACATTACATTTATCTTATCACATTTATATTTTTAATGAAATTTTCGGTTTTTGATTAAGTTTATTAAGTATCCTATAAGATGTATGTATAGTTGCTAGTAATAAAATGTGATAATGAGAGAAGGAAAAAATTTTCTCAAATTGTAAAAGAAATATTTTGTATTTACATAACTGTTTGAAACTCCTAGAAAAAAGTCCTGCCAACTATGGCAATAAAAAACCTCCACAAAAAAAACTCCTATAAAATCACTCCAGATCTTAGGGGGTTTATAACCCCCTCAAAAAAACCTCCACTAATTGTGGGGGTTAAAAACCCCCGCAGTAAAACCCCCGCAAATAGACATGATACCAGCATTTTCTAAAAACCCCCGCAGAATGATTGCGGGACTTGAAACTCCGGCGGTTTTAAGAACCCTCGCAGATTAATTTGCGGGGGTTAAAAACCCCCGCTAACTGACTTAAAAACCCCCGCTATTTGATCCATTTTTTGTAGTGAGTGTACAGTGAGATACGATGAAAGTAATGAAGGTATGTAAAACAGATTTTACCCAGAAATTCTGATGAACTTAGATCATCAACCCCATCACTTGCATCTACGAAATTGAGCTCCCCCTTTCTGTACCAGTAGTTCTTTAACCTTCAAAATATCTTCTAATTCACAAAATGGGTTCAGAAGCCCTTCATCTCTAGTTCATAGTGAACATGCAAACAAACAGCAAACTCAACTCCTCCATATCCCCCATTGAAGCATATAACTCGAAAATGGAAGTGAGGGAAGGAGTGGGAATCAGGTTCTGGAAATGGTACCATTGAAGAGCAATTTGAAAATGGAGTTGAGAAGTGGTAAGAACACTTACATGCACTAAAATTTGATGAAGCCCCACCTCCTCCATCCTCTTTCCTTTCACGCCCTCTTTTCTTTGTTTTCTTCAGTGTGTGAGTGTGAGGGTAAGGGTGAAGTCAGCAATTAAATGGCTGAGGGGGTTTAAATGGGAGTGAAATGCCCAAAATGTCCTTGGTTCTATAATTCTCATTTTAAATCCATTAGGTACTCACCAATTCACATGACTTAGGACTTTTAGTAACATTCTCATTATCCTACTATGACTCGGACCCAATATTTAAATCGTTGGATGATACGTCTTCGATACGAGGTGAAATGACCATTTCGCCCTTTCACTTAATTTCTTCATTAAACACAAGATTAGGCCACAATCCGATGGGAACACCAATACTTGGACAACTTCCTCGACTACTACTCACCGAGACATGACTTATTATTCCCACAAATAATTAAATCGGTCTTAGGCTTCATAGTTCGAGTTTTTAAAAATTAGGGATGTTACACTCGTCCTATTTCGAAAACTCACTAAAAAGATAAAAGACAAAAACCTTTTTTCAGGATAAAGAAGAACTACGTAGCTTTGAGTTCTCCATCGCACCGGGAGATACGTAGGAGCGGGCCTTGCCGGTCAAGCGTTTTTTTTCTAAAAACCCATTCTTCCCCCTTTTCTTTTTCATAATAAATAAAGATTTTCATTAAGAATTTTTCAATAAGAAGTAGAGAGGCAAAATTAAGTATGTTCAAGTCAACACACTAAAACCACACATTTAATTAAAGGTTCCCTCTCAGTAGAGAGGACGTGTGGGGTGCTAACACCTTCCCTGCGCGTAAACGACCGCTGAACCCTATTCTCTAGTTTCGCAAGACCAATCGCTTTCCAAAAAAGGTTTTCCTAATTTTTCCTTAAAAATATTGGTGGCGGCTTCATTGTCTTTGGAAAAGTTGTGAACGAGGAAGGTTCTCCCTCGGGGACTTTTTCGGGCGCAACAGTGAAGTGCTCTACTCAAAGTTGCTCCTAGGAATCTAAAAATCAAAAAATGCAAGACACCAACACTCCTAGTGGCTCCATCTTCGAATCCAACCCTCAATGTGCCTAGTTATCCCTTCCAATTCCGAATGTAGGTGTGGATTTACCCTCATGAACTTCCTAAAGTGACATGCATCCAAAGATTTCAGCTCAACCCCACTCCACTAGCTAACCCTTGTGCAAAGCTTGAAGAAAATGAAGTAGGAGATGAACTAGCTGGTTCTTTGTGGATTGGTTTCAGCTATGTGATGAGAGTAACAAAAAGGGATGAAGAATCAAGGTGGAATTTCAGTTAAAACTTGCTGGATTTTGGAATTCTCATGTTCCTCTTCTTTTCCTCTCTCTCAAGTTTCTCTCCCTCTCTTTCCTATATGGTTTTGTTCTTTTTCTTTTGCTGAAAAGTGAGTGCAGTTTTTGTGGAAAAAGAGGTAAAATGTCTTGGGTTATTTCAGCTGGGGTCAAGTGTTGTTATGGAAAGGTCCCTTTTACCCTTACACTATGTGCACCTCTCAATATTACTCCTACACTAACCATTTCAATTTACTTCAATTAGCCAACAAGCATACAATTAATTCATTTAACAAATCATAAAATAACTAGCCATCAAGCATGACTTACTAAATAGTAATTAAATAAAAACACTTGCTAATCTCAACTAACGACATTAACCAAATTGGGGATGTTACATTTGTAAATTTAATTCTCCTCTTCTTTTGGACTCGTTTTTAATCCCAACTAAGGCAAAATCCTATATTTCGTATTTCCATTCAGAACTCAGCAATCATCATTTTTGCAAAAACTATAACAGAACCTTTGAATTTTCATCTTTGCGCTGATGGAAGATTAAATTCTAAAGAATGATCCACTGTTTCAGATTTACGTGTGATTTAATATTTTAATATCATTTCAGTATCTTTATTCCTTTCCATTCAATACTTACATTTCAGATTGTTTATTTATAGTTTTACAAGGATTGATATAGACTGCTACGCTTAGTGTAGGTTTCGACGCAACTCGATTTTTATAATAGTCGTAGTTTTGAGACGCTTGATCCGTAAATATTGCAAGTCATTCACTAAGATTCCTAATACCAGTAGGAATTCCCATACAATTGGTTGAGCCATGTTTGATTAGTTCTATTGTCAAATAAATATAAAATATGAAGAAGAAATTACATACTTTAAAACCCGTGACATGTCCTGAAATTTTCGAATTAGTGTTAGGGTCAACCAATAAAAAAATAAAAATTATCATAAATCAAATAATAGTAACTTTATGTGTGAGATTCATATAGTGATTGTTTAGGATGGAATTTTTATTATTTAAATAGAGTGAGGTAAACTCAATATTTTTGGGCGCGATTATTTTTATTGTTTATATCTTATGTGGCTTGATTCTAGTTATGGTATAGGAGTTATGACATTAAAATATTTTTTTAGATACTAACACTTATTATTGTGGTTGCATAAAATATCACGACTTCCGTAGTAGCACACCTGGTTAAACTCACAAAATTGAATTCTGGGTTCGACTCCCGGCTATGAAAATTTGTTTTTTGTTTTGTTTTTAATATATGTATTTCTTTAATTAACTTATATATATAGTTATATTTTGACAAATCAACGATAGAGCATTTTTTCTACTTATGTGAGTGTTTGTAAATTTAATTCTCCTCTTCTTTTGGACTCGTTTTTAATCCCAACTAAGGCAAAATCCTATATTTCGTATTTCCATTCAGAACTCAGCAATCATCTTTTTTGCAAAAAATATAACAGAACCTTTGAATTGTCATCTTTGTGCTGATGGAAGGTTAAATTCTAGAGATTGATCCACTGTTTCAGTTTTACTTGTGATTTATATTTTCTTATCATTTCGGAATCTTTATTCCTTTCCATTCAATACTTACATTTCAGATTGTTTATTTATAATTTTACAAGCATTGATATAGACTGCTACGCTTAGTGTAGGTTTCGACGCAACTTGGTTTTTAGAATAATTGTAGTTTTGAGATGCTTGATCCGCACATATTGCTTGTCATCCACTAAGATGCCTAATACCAGTAGGAATTCCGGTACAATTGGTTGAGCCATGTTTGATCAGTTCTATTGTCAAATAAAAATTAAATCTGAATAAGAAATTAGATACTTTAAAACCCGTAACAGGTCTTGAAATTTCCGAATTAGTGGTAGCGTCAACCAATAAAAAAATAAAAAATTATCACAAATCAAATAACAGTAACTTTATGTGCGAGATTCATATAGTGATTGTTTAGCATGGAATTTTTGTCATTTAACTAGAGTGAGGTAAACTCAATATTTTTGGGCGTGATTATTTTCATTGTTTATTTTTTATGTGGCTTGATTCTTGTTATGGTATAGGAGTTATGACATTAATATAACTTTTTAGATACTAACATTTATTATTGTGGTTGTAAAAAATATCACGACTTCCGTAGTAGCACACCTGGTTAAGTTCACAAAATTGGATTTATTCGAATCCCGGCTACGAAAATTTGTTTTTTGTTTTGTTTTTAATATATGCATTTCTTTAATTAACTTATATATAGTTATATTTTGACAAATCAACGATAGAGTTTTTTTTATACTTATGTGAGTGTTTGTAAATTTAATTCTCCTCTTCTTTTGGACTCGTTTTTAATCCTAACTAAGCCAAAATCCTATTTTTCGTATTTCCATTCAGAACTCAGCAATCATCATTTTTGCAAAAAATATAACAGAACATTTGAATTTTCATCTTTGTGCTGATGGAAGGCTAAATTCTTGAGATTGATCCACTGTTTCAGATTTATGTGTGATTTAATACTTTAATATCATTTTGGTATCTTTATTCCTTTCGATTCAATACCTAAATTTCAGATTGTTTATTTATAATTTTACAAAGGATTGATATAGACTGCTATGCTTAGTGTAGGTTTCGACAAAACTCGGTTTTTAGAATAATTGTAGTTTTGAGACACTTGATCCGTAAATATTGTTAGTCATTCACTAAGATGGCTAATACCAGTAGAAATTCCCATACAATTGGTGGTGCCTTGTTTGATCAGTTCTATTGTCAAATAAAAATAAAATCTGAATAAGAAATTAGATACTTTAAAACCCGTGACAGTTCCTGAAATTTCCGAATAAGTGGTAGCTTTGTAACACCCCAATATTTCTAACGTGTAGATACACTGAGATGCACATCTGTGTTAACAATCAGAGGACACAATCCCTGTTTAGATATTGAACCTACTAAATTTTTCTGAAAATAAAACACAATGTCTCGGATCAACCTGTCTGCAAGTCCATAAAATTTACTTGATCCTCAACTCAAACGGAATACAAAGTCTATTGTTCAATATCATAACCAGAGAAGCGGAAATGGTTTATACAACTCATATCCAATACAAGTTACATAACCATAACAGAAAATAGCAAGAGAAATGAAATCGGAAATTCAAGACTACAAGTCTTCGGCATCTCCATAAGCACGTCACCTGTAACAGCCCAGGTCCACCGCAGCGGCCACCCCGGTCCCACTATTACCTCACGGTCTTCTCTACCCCTCTTGTAGAATTTTTGCCTTCCGTGGGAATCGAACCTTGCACCTGAGGCATAAGTGCAAGTTAAACCCCCTTCCCACTACCAATTGAGCGCGCGCTCAACTGGTAGTGGGAAGGGGGTTTAACTTGCACTTATGCCTCAGGTGCAAGGTTCGATTCCCACGGAAGGCAAAAATTCTACAAGAGGGGTAGAGAAGACCGTGAGGTAACAGTGGGACTGGGGTGGCCGCTGCGGTGGACTTGGGCTGTTACATCACCTACTCCTGCTGCCTTGTCTTCCTCTAACCCTATTTCTCTGTAAAAACCAGAATAATGATAGGGTGAGATAACATATCTCAGTGAGTTCTACCGTGCCCCCTCACTATGACTCGTTCAATTATAAAACCATTGCAACATAGTTAAATTTATAAACTATTTTCTCATATATATGCTTAGCCCATTACCGACCGTGCAACAGCCACAATCTCGGCATCTAATGTGCTATTCAATTATTTTTAAGCCTTGTAAGTTACTTTACCATTACAAGCTTACCAATCGAGACACCGACCGTGCAACAGCCACAATCTCGGCGAATCGTGCATTGAACTTAGCATAACATCGTCCGTGCAACAGCCACAATCACGATAAACCCCCGTTAGTAACTATTCCATAACGTTTCTAGGGCCTAGGGTAGGGGCTCATGAATTCCCCACCTAGTATCTTATTCGTTGGGTCGTCACCCAACTTGATATAATTTATATATCACACCCGCATTGGGCCGACTTTTATATTCGATATGATCTATATCTATCGTGGTTCTATAACTCGTTTTGATGAACACGATACTAGACATCTGGCGTTATAATACAGTACCAAGTTGGACAAGTAATCCGTTTTATTATTCAAAACATGTACTCACACGCGGTCTGCTTTTCGGTTTTTTTCATATATTTATACTTTCAAAACCCTTACTCAAAAATCAAGTTGAACACCTTCAAAACAATGATTTTATCAAGGTAATATCATCATAATTGGTTGGAAGAAAGATTAGAAGAGGTTTGGAATCGAAAGGAGCGGCGAAACAAAATTTTGGCAACCGGTGGCAGAAGGTCTTGCACAACCCATGCCAGACCCCCGTGCCAGACCTTGCACGACCCGTGCTAGACTGAAATTCCACACAGAAAGTCTAGCACGACCCGTGCTAGAGGTGGCACAACCCGTGCTGCCTGTAGCAGATTCGCTATTTGTTGGTTTCGTTCCGTTTCGCTTCTCTGATCGCTTCAAATCGAAACCCAATCCAATTTCCAACGAAAACATCAACATTCCAGCAGTATACCGGTACCATTATAATCCACATAGTACATGTATATTTTTATAAACAAAAACCGTAATACGCGATATTTTAGAAAAACGGTTTTCGACTCAAATATCGTTTCGATATCAGAATATCGAGTATATCAAAATCATCAAGATCGAAATGCCAAAACCCTATACGTGAGTAAAACTCACCTGTTTGACGAACTCGCGAGAAGTCACGTCGGAGCACGAAACGATCGAACCGTAATCACACGAACAGTCCCCGTAATCGTTCCAACCCGCTTTCAAACGAAACCAATATCTCCTATTTCGAAACTTGAGCTTCTTTGCTACCGAACTTCTTCCTAACTGACTTAGTTCAACAATGAGGGCTCAACTTTGCCAAGAACTGCATCCCCCATGACAGCCCCCAACATGCAAGCAAGAAAATTGAGATTTTGTCAACATTGAGCTTCAAGCTCCATCCATCGCAATTCGAGTTAGGAGCAGAATGGAGGCTGAGATTTGGCTCAATAGAAAGAGCTCGAAAAATGGAAAGGAAAGGAGCAGAGGTTACTTACTTGCAAGGATGATCCATGGCTTTCCCTTCCCCCTTCTTCTTCTTCCTTTCGCCCCACTCTCTCTTTTCTCTCCTTCTTCTCTTTTCTATTTTCTTTTCCTTCCAGCTGAAATGAGAGTGAAGAGAGGGCCCTTATGTTTTAATGCGCTGAGGGTTAAATGGTGGGAAAGGACCAAAATGCCCTTGGCTCATTAATTCATTCTAATTCTTGTTTTTGCCTAAGTTTTCTCCTACTTAGCCATAATTTAAGGTTTTCTCGACTAACCCATATCCGATTCACGTATTACTATTTCCCTCTTCTAAGAAATTATATATAATTCTCGTGAATCACATTTTAAAATTACGGATGTTACAATCACCCCAACTTTTTATAAAGTTTTCCTCAAAATTGAAAAGACATACCTTAATGGAATAGATATGAATATCGAGTCCGCTTGTCATCTTCCAATTCCCACGGAGCCTCTTCAGTCGAGAAGCCATCCCAGACCACTTTGACAATGGGAATAGTCCTTGTCCACAGTGTTCTTTCACTACGTCCCAGAATATAACTAGGATAACGTTGGAATGATAGATCCGGTCGGAGATCGATCGTGTTGATACTCAGCGGCTGATTCGGATCGGGAACACACTTCCTCAATTGAGAGACGTGGAAGACATTATGAAGGTTTGATAAGGCCGGAGGCAAAGCTAGACGATAGGCAACTGGCCCAATACGCTCGATGATTTGGAATGGTCCAACATATCGAGGACTAAGCTTCTTTGCTCGCAAAGCTCTACCGGTACCTATGGTTGGAGAAACTCTTAAGAATACATGATCACCAACTTCGAATTCCAACGATCTCCTTTCAATTGTCAGCATAGCTCTTTTGCCGATTCTGAACAACTTTCTTTCTTTCTTGAATCAGTCGTATCTTCTCGGTAGTTTCACGAACCACATCGGGTCCCAAAAAGTTATTTTCACCTACTTCCGACCAACACAATGGGGTTCTACACTTCCTCCCATATAGTGCTTCAAACGGTGCCATTCCAATACTAGAGTGGTAACTATTGTTGTAGGCGAACTCTACCAATGGAAGATGATCCTCCCATTTCCTTCCGCTATCTAGCACACATGCTCGTAGCATGTCCTCAAGAGTCTGAATAGTTCTCTCTGTTTGACCATCAGTCTGAGGATGATAAGCAGTGCTAACAAGCACCCTTGTCCCTAAAGCTTCATTCAATCCTTTCCAAAATCTGGAGGTGAACTTAGGATCTCGGTCTGACACAATACTAGTAGGGACTCCGTGTAATCTTATAATACTCTTTACATACTCCTCTGCTAGCTTGGAGACTTTGTAATTCGAGAGAACGGTAAAAAGTGAGCGGAATTAGTTAAATGATCCACCACTACCCAAATGGAATCATTACCGGCTTGCGATCTCGGTAAGCCCATAACAAAATCCATCGAGATATCGTGGCCAAATTGTAGCCTAAAGACCCGGCCACAGTTTTCTCATTTCTGGCCATGGTTTTTTGCCGTTGCCTAAACTACTTTTTGTTGTAGTGGGCAAACCATTTTTTGGCATGATTTGAGTTCAATTCTCGTTCCCACCATTTTTGGACATGAGTTGAGTTCAATTTTAGTTCCCACCAATTTTTGGCAAGATTTGAATTCATTTCTTGTTGGCATTACCCTGTTTGGGCATGAGTTGAATTCAATGCTATTGCCACCATTTTTTGGCAACAACCACCATATTTGCCACCATTTTTTGCCAACAACCACCCTTGTTGCCACCATTTGTTGGCAGAAGCCATCATAGTCTATTTGAACGTGTAAGTAAATCTTTCTCAATATATTGTGTTGGAAAACTTGTGTCCTCTTTGGATTTAATTCAATTCTCTTTCGCTTGCCTTATTCTCCTTGGATATGAATCTTCAAATTTGGAACGCATGGGCCGGTGGTGCCGCGGCAGTCCGAATCCCGAAGCTGAATTCAAGGGTCTACTACTTTCCACAGGGTCATGTGGAACACAAGTTCCTCACTACTCATGACGTCTCTCATCTCCAACACGTCATTCTGTGTCAAGTATCCACCGTTGACCTCCTCACGGATTCATTCATCGACGAGGTCTTCGCCAAGATCATCCTCACTCTGGTTTGAGAGTATAGCTTCCATGATCCAGTGGAGGATAACGACGACAATAGGATCTACTCGTTCTCCAAGGTCCTCACCCCATCTGATACCAACAGTTGCGCCCGATTCAGCGTTCCATTCCACCTTCAATCAAACCAATTGTACCAATATCTTGACATTACCGATGTTCACGACAAGGACTGGAGACTATGTCACGTCTATATATAATGGGAATCCCAAGCGACACCTATTCAATACTGGTCTGAGCAAACTCGTAGACGACAAGAAACTCGTGACCGGCGATACAATTATATTCACGAAAAACACAAGTGGCCCGTTCCATAACTCCGACAACGGTTTTGGATTTTTGGGACCTTATGTGAAAAAGTTGTGGCCTGAAGGAATAGGCAACGGCCACCTACTCAATGCCTCAAAAACCGTGGCCAAACTGTAGCTTAAAGATCCGGCCATGGTTTTCTCACTTCTGGCCATGGTTTTTCGTCGTTGCCCAAACTACTTTTGATCCGGCCATTATTATTCCATTTTTTGGCATGATTTGAATTCAATTTTCGTTGCGACCATTTTTGGACATGAGTTGAATTCAATTTTAGATGCTACCATTTTTTGGCAAGATTTAAATTAATTTCTTGTTGGCAGTACCCGGTTTGGGCATGAGTTGAATTCAGTTTTAGTTGCAACCATTTTTGGCAACAACCACCGTTGTTCCCACCATTTGTTGGCAATAACCGTCATAGTCTATTTGAACGAGTAAGTAAATCTTCAGGGTCATGTGGAACACACATTCCTCCCTGCTCATGACGTCACTCATCTCCAACACGTCATTCTGTGTCAAGTATCCATCGTTAACCACCTTGCGGATTCCTTCACCGAGGTCTTCACCAAACTCATCCTCACTCTGGTTTCTGAGCAAAGCCTCCATGATCCAGTGGAGGATATCGACGTCAATAGGCTCTACTCGTTCTCCAAGGTCCTCACCCCATTTGAAACCAACAATGGCGCCCGATTCAGCATTCCACTCGATTACGCCTTATCAATCTTTCCGGCACTCAACCATCAACCAAACCAGTTGTACCAGTATCTTGACAATACTCATCATGTTCACGGCAAGGAATGGAGATTCTGTCACGTCTATAGTGGGAATCCCAAGTGGCACTTATTCACTACTGGTTCGAGAAAATTCGTAGATGACAAGAAACTCATGACCGGTGATACAATTATATTCATGAAAAACACAAGTGGCCCGTTTTAATAACTCCGACAACGATTTTGGTTTTTTGTGACCTTATGTGAAAAAGTCGTGTCCTAAAGGACTAGGCAACGGCCACCTACACAATGCCTCCAAAACCGTGGCCAAACTGTAGCCTAAAGATCCGGCCACAGTTTTCTCACTCCTGGCCATGCTTTTTTGTCGTTGCCTAAACTACTTTTTGTTGTAGTGAGCATACCGTTTTCTGGCATGATTTGAATTCAATTCTCGTTGCCACCATTTTTGGACATGAGTTGAATTCAGTTTTAGTTGCCATCATTTTTTGGCAATATTTGAATTCATTTCTCGTTGGCACTACCTTGTTTGGGTATGAGTAGAATTCAATTCTAGTTGCTACCATTTTGTGGCAACAATCACCATTGTAGCCACCATTTGTTTGCAACTGCCATCATAGTCTATTTGAACGTGTATGTCAATCCTTCTCTATATATTGTGTTAGAAAACTTGTTTCCTCTGTGTATTTAATTCAATTCTCTTTCGCTTTCATTTTCTCTTCGAAGATGAATCTTCATATTTAGAGCGCGTGTCCTGGTTATGCCGCGGCAGTCCGTATCCCAAAGTTGGATTCTGTAACACCCCGATAATTTCTAACATGTAGAATTACCGAAATGCACTAAATGACATACATCAGAGTAACTTCCTAAAAATGACTATTTAACACGAACTAAAAATTTTGATAATAAATATCAAATGGTTCTCTGATCCTCATTAACTTCCTGAAAATGCTTAAGTTTCATAACTTAAGACTTATACAATCCTGGTGTTCATTACTCAAAACACAAAGTAGCGGAAACGATTTTACAACTTATACAGTGAAAGTTATACAATCGGTCACATAAACTAGAAAAGTACAAAGGTCCAAACAGGAAATTAAATCTCCTTTGACTCCATGAGTCGCACCGGCTAACCGTGCTTCTTCGCCTTTGCTTTTCCCCTGCTTCTCTGTAAAAAACCACAATATATAAAGGGTGAGATAAACATTATCTCAGTGAGTCCTATCGAGACCACTTACTAACTCTTGCAGTTTATTATGCTTAGACTTGAACTCATGGCCCTAATAAGCGACCATGTGGACATATATTTTTCCTCTTGTAATTTGTAGCCCTAATAAGCGACTACATATCATGTCTTAACCTTTCCTTTAACATAGCACAACACCTCGAGCCGACCTTATCATGGTTATTTTAATTGGCTTTTGGTGAACCCGATACTCTAACCGCTAATTAGTGGGCAAACCTCAATGGGCCTAGGTTTTGGGGCTCATGACTTCCCCTCCCCTAGTATGCTAATCCTTGAGGGTCGTCACCCTCGATATACTTATTTATTCGTATACCATCTACCTTTCTCTTTTGAGAAAGTAACCTCTTTTCCTTTTGGGAAAGTAACCTCTCTTGTATCGATTACGATCTTTTATCATGTCTTGACTTGCGTAACTTTACATGTGTACACTCGCGTCTTACTAATGTACGATTTTTCTTAACTTTTATAACTCTTGAGATTTCTTTCAAACATACCTAATTCCATGATAATAACACATTTCTATCATTGGGGAACCATGGGGAATGGATTAGAAGGGAATTGGAATCATTTGGAATGGACTAAGGTGTATTTTCATAGAGGGCAACAGAAGCCCACGCACGGTTCGTGCTTTTGGGGCGCACGACCCGTGCGTGTCTTAAGCACTTGGTCATTTTGAAACTGGACATAACGCACGATCCGTGCTCCATAGGCGTACGATCCGTGTGTGTCTTAAATTTTTAAAACATGGTTTACGTAGCTTACGCAGGACCCGTGCTCCAGTGGGCACGATCCGTGCGTAATTGACAGTAGCCCAAAACTTGCTGTTTCCTGTAAATTTTCCTTCCGTTTCGATTCCAATCTCATTCTGATCAATATCCTAACTTAACAACAACAATCCAGTCCAGAAAACCATCATACAACAGCACACAAATCACATATAATCATATCATCAATCAACAATTCAATCAATTCGATCGGTTTGTAAAACAACGGATTTTTAAGAAAATGGTTTTTGTGACAATTTCGCGAAACGAATTTCAGTAACTATCAGTTAGGAAAATATCATGACTCGGTCTTCAAAACAATCCCTAAGCGAGTTATAGAACTCTCCAGTTGCTATGATAATCGCACAACCAACGGATCAACGGGCCGACACGGTCAAAGTAACCTCACGAACGGTCCCCGTACTCGAACTCTTCACCATTACGAATCTCTCGCTTCCATGAACATCGAATCGATCCCCAAACATGCCCAGCTACAGAAGCTTCCCCCAAATGCATTCCAAGTCAATGGTGAAATCCTCTTTTTACTCCGATCAAACTCCAATCCCTAGAACACGGCAACGACTTTTAATTCGGTTTAACAACATCTGGACGCTGTTTCGTAATAGGATTAATTCCTTCAATTATTTACCAAAACTATCCAAATAAGTGCCTAACATAAAGGAAATGTTGTCTAGTTCCTAACGGTACAGACTTCAGCCTGATTCAACAATTATACAGGGAGTTGTGACCAAAACGATGTGAGTGGTTAGATTCTGCACAGATTCAAAACTGTAACTTGTTGGTACGATTTCTCCTTCCATACTCCATTAAATCAGTTCATTCTTGTGCCTAATTCGAAGCATTTCTTGTCTAGTTTCTGAATCATCAAGAATCACGTTCATCTGGGCCGTGTACAGAGAGACATAGGAAAAACACCGAAGAGGGTTCCTACGGGTTCCCAGCTGAAATTTTTGTTGAACTTGTATCCTCAACCTCAACCACTCATAACCACGAATTTGAGCTCCAAAAATGGATTCCAAACACTCAAAACAGAACCAAGCTACACATACTCTCTAGAAATTTCGAAATGTGGGTGGTAATGCACATTAGTGTTGCTTCACACTCACATGCAAGGCTTAACACTTCACTTTTGGTGCTTTGATATCAACATGCAAAATGAGAACTCCATTGATGTCCAAGCTTGCTAGCATTCGAAAATGGTGTTTTGGAGAAGGAGGAAGATGTGTGTTTTATCTGGTATCAATGGGAAGAGGAAGGAAAATGGTGAAGAATGGTGGTCAAAGATCAAGCATGCAACAAGGGATGTGGAAGATCCCCTTCCTTCTTCCTCCTCTAGCTCTCTGACCCTCTCCTCTCTCAACCCTCTCTATGTTTTGAGTTTCTGGTTTGAATGGAGTTGCTGGTTGTGTTACCAGCTGGGCAAGACATTAAGTGGATGGGAAATGACCAAATTGCCCTCCACTTAACCATTCACCTTAATCTACCCTTAAATAACCGCTAACTACTCATAATTAATTTCTAAAAATTATGATTGTGGTCTTATGGAGTTAAGGAGTGTGTTTTGATGTCGATTAATTTGGGTTAGGGTTCGAAAGATATGGAAATGACCAAAATACCCTTGGTTCCCTAATCCTCACATAATTCTATTTCTACTTCAAAACGATCACGTAATTCATACTATTTGCAAATAAATGTTGCTTTCACGCTTTTAACATGTCCATGACTCGAATTATTATTTTATCGAATAACAATTCGCTAAATTTTGTCCCAACTTTTAAAATTTTGTCCTCAAAATTGAACAAATCATACCTCAGTCGAAAAGATGGGGATATTTCACCCGCATGTTTTCCTCTACTTCCCATGTCACTTCGTCGGGTGAGGTGCCGTCCCAAAGCACTTTGACAATGGGAATTGATCTCGTCCGTAGCGCTTTTTCGCCACGTTCGATGATCCTGACTGGAGTAGGATGATAGGATAAATCCGTTCTGATGTCAATCGTCTCATAACTCAACGGTTGGCTCGGATCGGGAATGTATCTCCTTAACTGCAATACATGAAACACATCATGTAATCTGGACAATGCTGGAGGTAAGGCAATGCGATATGCTACTGGCCCAACTCGCTCGATAATTTGGAAGGGTCCAATATATCGAGGACTAAGCTTCTTCGCTCGCAATGCAATACTGGTACCAATGGTTGGAAATAGCCTCAGAAATACATGATCTCCTTCTTCAAACTCTAGAGGCCTTCTTCTTTTATCGGCGTAACTCTTTTGCCGACTCTGAGCGGTCTTCATCCTTTCTCTAATCTGACGGATCTTCTCTGTAGTCTCACGGACTAAATCCGGTCCCAACAATCTCTGTTCACCTACGTCCCACCAACACAGTGGTGTTCTACACTTCCTCCCATACAATGCCTCGTATGGTGCCATTCTGATACTAGAATGGTAACTGTTGTTGAATGAAAATTTCATCAATGGAAGATGATCCTCCCATCGGCCTCCACTGTCGAGTACACATGCTCTCAACATATCATCCAATGTCTGAATTGTTCTCTCAGTCTGTCCGTCTATTTGTGGGAGATAAGCGGTGCTAGCACACACCATTGTTCCCAACGCCATATTCAATGCTCTCCAGAATCGTGATGTGAACTTGGGATCACGATCGCAGACGATACTCGTAGGGATTCCGTGCAACCTCACAATGTTCTTGAGATACTCATCTGCTAATTTAGCGACTTAGTGATTCGAACGCACTGGAATAAAATGGGCGGACTTGGTCAAGCGGTCCACCACTACCCAAATAGAATCATTTCCGGCTGGGGACCGTGGCAACCCCATGACAAAATCCATAAAAATGCTTTCCCATTTCCATTCTGGCACATTCAACGGCTGTAACAGACCGTCTGGCCTCTGGTGCTCTATCTTGACCCTTTGACAAGTCAAGCATCGAGACACAAACTCTACAACTTCCACTTTCATACCCGACCACCAATACAACTGCTTCAAATCTCGATACATCTTGGTGGACCCAGGATGTATTGAGAACTGACTCTTATGAGCCTCTTCTAAAATCTGTCTCTTAATATTCTCTTCATTCGGCACACAGATCCTACCATCAAAGCAAATCACCGTCTTCGGTGTAATCTGGCAACCTCTTTTGCGCTTGCAGCTCTAAATCAATCTCTTGGGCTGAGCGAATCAGATTTCTCAAGGGACTCGAAATCTGAATATGTCTCAACACCAACCTGTTCCTCCTTGGCTTAATCTTCAAGTTAAGATCTCTAAATGACTCCAACAATGCCATCTCATGAATAAACAATTCTGTCGTGTGGATAAACTTTCTGCTCAAAGCATCGGCCACAACATTAGCCTTCCCCGGATGGTACTTCAATTCAAACTCATAATCTTTCAGAAACTCCACCCACCTTCTCTGCCTATTGTTCAGCTCCTTCTGGTCAAATAAGTACGTAAGGCTCTTGTGGTCACTAAAGACTTCGAAACGAGACCCATATAGGTAATGTCTCCAAATATTTAGGGCAAACACAATCGCCGCCAACTCTAAATCATGAGTTGGGTAATTCCCCTCATGCAGCTTCAACTGCCTGGAGGCAAAAGCAACTACTTGTTGATTCTGCATAAGGATGCATCCCAAACCCTTACCAGAGGCGTCGCAATAGATTTGGAATCCTATGGACGGATCTGGAAGAATCAGGACAGGTGTAGAAGTCAAACGACTCTTCAATTCCGCAAAACAATCATCACAGCCTGAGTCCCAAACAAACGGCTGACCCTTGCGAGTTAACCGAGTGAGTGGAAGAACCATCTGGGAAAATCCTTGAATGAATCTTCGATAATACCCAGCTAATCCCAAGAAACTTCTCACCTCAGTAACCGTAGACGGTTGTTCCCAGTCTACCACAGCTTCAATCTTACTGGGGTCCACTGCAACACCAGCCTGAGATATCACATGGCTCAAAAACTTAACTTCGGGCATCCAAAACCACATTTGGATGGCTTACCATACAACTTCTTCTCCCGGAGTACGTTCAGAACAATTCGGAGATGCTGCACATGCTCCTTAGTTGTCTTAGAATACACCAAGATATCATCAATGAACACCACAACAAACTGATCCAGATAGAGATTAAAAATCCGATTCATATAATCCATGAATACGGCTGGAGCATTGGTCAAACCGAAGGGCATCACTACAAACTCGTAGTGTCCATACCTCGTACGGAAAGCGGTCTTCGGGATGTCCAAAGCTCGAACTTTGATTTGGTGATAGCCGGACCTTAAATCAATCTTTGAAAATACAGAAGCTCCCCTTAATTGGTCTAGCAAATCATCATTTCTCGGTAGAGGGTACTTGTTCTTAATAGTCACCTTATTCAATTGACGGTAATCAATGCACAATCTCATACTTCCGTCCTTCTTCTTGACAAGTAATACTGGAGCACCCCATGGTGAGGCACTCGGCCGGATAAACTGTTTGGAAATTAACTCTTCCACTTGGACTTTCGACTCTTTCAACTCTAACGGAGACATTCAATACGGAGCTATAGAAATTGGCCCAGTGCCCGGAACCAACTCTATAGAGAACTCCACCTCACGATCCGGAGGTAACGAAGAAACTTCATCAGGAAACACATCAAGGAATTCATTAACAACTTGCATAGAAGATAAATCTAGACCTGTCTTAGTGGATGCAGACAACATCATGACATAAGATTCTGCAGCTTGAAACAAACAGTTACTGGCTGAGGTGAATGAAATAACAGCTTCAGAATTGGTCGGTTGTAGCTCCACTGAATCGGAGGAAAAACCGATAGTCCGATGAAAACAATCAATAGTCACATGGTTGGCAGTTATCCAACTCTTACTTAGGACAATATCCACATTCTTGGTGGAGTGTCTGTAGCCTTGACTTTCTGAGCATCTGCGGTGTGGACTCTTTCTTTTCCTTTTTGGGCACCCTGAATTTAGTGACCCTCTTCCTCACAATGGAACCACTGATTCGCACTAGGACGACATTCACCTCGGTGGCTTCCTACCAGTAAAACACTTGAAGAATCTTGAGGAATCATACTACTGCACTTTCTTTCCTTTGATAGGTTACCTTTTAATTTTGCATTCTGAGTTGATGGTTTAACTACCTTCTTCTTTCCAATATTCCCTAAGATGAAACGGGTTTTAAGGAACTTCGGTCTTGGTCGAGGACTACGTCTTGATCATCCTGCCATAATTCCGCTTATGATACACCAAGTATTGAGTTGATCAGGCTCAATGTCTCTTAGCATCACAAGTGTAATCACAACAAGGAATAACAAGGAATCAACTCAACCCTAACCTAAACTAAGCCCGACTAGGTCGAACTGCTCTGATACCATAATGTAACACCCCGATAATTTCTAACATGTAGAATTACCGAAATGCACTAAATGGCATACATCAGAGTAACTTCCTATTAATGAATATTGAACACGAACTAAAAATTTCGATAATAAATATCAAATGGTTCTCTGATCCTCATTAACTTCCTGAAAATGCTTAAGTTTCATAACTTAAGACTTATACAATCCTGGTGTTCAATACTCAAAACATAAAGTAGCGGAAACGATTTTACAACTTATACAGTGAAAGTTATACAATCGGTCACATAAACTAGAAAAGTAAAAGGTCCAAACAGGAAATTAAATCTCCTTTGACTCCATGAGTCGCACCGGCTAACCGTGCTTCTTCGCCTTTGCTTTTCCCCTGCTTCTCTGTAAAAAACCACAATATATAAAGGGTGAGATAAACATTATCTCAGTGAGTCCTATCGAGACCACTTACTAACTCTAGCGGTTTATTATGCTTATACTTGAACTCATGGCCCTAATAAGCGACCATGTGGACATATATTTTTCCTCTTGTAATTTGTAGCCCTAATAAGCGACTACATATCATGTCTTAACCTTTCCTTTAACTTAGCACAACACCTCAAGGCGACCTTACCATGGTTATTTTAATTGGCTTTTGGTGAACCCGATCCACTAACCGCTAATTAGTGGGCAAACCTCAATGGGCCTAGGTTTTGGGGCTCATGACTTCCCCTCCCCTAGTATGCTAATCCTTGAGGGTCGTCACCCTCGATATACTTATTTATTCGTATACCATCTACCTTTCTCTTTTGAGAAAGTAACCTCTTTTCCTTTTGGGAAAGTAACCTCTCTGGTATCGATTACGATCTTTTATCATGTCTTGACTTGCGTAACTTTACATGTGTACACTCGCGTCTTACTAATGTACGATTTTTCTTAACTTTTATAACTCATGAGATTTATTTCAAACATACCTAATTCCATGATAATAACACATTTCTATCATTGGGGAACCATGGGGAATTGATTAGAAAGGAATTGGAATCATTCGGAATGGACTAAGGTGTATTTTCAAAGAGGGCAACAGAAGCCCACGCACGGTTCGTGTTCCTGGGGCGCACGACCCGTGCGTGTCTTACGCACTTGGTCATTTTGAAACTAGACATAACGCACGATCCGTGCACCATAGGCGCACGATCCGTGCGTGTCTTAAATTTTTAAAACATGGTTTACGTAGCTTACGCACGACCCGTGCTCCAGAAGGCACGTTCCGTGCATAATTGACAGTAGCCCAAAACTTGCTGTTTCGTGTAAATTTTCATTCCGTTTCGATTCCAATCTCATTCCGATCAATATCCTAACTTAACAACAACAATACAGTCCAGACAACCATCATACAACAGCACACAAATCACATATAATCATATCATCAATCAACAATTCAATCAATTCGATCGGTTTGTAAAACAACGAATTTTTAAGATAACTGTTTTTGTGACAATTTCGTGAAACAAATTTCAGTAACTATCGGTTAAGAAAATATCATGACTCAGTTTTCAAAACAATCCCTAAGCGAGTTATAGAACTCACCAGTTGCGATGATAATCGCACAACCAACAGATCAACGGGTCGACACGGTCAAAGTAACCTCACGGACGGTCCTCGTACTCGAACTCTTCACCATTACGAATCAATCCCGAATGGATCCCCAAACATGACCAGCTATAGAAGCTTCCCCCAAATGCAATCCAAGTCAATGGTGAAATCCTCTTTTTACTCCGATCAAACTCCAATCCCTAGAACACGGCAACGACTTTTAATTCGGTTTAACAACATCTGGACGTTGTTTCGTAATAGAATTAACTCCTTCAATTAATTACCAAAACTATCCAAACCAGTGCCTAACATAAAGGAAATGTTGTCTAGTTCCTAACGGTACATACTTCAACCCGATTCAACAATTATACAGGGAGTTATGACCAAAACGATGTGAGTGGTTAGATTCTGCCACAGATTCAAAACTGTAACTTGTTGGTACGATTTCCCCTTCCATACTCCATGAAATTATTTCATTCTTGTGCCTAATTCTAAGCATTTCTTGTCTAGTTTCTGAATCATCAAGAATCACGTTCATCTGGGCCGTGTACAGAGAGATATAGGAAAAACACCGAATCCTACGGGTTCCCAGCTGAAATTTTTGTTGAACTTGTATCCTCAACCTCAACCACTCATAACCACGAATTTGAGCTCCAAAAATGGATTCCAAACACGCAAAACAGAACCAAGCTACACACACTCTTTAGAAATTTCGAAATGTGGGTGGTAATGCACACTAGTGTTGCTTCAAACTCACATGCAAGGCTTAACACTTCACTTTTGGTGCTTTGATATCAACATGCAAAATGAGAACTCCATTGATGGCCGAGCTTGCTAGCATTCGAAAATGGTGTTTTGGAGAAGGAGGAAGATGTGTGTTTTGTCTGGTATCAATGGGAAGAGGAAGGAAAATGGTGAAGAATGGTGGTCAAAGATCAAGCATGCAACAAAGGATGTGGAAGATCCCCTTCCTTCTTCCTCCTCTAGCTCTCTCACCCTCTCCTCTCTCAACCCTCTCTATGTTTTCTGAGTTTCTGGTTTGAATGGAGTTGCTGGTTGTGTTACCAGCTGGGCAAGACATTAAGTGGATGGGAAATGACCAAATTGCCCTCCACTTAACCCTTCACCTTAATCTACCCTTAAATAACCGCTAACTCATAATTAATTTCTAAAAATTATGATTGTGGTCTTATAGAGTTAAGGAGTATGTTTTGATGTCGAGTAATTTGGGTTAGGGTTCGAAAGATATGGAAATGACCAAAATACCCTTGGTCCTCTAATCCTCACATAATTCTATTTCCACTTCAAAACGATCACGTAATTCATACTATTTGCAACTAAATGTTGCTTTCACGCTTTTAACATGTCCATGCTTTGAATTATTATTTTATCGAATAACAATTCGCTAGTTAATTTCATAAAACGAAATTAACCGAAATTAGGGATGTTACAGATTCAAGGGTCTACTAGTTTCCACAGGGTCATGCGGAACACACGTTCCTCACTGCTCATGATGTCTCTCATCTTCAACACGTCATACTATGTCAAGTATCCACCAGTGACCTCCTCGCAGGTTCCTTCGCTGCTGAGTTCTTCGCCAAACTCATCCTCACTCTGGTTGCTAAGCACAGCTTCCATGATCCAGTGGAGGATAACGACGACAATAGGATCTACTCGTTCTCCAAGGTCTTCACCCCATCTGATACCAACAATGGCGCCTGATTCATCGTTCCACTCGACTACGCCTTGCCTTATAAATCTTTCTGGCACTCAACCTTCAATTAAACCAGTTGTACCAGTATCTTGACATTATTGATGTTCACAGCAAGGAATGGAGATTCAATCACGTCTATAGTGGGAATCCCAAGCGGCACCTATTCAGTACTGGTTTGAGCAAATTCGTACACAAGAAACTCGTGATCGGCACTACAATTATATTCATGAAAAACACAAGTGGCCAATTTTCATAACTCCGACAACGGTTTTGGTTTTTCGTGACCTTATGTGAAAAAGTTGTGGCCTGAATGAATAGGCAACGACCACCTACACAATGCCTCATGAACCGTGGCCAACATGTAGGCTAAAGACCCAGCCACAGTTTTCTCATTTCTGGCCATGATTTTTTCCCGTTGCCTAAAATACTTTTTGTTGTAGTGGGCATACCATTTTTTGGATTGATTTGAATTCAATTCTCGTTGCCACCATTTTCGGACATGAGTTGAATTCAATTTTAGTTGCCACCATTTTTTGTCAAGATTTGAATTCATTTTTCGTTGGCAGTACCCAGTTTGGGCATGAGTTGAATTCAATTCTAGTTGCCACCTTTTATTGGCAACAACCACCATATTTGCCACCATTTGTTGGCAACAGCCATCATAGTCTATTTAAACGTGTAACTAAATCCTTCTCTATATATTGTGTTAGAAAACTTGTGTCCTCTTTGGATTCAATTCAGTTCTCTTTCGCTTGCATTATTCTCTTCGGAGATGAATCTTCAAATTTGGAGCGCATGTGCCTGTGGTGCCGCGGCAGTCTGAATCCTGAACCTGAATTCAAGGGTCTACTACTTTCCATAGGGTCATGTTGAACATTCGTTCATCACTTCTCATGACGTTTCTCATCTCAAACATGTCATTACGTGTCAAGTATCTAACGTTTACCTCCTCGCGGATTCCTTTACGGACAAGGTCCTCGCCAAACTCATCCTCACTCTGGTTTCTAAGCACAGCTTCCATGATCCAGTGGAGGATAACGACGACATTAGGATCTACTCGTTCTCCAAGGTCCTCACCCAATCTGATACTAAAATTGGCGTCTGATTCATCGTTCCACTCGACTACGCCTTATCAATCTTTCCTGCACTCAACCTTCAATCAAACCAGTTGTACCAGTATCTTGACATTGCTGATGTTCACCACAAGGAATGGAGATTCTGTCACGTTTATAGTAAGAATCCCAAGCGGCAGCTATTCACTACTAGTTGGAGCCAATTCGTAGACGACAAGAAGCTCGTGACCGGCGATACAATTATATTCATGAAAAACACAAGTGGCCTGTTTTCATAACTCCGACAACGATTTTGGCTTTTCGTGACCGGATGTGAAAAAGTCGTTGCCTGAAGAAATAGGAACCGACCACCTACCCAATGCCTCAAGAACCGTGGCCAAACTGTAGCCTAAAGATACGGCCACAATTTTCTCACTTCTGGCCACGGTTTTTTGCCGTTGCCTAAACTACTTTTTGTTGTAGTGGACATACCATTTTTTGGCATGATTGAATTCAACTCTCGTTGCCACCATTTTTGGACATGAGTTGAATTCAGTTTTAGTTACCACCATTTTTTGGCAAGATTTGATTTCATTTCTTGGTGGCAGTACCTTGTTTGGGCATGAGTTGAGTTCAATTCTAGTTGTCACCACTTTTTGGCAACAACCACCGCTGTTGCCACCATTTCTATTTGTTGGCAACAGCCATCATAGTCTATTTGAACGTCTAAGAAATCCTTCTCTATATATTGTGTTAGAAAACTTGTGTCCTCTTTGGATTTAATTCAATTCTCTTTCACTTGCATTATTCTCTTCGGAGATAAATCTTCAAATTTGGAGCGCATGTGCCGGTGGCGCCGTGACAGTCCAAATCCCGAAGCTGAATTCAAGGGTCTACTACTTTCCACAGGGTCATGTGGAACACACGTTCCTCACTACTCATGATGTCTCTCATCTCCAACACGTCATTTTGTGTCAAGTAGCCACCGTTGACCTCCTCGCGGATTCTTTCACTGACGAGGTCTTCACCAAACTCATCCTCACTCTGGTTTCTGAGCACAGCTTCCATGATCTAGTGGAGGATAATGACGACAATAGGATCTACTCGTTCTCCAAGGTCCTCACCCCATCTGATACCAACAATGGCACCTGATTCATCGTTCCACTCGACTACGCCTTGCCAATCTTTCCAGCACTCAACCTTCAATCAAACCAGTTGTACCAGTATGTTGAAATTACTGATGTTCACATCAAGGAATGGATATTCTGTCACGTCTATAGTGGGAATCCCAAGCGGCACCTATTCACTACTGGTTGGAGCAAATTCGTAGACAACAAGAAACTCGCGACCGGCGATACAATTATATTCATGAAAAACAGAAGTGGGAAGTTGTATGTCGGGATTCGCGTGAAAAAGAAATTCAACGCCGCAACATAAAAGACTATGGAATTGGAGGCTAAGGAAGCTTCTGATATTGTTGAAATATAAGGCCCATTAGTAAGTTTGTATAAATATTGAAAAACATGACCTCCCTGAAAATTAGAAAGAAATGCTCTAAATGTCTATTATATTGAAAGTAGTGAAACATTACTAATGAGAAAAGTTGATTACAAATGAGTCTACCATCTACCTAATATACTAACCAACTAATGTGCCTTAATATCTATTTATTCAAACTTACTAATGGGACTTATATTTCAACAGTCTCCTGCAAGCTGGAAGGTGTTCACAACATTTCCAGCTTGAGATAAGCAATAAACAAAATAGTATCAAAGTACAGAAGATGAAGAACAATTTTCATATTGGTAGCAGTTGAAGTGCATAGCTCCTAGAAGTCTTCGACCAACATTTGGGCCCCTTCAAGCTTCTTCTAGCGTCTCCACAACATTCACTCCAAAATAACCAACAAACTCCACTCTTGGGCGTAACCATCCAAGTGCCAAAGAAGTCAACAAAAGCTTAACCTTTAAGCAGAAACCACAACTCAAGGTTTAACTACTCAGAGGAAGCAACAATCCAACGCTTAACCATCAAGCAGAAGCCATAACAGAAGGCTTAACCACTTGGCGGAAGCAAAATGATTAACCACCATAAGGCAGAAGCTAATATCAATAAAGACATAAAGCCAAAGGCTTAACCACCAAGCAAAAACTATACCTCAAAGTTTAACCACTTGGTAGAAGCACAAATAACAAAAAGATCAAAGCTTAACTATCCATGTAAGAAACCTTACAACTTGACCAATGGACAGAAGCTAACAACTAGCCAATAAGGCAATCAACAAAACTTAATCAATCTTTTCCTGGTTAAAGCAGTGCAGGGTCAATCTTACCCAAGTGATCATCATGACCGTAGTAAAATACAATCAACTGATAAACTAAGCATCTCACTGAAAGCTTTAATCACTCCAATATGAACCACACTAAAACTAAGGCCAAACATGTTGGGAAATCAATTACAATTTCCAAATAATATTTAATATTAGTAGTGGTGGAAAATTCAAGAGACACCTTTTGAAGAGATGTATCTAGAATGTTGAAGAAAAATTAAGAAGTGGAGCTCTTTGAAAAGGTGAGAGAATAAATGTCCACCAAGTCTTATTGCATGCATGGAAGTCATGTTCTCTCCTATAAATAGAGAGAGTTGTGAATAGTGATGGCATCCCCACCATGGGTGATCATATGGAGAGTGAAACATTCCCAAATAAAGAGGTGAGGCATCCCCATTTTGGGTGCAGTGTAGAGAGGTGGAGAATCTCCTGCCAGGTCCTAGGTAGAGGAGAGTGATGGTGATCATTTGTTGTGTGAGATGTGAGTGTTATCATTCCTTGTAACTCTTAGAGTGAGAAGAGTGTTGTAGGGTGATATACATATTGGGGTGGGTTACAAGTTGTTGTAATCATATTTTGAGAAGATGAATGAATTATATTGAGGTGTTCCCGTGGACGTAGGCAAGAGGTGTCAGACCACGTAAATTATTTGTGTCCTTCTTTCCTTTTTTCTTGGACTGTGTTTATCTATATTTCCTTAGACATCCTTGGGCGAGTGGGTTACTCTGTTGACGTGTACGGGCTTTCCCCAACAGTGGTATCAGAGCAGTTATCCCAACAGTGGTATCATAGCCAATGGTTTCAAATGACTGCCACAAAGCCGTTGGTGCGACCAAGTGATCAGCACAAACAAGTATTGAAGCTCGATGAGTTTGGTCGTGGATCCATGTGGGATCATTGTGTCGAAAGTCTTCCTGGCAATGGAGGTCAAGCGGCGTGTCCTGTTGGTTGTTGCTAACAGCGGTACAAGTACGAGTAAAGCATCACCATTCAAAACTTGTGGAGGAGCTATGAGATCAGAGTTATGGCAAGGAACACACTCAAGTTTATTGGTTTGAAGTGAGTATGCAAGATGCACGTGTGGAGGAGCTCAGTCTTCCAAAAAAAAATATTAATAGAAAAAGATAAAGATGTTGAAGAAGTTAGGAAATTTTAATTGAGGGCGGATTTGTTGGGAATTCAATTACAATTTCCAAATAGTATTTAATATTAGTACTGGTGGAAAATTCAAGAGACGCCTTTTGAAGAGATGTGTCTAGAATGTTGAAGAAAAATCAAGAAGTGGAGTTCTTTGGAAAGGTGAGACAATAAATGTCTACTAAGTCTTATGCATGCATGTAAGTCATGTTCTCTCCTATAAATAGAGAGACTTGTGAAGAGTGAAGGCATCTCCACCATGGGTGATCATATGGAGAGTGAAACATTCCCAAATGAAGAGGTGAGCCATCCCAATTCTTGGGTGACAGTGTAGAGAGGTGGAGAATCTCTAGCCAGGTCCTAGGTAGAGGATACTGCTGGTGATCATTTATTGTGTGAGATGTGAGTGTTATCATTCCTTGTAACTCTTAGAGTGAGAAGAGTGTTGTAACATTGGGGCGGGTTACAAGTTGTAATAATCATAGTTTGAGAAGATGAATGAATTATATTGAGGTGTTCCCGTAGACATAGGCAAGAGGTGCCGAACCACATAAATGATTGGTATTATTTTCTCATTTAGTTTTGCGGTGTGTTTATCTACATTCCCTCAAAGATCCTTGTCCATGTGGGTTAATCCGTTGACGTGTGCGGTTTTCCCCAACAGTGGCATCAGAGCAGTTTTCCCCAACAAAACATAAGCTTGCATAAAGTAATCCTTTCCTAAGGAGTTCCCATGGTCTTGATCCGGTACCAATCCTCAAGAGGCCAACAAATGCTCTTAAGACACATAGATGGTCAAAGCAACCCAAATTCCATTGAAACCACCAGGTGAGGACATAATAAGTAGACAAATTATGCTAATAATTGTCACCAAAACCATGGAGAAGGCTGTATCCATCACCATGTGAAAAATCAGATGCCACAAAGTTGTTAAGTTTGATTACTTAATGACAACCCAATTCTTTGAACATCTGATCTAATAAAAATACGGGCTTGTTGGTGGAAATAGTGCAAGTTGCACTTGAAGCTAATCATCACCATTGAGGAAATGGTTTTGTAAAGAAGCTGAGCCAGCTGTTAAACCCAACTTCACCCATAGCCATCGGATCTCGTGATGCTAATGTTGAACCCAACCAAGAATGTCGGCAGCTCTGTAACGTTGCCGAAATCAACCAATGCTAACCTAATAGTTAAATTTTTGGCCAATAGTTAAATTTTTAGCATAACCTAATAGTTAAATTTTTGGCCAAATGGTCTTCGGATTTTGGACCCGTTTTTACGCTCATATGAGGCAAAACCCTATATTTCGTTTTTCTCATTCAAAACTAAGCAGCCATGTTTTTTTTTAAACAACAGAACATAACCTTTATATCCATATTTCTTTTCTTTTTCTCCGGAAATCAAGTTGTTAAACTTTAATTTAAATCTCTATACCTCTTAAATTTTTTTCTTTTAAAAAATAAAATAAATAATTTTTTAACTACCAGATAAGATCTATTCTGCTTACTAAGTTTATCCAATGATATAACTTAGCGATAAATTCTACTCAACTAGAAAAATAAATATGCAAAAAGATCCTTTCCTAATATAATCAGGTAGTGAAATTAGTTAAATGTTTTTCAAAAGAACTAATACAAATCCAATTCACTCTCATATAATAGCTTTTTCCAACTAGGATATTACCCAGTGTGATTTATAGTTCTTTCAATAATAATATAAAATAGATACTTTCACTAAACATGTCTTAATTTGCGAAAATTTGTCTCACTTTACTAACTACACATGTGATTCTAAGTTATCAATCATATCATAAACACTAATGAATAATAGGTAATATCCATATGATCATAACTAAGATAACATAGATTAATAATTATGTAGGTGTGATATCGAAGGCAAGGTCACACAGCAATACCAATCCGATTTTTAAACTTGATATTACGGTTTATTCTAATAATCAAAGATATTCTAAGTCTCCTAAATATTCTAATTAAGATCCCGAGTATTTTGAAGGGGTTTAAATAGGGTTAATGAGCATAATTTTCGTGATGCAAGTATAATATAGGCTACAATTCATTTTTGGTCATTTATCTTTGACCTGTCAGTTTGATCATTTATGTTTTTTTCCACTTCGGTCCTTTATCTTCCATATCTCTGTCATTCTTTTAACTTTTTTTTCCACTTTGGTCCTTTATTTTTCATATTTGTGTCAGTTTGGTTCTTTAATTTCTGTAATTATAGTGTTCTTCTTTTTTTGTATTTTTGTTTTCAAGGATCAAACTAATACAGATATGAAAAAAAAAGGACCAAAGTGAAAAAAAAATAAACAACCAAACTGATACAAAAAGGTCAAAGATAAGAGACCAAAATTGCAATTTAGACAATAATACATCATACCAGATCAAAGACAAACAACATACGGTAAGACTGATATATAAAGCCTAACTAATTCCATCATCAACCATTTCCATTTATTTTATAATAATTAAGAAATACATTGAATCATTTTAAGCCCCCTTTTGCAATCCTCTTTAATTCCTGCTTCATTCATGATAGGCTTGGAAAGATAGAGAAATTAAAAGTAGGATAACAAAAAAAATTAATAGAATTATCAAAGAGACCACCATCACCTTGTGATAGCAGCTACGAATAAGATATGTACAACAACCACATTTGATTTCGTTCACAAATACAAACTATCAATATCTCTTTTAGAATGCCTAAAGCCATTATTATATCTCTCATATAATGTTGGAACCAAAAAATACCATGCTTGTGGTCACAAATAACACTTCCCTTCTAACTTTTTAGGAAAGCCTCTTAGTCCTTCTTAAACGTGCAGGCATTGACAAGCCCTTAATTTTGGTAACAAATTCCACTACTTCCCCCTAATACTGGAAATGCTTGACAACTAGTTCACATATACTTATTATTAGTGGATTTATTGTTTTAAACAGTGCTGCTCCTTTATGGTGCGTATGTTATCCTTGTAATATCTTCTATCTAGTAGTTAGCTTTAACATCTTATTCTTAATAACAATTGGAAGAATCTCATCTTTAGTAATTAGCTTCATCATTTTCACTCCATGGCCCAATCGATAAGGCGCTGGTCTACAGAACAGAGATTCTGGGTTCGATCCCCGGTGGAGTCGTTTTTATTCACATAAAGAAGCATATAGTACTTTTAAGAAATTTGTATAACTTTCAAGTTTAATGAATTGGTGGAATTTTGTGTTTGTAAAATTTTTAGGTTTAGGGACGGATTTTTCCCTCTCTATTAGCGACGGAAAAATTACCTCTCTATTAGTGACGGAAAAATTCCCTCTCTATTAGCGACAGAAAAATGTAACACCCTCAAAATAATTAGTAGAATTATTTGGGTGTTAACCCAATTAAACTAATTTAGTACTTGACGGGTAAATTTATTGAGTGCTAAAATTATATATTGGTTGTCATCGGATCATTAACCGGATAATACGGGTCAATGAAGTTTTGGATTCGAAATAAGAGGTTTAGATCAATATGGTAATTGAACCACGTTATCGCGTATATATTAATAAATATATGTGTATGCGTGTATGTGTGTGTGGGTGAGTGAATGAATTAATTAAAAGAAAGAAAAGAAAGAAAGAAGGCAGCGAGAGACAGAGAGGAGAGAAACAGAGAGAAAAGAGAGGAAAAAGAAAAGAAGAGAAAAGAAAGGGTAAGGAGGAAAAAGAGGAAAAATAGGATAGTTCGGTTCATCAAAACGACTTCCTTCCAACACGAAAAACGTTCAGCGTTACTCCCTCTTCGATTTGGTATCAAAATCATCATCATCAACTCACTCTCTCTCACTTTGCCATTTTCGAAAATTTGAAGGGAATTGAGGTTTTTGATGGTTCAAGCTCAAGGGTAGCTTGGGGTGGTGTTTCGCGCGGACCCGAGGATGATTGATCGATGATTGAAGTTCGATTGGGAGATTGGAGGCTAGTTGGGTGAGTTTGGGTTGAAAAATCAAGATTTGAGTTTATGTGTGAATAGTGATTCTAACCTTGAAGATGATGAATAGTGATTTGATGGAGGTTTTGTGGTTGATTGTAGGTTCAAAGGTTGGAAGCGGATTCGATTGTCGTCGGAGCGTAAAGTTTATACGGGGAACGTTCGCGGGGTTATGTCGGAAAAGCGATTTCGTGGAAAGTCTCGGCTATTTGTGATTTTCATCACAATCGGTGAGTTTACTCACGTTTAGGTTTATTTCGTTTTTGAAATGAAAATTATGTTGGTTGGTTACGAGAAATCTGAGTCAAAAACGGTTATTTTTGAATATATCGAATTTTGATGAAAATCGAATGTGTTGAGTCTTTGATTTGATTGGTTGATCGAGTGAGGTTATTTGATATGTTTTTGTACTATTTTGGTGTTAGGATTGGACTGAAACAGGTATCAGAATTGGTCGGAACGATGAAAAATGCGAAAACGGGATAAAATACAATGCTGTCAAAAGCGCACGACCCGTGGGTCCCGGGCGCACGAATAATAGCATACGTATGTGGATATGTTTTATTGATAATAAAGCGGACTATGAGTCCTATGTGGTAAAGTATAATTTAAATGAACTAAATGTTCAATTGATTGTCTGAGGTAATGAACCTTGAGTTTATATGATTGTAGATATATGTTTATATATATATATATATATATATATATATATATATATATATATATATATATATCGAGTTGGGTGACGACCCATTGTTCGACATACTAGGTGGGGCAGTCATGCTCCCCCACCCTAGGCTCCGTGCCAATAGGAGAATGTACTATTGGTAAGGGGGTTCACCGGGATTAGCACTGGATTTGCAGTCGGTGTTATGTCATGAGTTTGTTGTACGCATGGTTGTCAAACTCGAGAGTCTACATAGAATCGTGAGGGGACCGTAGACTCGATTCGTAGACTCGACTCGTAGACTCGTAAGAGTTTATGAACAAAAAAAATTACACTAAAAAAATCGGTAAAATAATTACTGTAATGTCAAACAGTATCAAACTATCAATAACAATGAAGACATTTCATCAATACATAAATATGGACTTACTATGTCGTTATATGCAACAAGATGATTTCAAATACTTAAGCATGTACAAAGATAATGATAATAATTAATAATACACTTGATTCAGTAGCTTTAGAACATTAATACTAATTCAAAGAGCAATAACACAGTAGCTTTAGAGCAATAACACTAATCCAGCAATAATAGTACTTGATTCAAAGAGCAATAAGACTATCCTTTTACTAATTCTAATTCAGCAATAATACAATAATAAGTGAAAACACATTTAAATGATTTTAATTTATTGTGTGTTTTTGTTATTAAAATTTGTTGAAAACACATTTAAATGTATTTTTTATATGCTACTAACAATATATGATTGTATTATATATTTATTTTATTTTTATAAATATTAATATTTTAGATGTTATTAATTTACAAATTATTTTGGGTTATGGAGGTGTTAAAATGATATCTATATTTAAAATGGGCTTTAAAAATGAAAAAAAAAACTGATTTTGGGTTTGTTTACTCGCATACACCCCTGTTTTGCTGATTACACCCCTGATTGTGGTAGATTCGATAGAATCGCTTCAGACTCGCGAGTCTATCCGAGTCTACCCGAGTCTACCCGAGTCTATCCGAGTTTACCAAAATTGCGATTCTACATGAAATTTGACTCGTTTTTGGGGAGTAAACTCGTAGACTCGTACGTGTTGACTCGCGAGTTTGACAACCATGGTTGTACGTACACCGGGATTAGCACTGGATTTGCAGTCGGTGTCGTACTGTGCGATACACCGGGATTAGCACTTGATTTGCAGTCGGTGCCGCACTTTGTTTGTTCACGTTCACCGGGGTTAGCGCTTTATTGCAGTCGGTGTCGTGTTGATTTTAAAAAGGATTATTAATTGAACCGAGAGAGTTAGTAGGGGTCTCGGTAGAACTCACTGAGATTGTATCTCACTGTTTAAATGTTGTTGTTTTACAGAGACACGGGGACAGCGGAAATCCAAGAGGCACGAGTAGGTTGAGCTCGGACTGGTTGCTGATAGCCTAGCTTTATGTTTAAGCTTATTTCCCTTTTGTTGTCTGTATACTAAAACATTATGTATTTAGTGTATATCTTTCTTCCGCTTTCTTATATGATACTGAATACTATAGATGCTGATGGTATATGGTCTGAGAACCATATTGTCTTGTTGTAAATAAGACTGTTTGGGTTATATTCAGCGAAAAATTTATAGTGATATTCAGTGTCTAAGCAGGAAATACATCTCTGATGTGTTACTAAGGTGCACTTGGGTATTTTTAGTCAATAGAAATACCGGGGTGTTACAGTTGGTATCAGAGCAGTTCGACCTAGTCGGACTTAGCTTAGGGTTGAGTCGATTCCTTGTTAGTCCTTGTGGTAATTATACTTGTGATGCTAAGAGACATTGAGCCTGATCAACTCAATACTTAGTGCATCATAAGTGGAATTATACCAGGATGATCAAGACGTAGTCCTCGACCAAGACCGGAATCTCAAACTGGTGCATCCTTGGGAAAGGTGACATGACGGTGGAAGGATACGCCGCTAAGTTTGGAAAGTTGTTTCAGTTTTACCAAGTGGTAAAGTGAGCTCCGGATGACGAATGGAGAATGCAGATGTATAAGAAGGGCCTTAGTGCTTTTATGACTTAGGGTCTCAGTTCTTATACTATTACCAATTATGTTGCCTTGGTACAATCAGCCTATGTCGCCGAGGATGATCTCATAGGAAATATGGGAAAGGAAATAAGGTAGTTGAATTATCAACTCCGAATGCAAAGTCCTAAGATAATTTCATCAAAGGAAAAGCAGATGCAATTCTTTGATTCTTCAAAGGTCAGAAGATGTTCTAACTGTGGAAAGCCTCACAACGGTGATTGCAAGCGAAGATCTAATCAGTGCTATTATAGAAATGTAGAGGGTCACTATGGTAAAGAGTGCCCTGTAAGGAAGAGTTTCAAGGAGTTACAAGTAGCTCTAAGGCAAGGACGAGTCAACATTCTGGATGTTTAGACAGTTACGACTGCAGACAATCTACTGAGGAGTATGAGATCAGTTTTCAATGACTTCGTTAGTATATTACACGATTCGGGTGCAACCCATTGTATAATAGCTCAAGCATGTGTAGATCGGTTTGGATTAGCATTGTCTCCGCTATCCGAGCCGATAACCATCTTAACTGCTGCTAAGGGTCGTGTCCAGACCCAATCTTTGTGTCAGAATTGTCTACGTGTTATAGGAGACAGAAATTTCGTAGAAGGATTATTTGTTTGCCTATGAGAAGTGTGGACACCATTTTGGGTATGAATTGGATGGCTGCAAATCATGTTGCAATCGACTGTATTAATCAGCTATCAGCTTCGCTTCAGAATCAGTTGAATTGTCTAGGACAAATTCTGAAGCGGTTACCTAGTTCACCTTAGACGGTCAATCTTCATTCCAAGGTGCGGAAGCACATGTTAGTATGTTATCTGCATCCACTGAAACTAGTTTAGATTTGGCGAACATTCAGGTTGTGAGTGACTTTCTGGATGTTTTCACGATGAAGTTTCTTCTGAACCTGCAGAGCGAGAGGTAGAGTTTACGGTAGAATTGGTTCCTGGCACGGGATCAATATCTATTGTTTCTTATTGAATGTTTCTTTAGAATTAAGGGAATTGAAGTCTCAACTTGAAGAGTTGACCTCAAAGAGGTTCATTCGACCGAGCGCTTCTCCATGGGGTGCTCCGGTGTTGTTAGTTAAGAAAAAGGACGGAAGCATGAGGTTGTGTATTGATTATCGACAACTCAACAAAGTGACGATCAAGAATAAATATCCCTTACAAAGGATAGACAATTTGCTTGAGCAATTTGAGGTGCTGCAGTGTTTTCTAAAAATCGATCTGAGGTCAGGATATCATCAAATAAAAGTTAGAGCCTTAGATATTCCGAAGACAACCTTCCGTACTAGGTATGGAAATTGTGTGTTGGTAGTGATGCCCTTCGGTTTGACTAATGCTCCAGCGGTATTCATGGATTACCTGAACCGAGTTTTCCTCAATTACCTAGATCAATTTGTAGTCGTTTTCATTGAGGGTATCTTAATGTGCTCGAAGACCATTGAGGAACATGTCCAACATCTCCGCATTGTTATGAAAGTACTCCGAGAAAATAAGTTGTACTTGAAACCTTCGAAGTTTGATTTTTGGGTGTCAAAGGTAAAGTCTTTGGGACATGTGATTTCCCAAGTCGGGAGTTTCTGTAGATCCCAGTAAGAAAGAAGCGGTGTTGAATGGGGGTGAACGACATCAGTCGCAGAGATCAAAGGTTCTGAGTTTAGCCGATTACTATAGGAGATTTATTCGAGGGTTCTCACAGTTAGTTATTCCACTCACTCAACTAACTCGAAAGGGTCAACCGTTTACGTGGGATGCTGATTGTGAAGAATGTTTTCAAGAATTGAAGGTTAGGTTGACTTCTGCACCAATCCTGATTCTTCCGGATCTGTCTTTGCAATTCCAAATGTACAGCGATGCTTCTGGGAAGGGTTTAGGATGTGTTCTCATGCAGAATCAGCAGGTGGTAGCTTATGCGTCTAGGCAATTGAAGACTCATGAGTAGAATTATCCGACTCATGATTTGGAATTGGCAGCTATTGTGTATGCACTGAAGATTTGGAGACGTTACCTGTATGGGTCTCGTTTCGATGTCTTTAGTGGTCACAAGAGTTTAAAGTATTTGTTTGATCAGAAGGAGTTGAATAACAGGCAGAGAAGGTGGGTGGAATTTTTGAAGGATTATGACTTCGAATTGAAGTATCATCCGAGAAAGGCTAATGTTGTAACGGATGCGCTGAGTAGGGAATCCATTCACATGGCAGAGTTAATGACGATTGACAGTTTGACAAGGTTGTAGATAACCATCAAAGGATTAGTTGAGGGATCTGCTTGCAAGAGTCTGAAGTTTCCGAAGTGAAGCTCGGCGTGCGGTATGGTAGTTTTGAAAAATCATTTTGTGAAAACCCGCATGCTAAAGTTAATTTTGGGAACGAATCAAGAGGTCAATAAAATCTGATTGAGGAAGAAAATCCTAGGAGGATTACTTAGGTTGAGGAGAAGTTCTCAACGCTATGGACTAATTTGGAAAGGAATTGGGTGCGTCGTTGGTAAAAACCTCGTGATGGAGTTGCAATAGAGGAAAAAGGAGCACTGAGTTCTGTTTGATAGTTATTTTGAGAACAACTGAGGTGATTTTCATTACGTTCAAATTTATTTGATGTCCCCGCGGTTTATTTCTATGTTTAAGATAAACGTTTCTGGTAAATCCTCATTTCATCGTCTTTTGAAAAGTGTTATCTCGAAATCTGGGGGCGAGTCAAGAAGTTTCACAAGTGACTTTTTCGTCACATCGTCGGTGTGTACGAAAACTGTTATGGATTTTAGAAGATTTGTTGAGAACGTGTTTATACCCTTCGAAGAAATTGTGTTTGTTTTTATCTTTATCGAGGAGTACCAGTTTGTGGATCTCATATTCAACATATATTCTACCAAGCGTCTTGTATTAAACCCTTGATTTAGATTAATCAGAGTTGGGGAGTAAACGAGGATAATTGGAATGAAGCTTTGGAAGTGTTTTCAAACGCAGTGCCGAGCCGATGTAGGTGAATGATGAGTTTCTCGTGTTGATTCGTAACAAGAGAGTTCAAACTATAACCTTAGAAGCGTTCTAGGGTAGTAGTGGATCATACTTGAAGATTGATGTGCCGGATTGGGAAGATTTTCTACACTCATTTCGTTAATTCAAGATTGTGTTCCAACAACTTAAGACCTTTCTGAGAATGTCGATCCTCGGTTAGTCAGATGAAAGACTTGACGAAATTTTGAGGACAAAATTCTTTCAAGTTGGGGAGAATGTAACACCCTCAAAATAATTAGTAGAATTATTTGGGTGTTAACCCAATTAAACTAATTTAGTACTTGACGGGTAAATTTATTGAGTGCTAAAATTATATATTGGTTGTCATCGGATCGTTAACCGGATAATTCGGGTCAATGAGGTTTTGGATTCGAAATAAGAAGTTTAGATCAATATGGTAATTGGACCACGTTACCGCGTATATATTAATAAATATATGTGTATGCGTGTATGTGTGTGTGTGTGGGTGAGTGAATGAATTAATTAAAAGAAAGAAAAGAAAGAAAGAAGGCAGCGAGAGACAGAGAGGAGAGAAACAGAGAGAAAAGAGAGGAAAAAGAAAAGAAGAGAAAAGAAAAGGTAAGGAGGAAGAAGAGGAAAAATAGGATAGTTCGGTTCATCAAAACGACTTCCTTCCAACACGAAAAACGTTCAGCGTTACTCCCTCTTCGATTTGGTACCAAAATCATCATCATAAACTCACTCTCTCTCACTTTGCCATTTTCGAAAATTTGAAGGGAATTGAGGTTTTTGATGGTTCAAGCTCAAGGGTAGCTTGGGGTGGTGTTTCGCGCGGACCCGAGGATGATTGATCTATGATTGAAGTTCGATTGGGAGATTGGAGGCTAGTTGGGTGAGTTTGGGTTGAAAAATCAAGATTTGAGGTTATGTGTGAATAGTGATTCTAACCTTGAAGATGATGAATAGTGACTTGATGGAGGATTTGTGGTTGATTGTAGGTTCAAAGGTTGGAAGCGGATTCGATTGTCGTCGGAGCGTAAAGTTTATACGGGGAACGTTCGCGGGGTTATGTCGGAAAAGCGATTTCGTGGAAAGTCTCGGCTATTTGTGATTTTCATCACAATCGGTGAGTTTTACTCACGTTTAGGTTTATTTCGTTTTTGAAATGAAAATTATGTTGGTTGGTTACGAGAAATCTGAGTCAAAAACGGTTATTTTTGAATATATCGAATTTTGATGAAAATCGAATGTGTTGAGTCTTTGATTTGATTGGTTGATCGAGTGAGGTTATTTGATATGTTTTTGTACTATTTTGGTGTTAGGATTGGACTGAAACAGGTATCAGAATTGGTCGGAACGACGAAAAATGCGAAAACGGGATAAAATACAATGCTGTCAAAAGCGCACGACCCGTGGGTCCCGGGCGCACGAATAATAGCATACGTATGTGGATATGTTTTATTGATAATAAAGCGGACTATGAGTCCTATGTGGTAAAGTATAATTTAAATGAACTAAATGTTCAATTGATTGTCTGAGGTAATGAACCTTGAGTTTATATGATTGTAGATATATGTTTATATATATATATATATATATATATATATATATATATATATATATATATATATATATATATATATATATATATCGAGTTGGGTGACGACCCATTGTTCGACATACTAGGTGGGGCAGTCATGCTCCCCCACCCTAGGCTCCGTGCCAATAGGAGAATGTACTATTGGTAAGGGGGTTCACCGGGATTAGCACTGGATTTGCAGTCGGTGTTATGTCATGAGTTTGTTGTACGCATGGTTGTCAAACTCGAGAGTCTACATAGAATCGTGAGGCGACCGTAGACTCGATTCGTAGACTCGTAAGAGTTTATGAACAAAAAAAATTACACTAAAAAAATCGGTAAAATAATTACTGTAATGTCAAACAGTATCAAACTATCAATAACAATGAAGACATTTCATCAATACATAAATATGGACTTACTATGTCGTTATATGCCACAAGATGATTTCAAATACTTAAGCATGTACAAAGATAATGATAATAATTAATAATACACTTGATTCAGTAGCTTTAGAACATTAATACTAATTCAAAGAGCAATAACACAGTAGCTTTAGAGCAATAACACTAATCCAGCAATAATAGTACTTGATTCAAAGAGCAATAAGACTATCCTTTTACTAATTCTAATTCAGCAATAATACAATAATAAGTGAAAACACATTTAAATGATTTTAATTTATTGTGTGTTTTTGTTATTAAAATTTGTTGAAAACACATTTAAATGTATTTTTTATATGCTACTAACAATATATGATTGTATTATATATTTATTTTATTTTTATAAATATTAATATTTTAGATGTTATTAATTTACAAATTATTTTGGGTTATGGAGGTGTTAAAATGATATCTATATTTAAAATGGGCTTTAAAAATGAAAAAAAAAACTGATTTTGGGTTTGTTTACTCGCATACACCCCTGTTTTGCTGATTACACCCCTGATTGTGGTAGATTCGATAGAATCGCTTCAGACTCGCGAGTCTATCCGAGTCTACCCGAGTCTACCCGAGTCTATCCGAGTTTACCAAAATTGCGATTCTACATGAAATTTGACTCGTTTTTGGGGAGTAAACTCGTAGACTCGTACGTGTTGACTCGCGAGTTTGACAACCATGGTTGTACGTACACCGGGATTAGCACTGGATTTGCAGTCGGTGTCGTACTGTGCGATACACCGGGATTAGCACTTGATTTGCAGTCGGTGCCGCACTTTGTTTGTTCACGTTCACCGGGGTTAGCGCTTTATTGCAGTCGGTGTCGTGTTGATTTTAAAAAGGATTATTAATTGAACCGAGAGAGTTAGTAGGGGTCTCGGTAGAACTCACTGAGATTGTATCTCACTGTTTAAATGTTGTTGTTTTACAGAGACACAGGGACAGCAGAAATCCAAGAGGCACGAGTAGGTTGAGCTCGGACTGGTTGCTGATAGCCTAGCTTTATGTTTAAGCTTATTTCCCTTTTGTTGTCTGTATACTAAAACATTATGTATTTAGTGTATATCTTTCTTCCGCTTTCTTATATGATACTGAATACTATAGATGTTGATGGTATATGGTCTGAGAACCATATTGTCTTGTTGTAAATAAGACTGTTTGGGTTATATTCAGTGTCTAAGCAGGAAATACATCTCTGATGTGTTACTAAGGTGCACTTGGGTATTTTTAGTCAATAGAAATACCGGGGTGTTACAGTTGGTATCAGAGCAGTTCGACCTAGTCAGACTTAGCTTAGGGTTGAGTCGATTCCTTGTTAGTCCTTGTGGTAATTATACTTGTGATGCTAAGAGACATTGAGCCTGATCAACTCAATACTTAGTGCATCATAAGTGGAATTATACCAGGATGATCAAGACGTAGTCCTCGACCAAGACCGGAATCTCAAACCGGTGCATCCTCGGGAAAGGTGACATGACGGTGGAAGGATACGCCGCTAAGTTTGGAAAGTTGTTTCAGTTTTACCAAGTGGTAAAGTGAGCTCCGGATGACGAATGGAGAATGCAGATGTATAAGAAGGGCCTTAGTGCTTTTATGACTTAGGGTCTCAGTTCTTATACTATTACCAATTATGTTGCCTTGGTACAATCAGCCTATGTCGCCGAGGATGATCTCATAGGAAATATGGGAAAGGAAATAAGGTAGTTGAATTATCAACTCCGAATGCAAAGTCCTAAGATAATTTCATCAAAGGAAAAGCAGATGCAATTCTTTGATTCTTCAAAGGTCAGAAGATGTTCTAACTGTGGAAAGCCTCACAACGGTGATTGCAAGCGAAGATCTAATCGGTGCTATTATAGAAATGTAGAGGGTCACTATGGTAAAGAGTGCCCTGTAAGGAAGAGTTTCAAGGAGTTACAAGTAGCTCTAAGGCAAGGACGAGTCAACATTCTGGATGTTTAGACAGTTACGACTGCAGACAATCTACTGAGGAGTATGAGATCAGTTTTCAATGACTTCGTTAGTATATTACACGATTCGGGTGCAACCCATTGTATAATAGCTCAAGCATGTGTAGATCGGTTTGGATTAGCATTGTCTCCGCTATCCGAGCCGATAACCATCTTAACTGCTGCTAAGGGTCGTGTCCAGACCCAATCTTTGTGTCAGAATTGTCTACGTGTTATAGGAGACAGAAATTTCGTAGAAGGATTATTTGTTTGCCTATGAGAAGTGTGGACACCATTTTGGGTATGAATTGGATGGCTGCAAATCATGTTGCAATCGACTGTATTAATCAGCTATCAGCTTCGCTTCAGAATCAGTTGAATTGTCTAGGACAAATTCTGAAGCGGTTACCTAGTTCACCTTAGACGGTCAATCTTCATTCCAAGGTGCGGAAGCACATGTTAGTATGTTATCTGCATCCACTGAAACTAGTTTAGATTTGGCGAACATTCAGGTTGTGAGTGACTTTCTGGATGTTTTCACGATGAAGTTTCTTCTGAACCTGCAGAGCGAGAGGTAGAGTTTACGGTAGAATTGGTTCCTGGCACGGGATCAATATCTATTGTTTCTTATTGAATGTTTCTTTAGAATTAAGGGAATTGAAGTCTCAACTTGAAGAGTTGACCTCAAAGAGGTTCATTCGACCGAGCGCTTCTCCATGGGGTGCTCCGGTGTTGTTAGTTAAGAAAAAGGACGGAAGCATGAGGTTGTGTATTGATTATCGACAACTCAACAAAGTGACGATCAAGAATAAATATCCCTTACAAAGGATAGACAATTTGCTTGAGCAATTTGAGGTGCTGCAGTGTTTTCTAAAAATCGATCTGAGGTCAGGATATCATCAAATAAAAGTTAGAGCCTTAGATATTCCGAAGACAACCTTCCGTACTAGGTATGGACATTGTGTGTTGGTAGTGATGCCCTTCGGTTTGACTAATGCTCCAGCGGTATTCATGGATTACCTGAACCGAGTTTTCCTCAATTACCTAGATCAATTTGTAGTCGTTTTCATTGAGGGTATCTTAATGTGCTCGAAGACCATTGAGGAACATGTCCAACATCTCCGCATTGTTATGAAAGTACTCCGAGAAAATAAGTTGTACTTGAAACCTTCGAAGTTTGATTTTTGGGTGTCAAAGGTAAAGTCTTTGGGACATGTGATTTCCCAAGTCGGGAGTTTCTGTAGATCCTAGTAAGAAAGAAGCGGTGTTGAATGGGGGTGAACGACATCAGTCGCAGAGATCAAAGGTTCTGAGTTTAGCCGATTACTATAGGAGATTTATTCGAGGGTTCTCACAGTTAGTTATTCCACTCACTCAACTAACTCGAAAGGGTCAACCGTTTACGTGGGATGCTGATTGTGAAGAATGTTTTCAAGAATTGAAGGTTAGGTTGACTTCTGCACCAATCCTGATTCTTCCGGATCCGTCTTTGCAATTCCAAATGTACAGCGATGCTTCTGGGAAGGGTTTAGGATGTGTTCTCATGCAGAATCAGCAGGTGGTAGCTTATGCGTCTAGGCAATTGAAGACTCATGAGTAGAATTATCCGACTCATGATTTGGAATTGGCAGCTATTGTGTATGCACTGAAGATTTGGAGACGTTACCTGTATGGGTCTCGTTTCGATGTCTTTAGTGGTCACAAGAGTTTAAAGTATTTGTTTGATCAGAAGGAGTTGAATAACAGGCAAAGAAGGTGGGTGGAATTTTTGAAGGATTATGACTTCGAATTGAAGTATCATCCGGGAAAGGCTAATGTTGTAACGGATGCGCTGAGTAGGGAATCCATTCACATGGCAGAGTTAATGACGACTGACAGTTTGACAAGGTTGTAGATAACCATCAAAGGATTAATTGAGGGATTTGCTTGCAAGAGTCTGAAGTTTCCGAAGTGAAGCTCGGCGTGCGGTATGGTAGTTTTGAAAAATCATTTTGTGAAAACCCGCATGCTAAAGTTAATTTTGGGAACGAATCAAGAGGTCAATAAAATCTGATTGAGGAAGAAAATCCTAGGAGGATTACTTAGGTTGAGGAGAAGTTCTCAACGCTATGGACTAATTTGGAAAGGAATTGGGTGCGTCGTTGGTAAAAACCTCGTGATGGAGTTGCAATAGAGGAAAAAGGAGCACTGAGTTCTGTTTGATAGTTATTTTGAGAACAACTGAGGTGATTTTCATTACGTTCAAATTTATTTGATGTCCCCGCGGTTTATTTCTATGTTTAAGATAAACGTTTCTGGTAAATCCTCATTTCATCGTCTTTTGAAAAGTGTTATCTCGAAATCTGGGGGCGAGTCAAGAAGTTTCACAAGTGACTTTTTCGTCACATCGTCGGTGTGTACGAAAACTGTTATGGATTTTAGAAGATTTGTTGAGAACGTGTTTATACCCTTCGAAGAAATTGTGTTTGTTTTTATCTTTACCGAGGAGTACCAGTTTGTGGATCTCATATTCAACATATATTCTACCAAGCGTCTTGTATTAAACCCTTGATTTAGATTAATCAGAGTTGGGGAGTAAACGAGGATAATTGGAATGAAGCTTTGGAAGTGTTTTCAAACGCAATGCCGAGCCGATGTAGGTGAATGATGAGTTTCTCGTGTTGATTCGTAACAAGAGAGTTCAAACTATAACCTTAGAAGCGTTCTAGGGTAGTAGTGGATCATACTTGAAGATTGATGTGCCGGATTGGGAAGATTTTCTACACTCATTTCGTTAATTCAAGATTGTGTTCCAACAACTTAAGACCTTTCTGAGAATGTCGATCCTCGGTTAGTCAGATGAAAGACTTGACGAAATTTTGAGGACAAAATTCTTTCAAGTTGGGGAGAATGTAACACCCTCAAAATAATTAGTAGAATTATTTGGGTGTTAACCCAATTAAACTAATTTAGTACTTGACGGGTAAATTTATTGAGTGCTAAAATTATATATTGGTTGTCATCGGATCGTTAACCGGATAATTCGGGTCAATGAAGTTTTGGATTCGAAATAAGAAGTTTAGATCAATATGGTAATTGGACCACGTTACCGCGTATATATTAATAAATATATGTGTATGCGTGTATGTGTGTGTGTGTGGGTGAGTGAATGAATTAATTAAAAGAAAGAAAAGAAAGAAAGAAGGCAGCGAGAGACAGAGAGGAGAGAAACAGAGAGAAAAGAGAGGAAAAAGAAAAGAAGAGAAATGCATTACAGGGCGCACGACCCGTGTGTATGGGCGCACAGGGCGCACGACCCGTGTGTATGGGCGCACGAACCGTGTGTATGGGCGCACGAACCGTGCGCTGTGTTCTGTCCAAAATTTTCCAAACTTGCCCGAAACGATCCCGATCGATTCCAATCCTCTTTTAATCTTTTCCTAACCCTTCTATAATGATATTAGGCTTATAATGCCATGATTTTGGGTATGTTTCAAAAGGGTTTTATAAAATACTTTTGAAGTTGAATTCGTTTCGAAAAACCGAATAATAGCATACGTGTGTGGATATGTTTTATTGATAACAAAGCGGACTATGAGTCCTATGTGGTAAAGTATAATTTAAATGAACTAAATGTTCAATTGATTGTCTGAGGTAATGAACCTTGAGTTCATATGATTGTAGATATATGTTTATATATATATCGAGTTGGGTGACGACCCATTGTTCGACATACTAGGCGGGGCAGTCATGCTCCCCCACCCTAGGCTCCGTGCCAATAGGAGAATGTACTATTGGTAAGGGGGTTCACCGGGATTAGCACTGGATTTGCAGTCGGTGTTATGTCATGAGTTTGTTGTACGTACACCGGGATTAGCAGTGGATTTGCAGTCTGTGTCGTACTGTGCGATACACCAGGATTAGCATTGGATTTGTAGTCGGTGCCGCACTTTGTTTGTTCACGTTCACCGGGGTTAGCACTTTATTGCAGTCGGTGTCGTGTTGATTTTAAAAAGGATTATTAATTGAACCGAGAGAGTTAGTAGGGGTCTCGGTAGAACTCATAGAGATTGTATCTCACTGTTTAAATGTTGTTGTTTTACAGAGACACAGGGACAGCAGAAATCCAAGAGGCACGAGTAGGTTGAGCTCGGACTGGTTGCTGATAGCCTAGCTTTATGTTTAAGCTTATTTCCCTTTTGTTGTCTGTATACTAAAACATTATGTATTTAGTGTATATCTTTCTTCCGCTTTCTTGTATGATACTGAATACTATAGATGCTGATGGTATATGGTCTGAGAACCATATTGTCTTGTTGTAAATAAGACTGTTTGGGTTATATTCAGCAAAAAATTTATAGTGATATTCAATGTCTAAGCAGGAAATATATCTCTGATGTGTTACTAATGTGCACTTGGGTATTTTTAGTCAATAGAAATACCGGGGTGTTACAAAAAATCCCTCCCTAATAGAGACGGAAAAATTCCCTCTCTATTAGCGACGGATTTTTCCCTCTCTATTAGCGACGGATTTTTCCCTCCCTATTAGCGACGGATTTTCAAAATCCCTCGCTAAATATTTTTTTTTTTGATATTACCCTCGCTAAATATTTAGTGACGCCAAAATTGGTTACGGATTATGGGTCGTCGCTAAACCAGTTAGCGACGGATTTTTGTTGTTTAGAGAGGGATTTTGGGCGTCTCTAATTTCTATTTTTTTAGTTGTGGAATCCTACAAAATCAATTAATAGCTCCATTATTAGCAAATCCTTTACAAAGTCCTAGACATTAATCTAGCCACATCTGAAGTAATACAATATCTTTAGAATTAATCCATATATATTTGTACGAGTGATGATCCTCACCAGTTACTGGACAGTTCCAGTAAGAGAGAGAAAGACCCATCTAATAAAATATTATTTGAAAATGAACTCATGCATGCATGTACAAGTAGGGTTGAGATCATCTCCAACTACTAGACGTTTTCAGTAGGAGAAAGAAAAACCCAATAATCACTACAAGAAAATTGACATATAGCGACGGCAAAAATCCGTGGGTAAAGGGTTAAAAACCGTGGGTATAGCACCAAAAACCTATACCGACGGACAATTTTTTCGTGGTCTTTATTTGGCTATACCTACGGAAAAATGGCGTTGCTATAGCCTATAGTGACAGTTTTTTTTACCGTTGGACAAAACCTTAGAGCTATACCCACGGTTACTTTTCCGTTGGTATAGGTTTTAGCAATTCTCTTAATTTTGCTATACCCACGGCTGAATCTCCATCGGTATAGGTTTTATTGACACCTCCTAATTTGCTATATCCACTGTTTCATTTCGTTGGTAAATTTAGAACTTATTAATAACAACATTTGTAGGTTTTAGTGACACATTGTCATTAAACCAGTTAAAAGCTAAATATAATATATATATATATATATAAAACAATAAAATAAAATAAAACTCTAATCATATTAAAAATTAATCTCAAGTCTTACAAACGTGCCAACATATTGTAAATTAACATCAAGTATTACGATAATTTCAAAATTTACAAAAAAAATCAAATACATTCTTGTGTTATCTAATCTTCATTGGCGCCATTATCTTCATTAGTTTCTTGAGAAGGAGAAAAGAAACAACTCATCGTCATTCTTGTGTTATCTGTAAGGCATGATAACACAAGCTTCCTTTAAGCCATGAGTTGCGGCAATAATAGTCAGCTCTGCACACTTTTCCAATGACACCCGCCTCTGTTGAGCAGAAGATTTAAAGTCCAAATAAAAAATTAGATCATATGAAAGGTAGTCCAATAGGTAGAGAGAGATAACGAAAACTAGAGAGCATAATATTAAGAAGGATTTAAATGGTTTGTATATGGATGTGATTAGAAATTATTGAAGATACTTGTACTATGTACATGGAGGAAAGAAAGTAACGTGAAACCAGACAGACTCAACTTGCGTCTTTCTTTACTCTGACAATGGATGATAAGTTAGCAATGGTACATACCTCAGATGAAACCTTCGCTCCAGAATTATTTGATGTTTCTATTGGACCAGGACAGACAACAGTTACTTGGATTCCCTTCTGACAGAGCTGCCACCATAAAATGATTAAACTTAGTGGTGTATAAACTAATATGTACTGCATGATAATCAGGAAAAAAACAAGAAAAGGGAATACAAGTTCTCATGAACAATAATCAACAAACCATACAATGCACTTGAAATTGAAGAACAATAGAGCGATATTATAATGAACAAAAAGAGATGAAGACTACATATGAATTACCTTGCCTCATAAAAATAAATAGTTGAATATTTAGAAAAATAAAGTGATAACAGAATGGATTCCCAAAATGATGTAAACAATTAAGCAGCCACCTTGATAGTGAAAACATTTATCAATCCAATCATTAAACAGGAAGAAACCAAATTTTCATTTTGATAAGCCAACTGACAATGAAAACATTCCCAGATAGCATCAGTTATGCAATGCTTCCACCAAAGCTGGGATGATACTGTCAGTCAAAAACTTCAAATAGGTCACATCCCGACCTTGAGATTGCCCTTTCTCTATAGCTAACTTTGCAGATCGTAATAGCTCAGGCATTGCTACACAAATATTGGAAATGATAAACATTGACATAGTTAGGCTAGTGAGATAAAACACATTTACAGTGCAGGAGAAAAACATTGACCAAAACACAAAGCATAGCAACAAACGTCAGTGAGTAAAGACATTCAGCAGTAGTCCAAATCTAACCTGATCAATCCATGGAAAGAATCCTTCCTTCAGCTCATCAGCATAGCAACTAAGCATGTTACATGCTGTAGCTTTTTCCTCTAGAACACTAGTCTTGATTCCAATTCTTGATTCCAAATTATGGTAAGGTGGTTTAAGAAGTAAATATATAAAAACAAACAACCCATTAATATTGAATCAGAAAGTTGCAACATAATCAATCTAAAGGAGTTAAGCAGAAATACATAAAGAATAGTGACCTACCTGCTTAGCATCAGCCCTAAACTTCTCCTTTCCAACAGCCATTCCAACCAAACTTATACACTCCATAGACTTGGCACGAAGCATGCGATTAGACTTATCAGTTGCATTGACCAATATAGCCTTCAGGTATGACATGACTTGCAAGATGTTTAGCTAGAATCTCACCTTCATATCCATCATTGAAGAGTTAAAGAAACAATAAAAGTAATCAGTCAACAAACAAAATACAAATAAGTAAAAGATTCAAGCCATTCCAATCTTTAGTGAATCTAAATTAACAGTGAATCTATGACAAGTCTTTAACAGTGAATCTAAATTTAGAGTAGAATAGAGTTGAAAAGAATACACAAACTGATAAATAGTAGGCAAAGTGATATTACAACATCAAAACCTTTTCATCAATCAGTTTTGGGAGACTTTTTGTACCCATGCAATGGACATCTTCATACTTAACACGATTCTGACTATTAACTTTACTTACTTTCTACAATTGATACAACACAATATTAGTTGAAATAATAACCAAAGTTAACATACTACTCATAATAAGCCAAAATCTATTTGCTATATAACTTACTTGTGCCATCTCATTGATTCAGCAATTTTTGATGACATGAACAACCTCTGCAGCCTCGGTTTCAAAGGAAACCATCGAAGGACCTTTGCCGGCAAGTTCTTTCTCTTTTCAGAAGACTTTGCTCCATTGGCTTGTACATCTTCATTTGTTGTTTTCCACCTTGACACACCACACTTAGGACATACTTGATCTTTGATATATATATATATATATATATATATATATATATATATATATATATATATATCCCGATACAATATGCAGTCATTAGTATAATTAAAAACAAAGGTACTTGTAAACATCATTGTCTATCTACATGTACATGAGAAACCAAAAACAGTTCTTTGAAGCTGAAATCAAATACCTCAGATGGGCCTTCCAAAACAAAGGTTTGTTAAGAGGAAAGTTGCTAGCTCAAACAAGCTTCCTGCAGATTCAAAGATGAAATTTGTCACAATTGTTAGAATCTTGAATTTTACATATGGTGATGTATTGAGTTACAATGCTATATAACATAAGAAGAATGATATGAAAGAAGAATGCACTCAGCATTTTCACAAACTTCTCCTCTACTTTCTCTGAATATCATTGCCTTTACCTTTGTTCAACGGAATTCATTCATTCTAGCAAAAGGATCATGTGGACGTTTAATTTACCTGATTAAATGGTCCAGAAATAGTCACCTCGCCTTTTTCCTCTCTAAGTTCTCTCCATTTACTTAAGTCGATGCCCCTGGAATCAACTTTTTCTTATCATAATTCAACTAGAACCAAATTAATATGATTAAAAGAGCAGACAGAGATAGAGCCAATGGCATAAGCAAACAAATTCTAGAATGCACATTGCATAGCTTGGTCAAAGAAACTCTATTGTCAACAGAAAGGGTTCTCACTTATTTCTATCATATGAGGAAGAATGAAATGAATAGATAACAGTTACAAAATCATATGTGTTGCAATACACGCTTCAACTTATTGTGAAACTCAAGTGTGTTTACTGCTTAGTTGCTCACAGTTGAGCCTTCGTGGTTAAAAGATTTCATTGTTAACTAGAGAAATGATTCATGGATACATAAATATTCAGAAAGAGAGAAACAACGTGGGTAAACAATATCCAAATATACACATACCATATCACAAACCCAACACCATCAGGGCAGGCAGACTCGATAAACACAGAGGAAAGGGGGAAACTGATAACATAGAAAAGGGAAAAAAGATAAAAGAAAAATTTGGGGAAATGCAGCAAACTAGATTGAAGAGGCACAAACCTAATTAGTAAAATGCAAGAAAATTACAGATCTGATATTAGAACTATTGAGATTTAAAAAAAAACCTAACTGAGATTAAAGACGGAGGACTAGGGAAGAATATAATCAAGAAAGAAGACTCACGCGCAGAGAGAGTTGAAAGTGGCATGGTCTAGTTCTCGTTGTGGTGGCTCAGGGCGGTAGCGATGGCGGCTTCCTTCTTCTCTGCGTTTTCGGTTTCTCCCGTCTCTGCGTTTTCGGTTTCTCCCGTCTCTGCGTTTTCGTTTTCTCTTCACGCCTTTTGTTTTCTTTTTTTTTTATGTTTGAGAAGGTGAGAGGGAATTTATTTATTTTGACCAAAAGTGAGAGGGAATTATTTAGCATTTAGCGGGAATGATGTGAAAAACTAAAATAGGTCTATACCCACGGTAATAATTAGTCCGTCACTAATGCATATACTGATGAGTTTTGATATCCGTTAGTATAGGAAACCTATACCCACGGGTTTTTAATTGTTTGTAGGTAAAGAAAATCTTTACCTACGGTTTTATTTACCGTTGCTATAGACGTCTGTTGGTATATGTCAAATTTTCTGTAGTGAATTATCAAACACACGACGGACAATCTCTTCATTTTCTTTCCATCATCAATAAATCAAGTTACAAGCATGAATTCTTAAGCATGCGTGCAAGGCAAGTAATTAACAAAAAATTCCATATTTGAAATCCATCATATATATATGGGCTTTTTGCATTCAAATCCTACTACGGCTTTTTGCATTTATTTCTCTTTTTCTTTTGTTTTTTTTTTAAAATACTCCCATTAGCACACCTCTCAATTTAGTTTTTTTTTGGGTCCAACTCTCACTTTAGTTTAATTCTTATCTTAGTTAACAAAGACACGTACTTTCTTCATGCTCATTCTATATATATGGGCTTACCCTTGAAAACCCAACTAGATAATATAATGGACACCACAACAGATTTGGGGATGGGCACCGTTTTTTTTAGCTATGGGAGCGCTTCTGAGCGCTGCTAAACTTGACACTGCTGATTCCACTCCCACAATTGGGCAGCGCTTTCTAAAAAGCGCTGCCCATCACCCCACGCGTTCTCCTATAGGCAGCGCTTCCTAAAAAGCGCTGTCCATCGCCCCAGCGCATTCACCTATAGGTAGCGCTTAAAGCCAAAAGCGCTGCCCATTGTATATTTTTTTTAATTTTTTTTATTTCGTTTATTTTTCTTTTTTCTGTTTTTGTTTATTGTTACTCTTTCAAGTTTTTTCTGTTTTTCTTTATTATTTATTGTTCACCTAATTTTGTTTACACTTTTCAGATAACAATTTACTTCTTCAAATCTATTGTTCCTCTTTCAAGTTCTTTCTTCTTCTAATTTTGAGTGTGGTTACCTTGCAAAAGAAAAACAAACAAGTTACGGTTGTTCATTAGAGAGAAAGAGAAGAAAAACAGATCTAATAGAAAGAAAGGGAGGAATATAACCTGTGAGAGTGTTGTCTCAGTATCTTGAAATCATTCACCATCTTATTCATACGCAACAGTCACATGTGAAACAAACCCAGAGAGAAATTAGAATTTTTACAAAGAGGAATTGTAAAACAGATGCAAAATCACAAAGTAATTACCTTTGTATATGTGCTTCTAATCACCACTGGAGGCTTCGTTTGTAAGATTTATCAAGAAATAAAAAAACCCTAGCAGAAGCAGTGAAAGAAAAAACGCAAAAAAAGAAGAAGATGAAGTGAAGTGAAGAAAAGAATAAGTAAAGGGTTTCTGGTTCGCAACTCTTCATTTTGAGAGTGAGTGAGAGGAATTTTATTGACTAAAGCGATGGGCAGCGCTTTTTAAAAATCGCTGCCCATTCATTTCCGTGTTTTAGGCATAAGTAGCACTTTTTAAAAAGCATTGTCCATCGCCCCAGCGCGTTCCACCATAGGCAGCGCTTTCTAAAAAGCGTTCCCCATCGCCCCCAGCGCGTTTACCATAGACTGCGCTTCCTAAAAAGCGCTGCACATTCCCAGTGCGTTTTAACCAAAAGCAGTGCTTGCTTAAAGAGTGCTGCCCAATAGGGCGCCCTTTTTCTCAACTTCTGGCGTAGTGGGACACACCCATTTAATTATTATGCACCTTCTCTTTCTGACTTAGTTTACTCTACTTAAAACACTTACATTAAGTTATTTGCAAGTTTATTGAGTGAAATAATTACTCCTACATTACTGGTTCTTTAATTCTTTCTAAGTACTTAATTAGACCTGACCCTGGTGAACTCCCGGAGTCCAACCCACCTAAACTTTTTGTAACCAATGTAATGATTACTTCAACTTCATTAGATATTTCGGCTATTTAACTAACCTATGTAAAAAATATTGAGATATTATAAAGGGGAAGACCTAAACATCTACTATCCCCAAGCTTTATTCGCTACCTACAATCTTCTATCAGATTATCTACTATAATAAGTTGGTTTATTCTCTACCCACTACTTTTTATAATAGAGTCTTATAGTTGTTCTCTTGAGATATGGGTATATTATTATGATTATAATGATTGTTGGATTTTGACACATTTATTTGATTGCAGGATGCATTAGCAAGAATAAGGGGTGCAACTAGCGAGGCCCAACACGATGGGTCAAGTTTTACCCGTGCGGAACCCAGCGGTTCCACACTGTTGCAATGCGCGGGTTGGAAGCGGGTAACGGGTCACAAAATGGATCGGTATAAAAGCGTAGTTTCACAAACCCTAATTCATTATGTTCAAGATTTTTCCTCACGCGTTCTTGAAACGCTCCGGTTCCCTTCGTCTTCTCCACTGAACCACCTCCTGGGTTCGTAGATTTCTTGCTGATCTTTGGTGAAAAACACTCTCAGCTTCTCAGCGAAGCTTCGCTTCACCACAAGGCTCAGGTATACCTCCTTCTCTTCACAAAACTCTTCTCTGTTTCCTTCGGTTTGAACCCTAGCTTTTTCAAACACTGGTGTTACCTTTTTGCTGTTTCTGGTGCGATCTTGATGAATCTTGCATCCACGCACAAGGATCTTGCATTTGTTGTTTCTGGTTTTTTGGATCTTCACGCCTTGAAGATGGTTCCACTGTTTCAGTTCTCACCTTGAGAACACAAGTACTTTCTCACCCTCTCTCTCTATTTTTTTCTTTTCTTTGGGCTTGTTTCAGTCACTGAAACTCAAACTGACTCTGTTTATGTTTCTCTCTTTTGTGAGGACTCTCTACAACCACTTGTTGAAGATCCAACACAAGGGATCTCAGAAACACTGAACAAGAAGGTTACGCAGAAGGAAGAAGAAGAACAGAACTTTACAGAGGGTAAAAGAAAGACTTAGAAAATTTATTAAAATTGTAATCACTATGAACTATTGTACATGGACTGGACTGGACTATTATATTTATACAAGCATTGAATGTAAATGTTGATAGAATAGCTGGAACAAATTCTGTTATGGTTAGTTTAAGTTGTTAGGGACTTTTTATGCTAACAACTTCAACAAACATAACAGAATGTTTAACAGCCAAAATTTGTTAAACTTTGTTGAATCTATTTGCTGAAATAGAACCCCCTATAACAGTTAGTTTTTATAAAACTGAAACTGTTATTTTTACTAAAGGTGGTTTATTAAGGTTTGTGATTACAAACCCAATACTCCCCCTTAATCATAAAACCTAGTTAGGCAACCTTAACATCAGGACAGACCCCTGGTATTAGTCATAGGATAGAAACAGCTGAGACAAGCCCTCAACCATAGCTTTCTGAGTTACTGCATTTTAGGTTAGTTGATAGTAACCCCAAGTTGCCTCCTAAGTTTTTAGTGAAAACCTCCCCTTTTAGAGCCTTCTGTAGAAAATCAGCAGTCTGCTCCTTAGTTGAGCAGTGATCCAGCCAAGCTAGTTGGGTAGTAGCTTTGTCACCCAGAATGTGATCTGCTTTGTTATTGGCAGAATTGCATCCTTTCTTAGCACTTTGTGGAATAGAGTTTTGAAGTATCCTTAGGAACTCTAGTTCAAAGACATAGCATAGAGCCCCTAATTTTCCTTCAATGGAGTTTAACTCCTCAGTTGTAGCCCTTCCTAGCTCTTTTCTTCCAAGAGCTTCATAGCAATCACATAGTTCTGAATCTGTCCTCATTGCATAGTGTATGAGGTCTCCTTCATTCACTTTGTCAATTGTGACAAGTTCACAACCTGTCAGTCTTTGTCCCTTAGTCAGAAATTGACCCATATGGTCAGGATGTAGTGTGGCAGATTCCTTATAATGAGAAATTCCATCTGCTTGCTGCTGTACAGCTTCCTTAGTGTCATGTTTCCTCATCATAGGGTCTTTAGTGCTGCTTTCCTCCTTAGGACAGCTTTCTTGTCTTTCAGCTACATCCTGAAACAGTTTAAAACACACCAAAGCTCCTCCTTTGGTTTTGATTAGGTAAATCCACAATTTTGAATATTCATCTACACAATTCACAACATAATTGTTAACATCTAGTGAAAACACATTAAGTGACCCATAGGTAGATAAGTATGCAATCTGTATTATGTCTTCAAATTTCAGCTTTTCTAAAAACAATTTTTCTATCAAACAAATAGTACCTGGAACATAAAAACTATTTTTTATAGGTATTACCTGTCCAACTTCCTTTTTGAACACAATGTTCCTCATAGTTTTGATAGGTTTGTAGCTAGCATATCTGATGCTAGCTTTCTTCCTAGGATAAGAATCAGCCAACCAATCCTTATTGCTAGTCATATGGTTTGAACAGCCATGGTTCAAGTACCACAATTCTTCAATACACCTGCCAATGTTAGTGGCAATAACAGAGACAGGATAATCATAGCTTTCATCTATCCTAGGTTCAGTTTTAGTAGTCACGGAAATTTCCTTAATTTCTGTTCCTAGTTTAGTTTCAGAATTGGTATTTTCTAAATTCACAAATTTAAAACATACATATTCTGAATTCACATAGTCAAAAAACACAGAATTTAAACTCACAGTTTCACAATTCATAGTTTTTAAACTCATAGATTCTAAACTTACAGAAACCTCCTTAGATTCGGCTTCTAGTTCAGTTTTAGGTAGCACAGAAACTTCCTTAGTCGTTGTTTTAGGTTCAGTCACAGAACACACAGAAACTTCCTTAGTCCCTGTTTTACGCAGCGGAATAACAAAATAAAACCAGATTGTCAACAAAACATAACAACCAAAACCAGTCATAACATTAAGTTCGTCCCCCCCCCCCCCCCTGAGTGCTACGTATCAGAGCGTGACGACTCGACTCGAATTAGTGAAGGTACCTAGTCCTTCACTCGCAATCACCTGCACGTTACCGCATGGGGGTAACATTCAAACAGAAGGGTGAGTCCAATTCAATTCATATAATAAATCATATGATAAATAATAAGTCAAGTCACAGCTCTAAATTAATCACATCACAATCATCAATCACATCACTAAAATAACTCATCACTATGTCATGTAGGCATATGAAATGCAACCCACTCGCGGGCATATGCATGAGGTACCTTTTCACAAACGTCGCTTAGCCATTAAGGCCTCATCGTCACTTAGCCACTTGGGCCTCAAAACGTCACTGGGTTTATGCATATGGGGCATGAGACACTATGACATGCACCACTCACAAACACACAAATACTCAAATACACAAATCACAGTCAACTGTGTGACCCGTCACTTACCGGTTTGCCAAATAAGAGGCACAGCACCTGTCAATTCACAATTTACACAACAACAACATCACTTAGCCTTTCGGGCCTCAAACGTCACTGGGTTTCATCATCACTTATACACAGATGTCATCAACTCAAACAATAGCCACTGAGGGCAAAAACGTCATTTACTAGCCACCAAGGGCATCATCGTCATTTACACGTCACTATGAATAATAATAGCCACTAAGGGCAAAATAGTCATTTACACGTCATTATAAGTAATATTAGCCACTAAGGGCAAAATAGTCATTTACACGTCATTATGAGTAATATTAGCCACCAAGGGCAAAACAGTCATTTACACGTCATTATAAGTAATATTAGCCACTAAGGGCAAAATAGTCATTTACACGTCATTATGAGTAATATTAGCCACCAAGGGCAAAACAGTCATTTACACGTCATTATGAGTAATATTAGCCACCAAGGGCAAAACAGTCATTTACACGTCATTATAAATAATATTAGCCACTAAGGGCAAAACAGTCATTTAACTAGCCACTAGGGGCATCATCGTCCAAATCATCATTTTTGACATTACTTCGTTAAAACCACTGGTCGTACGCAAAAAAGAATTTTTAAAGACACCAAACGCATTTTCAATATCACAGCAACGACCACAGGGGACAGCCACTTGGGCGCCCAGCAACCTTCTGAAATTATAAGTTTTTATTTTTTAAAAAAAAAAAGGAACGCACAGATAGACAACGGAAAATTCTTCACAACGCTTTTTGAATCGTTCAAAACGGACGTCCAAGTCAAAAGATATAGCGAAAACAGTTTTCGAAAACATTTGGGAACGTCCTGAAAAACTGGCGCCCTGGGCGCCCAGCGCCCAGGCACCTGGCGCCCAGCAAGGCGCAACACACCCACACGGGCGCTCAGCGCCCAGCGCTGGCGCCCAGCGCCTCAGCGCAACACGCAACGCAACACACGGGCGCCCAGCGCCCAGCGCCTTGGCGCAACACAGAAACACGCGCACACGGGCGCTCAGCGCCCAGCGCTGGCACCCAGCGCTACACACACACACACGCACGCACACGGGCGCCCAGCGCTGGCACCCAGCGCCCACCCACGCACACTGCAACGCGCACAGGCGCCCTTGGCGCCCAGCACAGGGCGCCCAGAACACTTCCAGCACCAGATTTTTACACAAATTCAGCCCAAACATCATTTTTCTCAAATTGTCTCTTGACTCAATTCCAACACACATTACAACCATCATGGATACACATTGAAATAGTCAAAATTATACACCACCCATTCGAATTCAACAACAATCCCAAACACGACATGGATCACGCATATAGCAACATCAAGAACATGATTTCGTAAACATCATAACAATCATAGTTAACATCTAGGCTATCACTACTTAGGATCTATCATAGGAATCATTATAGGAATTGATAGGACATCCCCTTACCTCGAATTTGAAGAATAGGAGCTCTAGAGACGATCACGAACGAGACCACGGCAACCGAATCACGTTTCCTCTTTTCTCCTTGGAGCTTGCGACTTGCTCTTCTCCTCTTCTCCTCTCCACGGCGCGCCTCTCCTCTCTCTATCCTCTTTCTCTCAATTTCGCAAAAGCCACAAAAACCCTAACCCCTCTAGGCGCCTCTTCGCATATGACTAGATTCATGGGCTTGGGCTTCTCACTTAAGCCCAAGTCCATCTAATTTGGCACCTCCACCTTCTAATACCACCTACACATATTAATATAATTTCTAATAATTAAATTATATTCAATTAATTAATTTAAATTCCTAAATACTTAATTAAATAAATTAATTAAATATTTAGGGTGTTACAACTCTCCCCCACTCTGAATATTTCGTCCTCGAAATTTACCTGATCAAATAACTCTGGGTAGGACTCTCGCATCTTGCTCTCTAGCTCCCAAGTCATGCTTTCGCCGGCAGCTCCTAGCCAAACCACTTTCACCAATGCAATCTCTTTGCCTCTAAGCGCTTTCACTTCACAATCCTCAATGCGTACGGGCATCGTCTCCACAGTGAGATTATCCCACACCTCCACATCATCCATATGGATCACATGAGATGGATCCGAAACATACTTCCGAAGTTGCGACACATGAAACACGTCATGCAGATTCGAAAGATTTGGCGGTAAAGCCACTCTATAAGCCACATTTCCGATTCTTTCAGAAATCTGATAAGGACCAACAAATCGAGGAGTGAGCTTCTTCGATTTCAACGCTCGACCAACACCGGTAACAGGAGAAACCCTCAAGAACACATGCTCACCCTCCTGAAACTCTAAATCCTTCCTCCGCTTGTCATGATAACTCTTCTGACGACTCTGCGAAGCCTTCATCTTTTCACGGATCATCTTGATCTTCTCTGTAGTCTCCCAGACAATCTCCGGTCCCAACACTACACTCTCTCCCGACTCATACCAACACAATGGCGTTCTACACTTTCGACCATACAATGCTTCAAACGGTGCCATCCCGATACTGGAATGGTAACTGTTGTTATCGGTAAACTCAATCAACGCAAGGTAGGAATCTCATGAACCCCGTTGTTCCAATACACAAGCCCTCAACAAACCCTCTAACGACTGAATTGTTCTCTCTGACTGACCATCTGTCTGAGGATGATATGCTGAACTCATTTTCAGCTTTGAACCCAATTCCTTCTGCAAACTCGTCCAAAACTCAGAAGTGAACCTCGGATCCCTATCTGACACAATAATCTTCGGAATGCCGTGCAACTTCACAATTTCTTTGACATAGACCTCTGCCAACCTCGACACCGGATAAGTGATATTAATAGGAATAAAGTGAGCAGACTTTGTTAACCTATCAACGATCCCCCAAATAGCGTCATGACCCCTAACTGTATTCGGCAATCCCGTCACAAAATCCATCGCTATGCTATCCCACTTCCACTCTGGAACTTCCAACGGTTGCATTAACCCTGCTGGCTTTTGGTGTTCAACCTTCGACTTTTGGCAGGTCAAACATGCATACACAAACTGTGCCACATCTCTCTTCATACCATACCACCAAAACATCTTTTTCAGATCTTGATACATTTTCGTCGCTCCAGGATGGATACTCAACTTGCTACGGTGACCCTCCTCTAAAATTGCCTTTCTCATCTCTTCATCTTCCGGAACACAAATCCTACCCCGGAACCTCAACACACCACTGGAATCTAATTTGAAATCTTCCTCTTCAGATTGACCAACTGATAAGTCTATTTTTAGAGTCTTTTTAATAGTTATTTTCATTAAGTTTTTTTAGGTATTTTAATTATATTTTATATCTTTGAACTATTTTACTACATATGTTTGCTTTTTATTTTCAGGTTTTATTTTGGAGCAAAAGAGAAAATATGAGCTAAAATGAAGAAAAAAGGAAATATTTGAGGAGGAGCAATTTTTAAAGCACTAGACACCCTCATGGGCGCCAAGGACCCCAAAAACCGAAAACTGGCCAAGGGCGCCAAGCAGCAAAACTGGCGCAGCACAGGGCGCCAAGGGCGCCAAGCAGCAAAAACTGGCGCAGAGCCTGCGCACGACCCTGGCACATGTTGCACGACCCTAGTGCAAAACTGGCGCACGACCCTGGCAGATAGGCGCACGACCCTGGTAAAAACTGGCGCAGAGCCTGCGCACGACCCTGGGTGCACCACGCACGACCCGTGCGTGTTTTCAACTGAAAATGGCCCATTTTGGCAGAACAAGGCGCACGACCCTGGCACATAGGCACACGACCCATGCTTGCCAGCAACGCAGAACAGCTTTTCCAGCACATGGCGCACGACCCTGGCACCATAGGCGCACGACCCTAGTGCAAAACTGGCGCAGAGCAGCCAAAATTGACTGGCCAGGGCGCACGACCCTGGCACATGGGCGCACGACCCTGGCACCAGACAAGTCAATTTTGGCTGCACCCACTTGCTGATGGCTTTCCCTTGCCACTTGATTTGCCACTTTTTTATGACCATTTTGCCCCTCCTCTCAAGTGCCTTAGACCTAATATTTTCCTATAAATAGAGGCTTGATCCTCACTTGTAACCAAGCTTGAATTTTGTAGAAAATCAATGACAAAGGCTCTCTAAAGATTCATGACTTCAATTTACTCTTCATGTTTTTATGATTCTTGCTTATTTACTTTATTGCCCCTTTAATTTCTCGCTCTTTACTTTCTCGCTCTTTACTTTTCGCTCTTTACTTTTTCGCTCTTTTATTTTCCCTGCTATTTACTTTCTTGCCCTTTTATTTTCCAAGTCATTTACTTTCATTGCTATTTAAATTCTCGCTCTTTACTTTCTCGCTCTTTACTTTTCGCTCTTTACTTTTTCGCTCTTTTATTTTCCCTGCTATTTACTTTCTTGCCCTTTTACTTTCCAAGTCATTTACTTTCATTGCTATTTACTTTCTCGCTCTTTACTTTTCGCTCTTTACTTTTTCGCTCTTTTATTTTCCTTGTTATTTACTTTTTTGCCCTTTAAATTTCCAAGTCAAGTAAACTACTGGCAAGTCAAGTAAATTACTGGCAAGTCAAGTAAATTACTGGCAATTTACTTGACTTGCCAGTAATTTACTTGACTTGCCAGTAGTTTACTTGACTTGGAAATTTAAAGGGCAAAAAAGTAAATAACAAGGAAAATAAAAGAGCGAAAAAGTAAAGAGCGAAAAGTAAAGAGCGAGAAAGTAAATAGCAATGAAAGTAAATGACTTGGAAAGTAAAAGGGCAAGAAAGTAAATAGCAGGGAAAATAAAAGAGCGAAAAAGTAAAGAGCGAAAAGTAAAGAGCGAGAAAGTAAAGAGCGAGAATTTAAATAGCAATGAAAGTAAATGACTTGGAAAATAAAAGGGCAAGAAAGTAAATAGCAGGGAAAATAAAAGAGCGAAAAAGTAAAGAGCGAAAAGTAAAGAGCGAGAAAGTAAAGAGCGAGAAATTAAAGGGGCAATAAAGTAAATAAGCAAGAATCATAAAAACATGAAGAGTAAATTGAAGTCATGAATCTTTAGAGAGCCTTTGTCATTGATTTTCTACAAAATTCAAGCTTGGTTACAAGTGAGGATCAAGCCTCTATTTATAGGAAAATATTAGGTCTAAGGCACTTGAGAGGAGGGGCAAAATGGTCATAAAAAAAGTGGCAAATCAAGTGGCAAGGGAAAGCCATCAGCAAGTGGGTGCAGCCAAAATTGACTTGTCTGGTGCCAGGGTCGTGCGCCCATGTGCCAGGGTCGTGCGCCCTGGCCAGTCAATTTTGGCTGCTCTGCGCCAGTTTTGCACTAGGGTCGTGCGCCTATGGTGCCAGGGTCGTGCGCCATGTGCTGGAAAAGCTGTTCTGCGTTGCTGGCAAGCATGGGTCGTGTGCCTATGTGCCAGGGTCGTGCGCCTTGTTCTGCCAAAATGGGCCATTTTCAGTTGAAAACACGCACGGGTCGTGCGTGGTGCACCCAGGGTCGTGCGCAGGCTCTGCGCCAGTTTTTACCAGGGTCGTGCGCCTATCTGCCAGGGTCGTGCGCCAGTTTTGCACTAGGGTCGTGCAACATGTGCCAGGGTCGTGCGCAGGCTCTGCGCCAGTTTTTGCTGCTTGGCGCCCTTGGCGCCCTGTGCTGCGCCAGTTTTGCTGCTTGGCGCCCTTGGCCAGTTTTCGGTTTTTGGGGCCCTTGGCGCCCATGAGGGTGTCTAGTGCTTTAAAAATTGCTCCTCCTCAAATATTTCCTTTTTTCTTCATTTTAGCTCATATTTTCTCTTTTGCTCCAAAATAAAACCTGAAAATAAAAAGCAAACATATGTAGTAAAATAGTTCAAAGATATAAAATATAATTAAAATACCTAAAAAAACTTAATGAAAATAACTATTAAAAAGACTCTAAAAATAGACTTATCAAACTCCCCCACGCTTGAACCTTTGCTTGTCCTCAAGCAAAAACAGTGTAAATCCTTAGACCGATTCTGAAGGAAAATTATTTTCACATCGAATCATTAAGCGAACTGTGGGGCAATTCTAACACTTCGGTTTGAGAACTACTATCCGGGCTTCTTGTGGAATTGGGAGACAAATTTAAAGTATCAATACATTAGAGAGGATATCAATGTCATCATAGAACCGGTTCCCCAGCATTCTTAAGTTTGGGTCCTCCATTCACTAAGACCGGGTCTCAAAGGAGGGTCTTTATACGTTGGGTATTCAAGCAATATTTCTTTTTCTTTTTCTTTGATTGTATATGCTAACCATTCATTTTGACATTTAAAATGCACCAATTTTTGCATTTTGAATTGGTTTTGCAATTTTTTTTTTTTTTGAATACCCCAACTCAGACGTTTTTCTCCAGTAACCGCGCATCTAGTAAATGTCACCAAGAGAACCAGGTTACTAGTTTCTTTTCAGTCCCTCTAATTGTTTTAATAACTGAAAACAGTCTCGATAGTGTGTGTGTGTGTGTGAAAAAGCCCTAGAAGTAGAAATCGAACCATGATACAATTTTGTTGTTCCCAACCAGTCCACCTAGATGATTGCTAATGAAAAATTGAAAAATTATTTTTGTCCAGAAAAAGCTTATCTAAAACATGCTTAGGGTTCACAAAGTTTCATCATGGAGGGAGCAGATACAACTCAAAGTAAAAAGATAAAAACTCAGCAAAGCAGTAAAGACATACCCAAATAAAAGCAATAAAATACCCCCCCATGCTTGGACTAGGCATTGTCCTCAATGATGTTTCAAATAAAACAAAAGGGGTTAGGAGAGCTCACCTGGCTGTCTGGTTCAGGATACTCGGCCCTGAGGTATTTTTTTTTTTTTTTAAACAAATTGAAAAATACATTAAGCCGTGGGTTGCCTCCCACGCAGCGCTCGTTTATGGTCATTAGCTTGACCTTTTCCCTTTATAAATTTATTCCTGGGTCCCATTGCTTGAAGCATAGAGACCAAGTGACATATGAAGGATGAAAGCATATTCCTAGATCCCATGGCTTGTAAAATGGAAGTTGTGTAAGCAATAAGATCTTTTTTACAATTCCCCCCAGATCAAATGTTATTTTTTTCACAAAGGAAGGTGAAAAGTAAGATAAAGGAGATGGTTTGTATGGTGGTGGGGGGATGTATGGTTCTTCTCTTTCTTTTTCTGGTTCCTTCTCTTTTTCTTTTTCTGGTTCCTTCTCTTTTTCTTTCTCTTCTTGCTCACACGGTGAATTATGTTTTTCACTCACAATTTTGTCTTGGTTTGCTCTTGGTTCCTCTAATTGTTTTTCGCTTCTAAGGGTGACAGCATATATTTGGCCATTTAGATTTTGTTCAGGCTGTCCGGGAAATACCCCCGAAGATTTAGAGGATGAAGCCACCTGTGTTGCCACTTGAGTTATTTGATTTTCAAGCATCTCACTATGAGTGGCAATAGAGTCGATTTTTGATTTTAATTTGATAAGTGTGTCATTCAAATAACCAGTTTGATTTTTGAATTCTTCATTTTGTTTTGTTTGAGATGACACAAATTTTTCCATCAAAAATTCCAAGTTCGACTTTTGTGGGTTGTTTTGTGGGTTGTTAAAAACGCTTTGATTTTGAAAGACAGGAGGTGGTCTAGGTGCTGGATTGGGTGGAGGATTTTTATAAGAAAAATTTGGATGATTCCTCAACCCAGGATTATAAGTATTTGAAAACGGATCTTCCTTTTGAGCATAGTTAATATGCTTGTTTCCAGCACTAGATGCCTCAAGTTGGCATTCAGCTCCAATATGGCCAACAACCCCACATAGTTCACATGGTGGAGTAATAGGAGAAGAAGTTTGTGAGACGGCACTTACATTTAATTTTTCAAATTTTTGAAAAAGTGCGTCTACTTTTGAGGTAAGATGATCAACAACAGATATTTCATACTTACCTGGCTCTTTTGATGTGGCTGGTTTATTCGTTATGGCTCGCTCACTTGTCCACTGACAATGGTTTTGAGCCATATCTTCAACGAGTGCATAAGCTTCGGTAAAATTTTTGTTCATTAAAGCTCCACCTGCAGCTGCATCAATAGTCATTCTTGTTGCATATTGTAATCCATTATAAAAAGTGTGAACAACAAGCCATTTCTCTAGTCCATGATGGGGGCATAGCCTTAACATTTCTTTGAAACGTTCCCAAGCATCATAAAGAGATTCCCCGTTGTTTTGAGAAAATCGAGTAATTTGATTTCTCATTTGAGCTGTCTTACTCGGGGGAAAGAATTTAGTAAGAAAAGCTTGTTTTAGCTGGTCCCAACTGGTAATGGATTCCGAAGGCAAAGAATGTAGCCATGCTCTAGCTCTATCCCTTAATGAAAAAGGGAAGAGTTTTAGTCTTATGGCATCCGGAGGTACCCCGTTTAATTTGAGAGTTCCACAGTATTCAAGAAAAATTGAAATATGAAGATTTGGGTCCTCCGTGGGAGAACCAGAAAATTGGTTTTGTTGTACCATCGAAAGCAGAGATGTTTTGAGTTCAAAATTATTTGCTTCCACATTTGGATGTACAATGGCAGCCGATGGCTCTGCTGAAGGTGTTGCGTACTCTTTGAGAGCACGATTTTCATTAGCCGCCATTTGGTTATCGGGAATTTCTCTCCTCCTTCTATGTAAGAACCTTTCGATTTCGGGAATTTGTTGAACAGTTTCACCGAAACTTCTGGTTCTTCGCATTCGAGGGACAAGAGAAGAAAAAGGTAAAAATAAAGAAAATAAAATTTCAGTCTAACCGGTTTCGAAAAACTTAATCAATATCACTGCCTCCCCGGCAACGGCGCCAAAAACTTGATAGCCCCGCAAGTGCACGGGTCGTATCGCGTAATAAAAGAGTATCGGTCCACAGGGAGAGCCTAAGTGAATACCAATTTAATTTCTCAAAGTTTGATTAACTGAAAAGAAAGTGTTTTTAGAAAGAAGGAATGTTTTAGTAAAGTCTACTCACTCATGATCATTGTAGACAAAAGAGGAGAAAAGAAAATAAGAAAAGAAAACATAAAGTTTAAATAGCGAGAAAATAAAAGAAAGCGGTAAAGTGCAAAATTATAAATAGCGGAATTGTAAATGACAAGAAAGTAAATTGCTTGAAAAGTAAATTGCCAGTAATTTACTTGACTTGCCAGTAATTTACTTGACTTGCCAGTAGTTTACTTGACTTGGAAATTTAAAGGGCAAAAAAGTAAATAACAAGGAAAATAAAAGAGCGAAAAAGTAAAGAGCGAAAAGTAAAGAGCGAGAAAGTAAATAGCAATGAAAGTAAATGACTTGGAAAGTAAAAGGGCAAGAAAGTAAATAGCAGGGAAAATAAAAGAGCGAAAAAGTAAAGAGCGAAAAGTAAAGAGCGAGAAAGTAAAGAGCGAGAATTTAAATAGCAATGAAAGTAAATGACTTGGAAAATAAAAGGGCAAGAAAGTAAATAGCAGGGAAAATAAAAGAGCGAAAAAGTAAAGAGCGAAAAGTAAAGAGCGAGAAAGTAAAGAGCGAGAAATTAAAGGGGCAATAAAGTAAATAAGCAAGAATCATAAAAACATGAAGAGTAAATTGAAGTCATGAATCTTTAGAGAGCCTTTGTCATTGATTTTCTACAAAATTCAAGCTTGGTTACAAGTGAGGATCAAGCCTCTATTTATAGGAAAATATTAGGTCTAAGGCACTTGAGAGGAGGGGCAAAATGGTCATAAAAAAAGTGGCAAATCAAGTGGCAAGGGAAAGCCATCAGCAAGTGGGTGCAGCCAAAATTGACTTGTCTGGTTCCAGGGTCGTGCGCCCATGTGCCAGGGTCGTGCGCCCTGGCCAGTCAATTTTGGCTGCTCTGCGCCAGTTTTGCACTAGGGTCGTGCGCCTATGGTGCCAGGGTCGTGCGCCATGTGCTGGAAAAGCTGTTCTGCGTTGCTGGCAAGCATGGGTCGTGTGCCTATGTGCCAGGGTCGTGCGCCTTGTTCTGCCAAAATGGGCCATTTTCAGTTGAAAACACGCACGGGTCGTGCGTGGTGCACCCAGGGTCGTGCGCAGGCTCTGCGCCAGTTTTTACCAGGGTCGTGCGCCTATCTGCCAGGGTCGTGCGCCAACCCCATTAATTAAATCCACTAACTTGACATCTGACTTCTGAGCCTCTCTGATGCTGCCCAGGAAATCATTATCGATCTTTAACATTCCCAGCTTGACACTGCGAGGTGTCATTTTACAAACCAAACTCAAATCTCTGAATTCCTCAATCAACTCTAATTCTTTCACCATCATTGCCGACATATGCAAAGACTTTCTGCTTAAAGCATCAGCCACGACATTAGCTTTGCCGGGATGATAGTTCAAACCAAAGTCATAATCCTTCAAGAGCTCCAACCACCGACGCTGTCTCATATTCAACTCTTTCTGATCGAACAGATACTTTAGACTCTTATGATCACTGAACACTTCAAACCTCGAACCATAAAGGTAGTGCCTCCAAATCTTAAGCACAAATACCACAGCAGCCAACTCCAAATCATGCGTAGGGTAATTTTTCTCATGAACCCGCAACTGCCTCGACGCATACGCAACGACTTTCCCATCTTGCATCAGCACACCCCCAAGACCCATCTTCGAAGCGTCACAATATACAACAAACGGTTCCTCCGGATTAGGCAACGTCAAAACAGGCGACGTTGTCAATCTCTTTTTCAGTTCCATGAAACTTTCCTCACAGCGAGCATCCCAAACAAAAACCTTACCCTTACAAGTCAACTGAGTCAACGGAAGGGCCAACTTGGAAAAACCCTCGATGAATCTCCTGTAGTACCCAGCCAAATCCAAAAAGCTTCTAATCTCTGTTGCGGACTTCGGAGCCTCCCACTCCAACACTGCTTCTACTTTTGCCGGATCAACCGCAATACCATTACCAGAAATCACGTGCCCAAGGAAACTCACCTCTTTCAGCTAGAACTCACACTTTGATAACTTAGCATACAACTTTTTCTCTTTCAAAACTTCTAACACTGTCTTCAGGTGCTCAGCATGCTCTTCCTCCGACTTAGAACAAACTAGAATGTCATCTATGAAGATCACCACAAACCGATCTAGGTAATTATGGAAAATACGATTCATATATTCCATAAATACACCAGGAGCATTGGTCACACCGAACGGCATCACTGAATATTCATAATGCCCATACCTTGTCCTGAACGCTGTCTTCTGAACATCTTCATCCTTTACTTTAATCTGATGATATCCGGACCTCAAATCAATTTTGCTGAAAACATGGGCACCCACTAACTGATCCATCAGATCGTCGATCCTCGGAAGCGGATACTTATTCTTGATAGTTACCTTATTCAACTGACGATAGTCCACACATAACCTCATGCTCCCATCTTTCTTCTTCACTAACAATACCGGAGCTCCCCACGGTGATACACTCGGTCTCACAAACTTTTTCTCAAGCAATTCTTCAAGTTGCGTCTTCAACTCAGACAATTCCGACGCCGACATCCTGTACGGTGCCGTAGACACAGGCCTCGTACCAGGCACAAGATCAATCGAAAACTCAACTTCTCTTTCCGGTGGCACACCCGGAATTTCATCAGGAAAAACCTCAGGAAACTCGCGTACCACTTTCAGTTCTTCAATAACAGCCTGACTCTCAGCAGACAACGTTGCCATTAACGCAAACAGCTGAACTCCTTCTTTCTTCAACTTCTTCAACTGAGCAGCAGATACCAAAACAGAATCTTCTTCCCCGAAACTAACCGACTTGCTACGACAGTTGATATGAACGTGATTATTCTCTAACCAGTCCATGCCTAAGATTACATCCAGACCTCTCAACGGCAAGCAAACAAAATTCACAATAAAGTCCCTGCCGAAGATCGACACGGGACACTGAGAACACACCTGGGACGTAATCACCGACCCCTTCGCAGGAGTATCGACAACCATATCCCCACACATAGCAGATAAAACAAGACCCAATCTTTTATGACAATCAACAGATATAAAACAATGGGTAGCACCAGTATCAATAAGAGATTTCAGAGAAGTACCATTAATAAAACACGTACCTCTAATCAGACCATCCTTATCATCAGGCTCCTCTCCTGCCAATGCAAATACCTTCCCAGTAGACCTTTCCTTTTTCGGCTTTGTACATTTTGTACTGATATGCCCAGACTCACCACAGTTGAAACACACCACATCCTTAACCTTACACTCGGCCGCCATATGACCCTTTTTACCACAACGATAGCAAACTCTCTCATCAGACCTGCATGTAGTACTCTTGTGGCCAGGCTTGCCACACTTATAACAGACAATGCTAGCAGGGGCATCTCCCCCACTAGAACTCTTACCTCCAGCAGCCTTCTGATAACTCTTACCCGCAGGAACCTCATACGGCTTGCTTCGACTCTGAAACTTACCCTTTTTCTCAGAAGTAGCTTTGTAATGAGCAGTACTGTCCTCCTCAAAGATTCTGCAACTGTCAACCAGATCAGCGAACACCCGAATCTTCTGATAACCAATGGCCTTTTTAATATCAGGCCTCAACCCATTCTCGAACTTTATGCATTTAGAAAATTCAGCTGTAGCCTCACTGTAGTGTGGATAAAATTTTGCTAGTTCCACAAATTTCGCCGCATAGGCAGTCACAGACATACCACCCTGCTTCAGTTCCAAGAACTCTATCTCTTTCTTCCCTCGGACGTCTTCAGGAAAATATTTTCTCAGAAATTCTCTGCTGAATACCTCCCAAGTAATTTCTTCCTGCACAGCCTCTAACCTCTGCCTAGTAGCCAACCACCAGTCGTCAGCCTCTTCGGCTAACATGTGGGTACCAAAACGGACCTTCTGCTCAACAGTGCAGTCCATCACCCTGAATATCCTCTCGATCTCCTTCAGCCAAGCCATAGCACCATCTGGATCATATTTGCCCTTAAATGTGGGCGGATTCTCTCTCTGGAAAGTAGTCAGACTCCGAAAACCAGCGTTCTCTCCAGCATTCTGCTGATTCTGCACAGCCTGAGCCATAGCTTGCAATGCAGCAGCAAGAGCAGCGTCGTTTCTCCCAGCCATTCCGAACTATCACTGCAGCACAAACAAAAATTCAGAACTAACCTATTGTCATAAGACACTATGACAGGACGACATTGGCCGGACAGACCGAACTGCTCTGATACCACTAATGTAACACCCCTTTTCTACCCGTTAATTTAATTGGAAAAATATCAGAGTTTTCGTAATCTCTTTTCATTTTCAAAGGATGTTACACATACTTCAATAAAACTACACTTCTCAATAAAACAGCTCAAAAACATAACAGCCATGTATTACGTAGCACATCACTAAAAGGCGAATCTCAAAAACCACAGTTATCATCGCAATAAAATTAACGTCAATAAAATCAACTACGCAGCGGAATAACAAAATAAAACCAGATTGTCAACAAAACATAACAACCAAAACCAGTCATAACATTAAGTTCGTCCCCCCCTGAGTGCTACGTATCAGAGCGTGACGACTCGACTCGAATTAGTGAAGGTACCTAGTCCTTCACTCGCAATCACCTGCACGTTACCGCATGGGGGTAACATTCAAACAGAAGGGTGAGTCCAATTCAATTCATATAATAAATCATATGATAAATAATAAGTCAAGTCACAGCTCTAAATTAATCACATCACAATCATCAATCACATCACTACAATAACTCATCACTATGTCATGTAGGCATATGAAATGCAACCCACTCGCGGGCATATGCATGAGGTACCTTTTCACAAACGTCGCTTAGCCATTAAGGCCTCATCGTCACTTAGCCACTTGGGCCTCAAAACGTCACTGGGTTTATGCATATGGGGCATGAGACACTATGACATGCACCACTCACAAACACACAAATACTCAAATACACAAATCACAGTCAATTGTGTGACCCGTCACTTACCGGTTTGCCAAATAAGAGGCACAGCACCTGTCAATTCACAATTTACACAACAACAACATCACTTAGCCTTTTAGGCCTTGACATCACTTAGCCTTTCGGGCCTCAAACGTCACTGGGTTTCATCATCACTTATACACAGATGTCATCAACTCAAACAATAGCCACTGAGGGCAAAAACGTCATTTACTAGCCACCAAGGGCATCATCGTCATTTACACGTCACTATGAATAATAATAGCCACTAAGGGCAAAATAGTCATTTACACGTCATTATAAGTAATATTAGCCACTAAGGGCAAAATAGTCATTTACACGTCATTATGAGTAATATTAGCCACCAAGGGCAAAACAGTCATTTACACGTCATTATAAGTAATATTAGCCACTAAGGGCAAAATAGTCATTTACACGTCATTATGAGTAATATTAGCCACCAAGGGCAAAACAGTCATTTACACGTCATTATGAGTAATATTAGCCACCAAGGGCAAAACAGTCATTTACACGTCATTATAAATAATATTAGCCACTAAGGGCAAAACAGTCATTTAACTAGCCACTAGGGGCATCATCGTCCAAATCATCATTTTTGACATTACTTCGTTAAAACCACTGGTCGTACGCAAAAGAGAATTTTTAAAGACACCAAACGCATTTTCAATATCACAGCAACGACCACAGGGGACAGCCACTTGGGCGCCCAGCAACCTTCTGAAATTATAAGTTTTTATTTTTTTAAAAAAAAAGGAACGCGCAGATAGACAACGGAAAATGCTTCACAACGCTTTTTGAATCGTTCAAAACGGACGTCCAAGTCAAAAGATATAGCGAAAACAGTTTTCGAAAACATTTGGGAACGTCCTGAAAAACTGGCGCCCTGGGCGCCCAGCGCCCAGGCACCTGGCGCCCAGCGCCCAGGCACCTGGCGCCCAGCAAGGCACAACACACCCACACGGGCGCTTAGCGCCCAGCGCTGGCACCCAGCGCCTCAGCGCAACACGCAACGCAACACACGGGCGCCCAGCGCCCAGCGCCTTGGCGCAACACAGAAACACGCGCACACGGGCGCTCAGCGCCCAGCGCTGGCACCCAGCGCCCAGCGCTGGCACCCAGCGCTACACACACACGCACGCACACGGGCGCCCAGCGCCCAGCGCTGGCACCCAGCGCCCACCCACGCACACTGCAACGCGCACAGGCGCCTGGCGCCTAGAACACTTCCAGCACCAGATTTTTACACAAATTCAGCCCAAACATCATTTTTGTCAAATTGTCTCTTGACTCAATTCCAACACACATTACAACCATCATGGATACACATTGAAATAGTCAAAATTATACACCACCCATTCGAATTCAACAACAATCCCAAGCACGACATGGATCACGCATATAGCAACATCAAGAACATGATTTCGTAAACATCATAACAATCATAGTTAACATCTAGGCTATCACTACTTAGGATCTATCATAGGAATCATTATAGGAATTGATAGGACATCCCCTTACCTCGAATTTGAAGAATAGGATCTCTAGAGACGATCACGAACGGGACCACGGCAACCGAATCACGTTTCCTCTTTTCTCCTTGGAGCTTGCGACTTGCTCTTCTCCTCTTCTCCTCTCCACGGCGCGCCTCTCCTCTCTCTATCCTCTTTCTCTCAATTTCGCAAAAGCCACAAAAACCCTAACCCCTCTAGGCGCCTCTTCGCATATGACTAGATTCATGGGCTTGGGCTTCTCACTTAAGCCCAAGTCCATCTAATTTGGCACCTCCACCTTCTAATACCACCTACACATATTAATATAATTTCTAATAATTAAATTATATTCAATTAATTAATTTAAATTCCTAAATACTTAATTAAATAAATTAATTAAATATTTAGGGTGTTACACTTAGAGCCTGCAACTTTTCTTCTTTGATAGGAGCAGCCCCTGTGTAGTACAGTTCTAAGGCATCCCAGGCAGCCTTAGAAGTCTCTAGGTTCCTTATCCTATCAAAGTTGGTTTCATAACATCCTTGATGAATGAGGTACGTAGCTTTGAAGTCCTTTTGCTCATTTTCATTGAAGGTGTTAGTTTGGGCGGGAGTAGGATTTTCAGTCAATGGCTCAAAGCCATTTTTGAAAATCCTCAAAACCCCATGACAACCAAGAACTGTCTTCATCTGAATGCACCACCTGTCATAGTTTTTCCCATCCAATTTAGGAACTTGTGTGTTTAAACATGTGCTTGACATCTTACAAACTGAAACTTTAAACACAAAAACAATTAGTCACTGTTGCTGCACAGTTTCACACTGTGCAGGTTTTAAAATAGGAACGATTTAAAAAAAACTCTCACACAGCCACTTGCTGTTTTACAGAGATTGTTCTTTGACACTTAAACAAGAAACTTAAAGAAATCTAAAAGAAAGAGATAGAGTTTAGAAATTATCCTGTTTTCCCTGGATTGTAACTAGCTTTGATACCATGTTGGATTTTGACACATTTATTTGATTGCAGGTTGCATTAGCAAGAATAAGGGGTGCAACTAGCGAGGCCCAACATGATGGGTCAAGTTTTACCCGTGCGAAACCCAGAGGTTCCACACTGTTGCAATGCGCGGGTTGGAAGCGGGTAACGAGTCACAAAACGGATCAGTATAAAAGCGTAGTTTCACAAACCCTAATTCATTATGTTCAAGATTTTTCCTCACGCGTTCTTGAAACGCTCTGGTTCCCTTCGTCTTCTCCACTGAACCACCTCCTGCGTTCATAGATTTCTTGCTGATCTTTGGTGAAAAACACTCTCAGCTTCTCAGCGAAGCTTCGCTTCACCACAAGGCTCAGGTATACCTCCTTCTCTTCACAAAACTCTTCTCTATTTCCTTCGGTTTGAACCCTAGCTTTTTCAAACACTGATGTTACCTTTTTGCTGTTTCTGGTGCGATCTTGATGAATCTTGCATCCACGCACAAGGATCTTGTATTAGTTGTTTCTGGTTTTTTGGATCTTCACGCCTTGAAGATGGTTCCACAATTTCAGTTCTCATCTTGAGAACACAGGAACTTTCTCACCCTCTCTCTCTCTCTCTCTGTTTTCTTCTTTTCTTTGGGCTTGTTTCAGTCACTAAAACTCAAACTGACTCTGTTTATGTTTCTCTCTTTTGTGAGGACTCTCTACAACCACTTGTTGAAGATCCAACACAAGGGATCCCAGAAACACTGAACAAGAAGGTTACGCAGAAGGAAGAAGAAGAACAGAACTTTACAGAGGGTAAAAGAAAGACTTAGAAAATTTATTAAAATTGTAATCACTATGAACTATTGTACATGGACTGGACTGGACTATTATATTTATACAAGCACTGAATGTTAATGCTGATAGAATTGATGGAACAGATTCGGTTATGGTTAGTTTAAGTTGTTAGAGACTATATATGCTAACAACTTCAACAAACATAACAGAATGTTTAACAGCCAAAATTTGTTAAACTTTGTTGAATCTCTTTGCTGAAATAGAACCCCTTATAACAGTTAGTTTTTATAAAAGTGAAACTGTTATTTTTACTAAGGGTGGTTTATTAAGGTTTGTGATTACAAAACCAATAACGATGACCATGACCATAGTTGAGTTAATAAAATACTAATAGCAATTTCATCGGCTATTTATTTTTCATCAAAGTCATAAACTTAATCTAAAGAAAAGAAGATGACAAAACTTGATCTCGACCTGCTACAGTGCTACCCACCAACCACATGGTCTTTTTTTTGCATTTGTCGAGGTCTTCTACTCTCTTCGTCTCACGTTCCTACAACTAAAATTGCTCACTCTTTTTGAAAAAGCAACACTTAGCTTCACCCACTTCCCTTTCCATTTTTATCCACCCAGCCACATAGTCATATTCACACGTAAACACACCAATTCCTCTAACATAGGCACGCGTCTCTGAGAGAATCACAGAACTAGAGAGAAAATGTGTCCTCTGAGACTCATTCTGATATTCTTGTCAGCTACACTCGCCGGCTTCTTTGTCCTCAAGGACATCAGATCTCAACCTACTGATGAGTTGGATGAAGACACCTCAGTAGAAGAAACCTCGGATTCTGCTAACACTAATTCCTTAAATGAAGCTACCAAGTCCAAGGTTAATTTTCTTCTTACCCTTTTGTCTATTCTATTTATCAGTACCGATTCAAATCAAATTTGTTGTCTTTAAACATTGTGGCTTGGTTATTCATCAGGTTCGGGTTGTAATAGAATCTGGGTTTTGGACTTTCGTTGACATGGCTTCTGGTCGTTATCTTTGGAAGCAGTTGGTCCACTCCTCTTCAAAGCGATCCACCTGAAATCATTGTTGAGTCTGATAGTAATTAGCCCTTTCTCATATGGTTATGATAATTGATCATATTCATAACTGCAATAATAATACTATCAGCTCTTTTAAAATGTGGTGTGAATGGTAGATAGAGTTTATCAGCTACTATCCCTTTTGCTCTCAAATTCTTGTTTCTTCTTTTCTTGTAAAGTTGTAAGTCAGTGTGCTCTTGGGTTATCTCTATGGGAAACTTGGTTTGACATTATAGCTATGGGACAATGTCGATGTCCGATACGGCATGTGTCGAACACCGAACACATCTTGAACCTGAAGTGTAGTGTTTCAAAAGCTTTTACTGATTTAGTTCCTTTATCTTGAAATGTTGACCAACCTAGCAATCACCCTCCTCGATAGTTGTTTTTCTAGTAAATGCAATATATGCACTTTTGCCTTAATCTCGTTCTCGAAAATAAGGATTAACCATCTACTGTTAGGTGTAGTGCACTTGTAGAAAAGAACGAATAAAGGTCTATGAAAGGGTATCCAGACAAAATTGCAAAAACTAATCAATTTATTTGGTTTTTGAGGCTAGTATAACTTGGTACTCATCATGTCTCTAAAACATGTTTAGAACCCATAAGAACGATTGTTAACCATCAAACTATACATTAATATTGAAACAAAAAATTTACAAGCCGAATTTAAGACAATATTATATTACAATAAGATCATGGCATTCTGAAAAACAGAATCAAACATTATTTAAAAAAACATGACATTAGATATCCAAAACCGAGCCTTATGAATGTGATTCTTGTTGCTGCTGATGCTCTAATTGTTGTTGTTGTCCTTCACCTTGCCAAACCCAAACAATATCTTGAAGAGCAGGTCTAATATCATCATTCAATATTTTCTGATATTCAAGTGTATCACCATTACATTTCTTCACTTCCACCAAATGAAAACAAGGAGTAACCTCAAAAATCTCAGTATCAATACACAAAATCCCTTTCCTACCTTCTTCAACTCCCTCTAATTTCAACAAACCAGCTTCCCTTTTCTTTATTTTCATCTTCAATTTCTTAGCAATCTCTTCTAGTCTAGATATTATAACTGATGCAGATTGTCTTGAAGTAAATCTTGCTTCCCTTTTCTTAAAACTATCTTCAAAAAATCCACACAAATTAAAACCAGATGAAAGGGAGATTATATCAAATGCATTTATACTCACAGGTATAATTCTCTCTTGCTCTTGCCCTTGCCTTGCTTCTAATTCTACTGCCACATCATCACATTCACCTCTTTGATTAGTCACATGATGTTTTTTCTGTCTACCATTTGGTCCATACTCAAACCAAGAACATTGTTTAATGTTGTCAATAGAAATCCTAGTATCAGGATTTGGATCCAACATCTTACACAATAATCTCTTAACATCTTTTGGAAACCAATTAGGACATTTAAACTCAGCTTTACTTATCTTCCTATACATTTCTATCAAATTTGAGTCATTAAAAGGAACATAACCAGCAAGTAAGACAAACAGAACTACCCCACAAGACCAAATATCAGCTTTAGAACCATCATATCCCTTTCTTTTGATTACTTCAGGAGCAACATAAGCAGGTGTTCCACATGTTGTATGAAGTAAACCATCATGTCTTTTGGATTCAGCTAAAGCACTTAAACCAAAATCTGACACCTTCAAATTCTCATTCTCATCTAAGAGAATGTTTTCTGGTTTTATGTCTCTGTGATATACACCTCTACTGTGACAAAAATATACTGCACTGATCAACTGCTTGAAGTATTTGTGTGCAACATCTTCTTTTAGCTTTCCTTTGGAAACCTTCTTGAAAAGTTCACCACCTTTAGCATATTCAATAACAAAGTAGATTTTACTTTTGGTTGCCATGACTTCATAAAGATGGATGATGTTTGGATGTTTGACCATTCTCATGATGGATATTTCCCTTTTGATGTTATCAGTTTGGTCAGTTTTGAGAACCTTATCTTTGTCAATCACCTTAATAGCCACACTTTGGTTAGTTATTGTACTTCTTCCATAGTAAACCTTTCCAAATGTTCCTTGGCCTAGTAGTCTTCCTAATTCATATTTTTGCATCAAGACTTTTGATGTATTGTTATCCATTGGAGACCTAAATTACGATGAAACTAACCTGTGATTGGTTAAAGTGCTTCAGTTAAGGACGAATAGTTCGAGAGAGCCTGAGTTTGATACCTGAATGGAACAATCTTTAGTCAGACTTCACTTACTCTCGTTCCAGAGAGCCCAAGTTTGATACCTGACTGGAACAATCTTTGTCAGACTTTACTTACTCTCGGCCAAACTCTGGATTAATCTGGGGGCTCTTTCGACTAAGAAAGGAAATGAAACAAAACACCACTTCTTCAGGTAGTTAAAATTTCTTCTTAATTGCCAGATATGTGGTTCAACCCTTTTCACACAGATCATGTATAGATCCCAGTAGTGTGTCTGTCAACCAAGTACAACTGAAGAATATATACATATATCTGCAAAAAAATGTATGTTGAGGAACCTCAGAAGTGTATTGAAGATTTTTATTTTTTTATCTACAGTATTGAAGATTTTTGAAGTTGATTTTCGTTGGAGTCTAGTCTGAAAAGCAAACAAACACTACTACTTCAATAATTGCTTCAGAAGATTTTTGTTTCTATTTGACTAGGAAATCAATATATGTATAAATAAATGTATAAAGTACATAATAAAAATAACAAAATACACAACATTATTAATTTTAAAAGTTAAATTTTGAGTCTTTAGGTCAAAACATTGGCCAAATTAAATCTAAGACTAATCATAGACGACAGTCAACAGTTCATCACAGAATTTCCAGCAGTAACCAGATTCCTCAAAATATATGATCAAAATATATGATCTTTACAAATTTCAAAAAGAAAATTGACTGTGAAACAACAACAATTGCAAACATAACATTTTGATATAAATGGATTTCAAATTAAACACAGACCAATACACACACATAGATATCTGAAATATTAGAAACTCAAATTCACTTTCAGTCCATGATTGTTTGCAGCGAACAAAAAGACTAAATGCTTCAGCTTTTTTAAAATTAGTATAACATAGCTTGTCTACTTTATGCGCTAAAATCATCAGAACATAAAGAACATATTCGTGTTAACAGAATCAAAACACAAAAATAAATAATTAAAATTAGTGAACCTAACCTTGAGAATTGAGAAGTTGCACACGCGATTGTGGATGCAAAACCCAGAGAAGGAGATGAAGCAAAGATTTGATAGAGAACTTTTGTTTGTGAAATGAAAATGAATATAATATTTAAATATTAGACATTTTACCTAGGTTTCGTATTTTATATATAACTTTTAATTATTGGTTGGTGGCTGTTACCTATTAGGCTGTTGCACATCAACACAAAGGGTAGAAGGAATACAAACCGCACACGCGTAAGCGTTTAAAGGCCTCACGAGAAGGGTTAATACAGAAGGTCCCAGCTCATGCTCGTGAGCTACATTTTTATCTTGCCACGTGTCGGTTCGTTTTGTGTTTTCTGTAACTGTATTTTTTTTTTATAAGCAACGTCAGGGAGAATGTTAGTTTATGTAACTGTATTAAAATCTCACCACTTTCCACTGTAGAGCATTTGGTACCGCCACACTGGTTCGTATAAGAACTAAGGTTTTAAAAATCGGACCGGATCGGACCGGCCGGTTGAATCGGGAACAATACACAAAGGCTATGTTCTTCACGTGTTACTGTATAGGGATGTTGATTTCTGCTCGTAAGTCACCGGTCCAGTTGGACTTGATCGATTTGAAGTAACCGATCACTATAAATGAGAATGATTATAGTTTTTTAAGTTTTAAAATTATACTTTTGGTTAATAAGGTTTGAACAATTTTGGTTTACTATATGTTTAATTACTTAATTTTGTTTTAAGCATATTTCAAATCATACAATTTTCATTTATTAATTAACTTGACATCCACTCAATTGCAATGATATGGTAGGGGTCTCTTTCAGGTTAACCAATAGTCTTGGACATGCAACAGTGTTAAATTTATTGAGAGAGAGCTTTACCGCCCATTGTGGTCCTACCGGTTCGAGGGATTAGTCTATACAGTTGCGCGCAGAGGATACCTGGTTTATACCAAAAAAAACTTGACATCCAATAGACTATTAGTAAAGTGTTTTAACAATTTTAATCAAAATATTTTCAGTTTTATAACTTTGTTTCAGGTATTTTTTAAGATTAAACTCTCAATTTCATCCTTAATTTGCGAAATGTAATAATTAAATATTCGAAAATATCAATATTTATAAACTATTAAGTTGTAAAACATTAACCATGTTTATCTTGTTGAGGCCAAATCTCAGTTCAGTTGTGAGGATTAACAAACTTCAAATGTGAGAAGCTTAAGTTATCTGATTTCATATGTTACTAAGGCTTCTTCTTGAGTGAAATATAATTAAGAACAGGACATGTAATCTTATTCTCAAGAAGATATATTCTTATGAGAAGCATATTTATTGAAAAGACATGAATCAATGGCAAGAAGTGTCGACTAAAGGTAAACATAGAAGAATACCTCTCTTGACATGATCAAAGTCAAGACCAAATGGGTTAACTTGAGAAAGATCATCATGAGAAGAGTCATCGTGTGTAAAGTCAACATGAGAAGAATCATAAGAAGAGTCAACCTCAGAAGAGTCATGATGAGAAAAATCATCATGAGCAGACTCATGAGAAGAGTCATCAAAAGAGTCAAGATGATCAGAAGCATCATGATAAGAAGAGTCAAGATCAGAAGGATTGTGATGAGAATAGTCAAGCTAAGAAGAGTCGTGTTGAGAAGTATCAATATAAGAAGCATCAACATGAGAAGCATCAACTTAAGAAGTATCAACTTGAGAAGCATCATCTTCAGAAGACTCAAAGAAGCCAAAGCTGAGAAGAGTGATGACAGTTGTATAAGTGTTGTCTTCTGCAGAAGTGCAGAAACACGACTGTTTTCAAGCCAAAAGCACTCCAACGGCTATAAACGGCTATAAACTTTTGGCAACGGCTATTTCTCATGGACCAGAGGTTATTACACACATGTTCAGCTATAAATAAACGCATTGGATCATCGTTGAACTTGGTGAGAGTACTTTGAGCTTAAATCCTCCAATCTTCTCAAGTGTCAAGTAGGGATTCCTTTTTATTTCTCAGTATGTATTGTAGCTTGTCTTTAGTTTCTGTTGAAACATTTGTATCAACCAAGCTCTAGAAATTCCACAACACCCCTAAACCAGAAAGTGTAAAACCTGAAGAAGCCTTCTCAAATAGCAAGGTGTTGCTGTGGTTAAAGAGAAGTCTGTTAGAAACCTTCTCAGATAGCATGTGTTGCCGTAGGTCTTAAGAAGTGAGTTGCTTCTGTGTTAGAAGCTACCTAGTAGATCAGGAGGATCGTATTAGGTGTGAGAACAGTAGGTAGAGCTGTGTTGAGCAAACTACCAAGAGAACTTCAAGCCTAGGCTGGTTGTAAAGTTATAACTATTTGGAAAATAGTGGAAATACTCACGGGGTGTGATGGGTTGACGTAGCCCAGGGTTTTGGGTGAACCACTATACATCATTGTGTTATTTACTGCATTTTTAAGTAGATTTTGAAAAACTCTCCATTTGGAGATGGTTTTGAAAAACTGAAAGACAGCCTCTACTGACCCTTCTCTGCTATACACAGTTTTTCTTAGAACAAAGTTATTACAACTCTTCTCAAATGTTTTCTAAATGTTAGACTTCAACCAATATTCTTAAGTAGTTTACACTTAAGATAAATATTTTCAAACACAATCTCTTACCTTAGAAAACTACTTTGAAAATCATCTCACTCTCTCTACTGATAGCTATTATGGGAAGAAAGAAGTAACTGACCCTTCTCAACCCAGAAACATAGTTGAGAAGACTGTTTCACTCTACCATTCTCTATTCACTATCACATTTGAGAAGACTATTTTCAATCACCCTTCTCAACTCAGCACTCACACTCACAATGTCTAATCAAACTTGTGAAGTTGTTTATCTTGTTTCAGGTTAGTTTTTAAAAGGGTCACAATTCCAACCCCCCTTCCTTGTGACACTCATTGACTTTAATTGGCATCAGAGCTCGGCCTCTGGGTTGAGCACACTCAAAAGTGTGAGAGAAAAAGATTTTGGAAGAAGTCATGGCCAAACCAAATTTTGTTGCCTTTCTACCAGAAGGTGCTTCTTCAAACAGACCACCTGGATTCAATGGGGAACATTACTATTATTGGAAAAGTCAGATGAAGTTGTTCCTAGAATCTCAAGATACTGACATATGAGACATAGTTCAAAATGGACCATATTGTAACATCTTAGTATTTCAACCTTGGAAGAAATACCGAGAACTTTCACAAATAGCATAAATCAGAGTACTAATCCTACTTAAGGAATTGAACATACTTAACTTGATGAAATAAATCATCATAACATCCTTCATTAGGTAAAATTTTTCAAAAGGATAGCTTAATGACAATAAGGAAACTAGTCATAAGTCATTGGTACATTCTATTGTCCAATATCCCAAAAGTAGAATTCTCAAAACGATACATAAACTTCGACTACGAGATCATAAGTTAAAGTATCAACATAAACTTGTTACATAACATAACACTAGGGTAAGATAAGCAAACGTAAATATTGATCCCTAAGGATCCTTTAAAACATGTAACCCAGTTCAGCGGCTACTTCTTCTCTGTTCGCTTTGACTTTCCCTGCTCATCTATAAAACACCACATTATAAACAGTGAGATAAAATCTCAGTGAGTTCTTTAGAGACCCCTCACCTTAAACTATCAGGGTGTCTTACTTATCTTTTCTCTAGTCTTAGCACAACCCCGTGCAATTACTACACAATTCCCCCAGTGAACCCACCCGACAATAGCTATTGCCGAGTCAACTTATTCTGGGCCTTGGCTTAGGGCTCATGACTTCCCCTTACCAAGTATGCCCTTAGCTTAGGAACGTCATCCTCTTGGTGTTTCATTCAATTACATGACACTTAGGTTCGATTCTCACTCAATACAACACTATACGATTCAAATTATAAACCATACGATAAAATACCCAAGGTGCATCTCAAGCATACACGTAAATTACTTAATTTGTGCTAAACTTTCATTGGGAAGGGTTAAGGAAGGGATTAGGGAAGAATTGGAATCAAAAGGAATAGCATTTGAAGGTTTTAAAAATGGGTGACAGAAGGTTTGGCACGGACCGGGCTCCCTACGCGCACGGACCGGGCCTCCTGACGAACCAACAAACATGGCTGCCAGAATGTTTGGCACGGACCGGGCTCCATGGGCGCACGGACCGTACGCCTCCTGCAGCTTCAAAATCACTTGGTTTTCATGAAAATTGCCAATTCCTTTGGTTCCAACTTCTTCCTAATTCAGTCCATAACTCAATTCATGTCCTCAACAGTCACAACAACAACTAAACAATGCTACAATCCTCATTGTGTTATTTACTGCATTTCTTAGTAGATTTACACTGTGCTTAAAATTCTCCATTTGGAGAAGGTTTTGAAAAACTGAGAAGACAGACTCTGCCGACCCTTCTCTGCTATACACAGTTTTTATTAGAACAAAGTTATTACAACTCTTCTCAAATGTTTTCTAAATGTTAGACTTCAAGCAATATTCTTAAGTAGTTTACACTTAAGATAAATATTTTCAAACACAATCTCTTACCATAGAAAAACTACTTTGAAAATCATCTCACTCTCTCTACTGATAGCTATTCTGGGAAGAAAGAAGTAACCGACCCTTCTCAACCCAGAAACATAGTTGAGAAGACTGTTTCATTCTACCCTTCTTTATTCACTATCACAGTTGAGAAGACTGTTTTCAATCACCCTTCTCAACTCAGCACTGACACTCACAATGTTTAATCAAACTCGTGAAGTTGATTACCTTGTTACAGGTTCATTTTTAAAAGGGTCACAATTCCAACCCCCATTCCTTGTGACACTCATTGACTTCATATCCCTCTATCTGCCTTTTAGTTAACAAAATTAGGGGTGTTAATTGGTACGTTAGCTGTTTGGCTTACACTCATACTCCCTCTAGACCCTATTATAAGAAAATTTGGAAGTTTTAGGTTAATTGAATAACTGATGTATCTAACCCGTAATATCAATATACACGTAGATTAGTGGAGGTGGAAATGCCTTCACTTATCAAAGAAGGATGAAAAAGACAATATTGCTGTGAAAGAAACTACCTACTTTTTGTTTCTATTTTCAATTTTGTTTTGTAATCATTTTGTTTTAATGTACAAAGAAAATGTTTAATTTAATATTGTTATATATTAATATATTTATTTTTCATAAGGTAAAACATAAAAACATACAAATATACAATAATAATTTTATTCAACTACAAAATAAGGCGCGCACTATAACAAGTTCTAGAAGAGAAAATAAGAAAAGCGAAATTGAATGGAGTAAACCCTCAAATTGGTCCTTTAAGTATCACTTTCTTTATAACTTGTAAACTAATACACTAATTACATGGACTATTTAGATATTTTATGATTTTAAATTGATTCATCAACTAGATGGTTACATACATATTGTCGCCAACTCAAAACTAAAAATTTGTGAGATTGTTTGGCTAAGAGAGCATTTTTCTTAATTATCTAGAAAGCATGAGAAAAGTATTGTATGTCTATTAGAATTGATATTGAACATATTGTAGCGTATGTTCAATCATAAAAGGGACTTGAAGGATTATTCATTAGACTTCTAAAGTTAATTATATGATCAATACTTTTGAGCGTATGCAATTTTTCATGTTGAAGAATTTATTCGCATCAAGCAAACAAGTTATCATATGAAAGTCCTCCTCTTACAATTGATTTTGGCGGGAGATCTAATATTTCCTATCTAAGAATTTTTGGATGTGTTGTGTAAGTTCTTATTACGCTACTACTATGTATTATGATGGGTCATCAAAGAATGTTTGAAATATATATTAGACATGAATCTCCATCTATAGTAAAGTATATTGAGCCAACAATTGGAGACTTGTTGGATAAATTTGACGATTATCATTTCATGAATTAGTTTTCCTAATATTAAAGGAAGAGATAAGCAGCTAGAAATGAGTACTATTTGAAATAAATTATTATTATTATTATCTCATCTTGGTCCTCTTAAGAAACAATGCGAACCAGAAGTTGGAAGGATACTTCATTCGCAAAATTTAGCAAATTAATCACCAGCTACAATGCTCAAATATAAATTGATGTCCTCATTGGATACTCAAACATTGCAAATGACTCTTATCCATGCATGAAGCGTGTAAATTGGTTGATTCCAATGAATAAAAATTCTCGAACAAGGAAATGAGCTTAAAAGTAATATGTCCCAAAAGAGGATATGGAAGCTTCAAAAGAGTAATTTGACATAATTGATTTTTCAAGTTTCAGAAGAACTGACCAGATACTTGAAAAAATTCTGAAATTTGTGGAAATGAAGATATCTCAATAAATTATTTCATGAATGGAGTAAAATGGAACCGACATGAAGTCAACATTGACAATATTTTTGCAATAATACAGCGCCCACTACAAGAAAAACCCGTTTTTCCGCCGGAAAAAATCCGCCGGAAATGCACCAAATCCGCCGAAAAAGTGACGTTTGCGGCGGATTTTTTTCGCCGGTAAAACGCTCGTAGGTAACGGTTTCCGGCGGATTTTTCCACAAGTAATAAAAATCCGTCGGAAATGACGTCGGAACATTTCCAGCGGATTTTGTAAATTTCCGGCGGATTTTAAAAAAAAATTAAATTTTTATTTATTTTTATATTTATTTAAATAGGAAGTAAAAAAAAGAAGTAGAATATGAGAACAAAATTATATAGAATAGAATGAGAAGTAATAGAAAAATTAGAATGAATAAAAATGAAAGAGAGTTGTGTAAAAAGAAGAATGAAAGAGAGTATGGAAAAATAATATAGGAGAGAATAAGAATGAAGAAGTGTGAAGGAATAACAATGAATGAGAGTATGAGAATGAAGAAATAATAAGAAGTGAGAAAGAAGAAGAATGAATAAGTGAGAATGAACGAGAAGGAAGAAGGTGTAAAAAAAAGAATGAAAAAGAGTATGGAAAAATAATATAGGAGAGAATAAGAATGAAGAAGTGAGAAGGAATAAATATGAATGAGAGTATGAGAATGAAAAAAATAAGAAGAAGTGAGAATGAAGAAGAATGAATAAGTGAGAATGAATGAGAAAGAAGAAGAAAAGTGTAACACCCTAATATTTCTAACATGTAGAAATGCTAAAGTGCACAACTTAGCATACATCAGAGAATACTTCCTGTCCTAGATATTAAACACGATTAAAAACTTCGATAGATAATATCAAAAGATCATCTCAATCATCATAACTTAACATGGGAGTACTTAAAATACTTAAGTTCTATGTTCATGAACCTGATACATCCCTAGTGTTCAACATCCAAAACATAAGTAGCGGAAACGATTTACAACTTTTAACAATGTATAAGTCATACAATCGAATTACAGAAAAAACTAGGGAAAACTAGCATAAGCAAATAAAATAATCTTCGACATCTCCTCGGATAGATCACACCTAGGCATGCCTCTTTGCCTTAGTCTTTCCCTGCTTCTCTGTAAAAACTACAACATATAGAGGGTGAGATAAACATTATCTCAGTGAGTCCTACTGTAACCCCTCACAATGACTCTCGGTCCATTTATTTCTTGTTCCTTTAAGCGTATTCCATTTAGGTCCTACGTGCATATACATCCTGACATGACACGACATGATATAGTACATCTCCGGTAATGACCACGCCTTTACCATTAAACCTCTCCACTAGCTTACGCTAGCTTCAAACCTCGTGAGGTCTAGGTTCTGGGGCTCATGACTTCCCCTCCCCTACTATACTAATTAACTGGGTCGTCACCCACGCTTTGATATAATTTATATATCCTGACCTTGATTGAACATTTAGTTCCATGACCTTAAACAATTGCTTGAACATTTAGTTTCATGTTATTAAACAGTTACAAGAAAATTTAGTTCCATGACCTTAAACAATTGCTTGAACATTTAGTTCCATGACATTAAACAGTTACTTGAACATTTAGTTCGCTCGCGTATACAACTTTACGGTTTTTGAAACATTTATAATTTCCAAAAACAATTCGCTTTAAACTTCATGTTCAAAAACAGAGTACCAATGGTTCCATGACATGAGGGATGGTTGGAAAGAAGATTAGAAGAGGTTTGGAATCGAAAGGAGCGACGAAACGAACCTTTGGCAACCGGGAACAGAAGAACTGGCACGACCCGTGCCATACCTAGCACGACTCGTGCTTTCCGGAAATGCAATTCCAGTTAACCAGAAAGGTTGGCACGACCCGTGCTAGGGTTAGCACGACCCGTGCTACGTGTAGCAGAGTCACAATTCGCTTATTTCGTTCCGTTTCGCTTTCCTATCACGTCCAATCCGTAACCCAATCTTAGTCCAACTCCAAAAACAGCAATCATAACACAACAATCCAGTCCAAACAATAGCAATCAACTATCAAGCAATGAGTAATTCGTTCCGAAACACCAAATACATAGTTTTCGCAAATAACGTTTTTCGATAAAACATTCACGAACTTAGTCACATGATCGTTCATTTCAGAAACACAAAAATGATCCTAAGCGTGAGTAGAACTCACCGTTTTGACGAACTCGCGAGAAATCACGTCCTCACACGAAACGATCAAACCGTAACCTCTTGAACAATCCCCGTAATCACGAGCTCGCACCGAACTTGTCCGATACTAGTCCAAAATCGAACCCAACAGCTCCTATTCTGAACCTAAGCTCCTTGACTACTGAATTTTCTCCCAAACTACTTCACTCCACAATGTACTTCAGTTTTTTACTAGTGTCTACCCATGGTTTGCAAGAAAGACCACATGCATGACATGAACAACAAACATGGTTAATGGAAGCTCAAGAATTCGAAAATGGTAGAATGGAAAAGATGAGGAATGTGTTACTGAAATTGGTATCATTTGGAAGAGCATTGAAAAAGGAAAAGAATGGTACCATTTTCACTTACATGCATCAAGAGGTTTGAGACTTGCCCTATCTTCTTCTTCCTATCCACTCTCTCAAGTACTCCCCTCTCTCTCTATTCTCCGTTTTCTGATTTTTTTTTTCCGAATTGGATGCAAGTGAGGTGGGTTAGGGGAAGTGCCTCAGCTGAATAGGTTTAAAGTGGGTGGAAAGGACATTTTTGCCCTCACTTACATTTTTCCAATTACTAAGTTACCCTTAATACATAATTACCCTATTACACTTCTAACTTATAAGCTTTCAGTTTTGCTGAAACCAAAGGGGTGTTTGGGTGTTTTTAACATTTGTGAGCTGAAGGTGTTTCAACAGTAGAAAATGACCAAAATACCCCTGTCCTCAAATCTCGTCTAATCCCCAAATAATTTAACCGATAAATCAATAGATCACATGACTCATACAATTAAGTAATCAAACACATAATTAATTTACTTAATCCATAACCATCACCTTATAAATAATTAATTAAGCTAACATATATAGTTTAGCTAACCAATTAACTCATAACCTCACGCTAATTTCAATCAACGAAATTAGCAAAATCGGGGATGTTACATTCACCCCAACTTTTAAAAATTTTGTCCTCAAAATTGAACAAAACATGCCTCATGAAAATAGATACGGATATCTAACCCGCATGTCGTCCTCCAATTCCCATGTAGCTTCCTCGATCGAAAATCCATCCCAAACTACTTTGACAATGGGAATTGTCCTCGTTCGAAGCGTCTTCTCGCCACGTTCCATGATGTAAAGGTCAATCGTCTCGAAACTCAACGGTTGACTCGGATCAGAAATGTATTTCCTTAGTTGAGATACATGGAATACATCATGCAAATTGGACAAAGCTAGAGGTAAAGCAATACGGTAAGCTACTAGCCCAATACGCTCGATAATTTAGAAAGGCCCAACATATCGAGGACTGAGTTTCTTCGCCCGCAATGCCCTACCAGTACCAGTTGTTGGAGAAACTCTCAAAAACACATGATCACCAGACTCAAACTCTAGTGGTCTTCTTCTCTTGTCCGCATAGCTTTTCTGCCTACACTGGGCAGCCTTCATTCTTTCTCTGATTTGCCGAATCTTTTCGGTTGTCTCAAGAACCAAGTCGGGTCCTAAGAACTGATCTTCACCGACATCCTACCAACATAATGGCGTTCTGCACTTCCTCCCATACAATGCTTCAAATGGAGCCATTCCAGGATGTATGGAATATTGACTCCGATGTGCTTCCTCTAACACTTGCCTTTTGATGTCATCATCCTTTGGCACACAAATCCTACCGCTGAAGCAAATAATCCCATCACTATCTTCGGTAAAATTCGGTAACCTTCTTTGAGCTTGCAACTCTACATCAATTTCTTGAGCTGAGCGAATCAGATTTCTCAACAAACATGAAATCTGGATATGACTCAACACTAACCGGTTCTCTGTTGAAGTTACCCTTTGACTTTGCCTGTGGGGTTGATGATTCAGCCCCTATCTTCAGCAAATAATCCCATCACTATCTTCGGTAAAATTCGGTAACCTTCTTTGAGCTTGCAACTCTACATCAATTTCTTGAGCTGAGCGAATCAGATTTCTCAATAAACATGAAATCTGGATATGACTCAACACTAACCGGTTCCTTCTTTGCTTTACATTCAGATTTAAGTCTCTGGAAGACTCTAGCAGCTTCATCTCATGCATCATTAATTCTGCCGTATCAATAGATTTCCTACTCAACGCATCAGCTACAACATTGGCCTTCCCTGGATGATACTTCAACTCGAAGTCGTAATCCTTCAGAAATTCAACCCATCTTCTTTGCCTATTATTCAATTCTTTCCGGTCGAACAGATACTTCAAGATTTTGTGGTCACTAAAGACTTCGAAATGAGAACCGTATAGGTAATGTCTCCAAATCTTTAGGGCATACACAATTGCTGCCAACTCTAAGTCATGAGTTGGGTAATTCTCTTCATGCGGTTTCAACTGTCTGGAGGCATAGGCAACCACTTGTTGATTCTGCATTAAAACACACCCTAAACCCTTCCCAGAGGCATCACTGTAAATTTGGAATCCCAGTGACGGATCTGGAAGAATTAGGATCGGAGTAGATGTCAACCTACTTTTCAACTCTTGAAAACTTTCCTCACAATCGGAACTCCATTCAAACGGCTGACCCTTGCGAGTTAACCGAGTAAGCGGAAGGACTAACTGTGAGAACCCTTCAATAAACCTCCGATAGTAACCAGCTAGACCTAAGAAACTTCTTACTTCGGTCACAGACGTTGGTTGTTCCCAATTCAACACTGCTTCTACCTTACTAGGATCCACTGCGACTCCCGACTGAAATATCACATGACCCAGAAACTTTACTTCAGGCATCCAGAAATCACACTTGGAAGGCTTTGCATACAACTTCTTCTCTCGATGTACATTCAGAACAATTCGGAGATGCTGAACATGCTTGTCAATGGTCTTCGAGTACACCAAGATATCATCGATGAATACCACCACAAACTGATCTAGGTACGGGTGGAAAACTCTGTTCATGTAATCCATGAATATCGCGGGAGCATTAGTTAGACCGAAAGGCATCACTACAAACTCGAAATGTCCATACCGAGTACGGAAAGCTATCTTCGGAATATCTAAGGCTCTCACTTTTATCTGATGATAACCCGACCTTAGATCAATTTTAGAAAACACTGCGGCACCTCGAAGTTGATCGAGCAAATCGTCTATCCTTGGTAGAGGATACTTATTCTTGATAGTCGCCTTGTTCAATTGGCGGTAATCAATACACAACCTCATGCTCCCATCCTTCTTCTTGACGAGCAATACCGGAGCACCCCATGGCGAAGCACTAGGCCTAACAAACTTCTTCAATATCAATTCTTCTAGTTGAGATTTTAATTCCTTTAATTCTAAAGGAGACATTCTATAAGGAGCAATAGAGATTGGTCCTGTGCTCGGAACTAACTCTATCGAGAATTCCACCTCACGATCCAGAGGTAAGGAGGAAACTTCATCCGGAAAAACATCCAGAAATTCATTAACAGCTTGTACAGAGGACAAATCTAAACCAGTTTCAGTCGATGCAGACAACATGATAACATAAGCTTCCGCACCTTGAAATAGAGATTGATTTGGCGACGTGAAGGAGATAGTTGCTTCAGAATTTGACTTTGGTAATTCAACTGATTCTGAGGCGAAACTGACAGTCCGATTGAAACAGTCAATGGTGACATGATTTGTCGTCATCCAGTTCATCCCTAAAACGATGTCCATACCTCTCATAGGTAGACAAATAAAATCTATAACGAAGCTTCTCTCTCCTTTGGCCAGAAGACAGCTTTGACATAAAGACTGGGTCTGGACGCGACCCTTGGCAGCAGTTAAGATAGTTATCGGTTCAGATAGCGGAAGGCTAATCCCAACCGATCAACACATGCTTGAGAAATAAAACAATGAGTAGCATCTGAATCATATAATATACTGACGGAGTTATTGAAAAGAGATCCCATGCTCCTCAGTAGATTATCTGAAGACTTGACTTTCTCAGCATCCAAAGTGTAGATTCTTCCTTGAGTAGATCCTGCACGATCATCTTCACGCTTCTTCTTCACAGGGCATTGGGTAGCATAATGGCCCTCTTTCTTGCAGTAGTAACAGTTATTAGACCCAACTTGGCATTCACCACGATGAGGCCTACCACATTTAGAACAAGCACTAAACTTTGAGGAATCTGATGATTGAGCTTGTTTTCCTCTGTTGAAGTTACCCTTTGACTTTGCCTGTGGGGTTGATGATTCAGCCCCTATCTTCAGCAAATAATCCCATCACTATCTTCGGTAAAATTCGGTAACCTTCTTTGAGCTTGCAACTCTACATCAATTTCTTGAGCTGAGCGAATCAGATTTCTCAATAAACATGAAATCTGGATATGACTCAACACTAACCGGTTCCTTCTTTGCTTTACATTCAGATTTAAGTCTCTGGAAGACTCTAGCAGCTTCATCTCATGCATCATTAATTCTACCGTATCAATAGATTTCCTACTCAACGCATCAGCTACAACATTGGCCTTCCCTGGATGATACTTCAACTCGAAGTCGTAATCCTTCAGAAATTCAACCCATCTTCTTTTCCTATTATTCAATTCTTTCCGGTCGAACAGATACTTCAAGATTTTGTGGTCACTAAAGACTTCGAAATGAGAACCGTATAGGTAATGTCTCCAAATCTTTAGGGCATACACAATTGCTGCCAACTCTAAGTCATGAGTTGGGTAATTCTCTTCATGCGGTTTCAACTGTCTGGAGGCATAGGCAACCACTTGTTGATTCTGCATTAAAACACACCCTAAACCCTTCCCAGAGGCATCACTGTAAATTTGGAATCCCAGTGGCGGATCTGGAAGAATTAGGATCGGAGTAGATGTCAACCTACTTTTCAACTCTTGAAAACTTTCCTCACAATCGGAACTCCATTCAAACGGCTGACCCTTGCGAGTTAACCGAGTAAGCGGAAGGACTAACTGTGAGAACCCTTCAATAAACCTCCGATAGTAACCAGCTAGACCTAAGAAACTTCTTACTTCGGTCACAGACGTTGGTTGTTCCCAATTCAACACTGCTTCTACCTTACTAGGATCCACTGCGACTCCCGACTGAGATATCACATGACCCAGAAACTTTACTTCAGGCATTCAGAAATCACACTTGGAAGGCTTTTCATACAACTTCTTCTCTCGATGTACATTCAGAACAATTCGGAGATGCTGAACATGCTTCTCAATGGTCTTTGAGTACACCAAGATATCATCGATGAATACCACCACAAACTGATCTAGGTACAGGTGGAAAACTCTATTCATGTAATCCATGAATATCGCGGAAGCATTAGTTAGACCGAAGGGCATCACTACAAACTCGTAATGTCCATACCGAGTACGGAAAGCTATCTTCGGAATATCTAAGGCTCTCACTTTTATCTGATGATAACCCGACCTTAGATCAATTTTAGAAAACACTGCGGCACCTCGAAATTGATCGAGCAAATCGTCTATCCTTGGTAGAGGATACTTATTCTTGATAGTCGCCTTGTTCAACTGGCGGTAATCAATACACAACCTCATGCTCCCATCCTTCTTCTTGACGAGCAATACCGGAGCACCCCATGGCGAAGCACTAGGCCTAACAAACTTCTTCAATATCAACTCTTCTAGTTGAGATCTTAATTCCTTTAATTCTAAAGGAGACATTCTATAAGGAGCAATAGAGATTGGTCCTGTGCTCGGAACTAACTCTATCGAGAATTCCACCTCACGATCCGGAGGTAAGGAGGAAACTTCATCCGGAAAAACATCCAGAAATTCATTAACAGCTTGTACAGAGGATAAATCTAAACCAGTTTCAGTCGATGCAGACAACATGATAACATAAGCTTCCGCACCTTGAAATAGAGATTGATTTGGCGACGTGAAGGAGATAGTTGCTTCAGAATTTGACTTTGGTAATTCAACTGATTCTGAGGCGAAACTGACAGTCCGATTGAAACAGTCAATGGTGACATGATTTGTCGTCATCCAGTTCATCCCTAAAACGATGTCCATACCTCTCATAGGTAGAAAAATAAAATCTATAACGAAGTTTCTCTCTCCTTTGGCCAGAAGACAGCTTTGACATAAAGACTGGGTCTGGACGCGACCCTTGGCAGCAGTTAAGATAGTTATCGATTCAGATAGCGGAAGGCTAATCCCAACCGATCAACACATGCTTGAGAAATAAAACAATGAGTAGCATCTGAATCATATAATATACTGACGGAGTTATTGAAAAGAGATCCCATGCTCCTCAATAGATTATCTGAAGACTTGACTTTCTCAGCATCCAAAGTGTAGATTCTTCCTTGAGTAGATCCTGCACGATCATCTTCACGCTTCTTCTTCACAGGGCATTGGGTAGCATAATGGCCCTCTTTCTTGCAGTAGTAACAGTTATTAGACCCAACTTGGCATTCACCACGATGAGGCCTACCACATTTAGAACAAGCACTAAACTTTGAGGAATCTGATGATTGAGCTAGTTTTCCTCTGTTGAAGTTACCCTTTGACTTTGCCTGTGGGGTTGATGATTCAGCCACCTTATTCTTTCCTTTACAATACTCCCTCCTTTCTTCATACAATCTGTTGAGATCGGCTTCGGCAACATAGGCTTGTTGGACCAAAGCAGCATAGTTGGTCATAGCATAAGAGCTGAGACCTTGGGCTACCTCGGCACTGAGACCTGCCCTATACATTTGCTTCTTCCATTCATCATTCGGGGCATAACTTGCTAACTGATAGAATTGAGACAACTTCTCAAACTTGGCGGTGAATTCACCCACAGTCATATCTCCTTGCCTGAGATTGACAAGTTCAGTCTGCTTGCTAAACTTCATCACCGGAGGAAAGAAATGTCCAATAAACAATTCCCTGAAGTTAAACCAGGTAAGAGGAGTTTCCTGATTCACCATCAGTTCATGAGCATTGGTCCACCAGGTTTGGGCTTCCTCTTCTAACATGTGAGTTGCAAATAGTACCTTCTCATCTTCGCTGCATTGCAGAGTTCTAAAAATGTTCTCCATAGAGTCCAACCAGTAATGAGATACCATCACATCAGGTCCTCTCTTGAAACTTGGGGGATTCATCTTTTGGAAACAGAAATAAGCTCTATTCGGATTTTCCGAAGGAGGTTGTTGAACATTAGGCTGCTGCTGATTCATCTGCTGCTGATGCATCTGCATCATGTCCTGCATCATCTTTTGCTGATTCTCAATTACATTCTGCATCCACTCAGAATGTGGATCAATGGGTGGGTTTCTCCTACCTCTTCCAGCATTGATTCTGCGAAATATGCACAAAGTATTAAGTTGATCAGGCTCAATGTCTAATAGCATACTAAGAGGAATCAGACTTAGAAGACGTAACATACTCTTAACATCTAAGTCCGACTAGGTCGAACTGCTCTGATACCAAAATGTAACACCCTGATATTTCTAACATGTAGAAATGCTAAAGTGCACAACTTAGCATACATTAGAGAATACTTCCTGTCCTAGATATTGAACACGACTAAAAACTTCAATAATTAATATCAAAAGATCATCTCAATCATCATAACTTAACATGGGATTACTTAAAATACTTAAGTTCCATGTTCATGAACTTGATACATCCCTAGTGTTCAACATCCAAAACATAAGTAGCGGAAATGATTTACAACTTTTAACAATGTATAAGTCATACGATCGAATTACAGAAACAACTAGGGAAAACTAGCATAAGCAAATAAAATAATCTTCGACATCTCCTCGGATAGGTCACACCTAGCCATGCCTCTTTGCCTTAGCCTTTCCCTGCTTCTCTGTAAAAACCACAACATATAAAGGGAGAGATAAACATTATCTCAGTGAGTCCTACCGTAACCCCTCACAATGACTCTCGGTCCATTTATTACTTATTCCTTTAATCGTAGTCCATTTAGGTCCTACGTGCATATACACCCTGACATGACATGACATGATATAGTACATATCCGTTAATGACCACGCCTTCACCATTGAACCTCTCCACTAGCTTACGCTAGCTTCAAACCTCGTGAGGTCTAGGTTCTGGGGCTCATGACTTCCCCTCCCCTAGTATACTAATTAACTGGGTCGTCACCCACGCTTTGATATAATTTATATATCCTGACCTTGATTGAACATTTAGTTCCATGACCTTAAACAATTGCTTGAACATTTAGTTCTTTGACATTAAACAGTTACTTGAACATTTAGTTTCATGACATTAAACATTTACTTGAACATTTAGTTCGCTCGCGTATACTATTTTACGGTTTTTGAAACATTTATAATTTCCAAAAATAATTCGCTTTAAACCTTGCAATCATGTTCAAAAACAGAGTACCAATGGTTCCATGACCTGAGGGATGGTTGGAAAGAAGATTAGAAGAGGTTTTGAAATGAAAGGAGCGACGAAACGAATCTTTGGCAACCGGGAACAGAAGAACTGGCACGACCCGTGCCATACCTAGCACGACTCGTGCTGCCTGTAAATGCAATTCCAGTCAACAAGAAAGGTTGGCACGACCCGTGCTAGGGGTATCACGACCCGTACTGCCTGTAGCAGAGTCACAATTCTCTTATTTCGTTCCGTTTCACTTTTCCTATCGCGTCCAATCCGTAACCCAATCTTAATCAAACTCCAAAAACAGCAATCATAACACAACAATCCAGTCCAAACAATAGCAATCAACTATCAAGCAATGAGTAATTCATTCCGAAACACCAAATACATAGTTTTCGCAAATAACGGTTTTCGACTTTTAAAAACTTTCGGACGACAGAACATTCACGAACTCAGTCACATGATCGTTCATTTCAGAAACACAAAAATGATCCTAAGCATGAGTAGAACTCACCGTTTTGACGAACTCGCGAGAAATCACGTCCTCACACGAAACGATCGAACCGTAACCTCTCGAACAATCCCCGTAATCACGAACTCGCACTGAACTTGTCCGATACTAGTCCAAAATCGAACCCAAGAGCTCCTATTCTGAACCTAAGCTCCTTGACAACTGAATTTTCTCCCAAACTACTTCAATCCATAATGTACTTCAGTTTTTGATTTGTGTCTACCCATGGTTTGCAAGAAAGACCATATGCATGACATGAACAACAAACTTGGTTAATGGAAGCTCAAGAATTCGAAAATGGTAGAATGGGAAAGATGAGGAATGTGTTACCGAAATTGGTATCAATTGAAAGAGGATTGAATAAGGAAAAGAATGGTACCATTTTCAGTTACATGCATCAAGAGGTTTGAGACTTGCCCTATCTTCTTCTTCCTCCACTCTCTCGAGTTCTCCCCTCTCTCTATTCTCTGTTTTCTGATTTTTTTCCTGAATTGGATGCAAGTGAGGTGGGTTAGGCGAAGTGCCTCAGCTGAATAGGTTTAAAGTGGGTGGAAAAGACATTTTTGCCCTCACTTACTTATTTCCAATTACTAAGTTACCCTTAATACATAATTACCCTATTACACTTCTAACTTATAAGCTTTTAGTTTTGCTGAAACCAAATGGGTGTTTGGGTATTTTTAACATTTGTGAGCTGAAGGTGTTTCAACACTAGGAAATGACCAAAATACCCCTGTCCTCAAATCTCGTCTAATCCCCAAATAATTTAACCGATAAATCAATAGATCACATGACTCATACAAATAAGTAATCAAACACATAATTAATTTACTTAATCCATAAACATCACCTTATAAATAATTAATTAAGCTAACATATATAGTTTAGCTAACCAATTAACTCATAACCTCACGCTAATTTCAATCAACGAAATTAGCAAAATCGGGGATGTTACAAAAAGAGAAATGTAGAAGAGTGTAGGAGAAAGTGAGAAGGAAATAAAGAGTGAAATGAGAGAATGAAAAGAGTGTAGGAGAAAGTTTTAATTATAGGCATTTTCGAACGGTTCCGGCGGATTTACCGGGGGTTTTTTCCTTCGGAAATGTGCATTACCGGCGGATTTTTCCGTCGGAAATCCGCCAGTAATGCACATTACCGGCGGATTTTTTATAAAAAATAAATAAATAATTTTTTGAAAAATCCGCCTGCACATTTTCGGTGGATTTTTTTTAAAAAAGAATAATTTTAAAAATCCGCCAGAAACGCGCATTTCCGGCGGATTTTTCCGTTGGTAATTTCCGGCGGATTTTTTATAAAAAAAATTAAATATTTTTTTTTTTAAAAAAAATCCGCTGGAAGTCTATTTTTTCCGCCGGAAATGCCAAATTTCTGCTGGAACCGTACCGAGGGAAAAAATATGCCGGAAAAACGCGTTTTTCTTGTAGTGGCCTAATGTGAGTGATAATGAGGATCATGAATCAAAATCTTTTAAGAATTCAGAAAAAACAAAGATTGGTCAAAATAGTAGAATGCAGTTGAAGCGTTGCAAAGCGAAACGATTTTCGATGTGGAGTTTGTACACCAAAGATGTGAAGGTAGTTAGGCTTGTTGCTCGAGAGTATTCGCACAAACCTAACATTGATTTCGAAGATAAATTTTCCTATAGCGAATGAAAGTATGGCTCATTCGATAGTCATAATAATAGGAAGATCCCAGAAGGATTTAAATTTTTGAGACGTATTGTTCGGATTCTCGAGATGATTACTCAAATTGAATATTAGTCATCCATGAGGTAATATAATTTGAACACATGTGGTGTAATCGTCCTACTGCATATTCTAAAAGTTAATCAATTTTTGGTCAAACAGGTTATAATGAACTAGTTCATAAGGGACTCACGATAACTTATATCTATTGATGAGTTGTATGTCAAGAAGATTACTATTATCTCGGTCCGGAAGACTATAACTTGGTTGTATAAAAGTAACTTGCATATTACTAAAGGCCACATGGCTTGAAATGATAATATCTTGTGATAATTGTTAGTAAGATATAATTCATCACCAACAAAAATGTATTGGAAAAATAAATGAGATATAAATTGTTTTTATATTTTCATGATACAATTGTACCGGTCATTTTATGAATAAATGTTCATCAAATTAACCATATAGATACAAGGTATTTTTTTGATCCAGATCAAGTCAATTATGAAATATGTGATTATTTACATATGGCGACATTTAGACATCATCATAATCTATAAAGCAATCTAAAAATATCACTTCCTCATATACCAACAATTCAAGGAAGAAGTCCTAAAGGTAATTCTGATGGTGAAGCTCAACTCAAAGGAGGATATATCACGAAGTATATTTCTTCAAATGCAACGCGGGGAGAAAATCTAAATGTTGGAATGCATATTCTTTAGAGCTTCTTCAAACAGAGGGAGAAAACTGTATTCTTTTTTTCGTTGTTATGGTTTGGTCTTATTGGTTTTTCAGGAAAGGTTTTTAACGACATAAAGATATTGTACTTTTTCCATTGGGTTTTTTCCTAATAAGTTTTTAATGAGGCATATCCTCAATGGAGCATCCCATCTTCCTTAGTCCTTTCATATTTCAATGGGATGCTCTATAACTCCCATGGGTAAAAGTCATTGCTCATTGTTATTGGGATGCTAATGACACATTATGCTAGACCATCCATATGTTTGTAATATCTAATAAAAAGGACTCATGTAACATTTTAAAACATATCTTATAATACAAGGATCTCTTCTTCTCGCATTTTCTTCTATCTATTCTCTTATGCTCTGTTTTGCATTAGTCTTGCTCTAGTTTTGCTTAATTTCATAACACATTACATATCGTGGGGGTTATTTTTACCGTCTTTAAACATTTAGCATATTTATAGTTTTTTTATTATTTATGAATATTTATTTTGTTATTCGTCCCTACGAGAAAAAAAATACAAGTTCTCAATATAACTTTATTGTAAGTGTAATACATCCATTTTAGCGATTTTTAATGTTTTTTACCCTTTAGTACTCCCTCTGTTCCAAATCTTTTGATGTTTTAGAAAATGTATATCGAATAAGAAAATATTAAGTAGGTAAAATTTAGTCTAAAATACCCTCATTTAATATCTTGTTCTCCACAATTTTGCTTTGGTAAATGCATTCTTCATGATTAATAGGCAAAAATACACTGCAGGTCCTTTAAGTTATATATTTTTAACATGTTGGACCTTTAAGTTTTTTTTGTGATAACTAGGTCCTATAAGTTATCTAACGTGTTCACCATTGACCTTTTTTCAATTTTCTGTTCCAAAAACGCCTATGTAGTGTTAACGTTGCTGAGGTTACATTTGTGTTGATGACTTGGATAATTATTTTATTTAACATTTAAATAAATAACAAAAATTGTCTTCTTCTCCATTTAAACCCCCAATCCCCAAATTTCAGGAAACAAACCTAAAACCCTAAAACGAACCCAGAAACCCCAATTCTTCATTCAATGGCTTCATACCGTACCAATGGATCGAATTCACAAAGCCAGAACGCTCAATCCTTATTTTCGAGTGCAACACATGGTCATATCGCACCAAGTTGTCCCTGTGGAGCAAAAATAGTGATAAGAGCGGTTAAGAAGAAAGGTCCAAACTTTGGGAAGCTCTTTTGGGGTTGCAAATTCTTTGTGGTACGTATATTGCTATATTCTCCTATATGTTCTCTGTTTTGGGCTGATTTCATAGAACAAGGTCTTTTCAAAACAGCGTGAAGGTGTTGATGAAGGATGTGGATTTTTTAAATGGTATGAAAAAGAACCAATGAACAAGTGCAACCAGGAATAGAAGAAGAAACACAAATTTTTGCATGTGCAGAGAGTGTGGGGAAAAGGATTTGGAGATCAACACACTTAGAAGGGCCATTAAAAATATTCATGGGGATGACAACTACACTAAGGAGATGATGAAGAACATGATGAAGATGATGAAGATGTTGGTCTTTGTTGTAATGTTTTTAGTTTTGATTTGTGTAATTTTGATGTGTATTTTGGTCAAGAAGGGGTAGTGATTATGGTTAATGATGTAGTTTGGTTAACAATTATTATGTATAGTGTTGTAAGAATCAATGGTCAATGGTAATCGTTAAGTTCTATGATATGAGATTTCTGTCCAATTATGTTTTACACCAGCAGTAATGTGGTATTATGCTGTAGGGATTTAATTGTTACACATAAAGACTTAAAAGACCTTGTTGTTACACTAAAATAAACCTAAAGGACCTGTTTGTTACACTGAAATAAACTTGAAGAACCTGTTTGCTACACTTAAATAAACTTGAAGGACCTGTTTGTTACATTTTGGTATACACTTAAAATAGCATTGGCCGGGTTTATAAAACATCAAAAAATTTGGAACAAAATTTGAAGTCTAAAACATCAAAAGATTTGGAACGGAGGGAGTATAATTATCAAAGTCTATAGAGTGCGACCTGATAGGTATACTGCTCGTTGTAAAAAAATATAACACCAAACTTGATTCCCAAACAACTTATTTCTCTTACATTGATAGTATAGATATAAGTATAGATAACACTAACGACGACTCATCAATACTGGTCCAAGATTTATAACAACGATACAGTCGATACTAAGAATGTTACAAGTAACATTATTTATTCCCAACATAACAATGCTTATGTATGTAAAAACGTGACCTATTTTTTCATAATTTGTCAATTTCATCCATAGCAACACATTAAGCAATTTCTGATCTCTCGAGAGTGTGAGACTGAGAGTCTCCAGCAGAGCCATGTCTTCCCTTCTTTACATTGCTCATATTGTTGTAAACTTCAAGCATGGTCGGCCTTTGGTCTGGTAAAGACTGAACACACTCACAAGCAATCTTTAAGAGAGCACAAAGTTCATTTTCAAATCCATCCCTAGTCAGAGATTTATCAATCACATTATAAAAATTAGAAGGGTTACCACACATATCAGTAATGCTGGAGGAAAGAGACAGTTCATTATATGTTCTCCCTGTAATCAATTCAAAAAGTACACTTCCAAAGTCATAGACATCCTTCTTCCCATAACTTACTTCAAATGTCTTGCCTAGTAGATCACCCTCAATGTTGTTGAGGTTCATAAATTTAGCCTCTCCAAAATTGGATATTTTGGGTTCAAAATTCTCATCTAGCAATATGCATTGTGAACATATATTAAAATGCACTACAGCCAAATCACAACTATGATGGAGCCATGATAACCCTCTTGCTATTCCTAATGCAATTTTTGCTCTCTCAGGCCATCTCAATCTCATAACTTCAGTTGCTAAAGGATTTAACCATTTAGAAAGCCTTCCATTTGACATATCTGCATATGCTAAAAGCCTTTCTTTTCCTTCAATAGAGAACCCAACCAAGGGAACAATATTTATGTGTCTATACTTGCCCAAAATCATTGTTTCTAAAAGAAACTGTCTTTTAAACAAGTGAGAGTCAAATAGTCTCTTAACAGCTAGAAACTGACCATTAGGTAGCCTTCCCTGGTACATGATTCCCATCTTTCCTACTCCAATGGCATTGTCTATAGCAAGACTTTCAGTTGCATCACTGAGTTCTCCAAACGATATTGTTGAAGTTAGTCTTTCCAATAGTACAGATATCTGTGGATGCAACAACTTACAACTATAATAATACTATATATTGCTATATGTAGTCTACAAGGTAATAAATAACAAAAGATCATGGTTTCAAAATGCGGTCCGCAATGCGCATTGCGGCCGCAATATTGCTGTTGCGGTGGCTCTAGCATCGGCATCGCATCGCAATTGCGAAGTGATACGTATTCACCTAAAACTACCACATCGTAACCGCATCACACTCCGCAACGACCTGCAACGGGCCGCATCTGCTTCTCTTTATGGAAATCAAAAAAATCAGAAGAAGAGAAAAGGGTGCCAATTTGAAATTAATTCACGCCGCAATACGCATCGCAGCGACCGCAATAGCCGCAACCGCAACAATTGCAACCGCAATTTGAAACCCTAAACCCTAAGGGTATGTTTGGGAGGGGAAGGGAGGGTGAAGACATTATGTTTTGCTTGTGGAACGGGTTAGAAAACAAGATCATAGATTATGGCACTTTGAGACTAGATAGGTAACAAGAGTACATAAATTACCCATTGCTTTTTGACAATTATAAGTTACCCAATGCTAGTCTTCATTATTATTATTATTATTATTATTATTATTATTATTATTATTATTATTATTATTATTATTATTATTATTATTATTATTATGCTTAAATATCATTTCGGTCCCTGAAAATACAACGAATATCTATTTTAGACCTTGCAAAAATATTTTTTCTAAAACATCCCTTGCAATTTATAAAAGTATTCAATTCAGTCACTTAGATGATTTTAGAGCTGATGTGTCACATTTTAATCATGCTGGCATTTGGTGACATGACCGGTATGCCTAAGTGGACTGTTTAACTGGATGAGAGACATTCAAATCCCTAATTTCATTTCCCTCAGCTCCCAAATCGTTGGTTTTTCTCCTTGTGCAACCATTTGCATTTGGAACACTTGCAATATTGGCTTACAATGAGACAAATATCAATACAACGATGCCGAGCATATTTGGATAGAGTCTCTTTTTTTGCACTTTGGTTGTGTTAATTGTAAATCATGGTCATGTGTTCGTAAATTTTGATTTCTCTAGGATATATATTTGTCTTTTGATTTTATTTTTCCTATTATGTTAAGGGGCGTTAGTATTAACGAATATAAATACACTAAATTGATATTTGAACATTACATAATGAATATCTATTTTTTTTCACCAAACCAGTTATTGAGGAACAAACTTCATGTATTTGAATATCTAAAATTTTTTCTAGACTCTAAAGTACATCAAAACAAACTTTACGTATTTTGGCACGAAATTAAATTTTTTACTTAACTAGTTTGTGAGAAACGAACATAGTTAAATATCTAAAATATTTTCCGAACCCTAAAGAATCCCAAAACACACTTCTTAGCATTGCATTTTACGTATTGTGTCACGAAATTAATCTTTTTTACCAAACCGGTTATTGAGGAACGAACTTCACATAGTTGATCGCCTAAATTTTTTTTTCGAACTTTACGTTTTTTGTAATGAAATTAATTTTTTCCACTGTAGCGACCGAAAAATCCGGGTGAGGATTCTTCGAAGGTTCTAAATGAAGCCGCCACCAAAGTTTAGTTTAAGGGCAAACATTGGAAAATCCCTTTAAGGTGGATAAGGGTCCTTGAGACCAGATTTGGGTTCGGGAGTCGGTTATGCGTGTGGAAGGTACTAGCACCCCACGGCATCCTTCCTAATGAAGGTTACCTGCTAATTAGTTGTAGCAGTGATAGTTAATTTTGAAAACATTTAATTTACCCTTTTATTTTGAATGTGAAAGAGATTAGAAGAAAGAAGAAACTTGATATTTTATTTGAATTTAAGAAAAGGATTATTTGGAGAAAGACTAAAAATGGTTTTTTATTAGTGCACTTGACAGAGGTGGGCCTGCCCTCTACTCCTACGTATCTCCGGGGGTAGAGAATCAAAGGCTACGTAGTTCTTGGTAGAAAAAATTTGTTTGTTGGTGTTTTTTATTTAGGGATTTTAGGACCCTTGAGTGATTAATTCATTTGTCCTAAAAAGCTGACTAATCCGATTGTACAATCCACTTAATCCCCTATTTTTGAAAATTTGTTTTGGTTTGAAAGAAATCTTTAGAAATTATTTCTTTTAAATAGAGAGTTAGGACCTGATCCGTACGGTTCATTCGTGGCCCTAAAAAGCTGACTGATCTGACTGTACAGTCGACTTAGTCTCCTATTAGTTTTTTTTTGGAAAAAAGGGTTTTTTATTAATTAATATTTTTATAGGGGTTCTAGGACTATTGAGTCGTATGACTCATTCATCCTAGAGCGCTGACTAACCCGACTGTACAGTCGAGTTAGTCCCCTATTTGTTTTTTGAAGAGAGAATGTATTTATTTTTTATAGAAAAATGTAAGTTCATGAAAGAAATTGTTAGCTTGTAGAAAATATGAAAAAAGAACAAAAATGGGTGTATTTGTAAAAAGGGGTGTAATTAATAATAAAGGGGTTGTATTGTTAAACAGGGGGTGTAAGCCGTAGTAGTCCAGTTTCAGTTTCAGATTTATTAGCCCACGAATCATGAGCTTCTCAGGGGGTTGTGATAATGAAATAGAGGGGTGCCAAAAGTAACCTAACGCTTTTAAAATGAAAAACTAAAATAAAAAAGGAAATAAGACTATATAAAGCAACTAATGAAAACCTAATCCTAATCTTTCCTTCTTCCATTCACCATCTGCGCCGCATACCCTTTCTCCATGAGAGAGAAAATTTTGCAAGTTGGAGAGGGAGAGAGGGGAGGATTTCGGAGGGAGAGAGGCGAGGAATTCGGAGGGAGAGAGGTAGAAAACCAAATAATAAGAAGAATGAGAGAAGGAGAAATGGAGGACGCGAAGGTGAGGGAGAGAGGCAAGGACCACACCGGTTCGATTGCTGACGCCGGCAGAGGTGCGAACGACGACGGCGACAGCGCCGTCCCATCGCCGGTGACGGTGGTGGGCTTATTGTGGTGACAGCGTTTTCATGGTGGTGTTTTCGTTTCGACGGCCAGGAGAGGGGCGCGGTGGTGCGGGGGGGAAGGGACGGTTTACAGTGGTGGTTTACGGCCAACAACAACCTATTTCTATTTTTATGTTCAAAAGTCTAAACTATTCACAGTACAAAATTGACACCCTAATTTGTTAATAATCCCCTTTTTTCTAAAAGAACTGATTCGAATTTTTTACCTAATACCCTAGTTTGACACTAATTTTTTTTACTAAACCTATTACTAATTAATCCTAATTTCGTTATTTTTGGAAGAAACTGAACATTGACCCTAATTTCTTGTTATTCACATGTTTCAATTTTATTACTAATTACAAAAAATATCTGAACTGTAACTTGGTTTTGTATAATCAACATGGTCTGTTCCTAATTTTCTAGCCCTAGCCTATTTACAATATCAATGGTTCTAAAAAAAATATAAACTGAACCTAGTTATTTTACATATACAATTTATATTACTAATTTAATAAGCTGAATATATACTGTTTTGATTTATATACAAACTACAACTATAATTCTTTGCAAAATAACATATTTATGAACTAGACTTGAAAAAGACAAAGTCACGATGACCTACCTCTTCTCCAGCTTCTAAATAACCTCATGTTTGCTCTGCTACTCTTGCTGCTAAACCTTCTTACTGCTACTGCTACTGGTGCTCTATTGCTTCTGTTTCTGAATTTTTGCTGTTTTGCGATTAGGGTTTCAGCGTGAAACCCTAATCTTTTTGCTTGGATTTTTTGGGTACTTTTTTGTGTGGCCCTCTCTCTTTCTGTGAAATCATTCTGCTTTTATAGGGATTTTTAGGTTTTGGAATTCAATTTTCTGATTCTGAAAGATATTTTCTTTCCTGTTTCAGGTAATGGACCTGCTGAGAAGTCTTGCTCAGCAAGTAGAGTAAGGACAGGCCCAGCTGAGAGGTGCTGAAGCTGCTGTGTTTTTTTTTTCCGTTTTTTCTATTTTTTTGGATTATTCTTATTTTTGTATATTTTTGGTGATATTTTTGTATATATATGGAGACTTTATTGTAATATATATTTTTTATTTTCTGATTTTATTTCATTATTATTTTTATGGCTTTTTTGATCAAAAGGACTAAATTAAGTCCAAAATACCGGACATAGGCCCATTTACTAAGAATTGGCCCAAAAAGTTAGACGTAGGCCCAATTAGACAAACCGGTCTAAATTAAAACAAGACAGCGCTCGAAATGTCGTTCTCGTAATGATATGGACTTGTGACATGGGGGTTAAAACAATTGCGATAAATGATCGGAAAAAATTGGGGTATAACATCCACCAAATCGAATATTGTGGAACGAACTTCACGAATTTGAACATCTAAATTTTTTTCAGACTCTAAAGTACCTCAAAACACATTGCTTAGCATAACACTTTATGTATTTTGTAAAGAAATTAAATTTTTTTCACCGAACCACTTATAGAGGAACAAACTTCACGTATTTGAACATCTAAAATTTTTTCAGGACTCTAAAATCCCTCAAAACATAATGCTTAGCATCGCTGTTTACGTATTTTGTCAAGAAATTTAACTTTTTTTTCACCGAACTGATTATTAAGGAACAAACTTCACGTATTTGAACATCTAAATTTTTTTCAGGACTCTAAAGTACCTCAAAACACACTGTTTAACATCGCACTTTAAATATTTTGTCATGGAAATAATTTTTTTCTCACCAAACCAGTAATTGAGGAACAAATTTCACGTATTTGAACATCTAAAATTTTTACGCACTTTAAAAGTACCCCAAAATATAAAAAGGTGAAACTTTAGCATTACACTTTACATATTTTATCATGAAATTTAATTTTTTTCACGGACCAGTTATTGACGAACAAACATGTATTTGAACATCTAACATTTTTCCAGGACTCTAAAGCACCTCAACACACATTGTTTAGCATCACACTTTACGTATTTTTACAGAAATTAATTTTTTTTCACCAAATGAGTTATTGGGGAACGAACTTCACGTATTTGAACAAAACCACATTCTATTTTGAATTTAAAAAACGGGGTGGTTTTCTGTTTTCGGTTTTGAAATTTTCAAAAATCAAAACTACTTTCTATTTTGAATTTAAAAAATTTCAAAAACCAAAACTAGATTTAGTTTGTAGTTAGGATATTTTCAAAAAATCAAAACAACTTTCTAACATAAAAATAAATATTCATCACAAAATTATCTTAATCAAAACAATATTTAACAGTATCTTTAAAAAACGAACTAAAATATTACAAACATATAATGTATTTATTTAGTACTATTTTATTAGTAGTGGTGGAAAGTAGTAGTTGTCGACAAACGCCTGTTAGAGTGGTAATCAGTGGTGGTCGTCGTCGTCGTCGTAGTGGTAGTCAATGGTGGGGTCCAGTGGTGGTGACTAGTGGTCAAAGTGGTGATTTCCAGTGGTCGGAGTGGTGGTTAGAAAGGTAGTCGGAGCGGTGATCAGAATGGTAATAGGTGGTGGTCAAATTAGTGATCAAAGGTGGATGGAGTGGTGATCGGAGTAGTGGCCAGTGGTGGTCGAAGTGATGACTGGCGGTGGTCGTGGTGGTATTCAATGATGGTCATATTGGTGATCATAGGTGGATTAAGTGGTGATCGGTGGTGGTCAAGTGGTGGTCGAAGTAGTGATTGGCGGTGGTGAGAGTGTTGGTCATAATGGTAGTCGGTAGTGGCTAAATTGGAGATCATAGGTGGATAAAGTGGTGATATGAGGTGGTCATAGTGATGGTCATAGTGGTGGTTGGTAGTGGTCGGAGTGGTGGTTGGTGGTGGTCGGATTGGTGGTTGACGGTGGTCGAAGTGGTGGTCAATGATGGTCGACAGTGGTTGTAGTGGTGGTTGACAGTGGTCAGAGTAATGGTCAGTGGTGGTCGGTGGTGCTTGATGGTGGTCAGAGTGGTAGTTGGTGGTGGTCAGATATATTGATGATCAGAGGTGGATGAAACAAAAACAGAAACAGAAATTATAAAACCTATTTGTTTGGTTTTGAGTTTTGATGGAAAACTGTTTGGAAATTAGGAAAAAAATCAACTCAACCCCATTTTACCCGAACATGTTTTGGTTTTGAAATTGACATTCAAAACCAAAAACTCACAACCACCCCCAACGACCCCTAAGATTTTTTGAAGTTTAAAGCACCCCAAAAGACACTGATTAAAATATAAAAAAGAAAAAAAGAGTGAAACTTTTGGGGCAATGAGTTTTGGCTGCATGTCTGGGCGTATTGGTTGAAGGTTTTGGCATTATGATGCTGAAAGTTTGGTGCTAAGATTATCCTCGCTTGAGATATAGGATCTGGTAAAGGAGGGATTGGAACTTTCATTGGTATATGTGCAGTTAGTGCTGCATTTGAAATAGCATAAGTCAACACCCAAGGCAGAATGGTGGGAGACCTTTCCTACATGCTTCCACAAGGAGAAAAGCCAACGATATGGGAGTTGGGTAAAATGAAATTAGGAATTTGAATGTCTCTCCTCCACAAAAGTCGTCCAACTAGGCATACCGACTGTGTCACCAAATGCCAGTATAATTGAAAGGTGACACATCAACTCTTTTAAACACTTTCGTAATAAAAATTTCATAGGAATTTTATAATTGAAATAAGTCAAACCATTTTAGGCGTGTTATTTCTCATTCTTAGAAGTCTAATTGTGTAAGGCCTAGCTTGGCCTTGAATTTGGGCTTTTAGGTTTAAGTTTGTCACTTTTGTGAGTCCACAACTTATTCCCTATAAATAGGTGTGGTTTTGCAAGTTGTAAAAAGACCTTTGGTCATATTTTAAATTTGAGAGGAATTAGCATAAGTGCTCTCTCTAGGGTTCTTTCTTGAACCGTCTTTGGGATCTTATCAGGAGCTTAGGTTTTTGTGGCGATCCAATCATGAGAATTATCATCTTTCCATGAAAGATGTGGCTTCTCTTCACCACATAGATTCATCTCTTGTCTCTTCCATCATTTTTATTTTCTTCCCTTTTCTTATCTTTTCTTTTTTATTGTCCCGTTATTTCTTTGATTATGGAACGATCCTTTATATTGAGTGAATTAGTAACAATAATTCACATCACTTATTTGTCCATGCTTCCTTCTTCTTTTGATAGTCACTGGAACCTTGTTTTTGATTTCTTGTTCGAAGCTCCACTATTATTCTTTGACTCATTATTATTGTTCCAGTTTCCCTTTCCCTTCTTGTTCTTCCAATTATTGTTGTTCCAGTTTCCTTTCTTCTGAAATTGAGCCTGTAGTGCTTGCTCATTATATTTTTCCACTAATTTCTCCTTTCCCTTCCCTCTTTCTTTAATTATCAACTCATGCGCTTCTAAGATCCCTGTAATTCCTCCAATTTCATCCTAGATAGAATCTTGGACTCCTCAATTGCACCCACCACATGAACAAAGTTTTGAGTTAGGGTACTTAGTACCTTCTCAATTTTCATTTGATTAGTGATACTGATAACTCACAGAAATGTGAGTTATTTGCAGTCATTCAAATAAGAATTATCTTGACCCTTAAGTAAATTATGCAAGAAAATGTAATAGATATCTTCATATTAGACACTAATTGATTTGTGGGTGTTAACAATAATCTGGGCACGAAAGTGCCATCTTTGTGGAATTTAATATTTGTGCTAGTGTCCAGGATACTTTCAAGTAACGAAAGTTCTACGACAGGTGCTACGGCAGCAGAGCAGCAAATTACTGGGCAGGGGCGTGATTAGGCGAGGCGCCTCATTTAGCGCAGCAGAAAAGGAAACATTATCATCTAGCGAGCAAGGCACCGCCGTAACCAACAAGCCAGTGTAACGTCTAGGGTTTGTTGCAACAACCCGATGGTGAAAACCCAAGAGAGGCACGTCGTGCCACGAGGAGCCTATAAATAGGCAGCTTGCCAAAGAGAAGGGGAACGCAACTCATACGGAATATCGTAGGAGAACAAGAGAGCCGAGTCCAGTACACGAGAACCCTACCTCCACTAAATGCCTAGCTCATCCTTTCGCAGTCATCATCTTCCACACTCAATACAAGATCGTTGTTAGCCAGTACTCCCAGCCGTGCGATAGCACCACCCGTCAGTAGTTGTGTAACACCTTCATGCTCGTCGGTGTGATTCAACCCTTAAGTGCTTTTTCTATGTTGTGGAATCTGTTTACGGTAACTTTGTGTTGTTTTATCATGTCTAAGCTCATCATGAGCTAAATACTTTGATAGTCAAGACGATGGTGATATAAACATATTCTTTTAGAGTGCTTTAATGTGATTGATTTGTGATGCCTTGTTAGCTTGTGTGTTTTCATTGTTATAAACCCTTTTCGAACTTGATCACTTTGACTAGGGTAACATGTTTTAACATCTGAAAGGAGTTAACTCACCGATTTCATAAGTTAATATAGTTTGAAGGATAATAGGAATATTACCCTTTCCTAACGAAGGATAGGAATATGAAGTTAGGGCTATAGTGTGAACTGAAACAAGCTTTTCAACCTACGCAATGAACCTCAATGGGTGCTTAGGAATAAGGAAACCTTGACGACATTACGTTTCATAGCGATAGGAATATCCACTTTCATTCTGCACACCGAGTGCTATCACAGCATCAATCACAGCACTGCACCTACAAGTTTGTTTATTGATCCTAGTCTTGACTATTACCATCTCTCGTATTTCTACTCGTTCATATCTTGTTGCTTTCATCTCCATTGCGCCACTTATTGCACAACAATTCCACTTATTTATTCGTTTACATTTTACTCACCAAATCAAACGCTATTCCTTAGACTTAGCGATTGAGCCTTAATCCTCGTGGGAACGATCTTTACTTACTACTTTATTACTTGTTAGACTGTGTATACTTGCACACGTTTTGCACAACAAGTTTTTGGCGCCATTGCTGGGGATTAACGAATTTAATCACTAAGTCTTAAGTAGTATTTGTTTTAGTGAGCTTTGATTTTCTCATCCTTTTCATTGTGAATTTCAGTTTTAAGAGAAGTGTATGCGCAGAGCCCATCAGCCAGAGCATCACATAGACCCTGAAATTGAAAGAACAGTAAGGAGATTGAGAAGAGAGGTTCGAGAAAGACTTGCAGCGTCAGTAGCAGAAGTCATTCCAATGGCAAATCATGAAGATGAAGTTGTGGTGCTAACAAACATTGAAATGGCCAATGACAGGGAGCAGCCAATGAGGGATTATGCTGTATTCGATCCCACCACCATGGAAACTGGTATTGTGACACCTGCCATCGGGGCAGCATCCTTCGAATTCAAGCCTATGATGTTCCAAATGTTGCAAATAGTAGGCCAATTCGCAGGAGGACCCACTGAAGACCCTCACTTGCATCTAAGACAGTTCCTCGAAGTCTGCAACAACTTTAAAACTCCCGGGGTAACAGAGGATGCATTCAGGCTAAAGCTCTTCCCATACTCATTAAAGGACAGGGCCAAAGCTTGGCTGAATTCCCTAGAGCCCAATTCAGTGGACAGCTGGAACAAGATGGCCGAGAAGTTCTTGGTAAAATATTTCCCTCCGGTCAAGAATGCAAGAATGAGAAACGACATCACATCATTCATGCAACTAGAAGAAGAATCATTATATGAGGCCTGGGAGAGATTCAAGGATGTGCTTAGAAAATGCCCACATCATGGTATCCCCTTCGCTATCCAGTTAGAGACATTCTACAATAGCTTGATTTCCCAATCAAGGCTGTTGCTGGATGCATCTGCAGGAGGAGCCATTCTGAACCACTCTTACAATGAAGCATACGACTTGGTGGAGACTATAGCTGCAAACAGTTATCAATGGCCTACTGCCAGAGTCAGTGCTGCCAAGAAGGTAGCCGGAATCCATGAGGTGTCTGAAATAACTGCACTATCTGCACAAGTGGCCAGTCTAACCAACATGCTAAAAATCCTGTGTACCACTTCTGCGCCAGCCCCAGCTACCGATGCTGCCACAACATCTGCAGAGACAGCACCGACAGAAAAGTCTAGTACACCAAATTGTGTGTACTGCAATGGGGGACATTTGTTCGAAGAGTGCCCAAGAAAACTGGTCTCTGTCAACTATATTGGAAGTTTTAGCAAGAACAACAACCCCTATTCCAACACATACAACCTAGGGTGGAGGAACCATCCCAACTTTTCATGGAAGGATCCAAATGCTGCTGCTAGTCAAGCCAAACCTGCTACACCTCTAGGATTCCCTGCACAACCTGCTCCAAAAGCCAATGCTGACAACTCCTTAGCCGAGGCACTCAAAGCATTCATGAGTGAAACTAAAGCATAGTACCAAAGCCAAGGGGCTGCCATCAAGAACTTAGAGAATCAAATTGGCCAAATTGAAACCGCAATTACAACTAGACCAAATGGATCTCTGCCAAGCACCACTGAGCAGGCAAACCCAGCTGGTAATGAGCAAGTCAAGGCCATCACACTCAGAAGCGGCAAGGAAAACACTACCTTTCCTACAATAGTTAATACAGGTGCTATCCCAGATGCTGTCAGCACTGGTGCAGCACCTGTTGGTGAGAACTCTGACACCACTGTAGAAACTACAACTCCAGCAGTAAAAACGCCCCAGAAGTTTATTCCTGAGCGGCCTCCTCCACCCTTTCACCAAAGGTTAAAGAAGGCCAATCAAGACAAAAAGTTTGGGAAATTCATGGAGATTCTGAAGCAGCTTCACATCAACATTCCATTGGTGGAAGCTTTACAACAAATTTCTAACTACACCAAGTTCATGAAGGATGTGCTAGCCAAGAGAAAGAGGCTTGGTGAGTTTAAGACAGTGGCTATGACACAGGAAACAAGTATGCTTTTGCAGAGTAAGGTACCTCAGAAACTCAAAGATCCAGGTAGTTTCACCATCACTTGCTCCATTGGGGGTAATTACTGTGGTAGGGCCTTGTGTGATTTGGGTGCAAGCATCAACTTGATGCCCAAGTCCATTTTTAAAAAACTAGGCATTGGTGAAGGAAGACCCACCACAGTAACACTCGCATTAGCAGACAGATCTATTGTCTACCCTGATGGAAAAATTGAGGATGTTTTGATTAAAGTAGATAAATTTGTTTTTCCTGTCGATTTTATAATACTTGATTTTGAGGCTGACAAGGATGTGTCAATTATCCTTGGAAGACCGTTTTTGGCAACAGGTAGGACCTTGATCGATGTACACAAGGGAGAGCTTCCCATGAGAGTGAATGACCAGGAGGTTACCTTCAATGTCCTCAATGCTATGAAGTACCCTGATGACAGCACCAGCAATGCATAACGCCATTTCGTTTCTGAAATGGACAGCTTGGTTCAAAAGCAACTGCTGTCACAGCATGATGTACTAAAGCAAGAGCTGAAGCATGTGGAGAAAAAAGAGCTACAGGAAGAGGGGTTAGCTGATATCAAGGAAGATAAACCAAATGTCCCAAGATGGACAAAGATGTACAAATCACTAGAACTGACTGCAGAAGGCTTCAAGGATAACATACCATCCATTGAGAAGCCACCTAAGCTTGAATTGAAGCAACTCCCTCCTCATTTGAAGTATGCCTACCTGGGAGAAGAAGACACCCTGCCTGTAATCATAGCTGCTGAATTAAATGTACAGCAAGAAGAAGAGTTGGTTGCTGTCCTGAGGAAACATAAGAGAGCCATTGGTTGGCAAATGGCTGGTATCAAAGGGTTAAGCCCTTATTTATGTATGCACAGAATTTGATTGGAGGAAAGCTCCAAAAACAGCATTGAAGCACAAAGAAGGCTTAACCCCATCATGAAGGAAGTCGTGAGAAAAGAAATAATTAAATGGTTAGATGTTGGGATCATATATCCTGTTGCTGACAGCACTTGGGTGAGCCCTGTGCAATGTGTCCCGAAGAGAGGAGGAATCACTATAGTAAAAAATGAAAAGAATGAGCTAATTCCCACCAGGACAGTAACTGGTTGGAGGATCTACATGGACTACAGGAAACTAAACAAGGCCACTAGGAAGGACCACTTCCCCCTCCCTTTCATTGATCAGATGTTAGACAGATTAGCTACGAAGGAATTTTACTACTTCCTTGACGGATACTCAGGATATAATCTGATTGCTATAGCCCCTGAGGACCAAGAGAAAACTACATTCACCTGCCCTTATGGCACCTTTGCTTTTAGAAGGATGCCTTTAGGGCTGTGCAATGCTCCAGCCACCTTCTAGAGGTGCATGATGGCCATTTTTTCTGAATACATTGAAAAATCCATGGAAGTGTTCATGGATGATTTCTCTGTATTCGGGGAGAACTTCGATGCATGCTTGCTTAATCTCGAAGAGATACTGAACAGGTGTGAGGAGACAAACTTGGTTCTGAATTGGGAGAAGTGGCACTTCATGCTTCAAGAAGGGATTGTACTAGGACACAAGATATCAAAAAAGGGCATAGAAGTTGACAAGGCAAAGGTGGAAGTGATTGAGAAGTTGCCACCCCCCACATCAGTCAAGGGAATAAGAAGTTTCCTAGGGCATGCTGGATTTTACAGAAGGTTTATAAAGGATTTCTCAAAAATCTCTAAACCATTATGTATTCTGCTGCAGCACGAGTCTGCCTTCAAATTTGATGAAGAATGCTTGACAGCATTCAATAAGCTAAAGGCAGCACTGGTGACAGCACCAGTAATCATAGCACCAGATTGGACCAAACCTTTTTAGCTAATGTGTGATGCCAGTGATTATGCTATTGGAGCAGTGCTGGGACAGAGGCATGAAAAGGTATTCCATTCTATACATTATGCTAGCAAGACTCTAGTAGATGCCCAACTCAACTATACAACCACTGAGAAAGAGCTACTGGCGGTTGTATTTGCCTTTGACAAGTTCAGATCATACCTTGTGGGAGTTAGGGTAATTGTTTATACTGACCATTCGGCTATCAAGTACCTAATTTCCAAGAAGGATGCTAAGCCAAGATTGATCTGGTGGGTGCTGTTACTCCAAGAGTTTGACTTGGAAATTAGGTACAAAAAGGGATTGGAGAATCAGGTCGCAGATCACCTGTCAAGAATTCCAAATCTGGGCCCACCTCCTTTTGAGACAGAAATTAAGGAACATTTTCCTGATGAGCAGTTGCTGGCCATATCAGTAGCTGGGAAGGACACAGGCTCCAGTACTTAAACCCCTTGGTACGCTGATTTTGTACACTATCGGGTTAGCAATGTGGCGCCCGAAGAGTTCACAGCCCAGCAAAGAAAAAGGTTCTTCCATTCCACAAGGCAGTATTTTTGGGATGAGCCCTTTCATTACAAGAAATGCGCAGACCAACTTCTCAGAAGATGTGTTGCTGAGTCAGAGATAGAGGACATTCTGAAGCATTGCCACTCTTCACCATGTGGATGCCATTGTGGAGGAGCAAGAACTGCTGCAAACAGGTTATTTCTGGCCCTCAATCTATAAAGATGCCCATGAATATGCAAAAAGATGTGACAAGTGCCAAAGGATGGGCAATATTTCAAATAAAAACGAAATGCCCTTGAACAATATCCTAGAGGTTGAACTATTCGACATTTGGAGTATCGATTTCATGGGACCATTCCCACCATCCTTTGGCAACTTATACATCCTGGTAGCAGTAGATTATGTGTCAAAATGGATAGAAGCAGTTGCTCTCCCCACCAATGATGCAAGGGTAGTGCTGAAATTTATTCAAAAGAATATTTTTACAAGGTTTGGTACACCCAGAGCTATCATCAGTGATGAGGGCACCCACTTCTGTAATAAACTGATGGAAGGGCTGTTGGCAAAATACGGAGTCAAACATAAGATTGGCACAGCCTACCACTCTCAAACAAGTGGGCAAGTTGAGTTACCAAATAGGGAGATAAAAAGAATTTTAGAAAAGATGGTGAACCCATCAAGGAAGGACTGGTCCATCCATTTGGATGATGCTCTTTGGGCATATCGAACAGCCTCCAAAACACCCCTAGGTATGTCTCCCTATAGATTGGTTTACGGTAAGGCTTGCCACTTGCCCATTGAATTGCAGCACAAGGCTTTTTGGGCGACCAAAAAGCTAAACTTTGATTTAAAACAAGCTGGCAAAGCCAGAATGCTGCCGCTCAATGAGCTTGAGGAGTTAAGACACTTTTCGTATAAAAATGCCAAGTTATACAAAGATAAAACAAAAGCTTGGCATGATGCTAAAATATTGAGAAGAGAACTCAAGGAGGGTGACCAAGTACTGCTGTTTAACTCTAGACTACGGCTGTTCCCTAGAAAACTAAAGTCTAGATGGTCTGGCCCATTCACTATTCTCAAAGTGCACCCCTATGGGGCTGTGGAATTAAAAAATGAAATAAATGGCAACGAGTTTAAGGTGAATGGCCAAAGTGTTAAGTTGTATTTGGGTGAGCCTGTGCCCAGCACAAAAGCATCCACCCCCCTGAGTAACCAAATTGATGAAACCTTTCAGTCAGGCTGAGGACTCTTAAACCAAGCGCTATTGGGAGGCAGCCCAGAGGCAACAGAAGAAATGATGCATTAATTTATATTTTCTCTTCTTATGTTTCTTTTTGTTGCCAATTGCCCATCCTCCGCCTGGTGGTTGACAGTGAGGACACTGTCTCCGTTTAACTTGGGGGGTGGAGCAATTTTATCCCTTGTCAACTCGTATGTTCCCCCCAATCATTAATCAAAAATTTTATGTGTCTTACTGCTACGTACTGTTTCTGCTTGCACTAAACTGCAAGTAAAGTAGTGCTAGGATAGCACCTGTGATAGCATATATAAAAAAAAATTTCAAGACAGAACCCAGTGAGGATAACCAGAAGTGGTGTGGACTTAGAGCTGTGAATGAAATAGCCTACCCCCCCCCTAGTAGACACTTAACTCTTGTATTTTGGAAATAGGTGAAAGGCTGTGCTTAGGTGGAAGTTAGGTGAAAACTTAGCAAGGATCGAAACTGCCTGGAATTTGATAGAAACTGCGTGTAGGGTAAAAGTCAAGTTTGGGGGTAGCACGCTAGTAGCAAGGCCAAATGCTGTCAAAAATCAAGTAATATTAAAGAGGGTGCACATATGCAAAAGAAGGTTGTTTGGCCACTGTGTAGGGAGTCTGTTTTGTGGAGACACCATTACAGTTTCAGTCGAAGCAGGGTCAAGTCAACTCAAAAAAAAAATATGTGCACCACTCCCATTGGCCTAAGTGTTATCAATGCCTAAAACTAAAGAGGCGACCCCTGTATATCATCATAAGCTTTGCTTGCAGCAATTGAGAAGGAAAGGCAGTGTAGGAAATTCTAAGTGGGAACCAAAGCCAAGCCTAGTAAACTGTCGGAGCCTATGGAAAAAAATGTGAGAGAGCACACACACCTTTAAGTTAGGGGGTGAAGGCTAAGAGTTCGCATGTTGCTAAGGGATCTAAAAGTGTTAAGTCTGAGGGGAGAGTCTTAAGGAAAGTTTTTGCTGAACTGTAAACACGTTTTGAGAATGCTATCACTGGGTGCTTGTTGGATGCTGCCCAGAGTGTATGCTTCCGCTGGTGCTGTCAGCACTGTGCGCGATGCTGTCATTACTTGAGGACAAGCAATGGTTCAAGTTTGGGGGTGTGATAACTCACAGAAATCTGAGTTATTTGCAGTCATTCAAATAAGAATTATCTTGACCCTTAAGTAAATTACGCAAGAAAATGTAGTAGATATCTTCATATTAGACACTAATTCATTTGTGGGTGTTAACTATAATCTGGGCACGAAAGTGCCATCTTTGTGGAATTTAATATCTGTGCTAGTGTGCAGGATACTTTCTAGTAACGGCAGTGCTACGGCAGGTGCTACGGCAGCAGAGCAGCGAATTACTGGGCAGGGGCGTGATTAGGCGAGGCGCCTCATTTAGCGCAGCAGAAAAGGAATCATTATCATCTAGCGAGCAAGGCACCGCCGTAACCAACAAGTCAGTGTAACGTCTAGGTTTTGTTGCAACAACCTGATGGTGAAATCCTAAGAGAGGTGCACCGTGCCCCGAAGAGCCTATAAATAGGCAGCTTGCCAAAGAGAAGGGGAACGCAACTCATACGGAATATCGTAGGAGAACAAGAGAGCCGAGTCCAGTACACGAGAACCCTACCTCCACTAAACGCCTAGCTCATCCTTTCGCAGTCATCATCTTCCACACTCAATATAAGATCATTGTTAGCCAGTACTCCCAGCCGTGCGATAGCACCACCCGTCAGTAGTTGTGTAACACCTTCATGCTCGCCGGTGTGACTCAACCCTTAAGTGCTTTTTCTATGTTGTGGAATCTGTTTACGGTAACTTTGTGTTGTTTTATCATGTCTAAGCTCATCATGAGGTAAATCCTTTGATAGTTAAGACGATGGTGATATAAACATATTCTTTTAGAGTGCTTTAATGTGATTGATTTGTGATGCCTTGTTAGCTTGTGTGTTTTCATTGTTATAAACCCTTTTCGAACTTGATCACTTTGACTAGGGTAACATGTTTAACATCTGAAAGGAGTTAACTCACCGATTTCATAAGTTAATATAGTTTGAAGGATAATAGGAATATTACCCTCTCCTGACGAAGGATAGGAATATGAAGTTAGGGCTATAGTGTGAACTGAAACAAGCTTTTCAACCTACGTAATGAACCTCAATGGGTGCTTAGGAATAAGGAAACCTTGACGACATTACGTTTCATAGCGATAGGAATATCCACTTTCATTCTGCACACCGAGTGCTATCACAGCATCAATCACAGCACTGCACCTACAAGTTTGTTTATTGATCCTAGTCTTGACTATTACCATCTCTCGTATTTCTACTCGTTCATATCTTGTTGCTTTCATCTCCATTACGTCACTTATTGCACAACAATTCCATTTATTTATTCGGTTACATTTTTCTCACCAAATCAAACGCTATTCCTTAGACTTAGCAATTGAACCTTAATCCTCGTGGGAACTATCTTTACTTACTACTTTATTACTTGTTAGACTGTGTATACTTGCACACGTTTTGCACAACAGATATTTTCACCGCTGGTTCATAATTGATTAGTTAGGGCAACTAACTGGTTTATGAATTGCTCAAAGGCCTCGTTATCATTCATCTGAAGCAGTTTGTACTGTCGCCTCCGTGCTTGAAGCTTCACACATTTCAATTTATCGTCGTTGGAGTACAGTGTCGCCAAAGCGCCCCAAGCCTCCCTCGTTGTCTCGAAGTTAACAATTTTCTTAAACACATCAGAGTCTACACACTAGTGAATGAGAAACAGTGCCTTACAATCTTTCTTTTTCTGATAGCGGCTTGTTGCACGTAATTCTTCCGTCGCGGTTGCTTCGACCACTACAACACTTTCACGAACCACTTCTAACGTCTTGATAGCGAAAAATAACCTTCATCTGCACGATCCAAAGTTCTTGTCATTGTCATACCCCAATTTTGTCCGGCTTAGGTCCAAACCCTAATTTTCCACACAAAAATAAATTATGCATCATTTTTAGGTTTAGAATGCACGTTTTGGGAAGTTAGAGTCAAAAAGGGCATTTTGGTCATTTCTCACAAAAGGGTCTCTAAAAACAATTTTTGCAATAAGCCTCATGCATCAAATTAGGGTTTTTGAAAGATATGTTGTGCATGCATGGCAAGCTTTGAAAAATATTTTATGCAAGCATGGCAAAGACCTAAAAGCATTTTTGTGGAAAGCAAGAATTGATTTCTATTTTGTTCCAAAGGCCAAGAATCGATTTATAGTATATTGCATAGGCCTTGAAATCGATTTTCAGGCTCTTCCATAGGCCATGAATCGATTCCTAATTGTTTTAACTAAGTGAAGAATCGATTTTCACCTATTTAGGATGTCCTGAAAATCGATTTCCCTCTTCTTGCATAGAACTTGAAATCGATTTTCAAGCTCTTCCTTAGGCCATGAATCGATCCCTCATTGTGTTAACTAAAGCAAGAATCGATTTTCACCTATGCAAAAGGTCCTGAAAATCGATTCCTCTTGTTTTCAAAGGAACCAAGAATCGATTCTTTATTATTTCCAAAGGCTCAAGAATCGATTCCCACTATTTTAACTAAAGCAAGAATCGATTTTCACCTATGCAAAAGGTCCTGAAAATCGATTCCTCTTGTTTTCAAAGGAACCAAGAATCGATTCTTTATTATTTCCACAGGCTCAAGAATCGATTCCCACTATTTTAACTAAGCTTGGAATCGATTCATGTGACTTTTCAAAAACAAAGAATTGATTATACTATATTTTGCCTTCATCAAACAATCGATTCATCCTTGCAATAATTGTTTTTTAAAAATTCTACGCTTTCCTAAGCCTATAAATAGGCAGCCTCAAATCACATCTTCGGGGACAGATTTGACAGAGAGGGGGATTTCACGAAATCAGAGAACACACACATTTTTCACAGATTTTTCACACACAGAGATCTCACAAGATCAGAGAAGAATTGCTCCAGAGACATTCTTTCACGAGATCAGAGGCAGTTTTCCGCAAATCTCATCTTTTCAGAAAAACTCTCCTATTTTTTATTGGTGCTCTCTTCGTTCCGTTGGTCCGTCAGAGCTGATCTACTGCAAGAGTTAGTTGGAGTTGCGTTCTTCAAAGTTGTAGTATCTGCCTTCATCAGAGGTATTTCTGTCTTTATATTTATTAATCATTGTGGTCCATGCCGAAATTGCCCTATGTGATTTGACTTAGCTATAGTGCCATTGTTGATGATGAACCACATGATTCCCACTTATGCCTAGTGCATCATGTTCTAAGTGGTGAAGATGGTCTCAGATGATTCAATCTCCCCCTTTTTAACTTCTTAATGAATAAAAGATAGTTAGGTTTATGGTTTAAGGTCCATGGGGTATTGCAAAGGATAGGTTATTCAGAACCTTGATGCTCCCTCATCTTTGATTGTGTTATTAGCCTTTGGGCACTTATTCATAAATGCAAAGGATGGGCTTACCTTAGCCTTGATGCAATTTCCCCCTTTCGTTCATGTTATTGAGAAATCGTTGCTCATATGTTCCTCAGTTTAATTAAGACCATTCTATGCCTATGATCAATTGCTTGCTTGTTTTGATGCACTTTAAAGTCTTGATTCAATATGTCATTCCATCCATGTGTATGACCTCCTAATGAAGACGTAAGTCTACATGCCTGTTGTAGCATAGAGTCATTAGGGTAAATACACTCCCTCCTACACCACACTTGCTTTGAGAACTTTACCTTGCATCCCTGATAAGTGGGTCTTTTGATCATATTGGCATGTTTAGTCTTGATTAAATGTTCAACATATGTATGATTTCGTGATTAGAGAATGTGCTTGAACTTTTGTAATCAATCATTGATAGTGCCTTCACCCTTTTTCCAAAAATCTTTCAAACCCCTTTCAAAAACAATTTCATTAGAACTACGTCGCTTTGATTCCCGTTTGGGATACGTAGGAGCGAGCCACGTTCTCGTCAAGCGCAACAAATAAAAATTCTTTTCATCCCCCTAAACCAATCATTTTCATAAAACAAACAAAAATCATTTTCAAACCCATTGTTGCTAGTAGCTCATCAGAGCCTCTGTTCGTTTAGCTATTAGTGACAATGTCCTTTTCTCCTAAAAATAATAAACGATGATCCATCATAACCTTTGTTAGTTTGATCATCGTACAAATCATTCTCTTTCGAAAATCACTTTCCAAAAGGATAATAAAAAACGAGTTGTTATCAATAGTCCATCAGAACCTTTGTTCGTTTGACTAACGGTGCAACTCTCTTTTTGAGTATTTAGTAGTGATTCATCATAGCCTCTGCTAGTTTAATCATTTGCTAATGCTCGTCCTATTTCAAAAACTCACTAAAAAAGGATAAAAAACAAAAACTTTTCAAAAAGAACCAAGAACTACGTAGCTTTGAATTCTCCATCGCACCGGGAGATAGTAGGAGCGGGCCATGTCCCGTCAAGCACTTTTTTCTAAAAACCCCTTTATCCCCCCTTTCTCACCAAAAATAAATTTTCTAGTAAGTTTTCTCATTCGTTTTCAAACAAGAAATAAATAGGCAAATCTAGGTATTTTTCAAATCAAACATTAAAACCACACATTTAATTAGAGGTTCCCTTTCGGTAGAAAGGACGAGCGCGGTGCTAACACCTTCCTCGCGCGTAATCGACCCCCGAACCTATATCTCTAGTTTTCAAAGACCATCTGCTTTGTCCAAAAGACCTTTTTTCAATGTTTTGGTCTTAAAATTAAAATATTGGTGGCGGCTCCAAAATTATTCCACGTTGTACATTGAGAAACCCAAGCGGGATTTTTCGGGGTGCAACAGCTGGCGACTCCGCTGGGGACACTTTTTTTTAAAAAGACGAGGGTCAAGCCTAACTAATTAAAATGTGTGGTTTAATGTATTGTTGATTTGATTGAAACCTTGTTTGTCTTTCCTTCTTATCATTGATTGTAGGCGTATGCATTTGTGTTCTTCTATGTTCCTTGTCTCGTCTTATTCCCTTTCTTTTATCGTTTATGCCCATGCATTCTTCCAATCCCCATGTTCCCTTCTTTCTTTGCTCCTTTTCTTCAAGGTAAGCTCATGCATCTCTCCCCAATTCTATCATGTCCCTTCTTCTCAGCTCCCTTTCTGAAGTAAGTAATGCGTTTGTTGTTGGTACCCTAGGTTAGTTGTATTTGAATGATATTAAACCCTAGGGTAGACGACATGCTATTGTCTGGACTGTCTGGATTTTCATTTGCAGGTGGGGTAGTTTTGAGGAAATGCCCTTCACACACACTACACTTATACCCTGTGACTATGTGTTTTGAGTGGGACCATAACCTAGGTCTGCAAAAACTTAGGAGAGTGGATTCGAGTAGTGAGAGCCCATCAGGACCTTTGTCCGTTTGGCTACTTGCGAAAGTTTCAACCAGAGTTGTGCTCTTTCATGATGCCTCACACCTAGCAGTTTGCTGCATTTGTGGGGAATTTTGTGAAAGGGACTGTAGCTCTGGTGGCCTTGTGAGGGAGTGAATAGAGCTACATGGAAGGATTACCCTTTTAATTGCCCTAGATCATAGGTCTTACCTCTCTTTAGGTCACAAGGGCTTTTCCAAAATTGTGTGTGCATTATTGCATCTAGTTTAGTTCATTTCCGCCAACGTTTTTTTGAAAAAAACAACGAAATAAAAAAAGAATATGTTTTTCCTTCTCGTTCATGAATACCTATATGAGGTGGCATATAGGGTATATTGCCCTAAAATTTCAAACCCCCCACCTGTAAATATCTGTCTTTATAACAAGCATCCTCATCACCCGCATTTTACATCATAACAGCATGCATAAGCAAAATTCTGAAAAAAATTCATACAGCATTCCTCATGCATCTAAATACAAAAATAACATAAAGCCATATGCATTGCATTCATTTACGCATTCATACTTGTACTCATAAAATATGTTCTATCATCAGAGAGAAACGAAAGGCAAGCTGGTTCGCCAACACCGATACTCCACTCGTCTACAAGCAAGATTAATGGCTAGCAATCAACATCTCGAGAATGAGGACCCCCTGGGCCAAGATGAGTCGGTTGTGGAGATTCTTAATCCTGAGCAGCTGGCTCAAGAGAATCAAGCTTTGAAGACCAAAGTGGAGGCTATGGAAGCACAGATGGTCGAAGTAATGAGTATGCTACGGAATCTGAGGGGTGGGGCCGCTGTTGGGGCCGCCGCTGTTGTAAATTCCGAAGGGGTTGTTACTTTCGTTTCTCCTCCGGTGTCCGCTGAAGTTACAACTACTCACACCTCTTATGGACAGGGGGTCAGTCACTTTGCCCATCCTCCAGGGGCGAGCGGACAGAGTCATCTGAATGCACCGATATATCCTTGGGGGATGCCAATGGGTTATATGCCGCCTGCTGCTGAAGCTATTCCTGTGGGGCCGAGTCAACCTGTCACGACTATGCCTGGTGGAGTTGCTATGGGACCACAAATTCATACTCCTAGTCCTGATACTGTACTGCCAAGAGGTTCACCTAGTCCTACTCTGGGAGTTACTGTGAACCCTCAGAACGCTGCCCATCATATGGGAAACCCTGCTCAGTATAGGGGTTATTATCACGGTCTGGGGAACTATCCACAAGGTCATTTGTTTGGGAACACTCAGCATGGGGATCGGTATCACTCGCTTGAAGAGCGCTTAAGAGCTGTGGAAGGATCAGGAACTAGAGCCAGGGATGCCCGAGATTTGTGCCTTGTCCCAGATGTTGTTATACCCCCTAAATTCAAAGCACCTGACTTCGATAAATATCGCGGCACCGGGTGTCCATCTAGCCATTTGACGATGTATGTTAGAAAAATGGCCGCTTATGCTCATGATGACAAGGTGCTCATTCATTATTTCCAGGACAGTCTGACTGGGGCATCACTAGATTGGTACATGCAGCTGCAATCCTCCGAAGTTCACAATTGGAAGGATCTCTCTGAAGCCTTTCTAAAACAATACCAGTATAACATGGACCTTGCTCCAGACCGGTCTCAATTACAGCACATGAGCAAAGGAGATAGAGAGTCATTCAAAGAATACGCTCAAAAATGGAGGAGCATAACTGCTCAGGTGAAGCCGCCATTGACTGAAAAAGAGATGGTGTACATGTTTATGGAGACCCTTCCAGGGCTGTATTATGATAGGTTGGTGAGGAGCGTTTCGTCCAATTTCTCAGATATGGTTGTCATTGGGGAACGATTAGAGCACGGATTGCGCAGCGGAAAGATTGCTGGAGGTTTTGGCAATTCTAGTGGACAAAAGAAACCCTTTCCCAACTTCCCCAAGAAGAAAGAAGGGGAAACCAATGTTATTTTCGCAGGGGGAGGCCCATCTTTCAGCTCTCCACAGCAGGCGGTGCCATTATCTTTCAACTCTCCGCAGCAAACTAATTCGGGCTACAGAGCCCAGAACTATCAAGAGAAGAGGCGTGCTAATTTTGATCCGATCCCAATGACCTATACTGAATTGTTCAATCATCTTGTCTCAAAGAATTTGGTCAATGCTCGCCCCATGAAGCCTATACAACCTCCCTTTCCTAGGGGGTACAATGCTGATGCTACTTGTAGCTTTCATAGTGGAGGAGTCGGCCACACAGTGGAGGACTGCAAGGCTTTCAAATATGTAGTCCAGGATTTGATTGACGCCAACTGGATCTCTTTCAAGCCGAACAGTCCCAGTACAACTACAAACCCCCTACCGGGACATGGGACACCATCCGCTAATGCAGTAGAGGATTCTATGGGGCAGACAATGATAAAAGATGTTAAGTGTATCCAAACTCCTCTGGAAAATATACATGCTGAGTTGTGTCGTCGTGGTGTTATCAAGAAGGGCTGTGTATGCGCTGATCCTTTATGTGTGGGTGCCTGTGAAGTTTTCAAGTCAGTCCTGCAAGACCTGATAGATCGGTGCGTGGTTCAGATAGGGACCCATGATATTGAAGATGAAAAAGAAATCAATGAGGAAGTAATAGCGGTGCCAATGAAAGAGAGATGTTGGGATACCCTAGAGGAGTCCAGTGGAAAGTTTGACTACTTGGTCAGATATGACGCTCCCGAGAGTGCTCAAATCCGAATAGAAGACATCCAGCCCACAGGATGGGATGAGGAAGAGGAACAACACGATCAAATTGCTGTCATCAAGGATGAGGGTGGTGCAAACCTGGTTTGTCGCTGCAGTGCTGGTGAAAGAATTAAAGAATTGAAAGACTATTGATCCTCCTGGGACCTTTGATTTAAAGTAGTCATTTGTAATGCAACCCTGTGGCTCTGCCCGAGGCCACAGGACCAGTCGTTAGGGGCGCACATGTTTTTATTTTCTAAATTATCATCATCAATAAAAACGTTGTTTTTGAATTCCAATCAATAAAAATCAATTTCTTTTTCATTTCATGTGTCTCTTCTTTTCTTTATTATTTTTGCCTGCATGTCTCACCTTCAATTCTGCTTTTTCGCCTCGGCAAAAAGCAAATCCACAGCAATTGTCTCTCAAAATAACAGTGCCAACAGTCCATATTTTGACTTTGATCACCTTATCAATCAAGCAGAGTGGGACGTTGAGAAAAACCGGGAAATTCCTCCAGAAGGTTAATGAAGCAAGGGAAAAGGGTTATTCAGCATCACGGGGAATCCACTGAAGTGATCAACTTGGGGACCGCTGAGAACAAGAAAGAGGCCAAGATGGGTACTTCAATAAAAGAAAAGTAGAGCGCAAAAAGGAAATAAAGAAGAAGGGCAAGTGCATGAAAATAAGTGAATTATTGTCCCAAAGTTAATTTTTGAGGAAATAAGCAATCATGATTTGAAATGAAGTCGGACTACCATTCCATATCCAAAAACAAAATCCTCTCCTAACCACCTTAAGCCAAGAAAATCCCAAAGAGAAAAACAAAATCCCTCCTACCCACCGTAAGCCAAGAAAATCCCAAAGAGAAAAACATAATCCTTTCCGACCCATCTTAAGCCAAGAAAAAGCCAAAAATCCAAAAGTCACCTTAGACAAGGACCACCTCGAAAAAAAACAGTGCATCGTTCTTTATCAGTTCACCCAAGCTCAAGAAAAAGAAGAAGTCAAAGAAGGAAAAATCATTCAAAAAGGAAAATCCCAAAACTAAAAGAAAAATACAAAAGAGATGTAAGTAGTGAGTTGATACATGTTACCACAAAACCCAAGAGATCCTCCTCTCATAAACCGCAAACACGCTCATTTGACCTCGACAGCCCGCCCTCCACAGACCTTTAGCCAGGAATAAAACCTCCTAATACCTCATCAAGCCAGTTAACCATCATAAAATCAAAACCATCCTGCCATGAGCCCCAAATGCTTCATTAAGCTTACTCATCTCTCCTCCACAAAACACCACAATCCCGAAAGGTCCATCCCGATCAATGATTGATTGCTGTTGTTTTCTCAAAGTTTTAGCTCAAGGACAAGTAAATTCATTTGTTTACAATATGCCAAATGGGGCAATTCTGTCGCTCTTCACCCCTCCTACAACTGGGGAAATTGACCCTACACCTATCTCATCCCTTGTCGCACTCACATTCATTGAAATCATACAGGGGAAACCCCTTTCTTCTCTAGTGTATGGGTCAGAAGCAGTTCTTCTCATCAAGGTTGAAACACCCTCTCTACGAGTAGTCATGGAGGCCAGGTTAGAAGAAGCAAAATGGATCCAAGCTCGTCTAGATCAACTGAATCTCATTAAAGGGAAAATAATTGCTGCCCTGCACCATGGCCAGTTGTACCAACAAAAGATGAAGGCAGCTTTCGGCAGGAAAGTCCGTCTTCGAGAATTCGGCGAAGGGGACCTTGTACTCAAAAAGATCCTACCTATCTAGACTGACTCCGTGGGAAGTTGATACCCACTTATGACGGTCCATGTGAAGTCAAGAAAGCTTTTTCCAGAGAAGTGCCGATACTCATAAGCATAGACGGCGAAGATCTCAGGAATCCAGTCAATTCAGATCAAGTGAAGAAGTATTATGCCTGAAATAAATAGATGAAAAAAGAGAAAGACAAGCCAAGTAAGAATTAGCTCGCTAGGTTGAAAACCCGCAAAGGGCGACCTAGGCAAAATCAGAGCGACCCGATGGATTGAAAACCCGCAAAGGGCGATCCAGGCAAAAATTAGGGTCTGAAAACTTAGGCATGAAAAGTAAAGAAAGGCATACAACTCTCCTACAAGCTTGGATGAGGGAGTGATCAAGGTCAAGGACATAGATGTTTGGCACTGTTCCACAGAGACGGACAGTCAGAATTCAGCTTCTCTCCTTTTTCGTGTCTTTTTACAGTTTAAACTTTCAAGTGTAATAAATAATCGGCGTAACTTATTGTGCGACCGGTTTCCACATTAATAAAGTTCAAATTTCTCGTATCTGTTCACTCTTTTATTTTCTGCTTTTTCTGCTCAAAATAAACGTTTTATGATGATGATGGTCCTGAACTGTAAAACATGTGCATATATCATAGAGCATTGCAAATCATTACGAGATTCTTAAGAGTCCTGAGAGAAAGCACATCCTCAAAATCAGTCAATCATGCAAGAGAGCAACTACATCCACGATTGCTTCAAACCAGCAAAGTCAAGACCAACATGCACTCGGCCCATGAGCCCCGCAAGTCCAACAGGTTCCTCAGTCACGTGTGATGAGTGTCGCGGGTTGGCTGAACCAGCAAAAATAAAAAGTAAGCAAAAAAAAAAAAAAAGGGGCAATAAACAAACACAGTCATGCACTACATTCATCATGCATAAAATCATGCATTTATCAGGCAGGAAAATAATGATAATAAAGTAAAGAAAAAGAGAAATTCAGGCATTTGCATTCATCATAAGAGAAAGAAAAAGAAAATAGCAATCATGGCATTTGCATCATGCATCTCATAGAAAAAACAAAACGAAGCCTTCCATTGCATACACTGGCATTCCGTGCGGTCAAACCAGACCTTTGTGTCCTTAAACCAGATCATTGTGATCCATAAACCAGACCTTTGTGTCCTTAAACCAGACCTTTAGGGTCCATAAATCAGACCAGTATGCAGACACATATTGCTCCATAAACCAGGCTTGTCGGCCCATAAACCAGACTCGTTGTGGTCCTAAAAATCAGACTGATGTCAAGTCAATAAACCAAGGCATTTCACAACTCTCAAGCATTGCATTTGCATACCCGCACTTCATAAATAAAAAAAAACAACCATCAAGGAAAGCCAAAAGAGAATATCAAAAGTGTCCAGCATTGCATGCATCAGCGTCACATGCATCCACGTAGCATACATCTGCATTACATTTGCATAACCGCATCTTGCACATTCATCATTACACCAAAATCATAGCATTGCATGCACATGCATAACATGCCCTTGCATAACATGCACTCATACTCCATGCACCATTCCTTGCATCAACCAACGTATGCAGGTACCTCAATCCAATACAGCAGCCTCGGTCATTTCAAATCAACCAATCAACAGAATTTGTGAGCCCTCTGCGCTCATCCTGAGCCCTCTGTACTCCCTCCTGAGCCCTCTGCGCTCATCCTGAGCCCTCTGTGCTCATCCTGAGCCCTCTGTGCTCCTCCCGAGCCCTCTGTGCTCATCCTGAGCCCTCTGCGCTCATCCTGAGCCCTCTGTGCTCCCTCCTGAGCCCTCTGCGCTCATCCTGAGCCCTCTGTGCTCATCCTGAGCCCTATGTGCTCCTCCCGAGCCCTCTGTGCTCATCCTGACACCTCCGCGCTCATCCTGAGCCCTCAGTGCTCCTTCTTTACCGCGTTCTTTACCGCTTTATTTCTTGCTTTTGCACGCCTAGTGCCCATTTACCGCTTTCTGCACGCCAAGTGCCCACTTTACTTTTCTGTCTGCACGCCAAGTGCCCATTTTACCTTTTCTGTCTGCACGCCAAGTGCCCATTTTACCTTTCTGTTTGCACGCCAAGGGTCTATCAATCAACAGGATTCGTGAATCCCTTCAGGACCCAAGTGTCCCTTCAAAAACAGACTTCACCTCGTATTCGAGCTGCGGGTAAGTCCTTCAGACCCCGAGTGGTCCTTCAGACTAGTTGTGTCAGCCTAAGACACAATGGACGTCCTACATGGTCAACATATCAGTTCCGGATCTGATCTTGACCCATCATGGCTGCTCGGAAAAGGCCACCCCTTCAGGCAGATCGTTTTACTAGTACCGTTGCTAGTTTGCGCTCCATCAGACCCATTGGTCCATCAGGCTTAGGCATGCCCTTCAGACCTCGTCGGTCCTTCAGTTTAACTCTAATCAATGCGCCAAGCATCGACTGCGAATTAGACCTTCAGAGCCTTAGTGTTCCTTCAGACCTTGAGCGGTCCTTCAGAGCCTTAGTGCTCCTTCAGACCCCGAGCGGTCCTTCAGAGCCTTAGTGCTCCTTCAAACCTTGAGTGGTCCTTCAGAGCCTTAGTGCTCCTTCAGATCCCGAGTGGTCCGTCATTTTCTCTCTCGGTTAATGCGCCAGGTGTTAACCATTCCCCGTTTGTTCTCAAGCTCATCTTTTCAAAAAAACATAGAAAAAGAAAAAGAGGAAAATTCGGGTTTCCCCAAATGGACAAAATCGGTATAATTTCTGAATTCTTTATCTTCATTTTGCCTTGGAATATGTTTCGGCCAATTCATATTCCTCGTTAAAATTCAGATAAAGAGGGGCAGCTGTCATACCCCAATTTTGTCCGGCTTAGGTCCAAACCCTAAGTTTCCACACAAAAATAAATTATGCATCATTTTTAGGTTTAGAATGCACGTTTTGGGAAGTTAGAGTCAAAAAGTGCATTTTGGTCATTTCTCACAAAAGGGTCTCTAAAAACAATTTTTGCAATAAGCCTCATGCATCAAATTAGGGTTTTTGAAAGATATGTTGTGCATGCATGGCAAGCTTTGAAAAATATTTTATGCAAGCATGGCAAAGACCTAAAAGAATTTTTGTGGAAAGCAAGAATTGATTTCTATTTTGTTCCAAAGGCCAAGAATCGATTTATAGTATATTGCATAGGCCTTGAAATCGATTTTCAGGCTCTTCCATAGGCCATGAATCGATTCCTAATTGTTTTAACTAAGTGAAGAATCGATTTTCACCTATTTAGGATGTCCTGAAAATCGATTTCCCTCTTCTTGCATAGGCCTTGAAATCGATTTTCAAGCTCTTCCTTAGGCCATGAATCGATCCCTCATTGTGTTAACTAAAGCAAGAATCGATTTTCACCTATGCAAAAGGTCCTGAAAATCGATTCCTCTTGTTTTCAAAGGAACCAAGAATCGATTCTTTATTATTTCCAAAGGCTCAAGAATCGATTCCCACTATTTTAACTAAAGCAAGAATCGATTTTCACCTATGCAAAAGGTCCTGAAAATCGATTCCTCTTGTTTTCAAAGGAACCAAGAATCGATTCTTTATTATTTCCACAGGCTCAAGAATCGATTCCCACTATTTTAACTAAGCTTGGAATCGATTCATGTGACTTTTCAAAAACAAAGAATCGATTATACTATATTTTGCCTTCATCAAACAATCGATTCATCCTTGCAATAAATGTTTTTTAAAAATTCTACGCTTTCCTAAGCCTATAAATAGGCAGCCTCAAATCACATCTTCGGGGACAGATCTGACAGAGAGGGGGATTTCACGAAATCAGAGAACACACACATTTTTCACAGATTTTTCACACACAGAGATCTCACAAGATCAGAGAAGAATTGCTCCAGAGACATTCTTTCACGAGATCAGAGGCAGTTTTCCGCAAATCTCATCTTTTCAGAAAAACTCTCCTATTTTTTTATTGGTGCTCTCTTCGTTCCGTTGGTCCGTCAGAGCTGATCTACTGCAAGAGTTAGTTGGAGTTGCGTTCTTCAAAGTTGTAGTATCTGCCTTCATCAGAGGTATTTCTGTCTTTATATTTATTAATCATTGTGGTCCATGCCGAAATTGCCCTATGTGATTTGACTTAGCTATAGTGCCATTGTTGATGATGAACCACATGATTCCCACTTATGCCTAGTGCATCATGTTCTAAGTGGTGAAGATGGTCTCAGATGATTCAATCTCCCCCTTTTTAACTTCTTAATGAATAAAAGATAGTTAGGTTTATGGTTTAAGGTCCATGGGGTATTGCAAAGGATAGGTTATTCAGAACCTTGATGCTCCCTCATCTTTGATTGTGTTATTAGCCTTTGGGCACTTATTCATAAATGCAAAGGATGGGCTTACCTTAGCCTTGATGCAATTTCCCCCTTTCGTTCATGTTATTGAGAAATCGTTGCTCATATGTTCCTCAGTTTAATTAAGACCATTCTATGCCTATGATCAATTGCTTGCTTGTTTTGATGCACTTTAAAGTCTTGATTCAATATGTCATTCCATCCATGTGTATGACCTCCTAATGAAGACGTAAGTCTACATGCCTGTTGTAGCATAGAGTCATTAGGGTAAATACACTCCCTCCTACACCACACTTGCTTTGAGAACTTTACCTTGCATCCCTGATAAGTGGGTCTTTTGATCATATTGGCATGTTTAGTCTTGATTAAATGTTCAACATATGTATGATTTCGTGATTAGAGAATGTGCTTGAACTTTTGTAATCAATCATTGATAGTGCCTTCACCCTTTTTCCAAAAATCTTTCAAACCCCTTTCAAAAACAATTTCATTAGAACTACGTCGCTTTGATTCCCGTTTGGGATACGTAGGAGCGAGCCACGTTCTCGTCAAGCGCAACAAATAAAAATTCTTTTCATCCCCCTAAACCAATCATTTTCATAAAACAAACAAAAATCATTTTCAAACCCATTGTTGCTAGTAGCTCATCAGAGCCTCTGTTCGTTTAGCTATTAGTGACAATGTCCTTTTCTCCTAAAAATAATAAACGATGATCCATCATAACCTTTGTTAGTTTGATCATCGTACAAATCATTCTCTTTCGAAAATCACTTTCCAAAAGGATAATAAAAAACGAGTTGTTATCAATAGTCCATCAGAACCTTTGTTCGTTTGACTAACGGTGCAACTCTCTTTTTGAGTATTTAGTAGTGATTCATCATAGCCTCTGCTAGTTTAATCATTTGCTAATGCTCGTCCTATTTCAAAAACTCACTAAAAAAGGATAAAAAACAAAAACTTTTCAAAAAGAACCAAGAACTACGTAGCTTTGAATTCTCCATCGCACCGGGAGATACGTAGGAGCGGGCCATGTCCCGTCAAGCACTTTTTTCTAAAAACCCCTTTATCCCCCCTTTCTCACCAAAAATAAAATTTCCAGTAAGTTTTCTCATTCGTCTTCAAACAAGAAATAAACAGGCAAATCTAGGTATTTTTCAAATCAAACATTAAAACCACACATTTAATTAGAGGTTCCCTTTCGGTAGAAAGGACGCGCGCGGTGCTAACACCTTCCTCGCGCGTAATCGACCCCCGAACCTATATCTCTAGTTTTCAAAGACCATCTGCTTTGTCCAAAAGACCTTTTTTCAATGTTTTGGTCTTAAAATTAAAATATTGGTGGCGGCTCCAAAATTATTCCACGTTGTACATTGAGAAACCCAAGCGGGATTTTTCGGGGTGCAACAGTCATCAAAGACTAGAAGGTTCACCGAAAAATTGCCATTGTTGGAACTCGAATTCACGATCGTCGTTACCACAGGATCACAATCACAAGCTCTAGATGCCAAATCTGTTGGAACAGATTACGAATTGTGCAGAGAATTACATAATTATGCAGAGAAATTGAAGTTCCTTGATCACAAACTCACACACACTCTTGAATGAAACTACTAGAAACCGTTTGAGGAGAGAGAGAGAATTATATATATGAATTATGAAGCGAAACTCTCTTTATTGCACTGAATTGAAATGTTGACTTACAAGGTATTTATAGTAAACTAGACTTCCACAAACAGATGCTGACTTATGCACGCTACATAGCAGGAAAAACGAAATTACAAAGCTGGGATGAAACTAAAACTTACTCAAGTCATTACAGTACTTGTACCCCTTTATGTTCTAGCTTGGATTACTCAAAACAACACTGATCTGTGAGTAGTATAATTTATTTATTGACAAAATATCTTCCGACGTCCCTTAACTTATTTTCAGGTAACGAATAGGTCCCTTAACTATTTTTTGTAACGATTAGGTCCCTTAAGTTTTAAAAACGCTGCAAGATTGCCCATTTTTGTAATTTTCATTTGTCTCAATTACAAAAAAGCTTACGTGGTTGTTACCATGCTTAAGTGGCAGTACACTTGTTTTTTTAACAACATGGCAGTACACTTGTTTTTATAATTAAATTTCTAATTAATTTAATTTAAAATAAAAGAAAATTGTGAAGATTCTTCATCTTCTTCAATTGGAAGATGAATACATCTATGGACAAATCTTCAATGAAAAACAAAATCAAATCCAAAAAAAAATGAAACAAAGGATTTTGCTTCATCTTCAACATTCATTTCAATAAAAAAGGATTCAAAACCAAAACCCATTTTTGTTTTCGATTTCATAAAAAAGATTTTGCTTCATCTTTGGTTTCATTTTCGTTTCTGTTTCGATTTCTATTTTAGTTCGATTCGGTTTCGACAAAACCCATTTTCGTTTCTTTCATTTCTATTTTGACAAAACCCATATTTGTTTCTGTTGTGGTGATGATGGAGTTTTGCGTTTTTGCAGCAAACCTGCAGCAACTATTGGGATTGATCTCGTAAAATTTATGGAGTACAGATTTTTGATTTTAGAACTTTATTTCTGTTGTGGCGTTGATGGAGTTTTGCGTTTTTGCCTTTTTCATGTTTGGGTTGCAATGAATGTCAGGATAATGGGTTGCGATGAATGTCAGGATAATGGGTGTTGAAGGAAGTTTCTGAACAGATAATGGGTGGGCTTAATTGATTTGGTAATGGATGAAGAAGATGAAGATTGAACAAAGAGGAATTGATGGGGACATGGAAGATAGGGTTTGGAAAGGGGGGAAAGGAAGAAGACAATGACAAGAGAGCCGATTCACATTTTTCTTTAAGTTTTAATTAAAAATAATAAAAAAATAATGCAATTATCCTATGTGGCATGTCAAGTCAGCAGTCAAATAGCCACATAATCAGTTTGTTAATGAGGTTAAAATAAAAACGTTAAAAAGGGAAACGGCGCAACGATTTTAAAACTTAAGGGAACTTGTCGTTACAAAAAACGGTTAAGAAACTTATTCGTTACCTGAAAATAAGTTAAGTGAACTCGGGAGATTTTTGACTTTATTTAGTTAATTTAACGTGATGTCTACCGTTTGTTTTGTTGGTGTGATGCCCACCGTTAATATATTGAGCGCTAACCCAACAATTTTTTTGAGTTTAGACAACATCCATATATAAATTTTTCAACATTATCTAATCTGCATTTTGTCGTTAGTGTGCCATCCTCTTTATTTTTTGTTTTGCTTTTTTCTTTTAAACAAAAAGGTAAGGAGCCTCGTTAAAACCTTCTGATGCAAAACCTCCTTAGGGATAAAAACACCAAGAATGAAAGAGTACTCCCCCCTATTTCATTAAAGAAAAAAGCAAAATACAAAAAGCAATGGGGGACATGAACCAAAACCCCTGCAAACAAAAATTACAAAAATTACTGTCTGAAACGAAAAGAAGGAAGACCAACCCTATTACGGTTAAAATCATCCTGAATAAAAGGGGGAATAGCATTCCACCATTGGAAGCCAGACAGGGTAATTCCATGAGACGCAAGCTTATCAGCACAGTGATTTCCTTCCCGAAAAATATGAGTGCAACTGAAAGTCATGGATTTTAGAAGACCCATGCAGTTAAGCCAGCGGTTGCGGATACTCCAAGGCACTATGGAATGAGACGAAATGGCCATAACAGCAAGCTGAGAATCACTCTCAATCCATAAACGATGCCAACCTTTATGGAAAGCCACTTCAATGGCTACCATGACTCCAACAAGCTCAGCATGAAGAGCGTAATTTGTACCAAGAGGAAGCATGAAACTACCAAGAGATTCAGCATTACTATCGCGAAAGATACCCCCACAAGCAGCTAAACCAGGAGAACCCCTAGCAGCGCCATCTGTATTACACTTAACCCACAAGCAAGGAGGGGGTTTCCAAATAACCTCTATATTTGTAGGAGCCTGACGAGGCTTGCAATCAACCGAAAAAGCCTTAGAATCAAAAAATCCTGCATGGAGTTCGACGTGGAGCCCTTGCTGAGATTACCAGAAATGCTCACATTTGCCGTGATCAAGTTCTTCATGTGAGTTGGCAAGATCTTCTTGTTGTCAAATCGAATCTGATTCCGAGAGTGCCAAATAGCCCAAAACACGTTAATAACAGCGGCGGGAACAACATCTTGCACCTGGGCAGACCAAGGGCGCTGACAAACCTCAAAAATCATCTCCGGGGAGGAAACTTTAATATTAATTGAAAGCTTACCACTAAGCCAGTCCCAGAGCTGCTTAGCGAAAGAACACTCACAGAAAAGGTGCAATGATGTCTCATATTCTGCTTCACAGAGACTACACATGGAAACAGTTCCACAACCACGGTTTCTAAGCTGCTCATCTGTAGGCATACGGTTATGAAGGATACGCTAGACAAGAAGAGATTTGGAAGGAGGGATCACACTACTCCAAATATTTTTGAACCGCCTAATAGGCTGCCCCATAGGCCTATAATAAAGATAAGCATTCTTAAAAGTAAGCATTCCATCTGTTGAGTTTTTCCAAATCAGCTGATCCTGAGAGTCAAATGCAGGCAGATCTCTTTCACGAAGGAGCGAAGCCAGCTGAGGAAAGATATTAGAAAGAGATACTGGAATACACCAGTGACCATTCTGAATGAAGTCACAAACCCGGGCTTTTAGATAGTGCCGGCGATTCTCAAGGACATTGAGAAGATTTACTAGAGGATCCGACAGCCACGGATCCATCCAAAAGTTGATACAGTCACCTTTACCAATTTGCCAAATACAATTTTCATGGATATCGGACAAATGATCACGCAAATTACCTCACAAAGACGAACGGATATGATAAGAGATCGTAGTCCTATTTCTGAAAACCCGGGACCTTAATAAGACCGCCCAACTATTCTGGGAAATGCTGAGTTCCCAGCTAAGCTTAAGACAAGCTGCCTTATTTATGTCTTTAAGGGATCTAATCCCGAGACCCCCCTCAGAGGTTGGTTTACAAACCTTATGCCACGCCACTGTAACCACTTTACGCTGATTGACGTCCCCAGACCAAATGAAATTTCTGATCCAAGAATCCACCGTATTCAACAGAGAGGTAGGCCATTTGTATATCAGGAAGTTGTACACTAACATACTTTGAACAACCGACTTGAAAAGCTGCGCTCTTCCGGCAATATAGAGGAGAGAAGCTTTCCAAGCTGATAACTTGGCTTTAATTTTGTCAGCAATAGGCATTAAATAACTAGCTTTAGGCTTACCTTTGAAAACGGGGATGCCCAGGTAGGTGAACGGCAACTGGCCAATAGAGAATCCCAGCAGATCGGCAATGTGACACTGCCGTTGATTGGAAACAGTGCCCAAATGAACGGTAGATTTACTGGAGTTAACAATCTGACCAGAAGTCTCCCCATACTTGGTAAAGAAGTTGAGGAGACTATGAATATTTTCAGCGAAGCTCTGCAAAAAATCATGATATCATCCGCATAAAGGGTATGAGATGGAACCTGAGTGCCTCTAGGACCACTAATTAACTGGAGGTCCCCATCGTGCACCAACTTGGAAATGCCTCTGCTCAAAACCTCCTCAGCCAAGCAGAAAAGAAGGGGGGAGAGGGGGTCCCCTTGACGCACACCCAGCTTGCAGCTAAAGTACCCAGAAGGCTTACCATTGACTGAGATCGAAAGCTTTGCAGAATGTAAAAGAGCATTAATCCAATCACAGAATTTGCTATTAAACCCAAAAGCCTTGAGGACTCTAAGAAGGAAATTCCAATCCAGAGTATCAAAAGGTTTCTTGACATCAACCTTGAGGGCCATATTACCACCAAAAGCCCTATTATGCAGCATATTAATGCCTTCCAAAGTTAAGCATATGCAGTCCGATATATTTCTACCGGGAATGAAGCCACGCTGTTGAGATGAAACAATACGGGGAGCAATTTTGGAAAGACGGTCAGCAAGTACCTTAGTAATAATCTTAAACTTGAAGTTCGCAAGGGCTATAGGTCGAAACTTCTCAATACTGTCAGCTCCGTTGACTTTAGGAATAAGGACTACCAAATTAGAGTTGAAGTTCGGGAGCATCCAACCCTGTCTGAAGAACTGCTGAACTGCGTTCACCGTGTCCTCTGCAATGATGTCCCAGAACTGCTGAAAAAAGAAAGCACCAAAGCCATCCGGCCCAGGGGCACCGTTAGAATTCATAGCAAAGATGGCCTGCTTGATCTCTTCCCTGTTAGGAACATTGGTGAGCATATTGTTCTCCTCACCTGTAACAAGATTAGGGATAATCTCCTCCACCATACCATTATCAAGACACTGGTTATTCGAGGCGAAAATATTCTCAAAATAATTAACAACGTGAGATTCAATTTCATTCGGAGAAGTAAGAAGAACATCACCATGTTTTAGGGCAGTTATTTGCTTGGTAATATGTCTAATCCTGACCATCTGGTGGAAAAATTTTGTGTTGCGATCCCCATGTGAGTGCCAGTTTAGTCTAGATTTTTCGAGCCAAAAATCCTCTTGGGAAGCTAAGGCTTGCTGTAGCTCAAGCTGATGGACCTTTTCTTGCTCCTCTAACAACTCAGAATAGCCATCATTATCAATCTGTGCTTGAACGTGATCTAGGGATGCGGTCGCCACCTGCACCCTCATATTAACGTCCCCAAAGACGTCTTTATTCCAAGCCTTAAGCTTTAACTTAAGATTTTTTAGTTTCTGATTGAGGACCACCATAGGGCAACCGACAACATGAGATTGCCAAGCCTCCTTAATCACATTCAGGCAGTCCGGGTGACTCGCCCAAGTGCGAAGGAACTTAAAGGAAGAGGGATGCGCACCATCTGCAGTCTGAAGATCAAGCAATAAAGGGAAATGATCAGATCTAGATTTAGTAAGAGTATAGCAAGAGATACCTGTGTAAAAAGTGAAGCAGGCAGCATTGCAAATTGCTCGATCAAGCCTTTTCTCTGTAAAAGCCCGACCTTTACGACCATTAGACCAAGTGTACTGAACACCCCTAGTCGGCAGATGAATTTTTTTCTTTTTTTTTTTGCTTTTCTATGTATTTAAACAAACAAAAAAGTTATCTATTTTTTGTTTTGCTTCTATTTAAACAAACAAAAAAGAAATAAATATTCGAATGTTGAAAAATTTCCACTTCTTTTTATCCATCTGTTCAGAATATATTCATTAAGAGTGGAGCTAAACCCAAAGCCGGAATACAGATAACAAATAACACGAAACCAAGTCCAGTTACAAACATAGTAGAAACACCACCCGACCTGGCCCAAAGGAAACCCGCCCGTGAAGATACAACCACTTACGCTAAATAGCAAAATACGATCGATGAACTCCACCATCCCCCTTCGCAGCAGAGATCCAAAAGACGCAGGGCTAGCTCAGTAGAATAGGACCAAATCATGGATTCTTCATGGTGAAAGCAATTGACTGCGAAGTCTCAACCAACCAGGGTCAAGCAACACTCCCAAACAACAGAGAGACACAAATCAGCAGCAAGACCACTAAACCACTGATCTACGCCCAGACTTCAATAGTGACCGAATAACCGTCGGGGGGCACTGGACCAGTTAGACGGAAGATTGTTAGCCGCTGCAAGCTTCACCCCGCAATCCACCACCACATTCCCTTCACGATTCACCCATAGAAAACCTACAGAGGTAAACATCTCCTTCAAGTTTTTAATATCTTGAACTATGTTCCAGATCTCATTTCTAACAATGTTTCCTCTGCAAGCTTCGATGAGAGACAAGCAAACAGATTCAAGGAGAATGTTGGAGCAGCCAAGATTAAGCGCAAGAGTTATTGCCACTCTGAATGCGATAGCTTCGGCAGCCAAAGCAGAGAAGGTAAAATTTTTAGTTGTTAAACCTGTAATTAACATTCCCTTCTCATCTCTACTCACAACCCCAGCAACAGCACGACCTGAGCTCAGATCAAACAGAGCATTGTAGTTGGATTTAAGAACATTAGCTCTCGGGGGTCACCAAAAACCTCTAGATCTAGTCTTTTGAGGGTTGCTGGTAATATGGGGGATAGATGTAGGGTTAGGGTTAGGGTTTAGAGTAGTGCTCTCTTGTAAACGAAGTTTCACTATGAATAGGTGTCCATGGGCTTCGGGTTTTTGTCAACAAAGATCTTAATGTTACGAGCCTTCCAAATCTCCCATATGGAGAGGAAAATAGTTTCACAGTGGCCATGGGCACGAAGTTAATCAGGATTATCAGGGTCAAAGAAATTTGCATGTCAAACATTCAAATTGGTAGTATTCTCTATGGTAGGAACCACACAGACATCAAGACTAAACCAAAACGAAGTAGTCCAAGGGCACAGAATATGCTCAAGAGTTTCCTCCTCAACTTCACAGATAGGACATAGATTACTTCTGGAGATTCTTTTTTTGCATAGGTTAGTTCTTGAAGCCATTGCATTATGTTGAATCCTCCAGATGAAGTGCTTCACCCTCTTAGGAACATTAACCTTCCAGATATTAGTCCAAGTTTCTCTAGAGTGAACATAGGAAGAGGAGGTCTTAGGGCTAGGGAAGCTCCCAGCCTCACTAATACACCAATACCCAGATTTGACCGAGTAGTTACCATCTTTATTATGAGGCCAAATCAATCTGTCTTCAATTACAGTTCTATCAATAGGCACCTTCATAGTCTCAATAGCCGTATCAGATTGAAAAGCTCTCCTCAACACATTAACATTCCAAAAGTGAGACATAGGGTCAATTAACTCTTGCACCACCTTCAAATTACAACCCTCTTGCAGAATTGCTTGTTTGCCATTAACTAGCCAAATTTCATCACTAATGTTCACACTAGCCCCATTTCCAATGCACCACCTACTGTCCTTCTTGATCATATCTCTACCATGAAGAATGCTTCTCCAGACTCATGAACATCATGCCTTGGGTTGTACTCTCTAAAAATCCTCTCTAGCACAATAGATACCTCTAAGCACTTGCACCCAGTAATCATTAGGACTTTGTTGGCACCTTCAGGCTTGCTTAGAGAACATAGAAGAGTTTTGAACACAAACTTTTGAAACCCAAACCCCCTTTATTTTTAGGTAAACACATAAATTCCCAACTTTTCCAATGGATGCCTCTGTTTCTAACTTTGGAATTCCACCAAAAGCTGGAAATGGCAAAACATAGGGACTGACAGAAATTCTTAGGTAACCTCACAATGGCAATAACATAGGAATGAATGGCTTGGATGATTGACTTAATTAGTACCTCCTTACCTGCTTGAGAAATGAATTGTTCCTTCCAACCCTCCAACTTAGAGAGAACCCTTTCTTTAATCCAGTGCAGAGCCTGTCCCCTTGAACTCCCCCATTCAGCAGGAATTCTTAGGTACTTACCAGGGGAATCCAAGATAGGAATACCAAGAATAGATGACAGAGATGCTTTAAGAAGGGGAGGAACTAATTTTCCACAAATAAGCCCTGACTTCTGAAGATTAATCTTTTGACCTGAAGCTGCTGTGAACTCATTGGGGATCTGCACAATCTGATAAATTTCTGAGGGGTTAGCCTTACCAAAAATAATCGCATCATCTGCAAAAAATAAATGGGTTAGAATAGGGGCTCTAAGGGCCAAACTCAGACCAATAATTTTCCCAAAAGACTTAGCTCTAGAAATAAGCCTAGAAAGCACATCAAACACAAGGATAAACAAGTAGGGAGGATAAAGGGTCTTCTTGCCTAAGCCCCCTACCTAGAGAAATGACCCTACTTCTAGACCCATTGACCTGATAACAATACTTGGCAGTTGAGACCAAAGACATGACATGAGAAACCCACACAAAATTGATCCCATAAGAGTTCAGAACCTCCTTATGGAAGTACCAGCCCACCCGGTCATAGGCTTTATTCATGTCTAGCATGATAGCATATCCCAGCTTAGAACTACGATTCTTCTTCTTTAAAAAGTGGAAAGCTTTCTAAGCCACAACAAAATTATCATGGATTAATCTTCCCCCCACGAAGGCACTCTGCTGTGGAGAGATAAGATCATTTAGCAGAGGCATCAATCTAGAGACCAGTATTTTGGAGATGATTTTATAGATGAAATTGCAGCAGCTAATAGGCCTAAGATGAACAATAGCTTCAGGGTGAGGGATCTTGGGAGTCAAAGCCACCAGTGTATCATTTATGCAATCCCCTAGAGATCCAGTGGAGAAGAATAGTTGAATAGCTTCAATAACATAAACTTTGATAATCTCCCAGTTTTTCCAGTAGAATTCACCATTCAGGCCATCTGGTCTTGGGGCTTTTATAGAGCCAAGACAGAAAGAAGCCCTTTTAATTTCTGGTTCCAAAATAGGGGCATTAGAGCATCATTCATAGAAGGAGAAATAGCTTTAGGGAACACACCCAAGCAATCATAGTGGCCAGCAATAACAGAAGGAGAATATAGGTCTCTGTAATAGTGTTCAATAGCTTTCAAGATATCTGAATGGCCTTCCACCCATTCCCCTTCCTTATTTTGGAGCCTAGACATCCTATTCCTATCCCTTCTTTGAACAGTAGAGGCATGGAAAAATTTAGAGTTTTTATCTCCCCATGTGAGCCATTTGATTCTTGACCTTTAGCCCTAATAGATTTATTCTTGCTTCCAAAGAACATCAATCTCTTTTCTAATCCTTTTGATCTCCTCATACTGATAATCAGAATTCACTGAGTTTAGAAGTACCTGAAGCTTAGCCTTATGTTTTTGAATCTCAGTAGCAGCATTCTTGAAAGTAACTTTATGCCATGCTAATATAGATCTTTTGCAATTCTTTGCCTTTGATGCAAATCTATCCTAACCCAAAGTATCTGGGTTAGAGCAGTTCCACACCTTAGACACCTCATTTCTGCACTCATTATGCTCTTCCCACATTGATTCATATTTGAAAAATCCGGCTGCTCTATTAGGAGGGTTTAGAATAAGGACCAGAGGTGAGTGGTCCGAATTAACTATTGGTAGAGCAATACCCCCAATTGACCATGATTCTGTCAATTCTTGGCTTTGTGATCACACCATCTATTGGATTTCTAATCCAAGTAAACTTTGCCCCATTCAAATCCAAGCCCATTAGCTCAGCCTCATTTAAGAAATCTCTGAATACTTTCATTCTAATAGGTTCCACAGGTCTAGAACCTTCCTTTTCAGTGATGTACAACATCTCGTTAAAATCACCTAGACAACACCAAAGACCCCCGTTTCTAGGTTTAAGATTCAATATTTCCCCCAAAGGTGTGTTCTCTGTCTAAAAGAGGGGCTTCCATAAATGAAAGTCATATCTACCAGGTTCCCAGACTTCTTTGTCTTCTTACTTATCCCCTCCTCCTCACCCTTATCATAGCTAGAGCTTGAGCCCATTTTCTTCCTTTTTCTCAAACTCATTCCATCCACCATGCTAAGGCCAAAGCATTTTCATCACTTTGTTCTAAGTGGTGGCTAGACACATTATCTTCATAAGTGGTGGCTAGACACATTATCTTCATAAGTGGTGGCTATTTCAGGGTTCTCACTTGGTTTGGTTAGCATATTCATAGCAAGTTTTCTATAGAGAGCTTCTTGTTCTTAGGTGAAATATGATTTTTCCTGGTCATTTTGGATAGGTGATGAGTGTGTAGATTTATTCAGGTCACGTCCTAAAAATTGAATGGATCGAGGGGCCTCTACACTAAGGGAGACATAACAGTGGGATTAGGAAACTGTTTCATATCATGTCCAATAATACCACAGTTGAAACACAAGGATTGGAGGGGCTCATACCTGCATTTGATCCAAATATTAGTTAGATCTTTCCTTGGCACCCAGCAACCTATTGGAAGGCGCTTGTTTAGGTCTATTTTAACTCTTCCTCTGATGAAGTTTCTTAAGATCTTACCCTCAACAATGGGATTCTCTATTTCCAAGACCTCTCCCACCTTACTCAACAACATCCCGGCACTAGATACATTAATATTTTGTAGAGGAAATTGATGGATCTGAATCGAAAAAGGGGTTTTCTTAAAGTCTATGTCAAAACACGAGACATGAGGGAACCAAAACTCCAAGCACATTAGGTAGTTCATAACAAACCATGGAGCTTTCTCTAAAACTTCTACAGCTTTTGCTTCTTGACTAAAACTGAACAGGAACATGTTTTTGCCCTAGTTCTGTAATATGTAGCCCTTTGTAGTTTGCCCACGCCTTTGAAATGATATCTTTGACTGCCTTAGTGTTTAGTTTTTTTTTTTGAAGTTCTAATCTTTCCAACTAGAGCTCTGTTGATTAAAAAGTTGCTGTTTTGATTTTGAGTAACTAGAGATTCAGAGAGGAGCTCAGGATTATCAGCTTGCTCCTTAGCTGTTTCCACTACAGGATCCAAACTATCAAGCTAGAAAGGAAAAGGCAAGACCAGACAGACACCACAACCTAGCACGAAGGGAAGGGCAGGGAAAAATAAAAACTGAAGCTACATGTACAAAGAGACACACAGGATTAAAGACAAGGAGAGACATAGAGAGAGAAGACCTAAGATTCACTTATGACTAGACTCAACCTTTGTTTTGAACTTGCTTCATTGTAACCTAACTATGGACTGTACTCGACTCTAATAATTAATGACTCTATATGGTACTGTATCTTGATAGACAGGCCCACTATGATGTCAACAGATAAAACACGATTTTGACATGATAAACCCTAATAAGACGAACACTCCTCACCATAAATCTATTTTCCATCACTAGCAGATTCAGGTGGGAACGCACAACATAAGCGAATTGATAGACTCAAAGGAGACCAGAAGAAACGGCTAGACCCTAGAAATCCCTAATGGGAACAATCCTAGCGGAGTAATACCCGAGGAGTAAACCCTAGCGGAGCAAAATCCTAGGAACTGTCTCCACAAATATCTAGATACCAATCTTTCTAAAAAAAGCAAAAGCTTTCTAAAGAGTGAAGGAATCAATAAAAAAAAGGGTGTCAAAAGAGCCCATTGGTTTGTCCAGTAGGCAAACTGTACCGGGTCATGGTTCTATAATGTCCAGAAATAAATTTCTAGACAATGATATTTTGTTTTTGGATAAAGTCAAAAGAGCCTATTGGGTTGTATTAGTAAGAATGGGCTGTCAACGGTGATTCTCTAAGGGTATATTTGGGAGGGGGAGTTGGGAGGGGAAGGGGGGGGAGGGGAAGGGGGGGGAAGGGATGGCTTGTGGAGAAAGAACCCATTGTTTGGGAGTTTAAAAAAATTAGGGAAAGTCTTGGGGGATTTTGTCAAACCCTCCTAACCCCTCCTCTTGGTCCAATTTTGCATTCCCCCAAATTGGGGGGGTTTTAGGAGGTTTTGGTTATGAAATGACAATTTTGCCCTCACTTAAACTCTAAAATTCCCACCAGCCACCACCAACCACCATCGGCCACCGTCCGCCGCCGCCGGACCACCGCCGGTCGCCGGAGCGCCACCGCCGGTCGCCGGAGCGCCACCGCCGGATCATCATTGTTATGGTTAACTTCTAATTTTTTTTCCATTTTTGTATGTGGTTTATTACCTTTTGAAACTAGCACTTCAATTTATTTAGTATAACAACATAACAGAATAAATAGGCTCAAGAAAAAAACGTTCTTTCAACTTTGAACATTTGGGTCCCATAGTAGAATGGTTTATGAAAGGGTCAGGTTCAATGAAAATTGGTTTCTTTGGTTGTTTTTACTAAATGTTTTTATAAGTATGTTGGGGATGTGGTTTCTTTGGTTAGTTTTCATCTCTTATATGTGGTTTTTGTTAAACAAAAAGGGGATGTGGTTGGGATTTTTGTCCGGGTGTTTTTTCTTTTTTGCCACTTTTTTTGCTACTATCACAATAATGGGGTTTATATGCATAGGTTTTTTTAATTTTTATTTGAGAGGCTTATCTTCAAATTCAATTGTCGTCTCATTGAAGTAACAGATTTTTTAATTTAATTTAATTTTTTGTCAAGAAGCATGTTAGTTCTGGGGTTATGTATGGAATGTACTATAGGACCGGACTAGGGAGAAAATCCTTTACGGTCATTTGGAAGACGGGGACGAGGACCATGTCCCCTTACGGATAGGAGCAGCAGGGGAAAGCTTCTAATGACGGGGATCGAGGGTGAAGAAAAGTTTTGGAGATGGGGACGAGACCTACAATACCCCTGAGGGGACAAAGGCATGGTGGGGGTGGGGGGGGGGGGGATTTCCCATAATGAGAATCTAGAGCGAGGACAAAGAAAACTTTGTGGGACAGGGATAAGGACCACGTGGGGACAGGGGCGGGGAAGTAAATCTCCATATGACAGAGACTGGGGGCAGGGATGGGGACAGAGAATAATTTGGAGTGATGGGGCGGGGAGCGGGAGAGTACTCCTCGCCGTTAATATATGTGAAACAACTTTTTAACGTATAACTATGTGACAACCATTATTAGCTATATCAATTATTATTTATTTTCTACAATTGTATCTTATATAAAAGTAAAACAAGTAACAATTATATATTTTTGTAGCCTTCTTAGATTGTTGTGTAATTCTCCTATAATCGTTTGCTGATGAATCATGTTATAAACAATTTTTTGAAAGTACCAAAACTACAAATCTTTTGGCAATCATTGTATAATTTTTTAAAAAAAGAATAATTTTATTGTCCACAACTTTTTCCCCGTGCATCGCACGGGCAATGATCTAGTTTATCTAATAAATAGATAAATCTGTTTTTCAATTTTACACTACGGATTTATCTTCGAATCAGAAAAATTTGTTATTCAATTTTAAAGTACAGATTTATCTATTATTTTGATATATCCGTTTTTGTTAAAATATAATAATTAATGTATTTAATTGTTTAATGGACATAATTTTGACGGTCAAGATCGCACCGACAATTTTGATCAATAGTCCACTTTAATTCGTCTTGATGACCGTGCCTCAACGGATAGATTTTAAATGGTCTAGATCCCCCGGATTGATCAACAACACAATCAATGACCATTGCTACGTACGAATACCCACAGTTAGCCCATTTGGACCAATGCACCATGATGTCTCTATCGCTTGGACGACCCACAAGCGTAGGACGAGGGATGACCTGTTTATTAAAATATTAAAATAAACAATATATTATAAAGTATATTAAAATAGTAAGTAAGTTGTTTTATCATGATCAACGTCGCTTTATTGTCAAAAAAATGATCAACGTCGCTTACCCCCCACACTAGCGGGTATCCCATAAAGCTCGATAGTTCAGCCGGTCATATAAATATGATAAAGCTCCATTTTAGTCATTGTAAAAATATTTTTTTTAAAAAGGTCCTTGTAAAATGTTTTTATATTCATTTTGGTCCCTAATATAATTTTTAAGTTGATTTGTCCTTATTATTTTTTGACATATTAGGTGGCACATGTGGACTGCCACATCATTAAATCAAATGTGAAATCCATTTTAGTTCCTCATGTGGGTTGCGACTGTGAGATCGATTGGGTGAGAAAGATGAAATGAGGAAGAAGGAAATAGGGTATCATATGGATTTCACCTTTCACCTTTGATTTAATGATGTGGCAGTCCACATGTGCCACCTAATCTGTCATAAAAAATAAAAAAGTGTCAACTCAGTTTAAAAATGACATTATGGACCAAAGTGAATTAAAAACATTTTGCATATTTTTTAAAAAAGCATTTTTATAAGGACTAAAATGGATTTTCTCTGTAATTGTAGAGACCAAAATGATATTTAAGCCAATTATTTATTTATTTTTATTCAACTTAAATAATTCACTTAATAAGCTATTCAAATAGTATTTTTAATATAGCTTGAATTTTTTCATCCAAATTATTTTTTTGTTATAACGATGCTCAATGATTTTTGTTTTCATTTTCTTAAAAATAATATTTTTCATTAAAATCAAGAAAATAGTGTTCAAATTATATTGAATCTTTTTCCAAAGGTGTTAGTTTTTGCCAAAGTTGTTATTTTTTGCCCTTCACTAAGGTGTTATTTATTGCCAAAGTTGTACACCCAGTTTGATGAAGGAAAAAGACATTTTGTATGATAGTCAAAATGCTTGAACTGTTTTTAAGATTTATCAAACTAATTGTTTGTGATAATCACTGATAATTTACATTTGCTGATAAACTAAAAGAACAAATATTCATTGTCTTCTACAATGGTTAACTTGTTACCTAAGTCAGAATTTAAGTCATTTTAATGCTGTTAACTAGTCCTAATTCATGTCTCAAATTGTACCTGCTTCTTTTGTACCCTTGTTAGTTCTTTCAACTCATATAATGTTATTATTCGAAAACTGCCATATGGGAGTGGGTAGCATCTTTGTTTACTCTATTGTCTTCGGGCGGCAACTGAATTGAGTGAGAAACTTCCTTCATCTTAATTATACATTCATAATTCACACACTATACGTTTACGCATTAAACAAATAATTTAATTTGTCGGCAATATACAATAATATTATTGCCACCAAACTTAATAAATCCAAGATATACATTTGTCATACTGTGGATGAATGTATAAAGTACCGTTGCACCGACAATATTGGATATTGAAAGAAATATATTAATAAGTCAATGTGTTCTTTTTTAAATTATATATATCTCACCATTTTTTTGGTATTTAGACGGAGTGGTCACTGCCACTGGAAACTCACACACAACTGTGAGGTCTCAGATTGGAATCCGAGACATTATATCCAGCCTAACAATTTCAGTTTTTGCAATGTCAGGTGGGCTAGGCCTTCACCACTTTAACATGTGTAGTGATTAGGGTGGGAAATGAGTCAAGTTGAGTCGAACTTGGTTCAGCTCGGCTCGACTCGATAAGAATCGGCTGAGCTCGTAGCTCGACTCGAGTTCGACACGAACCTTTATTTTCAGCTCGACTCAAGCTCGCGAGCAGCTCGGTTCAACTCGTTAGCTCGGCTCGCTGGAATAAAATTTTAAAAAAATCTCCTTTTTTTGTAAAAAACCAAAAAATTCTACATTTTTGACATTTTAAAACAACAAACTTACTAATAGTTTGAATGAAATAATTACCTAATTGAAAATATAAAAATATAAATATAACTATAATATTTTTTGTTTACCTATCTCATGGGTTAAGATCTCTGGCCGGTGCCTATGGAAAAACATTTGTTGGGAGAGGTCAACCTCTTAAATGGATCTCAGATACATCGAAGGATTAGTCTCCACAGTCGCCGTGGAGGATACCAAGGTTTACCAAAAAAAAAGGCTTAAATATATGTTCAGCCCCTGCAAATATGGTCATAATTCATTTAAGGCCCTGCAAAAATAAACTTTAAAATGACCCTTGTAAATAATATGCGTTTGCGGCATGACGTCATCAAGGATGTCACTGCCACATGTCATCATCTCATTGGACCGTTATGCCACGTGTCATTGAACGCCACGTCTTCATGGGCACATGGCAATGACATATGCAACGTCAGCAGCCAATAGATGGATGCCACGTGGCGTTGGCATGGAAAAGGGAAGCATAGTGTGTTACTAAAAAAATAGATATTTTGCCAAGCATGGGGTTTGAACACATGATCTCCTAAAGGCAAACACTCATTCTTACCACCGAGACACATTAATACTTGTGTTAACTAACCCACCTAAAAATATATAATATATAGTTGTCAATTTTTTTTAAAAAGATCTGAAAAAATTCAGTCCTTCATCATCAACCTTAAACACCCAGAAAACTAGAAAACGAAAAGGCGATCTTTATCTTCGATCAAAACGAAAAACAAAAAAGGAGATTGAATCGTTCCCAGGTTTCGTGAGAACAAAATTGAATCTGAATCAGAAAACGAAATCCAATCTGAATCAAAAAAGAAATCGAATCGAAGGGTCCAACTGGAAAACCATCATCTTTTTCAACCCAAACACCGTCACAACTGGAAAACGAAACTGGAACAGCCTGAAGCGAAAAAACGAAACTGGAAAACGAAAAAACGAGATGAAAAAAGAAAATCATCATCTTTTAAAGCGAAAATCATCATCGTCGTTGGAGAGATCTGTGATTTGTTTCGTTTATAAAGATTGGAGTTGGAGAGAAATAAGCTATTTCAACAAAATATTTTATTAAGCATCTTTAACTAACAAATGTACAAGAGGTGGAACTCTCCATAATTAAAATGAACAATTAATAATGACACTGTTACCTATGTTTGTTGGTCTAAGTGGCAAAGAATTTGATTTTCTTTAAGTAAAGTCATGGATCTAAATCTTTTTAATGCAACAAAAAAAGCAGATGCTATAAGACGTTATGCCTTGTTATATAAGTTCACCCAATTCAACTTAAATTATAAAGAGAATATAAACCAAACAAAAAACAATGGAACTTTCCCATAAATCATTGATTCTCCAATCACGTCCCTTTCGGTGGGCATTGGAATACTACATGTTCTTTAACTTTTATGCTTCTTGACGTTCCATTGTTATGAAAGAAAAACAGAGAAATAATGAAATATAGAGATTAGAGAACCGACAGAACCAACAAAAACATTGGATGTATTCTAGATGATTTATGAGCAAAATATCATTGAAAGGAAACAAAAAATAGAAAGAGTACAGCAACACAGCAATATACGATGACAAACAGAAACTTCAAATCAAATCAAATTCCACAAACCACAAACAACAAACACAAAACAAATCAAATAGAGAAGAGAGTGAGACCGAGAGAGAAGAGAGAAACCAGAATGAGGTAGAGGGAGTTCTTACCTGAGAAAAACAAAACTGATGCTAGTGATGGAGAAGAGAGTGGGACTGAGAGAGAAGAGCGTGAGACCGTGAGACTGAGAGAGAAGAGCGTCAGGAGAGGCGGAGAGGCGAGATGGAGAGGAGCACGGAGAGGAGAGGCGGAGAACGCAACGCACGGAGAGGCGGAGAGCGCAGCGCACGGAGAAGAGAGGTGGAGTCGCACGCAGAGGAGAGAGCCTGGAGAGGGAAGATGAGAGGCGCAGAACATTTAGGGTTTCTATTGTTGGAAGTGGCATATATATATGGGTATTTAAGTAATTTAACTTCTAGCGGGGCGGGTTCGGGTTCGGGTTCGGGCTGGGTATCACATTCCCCGTCCCCGTCCCCGTCCCCGTCCCCGTCCCCGTCCTCGACTCAGCAAAGCGGGGAAAACCCATCTCCGAACCCGAACCCGTTTAAACTGGGTTTTCCCCGACAAAATCGGGGCGGGTTCGGGCGGGTATCCGCGGGTCCGGGTTTTACTGCCATGCCTAAATCATGATTTTTTTCGTTTAATTTCACATTTGTGGGTTTTCGGGGTTTTGGGTTTTTTTTGGGTTGAAGATGATGAACACTGATGGATTGAAGATGAAGAATGGTTGCAGATTTTTAAAAATAAAATAATTGGGAAATATGTATTACATATTAATAGTTGGCTTAGATATCGCCACAATTTGTGTGGCTTAGTGGTATTGGGGCCAAACATATATTTAAGCCATAAAAAATATAAACAAGTATAATAATAAAATAATTTGAGAATTGTATAATGATATAATAATTAATGCTAAGCAAATTGCACCAACCAATAAAAAATGCATAGCAGAAATCATATTTAAATAAAAATGGTAGAGTAATAAATATATATATATATATATCAAAATTTAAGGTGAGATTGAAGAAGGAGATCGGGGATCGGAATCAGAAGTAGGAATGTAGATATTAACTTTGAACTGTTGGTTACTACCCTGGTTATGCTTTTAAATTAATCATACACTTGTTCATACTAATAAGCTGGTCATAGCTTAGTTGGAGGATCCTGTGGTGATTGGTAAGGGGGATCCTGTAATATATATATATATATATATATATATATATATATATATATATATATATATATATATATATATATATATATCGAGTCGGTTCATGAACCAAACAAGTCGAACTATACCTAGCTCAAGTTTGGCGCTCATTGAGCTCAATTTTCAGCTAAAGTTCAGCTCATTTGGTTCATGAACCAAGTTCAACGAGCTATTTATCGAGTCGAGTTGGTTAGGTTCATTTCCAGCCCCAGTAGTGATGCAAGGATTGGAACTTGGTTTAATTTATTGTGCAACAAATACAATATACGAAAAACATTTTTCTCTCCTGGGGTTTCTCTCTAGCCGTCTTTCCTAGAGTCCAAATCCTTGTGTGAAGAGTCTCTCCTTGTGAGAAGGTTCTAGCTTTCATTCTTTACGTTCAAGCAGAGTTTTTGTATCGTCTTTCATTCATCTCATCATGTCTACGAGTGGGGTGAGTAGTTTGGTGGAGGTGGAAGTTGAAGAGAAGGAAGAACCACAAGTTAGGGCAAACTCGTCGTTAACCTTGGTGGGAAGGTTCCTCAAGAACCGTCCCATTAGATCGCACATCATGAAGGAAAGGATGGCAGGCGTTTGGAGACCGGGAAGGGGAGTCTCGATTAGGGAGGCCGGGCAAGGTACTTTTCTTTTTCAGTTCTTTCATCCGTTACATCTGCAGAAGGTGTTGAAGCAAGGTCCATGGTCATGTGATAAGCACCTACTGATCTTGAGTGTCATTCCGGAGGGGGAAGCACCAACTGACGTCCCGTTGAATCAGATCCCATTTTGGGTGCAAGTCCACAATGTTCCAACCGGATTCATGTCAGAAACAATAGGGAGGCACGTAGGCAATACCGTGGTGACGTTCTTAGAGTATGACTCAAAAAATTCCTCAGAGTTTTGGAGATTGTATATGCGTATCAGGGTCCTACTAGACGTCACGAAGCCATTGATGAAGGGTTTGAAGTTGAAAAATAAGGGTGGAGAGGCGAAGGAGGTGGTGCTCAAATATGAGAGGCTTGACATATTTTGTTACATATGTGGTATGTTAGGCCATGCTGAAGGTGATTGTGATCGTCTATTTGAGATGGAGGTTGATGATGGCTCGAGGGGTTGGGGACCGGAGCTGAGGGCTGAGGTTACAAGAGGTGGGGAAAACGGTGGCGCTAGGTGGTTGAGGGAGGAGAACCAGCCATGGGTTGCTCCTAATTGTGTCATTAAAGCAGGAGCAAATCAAGGACCGAATTTTATGCATGGTAGTAATAGCCATAATGGCAATAATGGAGCATCAGGGAGTGGTCCCAAAATGGTTAATTCAAATGCCACTAATAATGATATTGCCAAATTAGTGGAGGTTTTCAAAAATCCTTCATTATTGTTCCCAAAACCGAATTTTGGAGGAGTTAATGCGCCAACTAGGAGTGTGGAGGAGCCACGTGAGACTAATGATACGATGATGGAGGCTGAGGTGGATATGGAAGGGGATACGAAAAGAATGCGTGAAGGGTCTAGTGAGGGAGGTGACGATAATAGAAGTAATAATGATAGTGGGGGTGGTATGAGGAATGTTGTTCTTGAGGGAGAGGAGATATCGCAGACTAAGGTGGATTCTTTTTTATGGACAGGTCCTGGCAGAGGGGCCTGCCAGGAGCAATGAGTATCATAAGCTGGAACTGCTTGGGCCTGGGTAACCCACGAGCAGTTCCGTCATTACGTGACCTCGTTCGGTCGTACCAGCCGGACGTACTGTTCTTATGTGAGACTTTGGTACATGCTGACAAAATTGAGGAGGTTCGGGTGCGACTTGGTTTTGATTCCGCTTTTGCTGTGGATAGTATTGGTCGTAGTGGTGGACTTGCGTTACTCTGGCGTCACCCGTTTGATTGTACGGTGACTAGTTACTCGATTAATTATATTGATGCTGAGGTGGTTAGTGTGAATGGACCGTCTTGGAGAATCACTGGTTTCTACGGGTGTCCGGAAAGTGGTAGGAGGCGTGAGTCTTGGAATTTACTTAGAACGCTGGCTCGTGATAACTCATTACCATGGTGTGTTGTAGGGGACTATAATGATTTGTTGTCGAATGATGAAAAGAGAGGTAGTGCGGATAGAGCTCCGTGGGTGCTCAGGGGCTTTCGAGATGCTATTCAGGACTGTCTACTTCATGATATTCCAATGCAGGGTTACCCTTTTACATGGAGTAGGGGGAGGGGGACAGATGCCTTCAAAGAAGAAAGATTAGATAGAGTTCTTGCTACACAGGATTGGATTGACTTATTCCCAAACTCTTGCCTTATTAACGGTGTCGCTGATCGCTCTGACCACACACCTCTTTGGTTACAGTTATGGGAGCGTCGTCAAAGGGGAGCGCCACGGCCCTTTCGATTTGAGAATGCTTGGTTGGAGGAGGTTGATCTTCCGATTGTTGTGGGAGAGGGTTGGTCTCGTGGGGGGAGTGTGACTTGATGACAAGGGTGGAGACTTCCACTAATGCTATTGATGAGTGGGGTAGGAGGTTGAGGGCGAGGTATCTTCTTGATATAAAGAAGTGCAAAGAAGAGATGGAAGTGGTGCGGGGTTCCTTGGAGGTAGGGGCTATGCATCGGTACAAAGAAGTTAATGACCGCTTGAGTTGCCTTTTGACTCAAGAACAAGCTTTTTGGAAACAAATGGCGAAGGTTCATTGGTTGCGGGATGGAGATACCAATTCTAAGTTTTTTCATGCTATGGCTAGTGCGCGTCGTCGTCGTAATGCTATAGTGAAATTGTCCCAAGATGATGGGACGGAGGCGGACTCACAGGTGGCTTTAGGGGAGGTTGCGAAGGATTACTTCACGGGCTTGTTTGAGGGCGCAAATGGTGCTTATCGACCGGTGGTGGATTGTATGCATGAGGTGGTGTCTAGGGAGGATAATGTTAGGTTGATAGCTCCTTTTGATATCGGTGAGTTTAAAGAGGCTTAGTTCCAAATGCACTCTGACAAGGCTCCGGGTCCAGATGGGTTAAATCCAGCATTCTTCAAACGGTTTTGGAACCTCTGTGGTCCTGAATTATTTCATTTCGGTGTTGCGTGGCTTGATAGAGGGGAGTTCCCACCCATGCTAAATGATGCAAATATTGTCTTGATCCCAAAGGTAGATAATCCAACAACCATGCGTGATTTACGGCCAATTTCTCTTTGTAATGTCATTTATAAAATTATCTCAAAAGTTTTGGCTAATAGATTGAAAGAAGTTCTCCACAAGTGTGTGTCGTTGGAACAATCAGCCTTTGTCCCTAATAGATCTATCTTAGACAACGTTATGGTCGCTATTAAAACTATTCATTATTTGAAGTGTAAGGTGAGGGGCAAAGTAGGGGAGGTGGCACTCAAAATCGATATTAGTAAAGCCTACAATAGAGTGGATTGGGGGTACTTGAGATGTGTTCTTGAGAAGTTGGGTTTTCATGAGAAGTGGGTGTCGTGGATGGTGATGTGTGTGGAGACGGTACACTACTCAGTGCTTACGAATGGAGAGAGAGTTGGCTCAGTCTCACCTGGGAGAGGTCTCAGGAAAGGTGACCCACTGTCGCCTTACCTTTTTATATTGTGTGCTGAGGGCCTTACGACTTTACTTAAAAAATGTGAGGCGAGAGGAGAGATACATGGTGTTAAAGTGTGTCGAGGGGCTCCCATTCTCACACACTTGTTATTTGCAGATGACTGTTTTTTGTTTTGCAGAGCTGCTATGAATGAAACTACAAAACTCAAGGAAGTTCTCCAAACTTATGAGAAGGCATCGGGGCAGTCCATCAATCTTCAAAAATCCGAAATTTATTTTAGCAGGAACACTACTGAGGATATAGAGAGCAGGTGGTTAATATTCTGGAGGTGACTGAATGCATTGGCACATGGAAGTATCTTGGCCTACCTTCTATGGTGGGGCACAGCAAGAAACAACTTTTTAGTTACTTGCGTGATCGTGTGTGGAATAAGGTTAGACAATGGTCTGGTCGCCACCTTTCTAAAGCAGGGAGGGCAGTGCTTGTGAAAGTTGTTGCACAAGCCATCCCAGCGTATTGCATGAGCACTTTCTTGATTCCTACATCATTGGGGGTGGAGATGGAGCGGATGATAAATTCTTTTTGGTGGGGTTCGAATAGAGGAGCTAGGCGTGGAATTAATTGGCTGAGTTGAGATCGGCTTTCTATGCGTAAAGAATATGGTGGTATGGGCTTTCGACATTTCTATGGTTTTAACTTGGCTATGCTAGGGAAGCAAGGTTGGCGCTTGTGCACCAACAAGGATGCTATAGTTACACGCGTTTTCAAAGCTAAATACTTCCCTAATGGGGACTTCTTAGGGGCTCGCTTGGGTCATACTCCCAGTTATGTATGGCGTAGCATCCACACTTCACAGGTACTAGTCAACTTTGGAGTTCGATGGAAAATTGGAGATGGCACATCTATCAACATTTGGAATGATCCGTGGGTAAAAGGAGGTAATAATTCTTTTGTGTCTTCTAATGTGGTGCCGGGTTTTGAGAATATGATGGTTAGCAATCTTTTTAACGCTAATGATGGTTTGTGGAAATTTCTTTGATTGACCAATTGTTTAATGAGGAGGACAAGAGTCGCATCAAGGGCATGGTACTCCAATGGAGGGATCTTGAGGACAAGTTGTTATGGAACAAAAGTAGAGATGGCCTTTATTCTGTTAAATCCGCTTACTACGTGTGTATGAATGAATTGATTGATAATTCGGAATTTAGAGCCCCGGGTGAGTGGAATTTAATTTGGAAGCTAAAAATTCCTCAAAAGGTAAAGATTCACTTGTGGCGTTGTGCTAGAGGAGTTCTTCCTAGTCATTTTAATCTACGCAAGCGTCATGTCAACTGTCCGGTGGAGTGTCCGTGGTGTGAAAATGAGGAGGAGAGCGATTGGCATTTATTCTTGGGGTGTTTTCAAGCTGAATCCGTTTGGCGACAAGCCGGTCTTTGGAGCACAATTCAACAATCCCTACAAGCGGGAGTTGCTGATTTTAAAACTGTTGTTTTTAATCTTTTGCAGGCAGCATCCGAAACTTATAGGAATAGCTTTGCAATGATCATTTGGTGCATATGGGAGAGGAGGAACGAGAAAATTTGGGAGAACACGGTGCGGCCTATTCAAAACTCTATCAGCAGTGCGTTGGAGTTTTTGTATGGCTGGCAGCATGCACGCCGTCCAGCCCGTGACAGTGGTGCGCAGCAACAACAGCCGAATGTTACTGTAGATGTTGCTGTTGCTGCAGTAAGGTCTCGGCCAGTAAGCGATTTCGTGAAGTGTAATGTCGACGCGGCTTTGTTTGATGATAATAGGTACGGTATTGGTCTTTGTATTCGGGATAGTGAAGGCTCTTTCTTTAAAGCGAAGTCGGCATGTTCTATGGAGCACCACCACCACAAGAAGCAGAGGCATTGGGATTATTATTAGCAGTCACTTGGTTACAAGAATTAAATATCCAAAGAGTTACCATCGAGCTGGATTGCAAAGCAGTGGTAGATGGCATCAGAGGTGTATGTAATTCTGTTACCGAGTTTGGCTCAATTTTACGTACTTGTAAAGCTTCATTATCTATGTTACAAAACTATATGGTTAGTTTTATTCGGAGGCAAGCTAACCTTGTTGCTCACACCTTAGCTAGAGCATCAAGGGATTTCGCTAGCTCCCAAGTTCATGATTGTAGTCCGATTTGTATTTCCACTTTGATTATGAATGAAATGAGTTAAGTTTTCCTTTGTCAAAAAAAAAATACATATAAAATATATATTGGGAACAATTGCCCTACAAAATAAATTATTTTTATTTAAAAATTTATCTAATCATTATTTTTTACCACCATATAAAATATCAACAGTCCCTATAAGATTTCTTTTTTAAAATATGTAAAAAATCACAATTGATCATAAGATAGAGAATAAACTAGTACTAATTTTATAGCTTTGTACTTTGTAAAAATTTAGGTGTTTTAGGATTTTTTGTCATGGAATTATGTATTGCGCCCACTAATAATAGAGTATTTTTCTCACTTAGAACTTAAAATTTCTAGATTTATCGCTGACAATTTTATGGGGTCGTGGCCTCTATGTCATAACAAAGATCTGCAGGTGCATACTGACATTCCATACAAATTAACTTCTAAACTGTTGTAAAGAGTAAGTGTATGTGAAAATTATGTTTTCTACTTTGTCTCTAAAGTATGTGAAAATAATAAAAATACATAAAGTTTAAAATTAATTTTGTGAAAAATCCATTAAATTTAGGCTCTTTATAGATTACTTATAAAATCTTACAAATTAAATTAACAAAATTTATAGATTTTAAGAACTATTTATTATTTTCGCACATTTTTAAAACTAAATTAGAAACTTCAAGGTTGGATGCGAGTGGTGAACACACTCCATTTAAAAGGAAAGACTTGGCGTACCTGAGTCATTATTTGATTTCTAATAATGGAACAACTTGAGGGCTGAGACCAGAAGCTGAAATCCAGAGAGGTCGGACCTCATTCCCTAGACACCGGAGCGGGTCAAAGATCTCTAACAAAAAAAGAAACTAAATGAGAGAATATATCAGTTTAGGGACAAAGAGTCTGTTTGAAAATTCTTCTTAAAAACAGTTTTTAGTTTTCAAAATTTAAAAAAAAAACACAAATTTGTTCTTTGTTAATTTTTATAAAACAGAAAATCAATTTTAAAAACCACTTCAAACATGCTCTAAAGTAAGAGTTTAATCTACTTATTATTAAGGCTATGTATATGGGAGTTATGGAGGGGGTGAAAGGGGAGGACTTTCAGAAAAAGGAAGGAAGAAAGGGAAGAAGAGGAAGGATAGTTCCCCATTTTGAAAACTCAAAAAAGGTATTGGATGAGGGTTCTAGAAGGTTTAGGAAAGCTTGGAAAAAATCTTCAAATATCTTTCATCCTAGGTTTAAATATCATTTTAGTCTTAGCAAATATAGCAATATTTCGTTGTAGTCCCTGTAGAATGTTGTTGGAATTCCCTCCTTCAATATGGTGCACAAGTCACAATGCATGGGAAAGGGGGATGAATATTCCTAGGTCTTGGAATTTATCTCTTTGACATTGAGACATGCACGTTCAACTTTGAAGAATGCATCGGGGGTTTCTAGACCTCATTGGAATTGTGGAAATTAATTAGCCTCCATTAATCACTCTTTTTGGAGAAGCCAGACTCTTCTCCTATAAATAGGAAAACTTGTGAAGAGTATCATATCATATCCAAGTGAAGAAATCCTAAGAGAGTTAGAGAGTTCTTTTGTATTCCTCTTTGAGAAAAAGAGAGTTCCATAGAGAGAAAATTTTGTATACCATTCGAGAGGGTGAGATTCATAGAGAGATCCTCAGAGATTGAGAGAAACACTTTGCAATCCTACTTTTATAGTGGAGATCTTTTAACTGGACTAGGTCCCATGGTTTTTCCCGAGAGGGTTTTCCACGTAAAAAATTCTGGTGTCATTCTTCTTCTCTTCACTCTTTTATTTTTACGTTTCCGCATAGTGCCCATTTTGCGTTCACAGAGGAGGGAATAGGTACTGTTATTTCCCAACAACAATATTTTGAAACCAAAAGTGTTTCTTGTGTTTAAAAAAGCCGATGTGGCTTTTTTTTATTCCCTATAAATATAGCAAATTTTTATTGTAGTCCCTGTGAATATAGCCAATTTTTTATTTTAGTCCCTAGCCATGTTATTAAAAAAACCACATCAACATTTTTAAATTCAAAACACACTTGAGAGAGTAAATGTGATTATTTGGAAATTGCAGGGACTAAAACGAACAAAATATTTTTTACAGGGACTCAAATCAAAAATCGCTATATTTTTAAGAACTAAATTGATATTTAAACCTTCATCTTATTATAATACTCTCAATATTAAAATATATTAATCATACACATTTATTTCCACCTTTCTACCAATACATTTTGTAACATCCCTGAATTTCAGTTAATTTCGTTTTATGAAATTAACTAGCGAATTATTATTCGATGATATAACGAATCAAGTCACGGACATGTGAAAAGCGTGAAAGCAACATTTAATTGTTAGTCGAATGAATTATGTGATTGTTTTGGGGAAGAAATAGAATTATGTGGGGATTAGAGAGCCAAGGGCGTTTTGGTCTTTTCCAACCACTTAAGCCCTCAGCTCATTAGACCACCTGATCCTACTCCTTTCCTTCTCATTCAGCAAATTGGAAACAAAATTGGAGAAGTGAAAGTGAGAGAAAGGAGAATTTAAGTGAGAGTTGCACATAAGGGCAAAATGGTCATTTCCTTTTTTTAAAACATCCCAGCCTTTAACCCATCTGATTCCCACTCTCTTGCCACTCAAACCAGAAAACTAAAAATTCAGATATAGAGAGAAAGGAAGAGAAGAGTGGGGCGAAGGAGGAGAAGAGGAGAGGAACACCAACCACATCAAACCTTGTTGCATGTAAGTGAAATTTTGTCCCTTCAATTCAGTTTTTCATCCTCTTTCCAACCAGCTAACTTTCATCATCTCATTCCTCCTGATTCTCAATTCTCCATTTTCAAACCTCCTAGCTCTCAAGTAGCAAAAATGTAGTTTTGAGCTCCTATGACCCAAGCTTGATGCCAACTTCATTGCATGTGTTTAGGAATCCCTGAAATTCAGTTTGGAAGCACCATTAGCCACACATTGTCGACTTCAAGGAGGGATTGACTGAGGAAGTTACTGCTTTCGGAGTCCATAATGAGCTGGTTTTCGTTTTGAAGCAGTTTGGACGATTACGTGGATTGTTCGAGTGGTCACCGTTCGGTTATTTCGCGTGAAGACTCGATTTTCGAACGAACTCTTCAAACCGGTGAGTTGTACTCACGTTTAGGGTTTTATGTTTGTTGTTGAAATTTGGGTTGAAATCGGTATTTTGATTTCGAAAGATTATTGAGTCGAAACCGTTTTTCGGAAAATAACGTTTTACGGTTTTTATAAAAATTATATATGTATTATGTGGATTTTGATTGTGCTGGAATGTGCTGCATTCTGGTTGTGTTGTTGGAATTTTGATTGGGTTACAGATTGGATACGATCGGAAAAGCAGAACGAAATAAACGAAGCGAACTGTGAATCTGCACAGGACGCACGAACCGTGAGCCCCTGGGCATGGGTCGTGCGCCCTCTTCAGTGATGCCTGCGAAAAATTAAGCAGCGCGCACGGACCGTGCGCCCCTGGGCACGGGTCGTGCGCCTGCCACTGTCACCAGATACCAAAATTTCGTTTCGTTGCTCCGTTCGATTCCAAACGTCTTCTAATCTTCCTTCCAACCAATTGTGATGATATTCACTTGATAAAAACATTAATTTAAACGTGTTCAACTTGATTTTGAGGAAAGGTTTTGAAAGCTATAAATGTTTCGAAAAACCGAAAGATAGCCCACGTGTGAGAACATGCATTTTGAACAACTAATCTGATTACATGTCCTATTTGGTTTGATATTAGTCACGCGGGATGTTTATTACCTTGAAACATCGAAACCGGTCTAAGCTTTACAATATATAGATTATATCGAACTATTAGGTGTCGGCCCAATGCGGGTGTGATATATAAATTATATCAATGTAGGGTGACGATCCGACGAATAGCATACTAGGCGGGGAAGGTCACGAGCCCCTACCCTAGGACCTGGACACGTAAGGTAAAATACTAGCGGGGGTTTAACGGGATTGTGGCTGTTGCACGACCGATTTAAGCTACGTTAGGTACACGATTCGCCGAGATTGTGGTTGTTTGCACGGTCGGTGTTTTGATTGGTAAGCTTGTAATTATAAATTAACTTACAAGGCTTGGAAATAATTGAACATCACATTATATGCCGAGATTGTGGTTGTTTGCACAGTCGGTGATGGGCTACGGTTATATGAGCAAGTGGTTTATAAATTAAACTATGTCGCAACGGTTTTATAATTGAATCGAGTGAATGTGAGGGGCCACGGTAGAACTCACTGAGATATGTTATCTCACCCTATCATTATTGTGGTTTTTTTTACAGAGAAACAGGGTAAGAGGAAGACGAGGCGGCACGATTAGGTGAAGTGCTTATGGAGATGTCGAAGACTTGTAGTCTTGAGTTTCCGATTATGCTTCTCTTGTTATTTCTGTGATGGTTATGTAACTCGTATTTGATATGAGTTGTATAAACCTATTCTGCTTCTCTGGTTATGATATTGAACAATAGACTTGCATTCCTTTTAAGTTGAGAACCAAGTTAAATTTTATGGACTTCAAGACAGGTTGATCCGAGATATTATGTTTTATTATCGGAAAAATTTACTGTGTTCAATATCTAAACAGGGATTGTATCCTCTGATTGTTGACACAAATGTACATCTTAGTGTATCTACACGTTAGAAACATTGGGGTGTTACACATTCTCTCAAAGTTAAATTTTCTTTTTCTCTTTTCCTCTTCTCTTATCGCCTCCCCACAACGCGCTCCCCTCCCTTCCTCTCCTAACTCCTAAACAGAGCCAAAAGAATAAAATCTGATTTAGTTAATAAACTCCTTATTTCCCGTCAAAACAAAATTATTAAATAGTCCTTATTTGCTCAGTAGAGGGATGATAAATAGATCCAATTCACAATATTGTTAAAAGGCTAAATATATATTTTGGCCCTTTATCTTTGGGGTTGTGGTCACTTTGGCCCTTTATCTTTTTTTTTTTTCTCATTTTAGACCCTCATGTTTTTTGTGTGTGTCATTTTGGCCCCTGCCGTTATCATTTTGGTCTCTTATGTTTTTAATTGATTTCATTTTGGGCCCTTATGTTTTTAATTGATTTCATTTTCGTCCTTAAAAAGTTGCCTAAAAAAACATAAACATAACGGCAGGGGCCAAAATGACACACACAAAAAACATGAGGGTCTAAAATGAGAAAAAAAAAAGATAAATGGCCAAAGTGACCACAACACCAAAGATAAAGGGCCAAAATATATATTTGGCCTTGTTAAAATAAACAAAGGAGACCTGACAAAGGCACGTGCTTCAAGTGGCAGCAGCACGTGCCTATCATCTTCCATTCGTTAATTGCAGTGTTGGTGTCACTGTATTGGCCATGTTTGCTTTGCTTTTATTGGTGTCACCCTTAAGATGATTGAAGAAGATTCTTGTTTTCAAACTTATAAGAAGTAACATGGAATAATTAAAGACGATAACAAGCACATAATAAAAAATAATTTTTATTTATTTTACCCCCTTGATTAAGATAGAATAACAGACATTAATGTGAAACTAACTAATTTATGATGTCTTGTTACAATTGATTAGAAGAGTTTATTCAAGGTTTGAACTCTTGGTCCTATCATTGAAAGTTAGCTTTAATTATAACCATACGTGACACACACATGCTCTTCTATACAATAAAAACAAAAAATAAAAAAGTTTACTTGCATATAAGTTAGTAATTTATAAGAACTCAAAATCATTATTTTTATAATTGTTCCAAAACCTCATTAATGCATGAGTATTCACTTTCATTGAAAGGTATATATATATATATATATCCACGTAATGTGTATTTATCTTTAAAAGAGAGAAATAAGGTTTCAAAATAAGAGTAAATTTTAGTTTAAACTTCTATTAAATAGAGTTCAAGTTTATCCTAAAATATATAAGGAAAGGAAACAAATACTTTGTTTTGGCTATCCCAAAATTTTAGGTGACTAGGGTATTATGGATTCTTCTGGGAAGTGTGAGATTAAGAAAGATAGAGAAGATGGAGGGAGATCAAGAGATAGATGGAAGGAGAGCCTCAGTGTGCTTATAACTAGTATTTAAAGGATACAGATCCTCTGCGGCAGCACCATGTTGCGCCAGCATGGACCGTTGGATCTAGAGAAAGAAGTAGATGGATCTCGCTGGTGCAGCATGATGCTGCCGCAGCAGAGGATCCAAATCCGCATCTAATACCCACCAACGAGGTTCTTATAATAATATGCATAAAAAATGAGTTTCTTAATTACACATTTTTGAAAAAGCTATGTTTAGCGTAATTCGTTGTTGAGAGGGATGATCAACCAAACTATTTTTAGGGATAGATATCAAGTAATCAACCAAATGAGGACGTGGAACAGCTAGAATTTAAAGTAAGAAAAAGAAGTAATGACTAGCTAGAACTTTCATTTAGTCTTGTAATCCACTTCATCCTCTGTTCATTCCTTACATTTACATATCCTATAATAAACAAAATAAACCTAACTTCATTCTAGGAGCTATAAATCTATCGGTTGTTGAACATCTAGAGTACTATCTTACACATGTGGGTTGCACCATTAATTAATAAAACACCTTTCTTTTTGCCCCTCTACTTCTTCTATGAAGAAAATGACCCATTAACACACAAAACTTTCACTTCATTTAAATAAATAATAAAGACCAAGTTAATTATTTGGTCACAAGTGTCTATAGTTGACTTCTCTTTTTCTTATTCAACAATCAAAAACTAGAATATGGAAACCACTTAAATATACAAAAGAAACCCACTACCAATTCTAAATCCCATTTTAGAGATTCCGATTTGAGCCAAGTCTTAAACTACTCCTTCACTAAACCAAAACCCTTTGAACATGTCTCACACACACATATTAATATTTCCCATCTACTACATATATATACATAACATAAATACACACTTTCATTAATCTTCCAAAGCTACATAGCTAGCTAGTTAAAGATGTCAAAGCCTTCAAACTTTCTCCAAAAGCCTTCTCCAATCATTGTACAAAAAAAGCAAAACAAGAAGATTATAAGCTATGATGAGAATCTATCAAGGCAATTATCCAATATCTCAAATGAAGATTACCATGTAGTTAAATCTGCTTCAGTTCCCTTTGTGTGGGAATCTCAACCAGGTACACCTAAAGTAAGATCTAGAGAAAATTTTCTCCCTCCTCTCACTCCACCACCATCTTACCTCAAAAATACAACCAAAAATCCCATAACCAAACCAAAAGCTAGGTTTTTCCAAAATATATTTCCCAAAAGAAAAAGTTGTGCTCCTCAACAAAATGGACCTACATCTTTTCTATCTTATAATTCTTCGTCATCTTCTTCGTCATCTTTGTCATTGTCATCGCCGCGACCAACATCATATTCAGTACCATCTTCTCCGATGGTACATTCGAGGGAAGGTGAAGAAGGTGAAGATCTGTATGAGGTGACTAGCTCGGATATGTGTTTTGGAAATGTTAGATCACGAGGGTGTTATTCTTCCATGTTCAAGAAGGTATTGCTTGGAGATTTTATGTGATGTGTAGAAGGTAGCTACTTTTTTCTATGGTTTTTGGTAAACAATAAAAGCTTTGCCTAGTTGGGAAGATTGTATATGCCAAATTGATTAGTACGCATAGCATGTTAATTACAATAAGTTGATTTTCTCTTCTTGTTGTCACCTCCTATTTTCTAAGTTATACTTATATGTAGTTGCTTCAATTTGGGTATGCAGCCTAGATCGTATAATAGTAAATAATGATAGCATCATCCTCATTTCATAGTAAAAATTAGTATACTGTATAATTCATGTGGGTTTCCACCCTCAAATCAAATGGTGGGAGTAGAATTATCAAATACATACTAGTACGTGCTAGTCATTCTAGTTTTTTTGTGGGTGCTACTATAAGTCGGCTCGTCATTTATTTGAGAGATGTAAGTTCTTGTCAATGATTTGGATGGTTATGAAATGGGAGGGGTGTGATTTTGTTTTACCTTCAAATTTGTTCACCTCATTCTCCCAATTTTGTTGTATAGGAGGAAGACCATGTTGTAGTAGGAGTCTTGCTCTTATTTGGCATACTATGCTGTGGCCAATTTGGGATCTTCGAAATAGCTGCTTTTTTACCAAAAAGGTGTCTGATTTGGGTTTTTGGGTAGATGGCCATTCAATCTTTACCCTAGAGGTGGTTCTTGTCAAGAGAACAATCCCTTCCCTTCTTGTTTTACGAGGGTTTTGTAGATCCCATTGGGTGTACCGCTAGGTCTTAGATCGTGGGGCTTTCCCTATCAACTATGTAGACTTTGGTTTTTTTGTATCGGATTGAAGTACCCCAACTACTGTGTGTTATTTATAAATATATTATGATATTCAGAAAAAAAATCGACGGAAAGCCAATAGTCGAAGAATAAAGGAACCCACCAAGCTCACAAGGCCAAACACTATACACTCAGACCTATACTTATGCACTCCAAATTAAAGGGTTCATAAACCATTTGTAAAAGAGGAATCGACCTAGTATAGATTTGACCACAACCATTATTACCAAGACCTAATGTAATATAAGATGTAGAATGCTTCTAAGGTGGTCTTACTTAGAGGTCATTCCTATTGCACTTTAGACTTTTAAAATATACATTTTACATCGGCTATATTGATATCGAGTAATATATAGAATCTGAGATTAATTTTGAATAAGGATCTTGAGCCAATGTAAAAAAACGTTTTTAGATTAGTTACTAATTAACAAAACCAGTCTAATAAATTCTATTTTCTAAATGGGTTATATAAGCTACCAATTTTTTTTTGACAAAATTAAATAACCAACCAATTTTAAAAGTTGATTTCATTGTGAACGTTTTTGGTCGAGCTTGATTACACGTTTCTATGGTTTTATCTCACCATGTTGTTAAGCAAGTGATTGTGTCAAACAAGTAGCGTCTAATGCGCTTTAACTATGTTTTATAAAATATTTTCAAAAGGTTTTTAAAAGAACTTTTAAAACATGATTCAACCCCCCTTATAGTGTTTTTCTTGGAGTTATTTCACCCCACATTTACCCCAATGAATGTGGCTTGTCTCCAGAATTTACTATAGACGCATATGAGGTACAAAGTAGTCTCTAATCCATCTCATATAAGAGTTTAATGACATGCCACACAAAGGATGTGTGCACTATCATATTAACTTAAGCACCTCCATATTTAAAAATTGATTTGAGTGTCGGAGTACCTTTGCAGGTACCCACCCCCAGTAGGATGTTCTCCCATCGCCATGAGACTTCATGTCTTTAGTACAAATCCTTCTCATAGATGCCTTGGATTCTCCTTGGCCTCACGTCCTAGGTGATTTTAATAACCATTGACTTGGAGTCACATCATGAGCTTTGGTATAACGAAACTACTCATTCTGATAGAGTTCGTCAATCATTATGAGCCTTGTACTTGATCTCACTGGATGTTTCCACTGTTTTTGGATTGTCGTTTACATCGATAACCTTATGATCAACCTAGTTTTAAAACCTTATTTGAGAGTTTGTTCAACAATCTTGTCTTTTACGCGCTAAAGTGTGGCATGGGCATGTTGGAGAGCTAGCCCACCCCATGATGTAGTGTGGAGGTCTAGACTGCATTTATTCTGTTTTTTATCATTTTCACGAAACCCTAACCATAACTTTACTTCATGGATATGCAATGAATTGGAGCAACCAAAAGCTGATACTATTATGAACCTTGAACTAAGAAAAAACAATCTTCACTCACCGCTTTCTGAACCATTCCAGTTAAACCCTCAACAACAATGAGGAAAAGGAAAAAGATAACGGAACCCCTTGCTTAAGACCCCTTTTTTTAGATAAGCAATTTATTAAAGGGGGCACAAGAGGTGACCCAACCCGTACAATAGAGGTAAGACCTCGTTAAAACCTCATTGGGCCAGAACCCGTTGGGAAAAAAACCCAATGAGGAAAAAGAGTACCTCACCTATATAGAGACATTACACTGAGAGTAGAAATCCCATAGGGCAATTGAACCAATTTGATAATGTTACCCCACTATTTCTCCCCTTCCTAGCTATGAACCAACTCCAAGCAGTATATTTTATAGATATTACAATTGATCCAACCGATAAAGCTTCTCCCTTAAACACTACTTTGTTCTTAGCCCCCAAAAGATTCCACATAACTGCTATCTAAATAAGGTGTTTGACTCCTCTTCGACTCTTCCCTTTTACCTGGCCTCCGAACTCCATGAAGTTGCTCGTCATGTCGCCATTCTGAATAGCTTCCGTACCCAACCACCGAAACACCGAACTCCAAACTTTCATTGATACCTCATAGTTGCGAAATAGATGTGATGTAGATTCAATTTCTTTGAAACAAAGTGCGCAACAAAGGTCTCGGTTAGACACCAGAATCCCTCGCCTGAATAATGCTTCGCGCGTCACTAATCTGTTCAGCAGCAATCTCCAGAAAAAAATTGGTGCTTTCGATTGAACATCGTTTCTCCAAAGCTTTTTGCAAGCTTCAACTATTGAACTATTGAATTAACCGCGAATCTGTTTGTTGAGTCCGACAACCAACACCATTTATCAGCATTATCTCTTGCTGTTTCGACGCCCAACATAATTTCCTTCAAACAACCCACATTTTGCGCCTCAGTCGATGGCAAACAATCTGCCCAAGACTAGTTCCAGCTCTACCAGATCTGATTCCAATTTCCCATCTCTGAAACCAGTGCATCTTGCATCTCACAACTGCTATACAATGACGGGAACAGACCTGCCAGTGACTCCCTACCCATCCATTTTTCAGTCCAGAATTTCAAAGTATCTCCCCTCCCCATTTTCTCTCTCACCACTTCAGTAAACCACCCAAGTTCCATATTTGTTCCATTCCTTATTAGTATTAGGTCCTTCCACCATATTGATGTGCCCTTTAGTCCTCTCCGACACTCTTCTTCCCTAAACTACGGGCCATCCGATCCATATTTTTCAATCAATATTTTTTCCACAATGAATTATCCTCTTCAACAAGAAATCTCCATATCCATTTAGTAAAAAAAGCCAAATTAAAAGCCTCTAAATTTTTTCCGAGACCTCCTCTACTACGTGCATAGCATATCCCAACTAACCCAAGCCATTTTATTGTTCTCACCATCACCTCCCCAAAGGAATTTCCTTTGTAATTTTATGATTTCACCAAGTACTTTCTTTGGAGCTTTAAAAAATGAAAAGAAATATAGAGGTAGCGAGGAAAGTACCGAGTTGATTAATGTAACTCTTCCTCCAATAGAAAGTCTAGCTTTTCCAACTATTAAATCTTGCTTTGATAGAATATATGATGGGTTGCCATGTGCTCATCCTTCTTGGGTTAGTTCCAACTAGTATATTCCAAAAAAATTGAAAGGAACCGACCCATTTTTGAAATCGAGGAATTGCGAAATGCCATTTAATACACTTTCTTGGATATTGATACCAATCACGTTTCTTTTGGCAAAATTTACCTTTAGAGCCGAAACCATTTCAAAACTTCTCAATATTACCTCCAGGCACCATAAATAATTTTTTTTCGTCACAAAAGAAGATTGTGTCGTCTGCGGAATGCAACATAGAAAAGGAGAGGGAGTCACTTACCTTAAATCCCTTGAGGCTATTAGATTCAACACCCCGCCTCACCAGCCCCGTCAATCCTTCCACTGCTATTAGGAACAAGAAGGGGGCTAAAGGGTCTCCTTGCTTTAACCCTTTTCGGCCCACGAATTCTTCTATTGGGCTTCTGTTGACTAAGACCTAAATGGAGTTAGACATGAAAAACACTTTCATCGAATTTCTCCGCTTTTCATTGAAACCCAATCTTGACATCATGTACTCCATATATGACCAACTCACTGAATCATACGATTTTTCAAAATCAGCCTTAAGAACCAGGCAACTTTTTTTCCTCTTTTTTGCCATATATAGTATCTCATTTACCACCACCACTCCATCCAGTATATGCCTTCCGGGGATAAACGCAATTTGGCTATCCGATATTACGTTATGCAAGATACCTTTCAATCTTCCCACTGGGACCTTCACAAGCATCTTATACAAACACCTGATGAGCGAAATAGGTCTGAATTCTGTTATTCCCTATGGGCTATTATTTTTTGGTATGAGTGCTAAGAAAGAGGCGCTTACTGCCTTCGACAATCTAGCCACGATGTGAAACTCTTCAAAGAACTTCGTAATCTCTGAATTAATGATCTCCCAACAATTCTTGATGAAGTTAAAATTAAATCCATCCGGTCTCAGACTTGTGTTACCATCGCAGTCCCATACTACCTCCTTTATTTCTTCTAAAGAAATGGGGCTGTTAACAACTCATTTTCCTCCATCGAGACCTGTTTGAAATCCACCCCATCATGGGTCAGCCTAGAGAAGATCTCTACCTTATATTTATCTCCGAAATGATCTTTCACCGCCTTCTTTACCCCCTCCACATCTTCTGCCCACTGGTCATTCACCTTTAATTTCAGCAGCTGTGTTTTTCCTCTGTTACCTCGAATGCACGTATGGAAGAACTGGCAATTTGAGTCGCCCTTTTTATCCACTTAATTATTGATTTTTGAGCTAATTAACAAATTTTCTCTAGCATGTAACTCTTTCCAAAAATCAGCATTCAAGAATTTCTTTTGCTCTATCTTTAGAGGTCCCCCCTCGGGTGCCAATCTCTCTACCTCGTTGAGTTCCTTTACGATATTGTCAATTTGTAAGTCTTTTGAATCCAAATACTTCTCGATTCCACAATCTCAATTTTTCTTTCAACATTCTCAACTTCTCTTTAAACGCATAATAACCCCTCCCTTTCAATTGGAAAGATTGCCAATTATCCTGTATAAATTGCTTGAAGTCTTTGTGCTCCAGCCAACAATTATTAAATCTCAATGGCTTCGGATATATCCCTGTCACCTAACCTCAGACATTAAAATTCTATCAATTCTACTCATTGATTTACTAACGGAACCAAAGAACGAAAATTTCTTACCTAATGTTGGCACATCAATTAACTCCATATCCTCCACAAAGGCTGCAAATTCCCTCATCTCTGATTGGTTAAGGCCCCTATGAATATGGAAATTCGCAGTTGGACTCCCGTTGACAAGAACCGACATTGAAGAGTTGTGTAAGCAAGAAACAAAGAGATAGGTAGCTAGAAACAAAATAAGTCAGATAATATTTATAATGTTGACTTTTGAATTTAGACCACGTATATAGTCCTAAACTGCACGCTTGTCAATATAGAAAACTCGATAAAACATTTAATGTATTAGTAACATCATTAATCAAATTGGAATAGAATAGAAGCTCGTGTTGGTCAAAAAAAAAAAATTCGTGTTACGATGTCATTATTAATTGCAATCACTCGTAGTCAACGTTTTCATAAAATAACCTATTCCAACGTGCAGAGAGCTAATAATAAAGGTTCAGGCAAGAATCATTTTTTCCCAATTAGCACTGTTGTCTTCTTGCATGTGAGTGGCCGTACGAAGAGACTTGTTTTAAACAAAAAAATAACTATTTTCTTTATACAAAAAGTCTCACACACACCCAATTGACATTTGACATTAGGAAATAATCTCTTAAAAAATTGAATCGCAAAGACTTGATGATAGTATGCATAATAATTTATAGATATGAGTGGATCACATGACATAGTTTTAATTTTTTTTTGACCTTTCTAGTATGAAATAGATTATTTACTGAAGTGGTTCGACAAGTATCACATGATTCCATTATTTGGAAAGTCCTAATTCTGAGTTCTACTTCCCAATTTATTCCGTAACACCCCGGTATTTCTTTAACAAAGGAATACCTAAATATACAATTTGGTTTACATCAGAGTATAAAAATTGCTGTTCAGATATACATCCTTACAAGAAATAGCGGAAAACGATTTTATAACATAATACAATTTCGAGTCATAAGACCGAATGCAGAGATGATGACAGGAAAACATAGCAACTAGGGATGAGTCCATCTTCTATCTTCTCCTCGAGCATGACAACTGAACGTCCTGTTTACTTCCGCGTTCCCTGTTCTCTATAAAAACAACAACAATGATAGGGTGAGACAACTTGTCTCAGTGAGTTCTACCGTGCCCCCTCACTAACACTCGGTTCAATTATTAAACTGTTACAACATATTCACAATAGCTATCACAAGCTACAAATCGAAATGCCGACTGTACAACGACTACGAATCCTGGCAAATCGTGTTCTTAACTTAACTTAGCATGAATCGGTTGTACAACGACTACGAATCCTGATAAATCATGTTCTTAACTGAGTTTAGCATAAATCGGCTGTACAACGACTATGAATCCCGATAAATCATGTTCTTAACTGAGTTTAGCATAAATCGGCTGTACAATGACTACGAATCCCGATAACCCACGAATTGACCACGCCAAAACGTATACAGGGCCTACGTAAGGGATCATGACTTCCCTCCCTAGTATGCTACTTGTCGGGTCGTCACCCAACGTGATATATAATAAAATACATATCGTGTCCGCATTGGACCGTCTCATAAGTTTTAGATATCTATATCTATTATCGATCTATAACGCGTTTTGATGAATTCAAAGTTAGACATCCGGCATTATAATCGCAGCATCAAATGGGATCTACGATCCGGTTATTACTCAAAAGGGTGAGCTCACACGTGTTCTAGAGTTTGACCATTCAAAAGGTTTTTACCAATTGGAAAACAGAACATTTTGTAATTCAATTTTGTTTATATAGATAGGTCTCTGAATAAGCTTTCAAACGCACCTAAGGACACTTCAATCAGACACCCGGTTCAAAAGTTATGGCAAAAACAATTTCAATTAGGTTTGCGTAAAAATTAAACAGCATCGCGACACGAACAGGTTCCGTCGCGACGCGAAAACTTACAGAACTGAAATGGACACAAAACTCAGTATGGTCGCGACGCGAAGGGTGTAACATCCGCAAAATAATTAATAGAATTATTTGGATGTTAACCCAATTGAATCATTTTAGTACTTGACTGGTAAAATTTATTGAGTGCTAAAATTATTTATTGGTTGTCATCGGATCGTTAACCGGATAATACGGGTCAAAGAAGTTTTGGAATCGAAATAAGAGGTTTAGATCAATACGGTAATTAGACCACGTTACCACTTATATATATATATATATATATATATATATATATGCGTATATGTGAGCGAGAAGAAGAGAAAGAATTAATAAAAGAATAGAAAGAAAGAAGAGGGGAGGCGTGAAACAGAGAAAGAAACAGAGGAGAAAAAGAGAGAAAAGGGAGGAAAAAGAAAGAAGAGAAAAGGAAAGGGTGTGGAAGAAGAAGAGGAAAAATAGGATAGTTCGGTTCACCAAAACGACTTCCTTCCAACACGAAAAATGCCCAGCGTTACTTCCTCTTCGATTTGGTACAAAGATCTTCATCATCAACTTACTCTACACGAATTTACCATTTTCGGTTTGAAGCTAAATGTGGCGTTTTTGAGAGCTATCTTCTTCAATAAAGCGGTTTGAAGGCTAAGGGAGTTCAAATGGAAGCTTGGGTACTAGCTTGGAGTGAAAGAATCAAGGTTTGATTGGGTGAGATTTGAGAAATCAAATTTGGGGTTTTTGTGAATAGTGGTTTTGGAGGTTAGGGATGATGAATAGTGTCCATGGAGGGTTTCGAGGAATTCGGCATTTCGGTCAAAAAGAGGTTTCGTGATCGAGTGGAAAGCTTTGGAAGCGGATTTGAGCGTCGTCGGAACGGAAAGTTTATGCGGGGAATGTTCGTGTGGTTACTCGGTGAATTCAGCTCGACCGTGGTTCACGCTTCAAGGGTGAGTTTTACTCACGTTTAGGCTTTTGAATTAATAAACTTAATTTGTGAAATGTGTTTCGGTTTTGGTTCGTTATCGAAAACGTATTTTGTACGAAAATCGCGTTTTATGTCCAATTGGTTTTTTTGGATTGATTGATTGATGATTATTATTGTTTGAGTATGTTTTTGTACTGTTTTTTTGTTGGGACTGGACTGGAACAGGTATCGGAATTGGTCGGAACGACGAAAAATGCGAAAACGGGATAAAATACAATGCTGTCAAAAGCGCACGACCCGTGCGTCTCAGGCGCACGGACCGTGCGGGTCTTTCTGTTTCTGTTTTCAAAAATGCATTACAGGGCGCACGGCCCGTGTGTATGGGCGCACGAACCGTGCGCTGTGTTCTGTCCAAATTTTCCAAACTTGCCCGAAACGATTCCGATCGATTCCAATCCTCTTCTAATGCTTTCCTAACCCTTTTCCAATGATATTAGGCTTATAATGCCATGATTTTGAGTATAATTAAAAAGGGGTTTATAAAATGCTTTGAAGTTATAAATTGTTTCTATAAACCGATATAATAGTACTCGTGTGCGGATATGTTTTATTAATAATAAACCGGTCTACGATTCACGATATATATATATATTATATCGACTATAGGGAACGGCCCAAAGCGGGTATTATGTACGATTAACGGTCAAATGTAGATGGACTAAACGTTCATTGAGTATAGGTGAACTAACAGGTCATCGAGTGTAGATATGTTTAACATATATCGAGTTGGGTGACGACCCATGTTAACATACTAGGCGGGGAAGTCATGATCCCTTACCCTAGGCTCCGTGCCATTAGGAAACACTATTGGTATTGGGGTTCACCGGGATTTAGCACTGGATTGCAGTCGGTGTTATGTTGAAAGTTTTGTCGTACGATACACCGGGATTTAGCACAGGATTGCAGTCGGTGCCGTACTGAGTCATAACACGTCCACCGGGATTTAGCACTGGATTGCAGTCAGTGTCGTGTTGAATTAAAATGCACGTGGTTATAAATTAAACCACGAATGAAATAAAGTCCTATAATACGGTTCACCGGGATTTAGCACTGGATTGCAGTCGGTGTCGTGTTAAGTTAAATAGGATTCATAATTGAACCGAGAGTGGTAGATAGGGGTCTCGGTAGAACTCACTGAGATTGTATCTCATTGTTTATATGTTGTTGTTTTACAGATAAACAGGGAAAGTGGAGATCCAAGAGGCACGAGTAGGTGGTACTCGGATGGTTGCTGAAGACTTAGCTTTTATGCTTAAGTTTATATCTTTCCTTGTCTTCTGTGTATTAAGACATCTTGTCTTTAGCGTTACGTATTTATATCCGCTTTCCTGTACGATATTGAACACTGTATTTCACTGATGGTTTGTGGTCTTATTTATGTTTAAGACTGTCCTGTTGTTATTCAGTGAAAATTTTATAGTGGTGTTCAGTATTTCAACAGGAAATATATCTCTGATGTTTTAAGAATGGTGCACTTGGGTATTTTTACTATATAAAAATACCGGGGTGTTACAGTTGGTATCAGAGCAGTTCGACCTAGTCGGACTTAGTTTAGGGTTGAGTCGATTCCTTGTTAGTCCTGGTTGTAATTACACTTGTGATGCTAAGAGACATTGAGCCTGATCAACTTAATACTTAGTGCATCATAGGCGGAATTATGGTAGGATGATCAAGACGTAGTCCTCGACCAAAACCGGAATCTCCAACCGGTGCATCGTCAGGAAAGGTGACATGACGGTGGAAGGATACACCGCTAAGTTTGGAAAGTTGTTTCAGTTTTACCAAGTGGTAAAGTAAGCTCCGGATGACGAATGGAGAATGTAGATGTATAAGAAGGGCCTTAGTACTTTTATGACTTAGGGTCTCAGTTCTTATACTATTACCAATTATGTTGCCTTAGTGCAATCAGCCTATGTCGCCGAGGATGATCTCATAGGAAGTATGGGAAAGGAAAGAAGGTAGTTGAATTATCAACTCCGAATACAAAGTCCTAAGATAATTTCATCAAAGGAAAAGCAGATGCAATTCTTTGATTCTTCAAAGGTCAGAAGATGTTCTAACTGTGGAAAGCCTCACAGTGGTGATTGCAAGCGAAGATCTAATCGGTGCTATTATAGTAATGCGGAAGAGGGTCACTATGCAAAAGAGTGCCCTGCAAGGAAGAATTCCGGGGAGTCACAAGCAACTCCAAGACGAGGACGAGTCAACACTCTGGATGTTTAGACAGTTACGACTGCAGACAATCTACTGAGGGGTATGAGATCAGTTTTCAATAACTCCGTTAGTATATTACACGATTCGGGTGCAACCAATTGTATAATAGCTCAATCGTGAGTAGATCGATTGGGATTAACCTTATCTTCGCTATCCGAGCCGACAATCATCTTAACTGCTGCTAAGGGTCGTGTCCAGACCTAATCTTTGTATAGAATTGTCTACTTGTCATAGGAGGCGGAAATTTCGTTGTAGAATTTATTGTTTGCCTACGAGAAGTGTGGACACCATTTTGGGTATGAATTGGATGACTGCAAATCTTGTTGCAATCGACTGTGTTAATCAACTATCAGGTTCGCTTCAGAATCAGTTGAATTGTCTAGGACAAATTCTGAAGCGGTTACCTAGTTCACCTTAGACGTTCAATCTTCATTCCAAGGCGCGGAAGCACATGTTAATATGTTATCTGCATCCACTGAAACTAATTTAGATTTGGCGAACATTCAGGTTGTGAATGACTTTCTGGATGTTTTCGCGATGAAGTTTCTTCTGAACCTCCAGAGCGAGAGGTAGGGTTTACTGTAGAATTGGTTCCTGGCACGGGATCAATATCTATTGTTTCTTATTGAATGTTCCTTTAGAATTAAAGGAAATGGAGTCTCAACTTGAAGAGTCGATGTTAAAGAAATTCATTCGACTGAGTACTTCGCCAAGGAGTGCTCTGGTGTTGTTAGTCGAAAGGAAAAATGGTAGCATGAGATTGTGCATTGATTATCGACAACTCCGCAAAGTGACGATCAAGAATAAATATCCCTTACCAAGGATAGACGATTTGCTTGAGCAATTTGTGGTGCTACAGTGTTTTCTAAAATTGATTGGAGGACAGGTTATCATCAATTAAAAGTTAGAGCCTTAGATATTCCGAAGACAGCCTTCCGTACTAGGTATAGACATTATGTGTTGTAGTGATGCCCTTCGGTTTGACTAATGCTCCAGCGGTATTCATGGATTACATGAACCGAGTGTTCCACACTTATCTGGATCAGTTCGTTGTGGTTTTCATTGATGATATCTTGGTGTACTCTAAGACCATTGAGGAGCATGTCCAACATCTCCGCATTGTTCTGAACGTACTCCGAGAGAAGAAATTGTATGCCAAGCCGTCGAAGTGTGACTTCTGGATGCCGGAAGTGAAGTTTTTGGGACACGTGATTTCCCAATCGGGAGTTGCGGTGGATCCCAGTAAGGTGGAAGCGGTGTTGAACTGGGAACGACCAACATCAGTCACAGAGATCCGAAGTTTTTGGGTCTAGCTGGTTACTACAGGAGGTTTATCGAAGGATTCTTACAATTGGTTCTTCCACTTACTCGGTTAACTCGTAAGGGTCAACCTTTTGCGCGGGATGCTGATTGTGAAAAATGTTTTCAAGAATTGAAGGTTTGGTTGACTTCTGCTCCAATCCTGATTCTTCCAGATCCGTCTTTGGGGTTCCAAATTTACAGTGATGCTTCTGGAAAGGGTTTGGGATGTGTTCTCATGCAGAATCATCAAGTAGTAGCTTATGCGTTCAGACAGTTGAAGATCAATGAAGAGAATTATCCGACTCATGATTTGGAGTTGGCAGCTATTGTGTATGCGCTGAAGATTTGGAGACATTACCTTTATGGGTCTCGTTTCGAAATCTTTAGTGATCACAAGAGTTTAAAAGTATCTGTTTGATCAGAAAGAACAGAATAACAGGCAAAGAAGATGGGTAGAATTTCGGAAGGATTATAACTTCGAGTTGAAGTATCATCCAGGAAAGGCCAATGTTGTAGCTGATGCGCTGAGTAAGAAATCCATTCACATGGCAGAGTTAATAATGCAAGAAATGGAATTGTTAGAGTCTTCTAGATCTAAGTTGGGGTACGTCCATAAGTTTCCACTATAGTGGCAAGGTTTTGGTGTTAACCTTTCGCTTGCGAAGATTAACAATCAGATTGTATTATGTGATTCCATTTGACAAGTCAAACGTGAATACGAATATGAAAGTGAGGTGACTGTTGACTGTTTCTCACATTGCGATTAACCACCAAAGGATTAATTGATGGGTCTGCTTGCAAGAGTCTGAAATTCCCGAAGTGAAGCTTGGGGTGCGGTATGATAGTTTTGAAAAAAAAAAAATCATTTTTGTGAAAACCCGCATGCTAGAGTTAATTTTGGGAACGAAATAAGATGCTAATAGGATCTGATTGAGGAAAATCATAGGAGGCGTACTTAGGTTGAGAGGAAGCTCTCAACACTATCGGCTAATTCGGAAAGGAATTGGGTGCGTCGTAGATAAATATGTTGTGAGAAAAGTTACAATAAAGGAAGAAGGGTTCTGAGTTCTGTTTGATGGTTGTTTTGAGAACAACTGAGGTGATTTCATTGTTTTCGAAATTACTTGATGTTCCCGCGGTTTATTTTTACGTCTAAGGTCAAAGTTTTTAGTAAAACCCTCATTCATTCTTTTAAAAAGTTTTATCTCGAAATCTCAAGGGCGAGTCAGGAAGTTTCACAGATGACTTTTCCGTCACATTTTTCAATGTGTATGAGAACTGTTGTGGATTTTAGAATAATTGTTGAGAACGTGTTTACACCCTTCGAGGAAATCGTGTTGTTCCTATCCCGATCGAGGATTACCGATGTATGGATCTCATTTTCCAACCCATATTTCTATCAAGTGTCTCGTTTTAGACCCTTTGATTTAGATCAATCAAGTTGGGGAGTAAACGAGGATAATTGGAATGAAGCTTCGGAAGTGTTTTCAAACGACGTGTCGAGCCTATGTAGACGAATGATAAGTTTCTCGTGTTGATTCGTAACAAGAGAGTTCGGACTATAACCTTAGAAGCGTTCTAGGGTAGTAGCGGATCATACTTGAAGATTGATGTGCCGGTTTGGGAAGATTTTCTACACTTATTTCGTTAATTCAAGATTGTGTTCCAGCAAATTTAGACCTTTCTGAGAATGTCGATTCTCGGTTAGTCAAATTAAAGACTTGACGAAATTTTGAGGACAAAATTCTTTTAAGTTGGGGAGAATGTAACATCCGCAAAATAATTAATAGAATTATTTGGATGTTAACTCAATTGAATCATTTTAGTACTTGACTGGTAAAATTTATTGAGTGCTAAAATTATTTATTGGTTGTCATCGGATCGTTAACCGGAAAATACGGGTCAAGAAAGTTTTGGAATCGAAATAAGAGGTTTAGATCAATACGGTAATTAGACCACGTTACCACTTATATATTAATAAATATATATATGTATGCGTATATGTGAGTGAGAAGAAGAGAAAGAATTAATAAAAGAATAGAAAGAAAGAAGAGGGGGAGGCGTGAAACAGAGAAAGAAACAGAGGAGAAAAAGAGAGAAAAGGGAGGAAAAAGAAAGAAGAGAAAAGGAAAGGGTGTGGAAGAAGAAGAGGAAAAATAGGATAGTTCGGTTCACCAAAACGACTTCCTTCCAACACGAAAAATGCTCAGCGTTACTTCCTCTTCGATTTGGTACCAAGATCTTCATCATCAACTTACTCTACACGAATTTACCATTTTCGGTTTGAAGCTCAAGGTGGCGTTTTTGAGAGCTATCTTCTTCAATAAAGCGCTTTGAAGGCTAAGGGAGTTCAAATGGAAGCTTGGGTACTAGCTTGGAGTGAAAGAATCAAGGTTTGATTGGGTGAGATTTGAGAAATCAAATTTGGGGTTTTTGTGAATAGTGGTTTTGGAGGTTAGGGATGATGAATAGTGTCCATGGAGGATTTCGAGGAATTCGGCATTTCGGTCAAAAAGAGGTTTCGTGATCGAGTGGAAAGCTTTGGAAGCGGATTTGAGCGTCGTCGGAACGGAAAGTTTATGCGGGGAATGTTCGTGTGGTTACTCGGTGAATTCAGCTCGACCGTGGTTCACGCTTCAAGGGTGAGTTTTACTCACGTTTAGGCTTTTGAATTAATAAACTTAATTTGTGAAATGTGTTTCGGTTTTGGTTCGTTATCGAAAACGTATTTTGTACGAAAATCGCGTTTTATGTCCAATTGGTTTTTTTGGATTGATTGATTGATGATTATTATTGTTTGAGTATGTTTTTGTATTGTTTTTATGTTGGGACTAGACTGGAACAGGTATCGGAATTGGTCGGAACGACGAAAAATGCGAAAACGGGATAAAATACAATGCTGTCAAAAGCGCACGACCCGTGCGTCTCAGGCGCACGGACCGTGCGGGTCTTTCTGTTTCTGTTTTCAAAAATGCATTACAGGGCGCACGACCCGTGTGTATGGGCGCACTGTTGCACCCCGAAAAATCCCGGCTTGTGTTTCTCAATGTACAACGTGGAAAATTTTTGGAGCCGCCACCAATATTTTAATTTTAAGACCAAAACATTGAAAAAAGGTCTTTTGGACAAGGCGGATGGTCTTTTGAAAACTAGAGATATAGGTTCGGGGGTCGATTACGTGTGAGGAAGGTGTTAGCATCGCGCACGTCCTTTCTCCTGAAAGGGAACCTTTAATTAAATGTGTGGTTTTAACGTTTAATTTGAAAAATACCTAGATTAACCTATTCATTTCTTGTTTTGAAGATGAATGGGAAAACTCAACAAAAATTTTATTTTGGGGGGGTGGAGGGAAAAGGTTTTTTAGAAAAAAGTGCTTGACGGGACATGGCCCGCTCCTACGTATCTCCCGGTGCGATGGAGAATTCAAAGCTACGTAGTTCTTGGTTGTCTTTTTGAAGAGTTTTTGTTTTTTTATCTTTTTTGGTGAGTTTTTGAAATAGGACGAGCATTAGTGAATGATTAAACTAGCAGAGGCTATGATGAATCACTTACTAAATACTCAAAAGAGAGAGTTGTACCGTTAGTCAAACGAACGAAGGTTCTGATGGACTATTGATAACAACTCGTTTTTTTTTATTATATTTTTTGAAAGTGATTTTCGAAAGAGATTGATTCGCATGATGATCAAACTAACATAGGTTATGATGGATCATCGTTTATTATTTTTAGGAGAAAAGGACATTGTCACTAATAGCTAAACGAACAGAGGCTCTGATGAGCTACTAGCAACAATGGGTTTGAAAATGATTTTTGTTTGTTTTATGAAAATGATTGGTTTAGGGGAGTAAAAAGAATTTTTATTTGTTGCGCTTGACGAGAATGTGACTCGCTCCTATGTATCCCACGGGAATCAAAGCGACGTAGTTCTAATGAAAAATGTTTTTGAAAGGGTTTGAAAGGGACAAGTTGAATCAGCTGAGACCATCTTCACCACTTAGAACATGATGCACTAGGCATAAGTGGGAATCATATGGTTCATCATCAACAATGGACGATAATATACAAGAACAAGTAAATAAACACTATAGCTAAGTTAAATCACACAGGGCAATTTTGGCACTAATCACATTAACTGAATATTAATAAATTTAAAGACAGAAATACCTCTGATGAAGGCCGATATTACAATTTGAAGAACGCGACCCTGACTAACTCTTGCAGATGATCATCTCAGACGGACCAACGGAACGAATAGAGCAGAAAAAATAAAGCGTAGAAGAGCTTTTCTAAAATGTGAGAGATTTCGAAAAAATGAGTTTTTTTCTCTGATCTCGTGAAAATGCGTGTCTTTTGAAATGAAAAATGAGCTTCCTATTTATAGGAAATCAGATTTGATCTATTTTAGGAAACTAGGTAATCGATTAGTTGCTCAAATCACTTGAGATGGATAATCGATTATTGGTTCAATTGTTTTCAGGTAAGTAATCGATTAGGTGCTTTAAAAGGGAAAGGGAATAATCGATTATTTGCTTGTTTTCATAGAGAGTGTAATCGATTATTTGCTTGAATGAAACAAGAAGGTAATCGATTATTTGCTTTCCTGAAAGTGTGGATACCTTCCTTAAATTGTAATAATCGATTATGTGCTTCAAAAAGGGAAGGGAATAATCGATTATTTGCTTGTTTTCATAGAGCACATAATCGATTATTTGCTTGAATGAAATAAGAAGGTAATCGATTATTTGCTTTCCTGAAAATATGGACACCTTAATAATCGATTATGTGCTTCAAAAGGGGAAGGGAATAATCGATTATTTGCTTGTTTTCATAGAGCAAATAATCGATTATTTGCTTGAATGAAACAAGAAGGTAATCGATTATTTGCTTTCCTAAAAATATGGATACCTTCTTTATTCATCAAGAATATATTATATGCATGATAAAATCGATTTTATTCTTTCTAAGAAAAATTATTTTCATGCATGAGGCTTATTGAAAAATATTTTCATGCAAAAATTATTTTTATAGACCCTTTTTTGAGGAATGACCAAAATGCCCTTTTTGACCCTAAAAACCCTAATTTCCCAAAAAGTGCATTCTAACCCTAAAAATGATTTCAAAAACTTTGGAATGGTTTCTAGGACCCAAAAAGCAATGCATAAGTGATTTTTTTTATTTTTTTGTGTGGAAAATTAGGATTTTGACCTAAGCCGGACAAAATTGGGGTATGACACGCACGAACCGTGCGCTGTGTTCTGTCCAAATTTTCCAAACTTGCCCGAAACGATCCCGATCGATTCCAATCCTCTTCTAATCCTTTCCTAACCCTTTTCCAATGATATTAGGCTTATAATGCCATGAATTTGAGTATAATTAAAAAGGGGTTTATAAAATGCTTTGAAGTTATAAATTGTTACCATAAACCGAAATAATAGTACTCGTGTGCGGATATGTTTTATTAATAATAAACCGGTCTACGATTCACGATATATATATATTATATCGACTATAGGGAACGCCCCAAAGTGGGTATTATGTACGATTAACGGTCAAATGTAGATGGACTAAACGTTCATTGAGTATAGGTGAACTAACAGGTCATCGAGTGTAGATATATTTAACATATATCGAGTTGGGTGACGACCCATGTTAACATACTAGGCGGGGAAGTCATGATCCCTTACCCTAGGCTCCGTGCCATTAGGAAACACTATTGGTATTGGGGTTCACCGGGATTTAGCACTGGATTGCAGTCGGTGTTATGTTGAAAGTTTTGTCGTACGATACACCGGGATTTAGCACTGGATTGCAGTCGGTGTCGTACTGTACGGTTCACCAGGATTTAGCACAGGATTGCAGTCGGTGCCGTACTGAGTCATAACACGTCCACCGGGATTTAGCACTGGATTGCAGTCGGTGTCGTGTTGAATTAAAATGCACGTGGTTATAAATTAAACCATGAATGAAATAAAGTCCTATAATACGGTTCACCGGGATTTAGCACTGGATTGCAGTCGGTGTCGTGTTAATTTAAATAGGATTCATAATTGAACCGAGAGTGGTAGATAGGGGTCTCGGTAGAACTCACTGATATTGTATCTCATTGTTTATATGTTGTTGTTTTACAGATAAACAGGGAAAGTGGAGATCCAAGAGGCACGAGTAGGTGGTACTCGGATGGTTGCTGAAGACTTAGCTTTTATGCTTAAGTTTATATCTTTCCTTGTCTTCTGTGTATTAAGACATCTTGTCTTTAGCGTTACGTATTTATTTCCGCTTTCCTGTACGATATTGAACACTGTATTTCACTGATGGTTTGTGGTCTTATTTATGTTTAAGACTGTCCTGTTGTTATTCAGTGAAAATTTATAGTGGTGTTCAGTATTTCAACAGGAAATATATCTCTGATGTTTTAGGAATGGTGCACTTGGGTATTTTTACTATATAAAAATACCGGGGTGTTACAAAGGGCTCGGGTCGCGACGCGATGGGTACCTGAAACACAGAAAAACAGATTTTTGCAATTCGATTTTATACCGTTTCGCTTTTTGATCCGGGGCCGAGACATCCTAGGGCTTTGACAACTTAAAACAGATACTCTAAACCATATTCCAGACAACAATCAAAACATAATTCAGCATCACATATATAAACAATTTTGCAAAACCGTAAAAGCGTGATTTTTGGGAAAACGGTTTGTCGACTCAACAATCGTTTCGAAAATCATAATTTCACATAGAGACCAAGACGAAACATATTCAGAATATCAAAATATCCCTAATCGTGAGTAAAACTCACCGGTATGATGAGTCCCCGAGAAGTCGTGTCCTCGCTCGAACAACCGAACCGTTAACCACTCGGACAATCCCCGTAATCACGAACACGCTCCGAATGCCTCCGTGACTGAACTCAATGGGCCCCACTTGCACAAACAGCAACTCGATCAATCGTTCTTACTACTGAACTCCCCTCCGGTATATTGAACTGATGACCCTCGAGACTTTGACGAGCCGAACCCAAATTCGACGAACAAACATTTTCCAGTTTTGTTTCCGATTTCCAGTATCAGGGTACAATTTTGAAACAGGTGTAACTTGGTCAATCCGTGACCAAAACTACTCAAATCAGTGCCTATTTTGAAGATAATTTCGTCTACTTTCTGATGGAAGAAGTTTCACACGCATGCAACCAATAGTTTGGGAGATATCAACCTCATCTTCTTCCTCTTGGCTCTATAGCTCGAAAATGACAAGTGATGATCTAGGGAGGGTTAGGCTCAGACATTTGGACCAGAAGAATGAGGATGGAATATGGAGTTGAATGGTAAAAGAGGTGCTTACATGCAATGGCTATGATGGAGGTGGTGACTCCATCTTCTCTCCCCCACACTCCCTTCTCTCCTCTCCCTTTTCTTTTTCTGTTTCTCAAGTTAGAAAGAAATGAGAGGATACTGAAGTTCAGGGTGCTTTTGAGTGCTGAGGTGTTTTTTTTTTAAAAAGGAGTAATTGACCAAAATGCCCTTAGTTTAAAACTCTCACTTAAACTTAAATCCCAATCAATCATGCATCATCTCATATCATTAGCAATTTGATTAGTTAAATTACTTGGGTTGACTAACAACTATAGCCAAGCCCTCTTACTAGTTTGATCCAATGAGATTTAGTGAAATGACCATTTTACCCTTGCTCTCCAATTCCCACCACAATTCACACGATTCGAATAATTTGCGTGTATTTCATATGCTTGAGCGATTAAACATTGTTTCCACAAAATCGTCATATCCATGACCCGATTTATCATCTATTTGAATAATAAATCGTTAGTTAATTTCATAAACCGAAATTAACGAAACTGGGGGTGTTACAATCACCCCAACTTGAAAGATATTGTCCTCAAAATCGTTTATAGCCCATACACTTCGTCGGCACAAACTTCATTTGATAATTAACTGCTCCGATCTTTTGATGGCAAACGCTGGCTGTTATTGGCAAACGGAATACCTACAATCTGTTGAGGACACAATTTATAGTTTAGGGTATTTATACATCCTGCACTATCAAAGTCAAGAACTCAGAAGGTTTCGGCTTAGCCGTTACTTGAATTGGGAGGAAACGATGTCTATGAAAGGATCATTTGAAATCAAACCACGCGGTATTCGGAGGAACATTTTCTTCCTTCCCCGAGTTACGCTTACATAAGCGCCTGACTCATTTTACTAAAAATCTCGACTGAAGCAAACAGAGTTATTTTATAAAAGAGGTTGACTCTCAGTCCAAGGAATTGTAGAAAACGATTTACCTTGCAACATAACCCAAGAAAACTATAAAATAGTAGTGATATTTTCTCTCGTTAATTCTTTTCTAAAACTTGAAAGTACAATCGTTTCATTTGGATAAAAATTCATTTCCATGGGGTTTCCAAATAATGACACTTTGATAAATACGATTATCCAAAACGTGAATTCACCCCAACTTATAGATGAACTTACTTGATGCTTGAAAGTGAGAATAAAAGTGTTACTTTGTTGGAATCAACTATTTGTGCGATCAAAATCTCAGAAACTTCCATTATCGTGCTTGAGTTTGGCTCCGTTAAGATAAAATAATTGGGTTCGTTCGAGGAAGGGATCGAGAAGGACATTGAGCCGAAAGAAAAGCGGATATTTTCTTTTAAAATTCTTCTCAAACCGCTATTCTATTCGATCCAATTCGTTTCCCTTCAATCCTTTTCTTGAATTAGTCCGAGATAAGACTTCAAGGTTAAAACAAAGACTTGCATTTCGTGATGAAAAACGAACCTGAATTTAACGTCTCGAGAGACTACACAAAAGAAAGAAAGAAAATGGTTATAGGGTCAACTATCACGGACTCGTGTATTATACACTCATTGTCCAATCATTTTGTCTCAGGCCGACACATGGTTAATTCTTAGACATTCTCCCATCAAACAGGTGTAGAAGGTAAAAGAATATGCCCTACAGGTACTCAACTGTCGGATCGTCGTTGAAAAGCCACGAGGGCTGGACCACAATCAGACAATTATGAATTCAGCACCTATTTGCCTTATTGACGCCTACCCGATAGATTATTTAAAATGGAGAAACTAGCCTGATCCATCCGATGGGTCAAAGTCACAGCAACTTACTGCTAACCCTAACGAGATCCAGATTACGATTGGGGTTTTACCTCGGTAGCGGAAGCTTGAACACTATTACTGCCGAAAGATGATTGTCCTAACACGGCTTGATACCTCTCCAACTAGCAATTATATTCACGTGTTATCCAGCCTTCCTTTACTTCTGAATAAACGTTTGAGTAACCTACATCTTCGGTTACCTTAGAAACATTTTTAGCACATCAGGCAGTCACCGGTACCACCGATGTTTTAACTAACCCAAAATAATGATAAAGGTGCGTCTTTCGACCATTATGACACGGTCCTCGGAACTCAAACCCACAGTCTGGTGTCCTTTCGCAGGTTATGGTTCTTTCAGAATTGTCCAAGTCAACGACTTATCCAATTTCAATTGCCTTTCTATATTAACCAGGCTTGAACTTTGATACTTATCCTTTTAGATCTTGATCACTCAGGTCCTAAGGAGACGAGAATTTCAATATTAGTAATCTTACTAGAACGACATAAGGTTTTCTTTAGAAGTTACTATTTAGTGTCATCCTATGCAATCCTTGGTTTCTCGATTAACTTCAACGTAGCAATTATTCTCGGATTAGTTATGAAATTGGAATCGCGGTGGCATCAAGGGAATTTTGAAAACAAAATGTTGTTTAGGGAATCAAACGAGCGCACCTTAAGTGTCTTAGTATTGATTCATAAAATCCGAGTATTTATCATTTAGAATTTTCCTTGGCCTAGTTTCTTTCCGAACTTCGGTAACTATCCAAACTTAATTGTTACCTTCACGTTAATCAATCAAGTTTCGGAACGACTTCTACTCCATGACAACATTACGTTCGCCACACAGATGACTTTAAGCTCCTCGTTCCTCCAACCAGTTAGTTGAGGTCTTAGAGACTAAGATTTCGGAATCACTTCTAATGGTTGAATGGCCATCGTTACTAATGACAATTTCCGGAAATAGGTTTCTTGGAAAAACTAACAGTAACGTTACTCTGAATCGGTATCTAGGGGTCTAGACTGACTGATTGTAAATCCCTTCTTCCAATTTCTAGTACAACAGGGGGGTTCACATCCCACGGATGCTTTAGGGTTTACGGTTCAGATTTAGAACAAAGGTACACTTTGTCATACCCTAATTTTGTCCGATTATTAAAAAATTTCAAAAAAAGAGGTATTGTTTTCATTGTATCACATATCATTGTTATGCGTGTGCCTTTGGCATTCTCGTGCAACAATTGTTTTGATACTCGTTTATTGGTTGATGTTCCTTATTACCATAAAATACAAATATAAATAAATGTGGTGCAAAAATAGACCAAAGCTGAATAGTCCAAAGTTGTTATTATTACAAGTCCTTTTACACATTAGACAAAAACAAAAAAGGATAATAATACAAAATTTGAAATAAAATCCAAAAAAAGAATAGGGATGGGGGCAGTGTCTGCCCTAGCTAGGGTTTTGATTTTTCTGTCCTTCCTCCATTGACAGCTATTGTCCTTTCATATGCCAGCTACTGTCCTTTTCCTGAATGGATGCTGTCCTTGGTGCCAAGAATATTCCCCAGCTGCTACCAGCGCCCAGCCAGCTATATGCTGTCCTTCTATCCTTTCTTCAAAGGCTGTCCTTCCCTCAGCACCCCTCACCCAGCTGCTGTCCTTTCTCAGCACCACACCTACACCACAATGCCTATAAATACTGTGAACAGTGATACACAAAAAAAGAAAAGGGGAGAATCAGAAATCAAAAAAATAAAAAAGGGATCGAAAGCAAATCAGAAAAGAAAGAAAGTAGGAGCTGGAAGCTCTGGCCACCAGGTGGTGGTCACCACTGTGAACCACCACCATCTCCACTGTCAGTCACCACCTAATCACCACTCCTACGGCCAACAACCACCCCCACAACCATCAGTTCTACCATGCATCATCAGCATCTCTCTCGGCTTACCCTACTCTCCCTCACCTCTATGATATCTCCTCCCCCACCACAAACAGAACTACCGCACCACCCAGATCCGTAGCCAACAACCTCCCCCAATAGCCACCAAATAGCCTACACTGTCAAAACCTCTGGTTGGAGACAAACCAATACCACCACGATCCATCACCCTTCGGTTTCTCTCTCTCGCACAGCCCAAGCCGTCGCAGCCACCATAGCGCACCATCGCTTCGTCGTCTCCACGGCTCCCCACCGTGGCTGGCTTCCACCGGCGCGACCCTCTCCCGTCGTCTCCTTTTCCTTCACCCAAGTCTGTTGGCCGTGAACCACCTGTAGCCGTCGCTGTATGTAACACCCGTTTCTACCCATCATATTATTGGTAAAAATATCAGAGTTTTTAAACAATTAAACGAGCGCCACATTTACATCTTGAAAATCACCACGAAAACATAGTGCAAAAATAATTATCTTTCATTCAATAAGCAGCGGAAAATAAAGGGGTTTTCAACTTCGACAACAGTAACTTCAAAAATGGTTCACAGCGGAATAATCGAACAACCATAACTCCTGTTCAATAAAATAACAACATCGGAATTCATAGCCATAAATAAGCGTTCGTCCATCCCCAAGTGTTACATATCAGAGCGATACGACCCGACTCGATTACATGAAGGTGAACTGCCTTCATTCACGGTTACCTGCACGTTACCAACATAGGGGTAACATTCAAACAGAAGGGGTGAGATATCACACTATCTAATAAATCGTATGAAAAGCAATATGCATTCGGTCAGGTCATCACGTTCATCTCGTCACAATAGTCACATAATTTCACTAGTCAATCCTGTAGTATGGAATGCACATGCATGCGGTACCAAGTCACAACACTGGCCATAGGCCTAAATCACAATGCTGGCCGAAGCCTAATCCACAACGCTGGCCGAAGCCTAATCCACAATGTTAGTCGAAGCCTAATCCACATGATATGCATGCGACACTATGCAAATGCACAAACAAACAACAACAACTGCATAGCACGCAACAACATCAAAACAACAATGGCCATAGGCCTACATCACATCACCTGCCAATAAATAAAGGCAACTCATCGTCGTCATATAAACATCGTCGTCAACAATTACAACTTAACAGTTTATAGCGCTTTGGCCACATCACCACAATTTGCAACATCACAACAATTTGGCTTAATCACATACTCAACATCATTTTAATTGACAACACCTAGGACAGCACCTACCGGGCAGCCACACGGGCGCCCAGCTATCAACAACCACGGACAAGCAGTCGACACTTAACCATTAAATCAACAGACACGCTTAAAAATTAACGACACCAGAAACAGTCACTTTTTGCCTTAAAATTAGAATATTCAGTTAGGCCTCTGAATAAGTTTTCCAAAACATTTTAGAACGTCCAAATCGGATTCCCGGATCAAAAGATATTGCGAAAACAAAATTGTTTACAGTGACAGCAAAAACAGTGACAGCAAACATGACCTAGCTTGTGTCACCTCTAGAATTATCAAAACTCAGTCAAATGACATGGGACTTGAGCCTAACCCGAAAAAAATTGAGTGTAGTTTTCAATGAATCAAGAATCATTCAAAACGGAGTTCAAACGAAAACGTTATACACGAAATACCGAACCTATATCCAGATTGTTTCCAGATTTTTAACATAAATTGTGACACCTATAACTCGAGCTATACAACTCCAAATGCAACCAAAATAGTGCCAAATTAACAAGCATTAAGTCTAGTTTCTAAAAAGGTAAACCACATAATTTTAGGACCACTAGATTATTCCCAGTTACTGTATAATCGAACCTATACTCAGATCGTTTCCAGAATTTTAACCTAACTTGCAACACCTTTAACTTGAGCTAGACAACTCCAAATGCAACCAAACTAGCGCCAAATTAACAAGCATTAAGTCTAGTTTCTAAAAAGGTAAACCACATAATTTTCGGACTGCTAGATTGTTTCCAAAATACACGCAGAATGCGCCCTATGCGCCCTACAACCAGAAATTTTGTTTAAAATCAACAACACACAACACCAAACACCAACAATCACATCCAAATCATCATCAAACATGTTAATCATCACCAATCATTTCTAAACACCATTAATCACATTTAATCACCGTCAAAACACATTTAATCATCACCAATCACATACAATCATCATCAATCATGCTTGGACATCGTCAATTCATGTTTAAACACTTTTAAGCACATATATTCATCATCAAACATAATCAATCCTTAAAACTAAGGTTCTCTAATCTTAATCACCTAGGGTTCCATTAACCACCCCACATAGAGACATTCATATAACCCATTAGATAGATAGAACCCCACCCTTACATTGTTTTTGAAAAACTCGAAATCCTTGCTTGCCTTAGCCCCCTCTCAATTCGCGACTTCCCTCTTCTCTTCTCCTCTCTAGCGCCGTCCTCTTCTCTCTATTCTCACTCTCTCACTTTGTTTTTCTAATTATGTGAGCAAAACCCTAAAAATTACCTATTTATACTTAGTTAGTCTTAATGGGTTTTTCTACTTAGCTTATGCGACTTAACCCAAGCCCTTTTCCTTTTAACATCTCATTCCTTACCAATACCAACCCCCACACAAAATAACACACATAATAATATATATTTATTTTATTATTTTTCTACCACATAAATCCTAATTAATTAATTAAATAATTAATCAATTATTTTGGGGCGTTACACCGTACTCCTCTACGTCGTCGTCAAGTCCATTGTCAACACTAGTCTGTAAGCATTGACCGTGAATCACTAGCACCAGAGTTCACACCTTTCTTCTAGCAACATGATCTCTGTCGTGAACCGCCGTACAGTCGCCGTGAACCACCCCCTCTCGCCGTAGTAGCACCACGCCCTTCTCTCTTTCTTCGCGAATACCCACCACTGTTCCTCTCTCTCCCACTATAACAGCGCCACGACCACCGTCGTCCACTCTCCTCACTACGCTGCCGGCGTCTCCACGGATCCCCACCGTGTTTGTTTTCGCTCCGGCGACGTCGTCCTCCTTCGTCCAGCCACCACCCTCTTCCACCATCCTTTTGTCTTCTTCCCTCTCAGCCCAGAAATCTCGCTCTCCCTCTCCCTTGCGAAAATGTCGCATTCTCTCTCTACGGTCTCTGTTTCAAACGCCGGAGAGATTGTGAATTGTGAAAATTAGGGTTTCCATATTTTATCACTTGCCTTATGTAGTACTGTCCTTTAATATTTATTTCTTTTTTAATATATCAGATTAATAATAACACCCCTGCGTTTTGATCATTCAGCCCCCACCTGAATAAGCCCAATTCAGAGGCTAACCTTGTTTAAAAAGCCCAAAAACGTGGACGGTTACTAATCACGCCCCCATTTATTAATACAGCATCTGTTGCTATCCACACCTCCCTTTAATAACACAACACCCCTATTAATTATACTTCTTTTTTTACAACTCATTTTGTTTTTTTATCATTACATCATAATGCTTCCAAATCAGTATCTTGCGAACAATCAAGCTCACAAAAAATGGGTCGTTACTAATGGTCACTCTGAGTTTAGCTTGTTTGACCGTTAGTAGCAGTTTTAATTTTCAAACGGGCTGTGAGTAATGACCACCCTGAGTTTCACTTGTTTGGTCATTACAAATGCCTATCCCAATTTCAAAATACCTAAAAAACACCAACACACAAACTTTTTCTACCCAAGAACTACGTGTGATTTGATTCTCTATGGCAAAAACAATTTCAATTAGGTTTGCTGAAAAATTAAACAGCGTCGCGACGCGAACAAGTTCCGTCGCGACGCGAAAACTTACAGAACCGAAATGGACACTGTTGCGACCGAGAAAATCCGGGTGAGGATTCCTCGAAGGTTCAAAAATGAAGCCGCCACCAAAGTTTAGTTTAAGGGCAAATATTGGAAAATCCCTTTTGGAATGGATAAGGGTCCTTAAGACCAGATTAGGGTTCGGGAGTCGGTTAAGCATGGGGAAGGTGTTAGCACCCCACGACATCCTTCCTAAGGAAGGTTACCTTCTAATTAGTTGTAGGAAAGAATATTAATTTAGAAAATGTTTATTTTACCCTTTTATTGTGATTGAAAAGAAAGAAGACTTAATAAAAAATTTAGTTTTTTGTGCTTGACAGGAGTGGGCCCCCGCTCCTACGTATCTCCAGGTGTGATGGAGAAATCAAAGCTACGTAGTTCTTTGGTAGAAAATGGTTGTTGGTTGGCATTTTTTAATATAGGGGTTTTAGGACTGTGTGATCTGTGTTGAGGGACCACTGGGGGTCTGAAGGAGCGTTGGGGCTCTGAAGGACCACAGTTCACTTATCCTAAAACGATGACTAACCCGGCCATACGACCGACTAACTCCCCTACTTTGAAAATAAGATTTTTTGATTTTTGAAATGAAAGAGATGTGTTTGTATTTTTTTTAATTTAGAAATTATTTATTTTAAATAGGGATTTTAGGACATGATCCGTAACAATTCATTAATGACCTAAAAAGCAGACTAACCCGACTGTACAGTCGACTTAATCCCCTATTTATATTTTAAAAATGAGATATTCATCTATTTACTTTTGTAGGTTTTCGTAAAAAAGGAATTAAAAAAGAAAGGTAATGGAACTCATTTATTTATTTTTAGGGATTTTTGTAAAAGTAATTGTTTTCTTGAAAAGGAAAATAAATAAAAAATGACAATAGAGGGTGAAACAGTAGAATGGGGGTAAAATTAATAAAAAAGGGAGCGTTGTACTAAAAAAGGGGTATGCATGGCGACAGGGGCTGTATTTTTGAAAAGTGGGGTGTAAATAGCGAGCCCAGCTGGTTTTTTACAGACTGGGCCGCATCGACAATGGGCTTGCATAGGGGGGGGGGGGCGCAATAATGAAACAAATGGGTGCAAACAGTAATCTAATTAAAATTAAAATTAATTAAAACCCTACATATATAAAGCAAAACCTAAAATCTAAACCTAATTGCTAATCTTCCCCAGCGCGCCGAACTTTCCTCTTCTCACTCCCTCTCACCCAAATTCATTTGGCTCACACCGCCGTATCTCGTCCTCTCGCCGTCCCTCAGCCAAGGCCTTCGCCCTTCTTCCCCTTTTCACACCGACCTTCACCCTCTCCTCCCCTAAACTCGCCGTGCTTCACTCCAACCCTCTCTCTCTCAAACCCAACTCCGTCCCCTTTCTCGCCACCTCGTTGACCTTAATATTCTTACTCTCACTCTTCCCCTTCCTCACCAAACGCGAAGCAGTTTTTCAAAAAAACGGAGGAGAGAGGGTGGTCTACGGCGGTGGCTTTGGTTAGATCCGGACTCGCCACGGGTTCGTGAGTGGTGGTGGTTCGGTTGGCGTTGGTTCGTGGAGGGGGAAGGATGGTGTTTGGGCCACGGTTTGGTGTGTACGGTGGTGAGCTGTGGAGTGGCTACGGCGACGGTGATTTGGCGGTTTACGACGATGTGGGAGTGGTGTGTTCGGTGGCGAGTTAGGTGGGTTACGGCGGTTGGGTAGTTGGGTTCGGTTGGGAGAGGTTGGGAGAGGAGTCGGTTCTGTTGGTGGTGGCGGATGGAGGTGCGTTCGGCGGCTCACGGCGGTGGCCACCGTAAACGGTGGCCGGAGGTACAAAACTTCCCTTTTTCCTCACTGTACCCTTCTCTACTGTCTGCTCTTATCTACTGATTCCTGTATCATCATCTTTATTGTTGTTTTTTATGTTATTTGCTTATTTTCTATAAAACCTAATTTTCTAATTAGCAACCATCTCAAACTAGCAATGATTTACTACTAATTAATAACGAACGCCTTAAAACAGTTGCTATTTTCTAGAATATGATGCTAAAAACAACATAACTCATGACAAATAAAGCATTTTTAAAAACCAAAGTATCTAAAAATCTACATGCTCTTGTATTTTCGGATTCTATAATAGGGAAAAAGAAGACTACCTACTCCTGTTGCTTGCTGTTGATCTTGCTTAGTGCTGCCTCTTTGTTGCTGCTTCTGCCTTACCCACTGCTTCGGGAACTTTCGTTTTACTTTCAGATTGGGGTTTCAGTGTATGCTGTTTTGGTGTATTTTTTAGTCACTGTGTGCCTCTCTATGTGTGCATATTTTTCTGCGTGTATATTCAGCTGATGATTGTGTATATTCAGTGGCTGATTGTGTCTCCCTTTGTTACTGTTGCTGCCCCCTGTATTTATAGTCAAATTGCTGTGGTGTAGGTGTGGTGCTGCTGCAGGGGAGCAAAAATTAACAGAGGACACACATTGTGGGAAGGACAGCAGCAGTGGTCATGGGCGATTTTGGTGCTGTGGTTAGGAAAAAGGACAGCAGCTGGGGAAAATAACAAAAAGGACAGCACCAGAGGTAGTGGGCGCTGGTGGCAGCAGCAAGGGTGGCGCAAAAAAGGACAACCAAAGCAATTTGTATGCTGTGCTATTTTTGCCTGAAATGGGAAAAGCAAAAGGATGGGGAAAAGCAATTTGGACCATTCCTAAAATGGTCCTCAGCTAGGGCACCCAGATTGCGCCTCCCCTCTCTTTTTTGAATTTGTTTTAAATCTTTGTACTATTTGTTTCTTTTTTGTTTTTGGCTACATGTGTGTAAAAGGACATGGCTATGAAATAATAAAAACTTGGCTAATTAGCTTATTTTGTATTACATCTTATTTATTTTTATTTTATTACAACAAGCCATAACAACAAAAAGCGAGTATCAAAATAAGCGTCATACGATGAGCGTTAAAGATATGTGCACGCGATTAGAATGACCCGTGGTACGACGAAAAAAAAAAAAAACCCTTTTTGGACTTTTGATAAAATAGACGGACAAAATTAGGGTATGACAGCGGCCCCTCTTTATTTATAGTTTACTAGGAATGGAGATATGGATATCGGTTGAGACTCGACGCGTTCACAAAAAAGGAAATAAAGAAGGACCGTTGGGGGTCTGAAGGAGCACTGGGGCTCTGAAGGACTGATTAGTCTGAAGGTCGAATTCTCAGGCGACGCTTGGCGCACTGGTTTGAATTAAACTGAAGGACCGACGGGTCTGAAGTGCTGCCTGAGCCTGATGGACCAAAAATGATCTGGTGGATTGCAACTAGTTATGGCACTAGTAAAACAATCGTAGGGTGACCTACGTCGGGGCGGTCGTGAGGGTCAAGATCAGAACCGGAACTGATATGTTGACCACGAAGGATTTACGCTATGCCTTAGGCAGACGCAGCTAATCTGAAGGACCATCGGGGGTCTGAAGGATCTGTCGCGCTCCGTGGCGACATTATGATCTGAAGGTGCAGCTCGAAGTAGCATTTGACGCGCTAATTCAAACTGAACTGAAGGACCGATTTGGTCTGTAGGATCTATGCTAGATTTTGCTAACACTGCGATCTAACGCGCGATATAGGATTCAACACTAATCGCGTTGGCTTAAGAATTGGCTGTAGGTACGTGTCGACACGGGGAGTCGATACGAAAAACCACATATGATATGTATATGACATGTATGCGACGTATGCATCTGCGGTGATTAATTTTGAGTGAGATGATGGATGAAATGCTGAATGATTTTTTTGTTTCTTTTGTACTTTAGCTTTTTTTGCTTTGTTTTTTTGCCTTCTTCTAGCTATTTTTTTAGTTTTGCTCTTTTGCTCTTTTGGCTTCTTTTTACTGGTTCGATCAACTTGCGAGGTCTCAGTCGTGGGGCATGAGGGTAGTCCAGAGCAGCAGTATTGCTAGATTCGGCGCAGACTTATTATGATTTGTTGTTTGAAGTGATTATGCAGATACTCGTCCTCATCGCAAATTTGTTAATGAGAGATCGTTTTATTTCTGTGATTTTTTGGAATTTCGCAAAGATTGTAATGCCCCTTAGTTCATGCACATATTCCACAATTCAGTATCATTTATCATAAAACATCACTTTAAAGCAAAGAAAGAAAAACAAGCAGGAGAAAGAAAGTGTTTAATATGGAAACCGAACGTACAGAAGGTCACGCCGATTGAAAATTACATTGAGAGTTTAAACTAAAAAAACGAAAAAAAGGAAAGAACAGATCTATTGGTTGTTTGTATTTTGAAATGACGGTACCAATCACTCATATGCATAATTTTGATTACCCACCATCCCACCTTTGGGAGTGTTGACTGCCTTTTTATTTCTTCCAAGTCCAACTTTTTGACCCTAATTTTTGCCTGGACCGCTCTTTAGAGTTTTCGATCCACCGGGCCGCTCTAACTTTTGCCTAGGCCGCCCTTTCGGGTTTTCAACCTAGCGAGCTCATTTTGCTTGGCTCATCTTTTCCTTTTTTTCATATATTTCTTTAGGCATAGTACTTCTTAACTCCATCTCAGTGCTCCTTCGCCCTGCTGTCGCTATTGGCTTCGGTCTGGTTGAGTCTGTTCCTCTGATCTGCGCTTCTATGTGTTTCTCTTTTGGATCTGTTGGATATGTTGCTAAGCGATTTGGATCTCTTCGCGATCTGGATCTGGATAAGTTCTTGCGCCGTCGCCGTTTCGTGGTTGGATCTTCGACTTCGGTTGTTCCGGTGGCTGTAAATTAATAAAAATGGGTTGGGCGCTGCTTGGGTTGGAACCGCCGTTGGGGGCTCCCTTTCCTCGGATCTGATCTCCTCTGTGACGTCCACGTCCTCTCCCCCGAGGCGTTTGTCATACCCCAATTTTGTCCGGCTTAAGTCCAAACCCTAATTTTCCACACAAAAATAATAATAATAAAATGTATTGCATTTTGGACCCTAGAAACCATCCCAGAGTTTTGAAATCATTTTTAGGGTTAGAATGCACTTTTTGGGAAATTAGGGTTTTTAGGGTCAAAAAGGGCGTTTTGGTCATTTATCACTGAAGGTCTATGACTTTTAGTAGCTGAGAGATGAGTGTTTCAAAACATGCATGGTGCATCAAAATAGTTTTGAAAAATATTTCTAAAAATATTTTGGTTGAGGGCTTGAAATTAAAATCCTATTTTTTTACAAAGATAATGGATTATGATAATAGATTATGTGCCTGAATGTTTTCAGAGCACATAATTGATTACTCTCCTATCTTTACTAAAACAAATAATCGATTAAGAGCTTGCCTTTCTTTCCTTTTTTATAAAGCATAATCGATTATCCTAAGCAAATAATCGATTAAGAAGTAAATGAAAGTTTCCTTTTTCATAAACATAATCGATTACTCTTTCATTCTCACTATATCACATAATCGATTATGTGCTTGCCTTACTCTTCCTTTTTAAGATCAATAATCGATTATTTCCTTAATATAACCATATCACATAATCGATTATTGTCCTGTTGTTGTTGTCCCGATTGACAACAATAATCGATTATGCACTCCTATAACTTCATATGATAATCGATTATCAAGTCATTCCTTGTTTCCATATTTATCTAAATAATCGATTATGCATATGTTTCACACATTCAACATAATCGATTACTTCATGCATTTATTTTTCAAATATTTCTACGCCTATAAATAGGCAAGTGTGTTTCACATTTCACAAACACTTCACACAAGATCAGAGAGAAGAATTGCTACACACATTTTTCACGAGATCTGAGAGACATTTTCACGAGATCTGAGAGACATTTCACGAGATCTGGGAAGACAACTCTCGTAAATCTCATTTTCCAGTTCCCCGCTTCATTTTTCGCTCTATCCGCGCCGTTGGTCCGTCTGAGCTGATCTCTTGCAAGGACTAGTCGGGGTTTGCGTTCTTCAGATCTGTAATATCTGTCTTCCTCAGAGGTATTTCAGTCTTTTCATTTGTTAATGTTTAGTTATTGTGATCCATGTGATTTAACTTAACTATAGCATTCATCTACTCGTTCTTGTAAGTTATCGTCCATTGCTGATGACGAACCATATGATTCCCACTTATGCCTAGTGCATCATGTTCTAAGTGGTGAAGATGGTCTCGGGTGATTCAGCTTGCTCCTTTTAAACCCTTTCAAAAACATTTTTAGAACTACGTCGCTTTGATTCCCGTTTGGGATACGTAGGAGCGAGCCACGTTCTCGTCAAGCGCAACAAATAAAAATTCTTTTCATCCCCCTAAACCAATCATTTTCATAAAACAAACAAAAACCACTTTCAAACCCATTGTTGCTAGTAGCTCATCAGAGCCTCTGTTCGTTTAGCTATTAGTGACAATGTCCTTTTCTCCTAAAAATAATAAACGGTGATCCATCATAACCTTTGTTAGTTTGATCATCGTACAAATCAATCTCTTTCGAAAATCACTTTCCAAAAGGATAATAAAAAACGAGTTGTTATCAATAGTCCATCAGAACCTTCGTTCGTTTGACTAGCGGTACAACTCTCTCTTTTGAGTATTTAGTAAGTGATTCATCATAGCCTCTGCTAGTTTAATCATTCACTAATGCTCGTCCTATTTCAAAAACTCACTAAAAAAGATAAAAAACAAAAACTTTTCAAAAAGAACCAAGAACTACGTAGCTTTGAATTCTCCATCGCACCGGGAGATACGTAGGAGCGGGCCATGTCCCGTCAAGCACTTTTTCTAAAAACCCCCTTTTTCCCCCTTTCTCACCAAAAAATAAAATTTCCAGTAAGTTTTCTCATTCGTCTTCAAACAAGAAATAAATAGGCAAATCTAGGTATTTTTCAAATCAAACGTTAAAACCACACATTTAATTAGAGGTTCCCTTTCGGTAGAAAGGACGTGCGCGGTGCTAACACCTTCCTCGCGCGTAATCGACCCCCGAACCTATATCTCTAGTTTTCAAAGACCATCCGCCTTGTCCAAAAGACCTTTTTTCAATGTTTTGGTCTTAAAATTAAAATATTGGTGGCGGCTCCAAAATTTTTCCACGTTGTACATCGGGAAACCCAAACGGGGATTTTTCGGGGTGCAACAGCTGGCGACTCCGCTGGGGACTTTTTAAAAAAAACGAGGGTCAAGCCTAACTAATTAAAATGTGTGGTTTAATGTATTGTTGATTTGATTAGTACCTTGTTTGCCTTTCTTTCTTATCATTGATTAGAGGCATATGCATTTGTCTTTTTTTTGTTGTTCCCTTCTTCTCAATTCCCTTTCTGAAGTAAGTAATGTGTTTGTTGTTGGTATCCTAGGCTAGTTGTATTTAAATAATATTGAACCATAGGGTAGACAACATGCTATTATCTGGACTGCTCTGGTTTTCATTTCAGGTGGGGGTAGTGCTAAGGAAAATGCCCTTCACACACACTACACTTGTACCCCGAGATTATATGATTAGAGAAAAAGACCATAACCCAGGTCTGTTAGGATACCATAGGATGAGTGGATTCGAGTAGTGGGAGCCCATCAGGACCTTTGTCCGTTTGGCTACTCGCGAAAGTTTCAATCAGAGTTGTGCTCTTCCACGATACCTTGTACCTAGCAGTTTGCTGCATTTACAAGGAATTTCGTGAAAGAGACCGTGGCTCTGATGACCTTTGTGAGGGTGTGAATAGAGCTACATGAGAAGATTACCCCTAAAGTGTCTTAGATCATAGGTCTCACCTCTTTTTTAGGTCACAAGGGCTTTTCCAAAATTGTGTGTTGCATTATTACATCTAGTTCATTTCCACCAACGTTTTTGAAAAAAACAACAAAATCAAAAAAGAATATGTTTTTCCTTCATGAGGTGGCATATAGGGTATCCTGCCCTAAATTTTCAAAACCCCACCTGTAAATATCTGTCTTTATAAACAAGCATCCTCATCACCCGCATTTTACATCATAACAGCATGCATTACATAAGCAAAATTCTGAAAAATTCATACAGCATTCCTCATGCATCTAATAACATAAAGCCATGTGCATTGCATTCATTTACGCATTTGTACTCATAAAAAATGTTCTATCATCAGAGAGAGAAACAAAAGGCAAGCTGGTTCGCCAACACCGATATTCTACCCGTTTACAGGCAAGACTAATGGCTAGCAACCAACATCTCGAGAATGAGGACCCCCTGGGTCAAGATGAGTCGGTTGTGGAAATTCTTAACCCCGAGCAGCTGGCTCAAGAGAATCAAGCTTTGAAGACTAAATTGGAGGCTATGGAGGCTCAGAGGGCCGAGATAATGAATATGCTGCAAAATCTGAGAAGTGGGACCACTGCTGAAGCCATTCCCGTGGTGACAAGTCAGCCTGCTGTGGTTACTTCTAGTGGAGCTGCGGGTGTGCCACACATTCACATCCCTAGTCCCAGTATTATACCTCCCAGAAGTTCTTCTGCTCTTGCTCCGGAGATTATTGTGAATCCTCCAAGTGTTGCTTATCAAATGGGAAGTTAAAGAGCAAGGAAAATAAAGGTGCAAGAAAGTAAATAACTTGGAAAATAAAGGTGCAAGAAATTAAATAGCAAGAATTTAAAGGGCAAGGAAAGTAAATGACTTGGAAAATAAAGGTGCAAGAAATTAAATAGCAAGAATTTAAAGGGCAAGGAAACACTAGTAGAAAAAATGCTTTTTATAACGGTTATTTATATCGGTTAAAAACGGCCTGATATAGAAAGTGACGCGGTGGCAATTTTGTAATTAAAATTACACTTTTTATATCGGTTTCCCATGGAACCGATATAGAAAGTGCAAAAAGTATCTTTCATATCGGTTCCATTGCATAACCGTTATAGAAAGTGAAAAAAAATTAGGCTTTCATAACGGCTCAAAAACCACCCGTTATAGAAACTAAAAAATTAGGTATCTCATTCGCTTCGCTGTTTGGTTCTCTCGCTCATATCTTCCATTCCAATATCCCCCATCTCTTCCATTCTCTCTCATTTCAGTCTCACTCTCTCACTCTCTCCGTCAAAACCCAGCCACGCAGCCCCACCACCCACCACCCAACACCACCGTTCCTCCTTCACTTCTCTTCTCCTTCTCTTCCACTGCAACATCCTCTCTCAGTCTCCCTCTCTCGCTCTCGTTCTCTCAACTCTCGCCCTCTGAACTCTCTTTCACTCACAGCGCGCGTTTTTCTTTCACTGCTCATCAGTCATGACTCATTCCCTCTCTCGTCTCATGGTTCGTTTGGGTTGAAGCTTCCACTCACGGTTCGTTCTCTCTCTCTCTCTCTCCCTCTCTCACTCTATCTCCCTCAAAACAGTTTTTTTTGACCAGTTTTCCTCAATTGATAGGGTTTCTGTATTTGGCGTTTTGTTGATTTTGTGTATTTAGGGTTTAGGGTTTGTTGATTTTCTCAGGAAGCCATTTTTGTGTTTTATTTTTGGGTTTAGGGTTTTGTTGTTTTTGTTATCTCTCTTTTCTACCAATTATGTGTGTTTGTGTGTTTTGTTTCAGAGGTTTTGTTGGTTTTGAATAACTTGAAGATTAATTGTTTTAAATTCATGTGTTCAGTGGAATTCAATGGAAATACTGGTATTGGGCAGTCAGGATTTGGAGGTCAACGAGGTGGTAGTAGAGTAGCAGTCAGGACTTGGAATACAATAGATTGCTGGATGAACGTATATCTCAGCTTAATGAGGAATTTCCTGATGCTCAGATAGTGTTCTGTGATGTATACAGTGGAATGATGGAGATTATAGAGAAACAAAGGTTTTATGGTACATTTCCCCCACTTTATAACTTCATGTTAAAGTTATATAGTAGAATGGAAAAACCAATGTTTGTGAATCTAGTTTCAAAGTTTCTGTCATGTTATTTTACTAAGAGTTTTCATTTAATATACAGGTTTTGAAGATCTTTAAAATGCATGTTGTGGGCTTGGTGTGAATGGTCCGATTGGTAGTGTTTCCTCTACTAAATTCTTCTCTTTCATTCTTTTCTTCCATTTTGCACACTTTTCATGTTTATGCTTTTCATGTCATGTTGATTTGTTGTAGATTCCAGCATGCATGTTGATTTGTTGTAGATTGCATTTTTTCATGTTTATGCTTTTCATGTCACACTTTTCTTGATTGTTTTAGGTGAGAGTGTTCTATGCTGTAAGATTCTTTCTTGGTCTTCTCTCTGTTGTCACAGAGACTGTTCTCGTGGTAGCTGTTTCAAGAAAGTATGGTAAACGACTTGCTTCTTATGCACTTGCTATGCTGTGCTTAACCAGTGGCTGTTTCTTCGCTAGCACGAGTAAGTGACTCTCTGGCTCTTCTTTTTTTCAAAATGGTTTCTTGCCATTGTCATTTTCTTTGTTATGCATGCTTGCCTTTGATGATAATAATTCCCAACCTCACTCAAAGTAAATTGACAGATAAATTAAGATTGACCAAGTATTTTGTATTTCAATTTTCAGTATTCTGGTCTGAGATGTAGGAGTGGGACTCAGTTTTGTTAATGTTTTCTTTGTCAACTGTTTGTTGTCTCTATGATTGCAACATGTGGCTTACTGGGTAATGTTTGATTTAGTGTAAAATAGTTTAATGAATGGAGTAAGCATTTTGGTTCTGCTCTTTATTTATTTGAAGGACAATGCCTATGAAGAGAAGGTAGGAGCTATAGCTAGAACAAGAGAAGTACAATGCCTCTTTTGCAACCAATGATGATGAGATTGATATGAAAATTGGTTAGGTTGATATTCTGGGAGAGCATTAGCTTGGTCTTAGTGTAATTTTGTTGACCTTTGCAAAGATTGAAAACTCCAAAGTTATATTGATCTTATAAAGTTGTGTCTTTTTCAGATAAATAGGGAAAGAAAGGAGGGTGGATTAAGTTGGCAAGAAAACATTCAAATCTTGTGGCTTCTGCTGTTGAGGTAAATTAATACTTGTTATTTTCTGCTGCATATATATAATATAGTTTGCAAGTTTTATTTAAATATCTTGTAAGTAATATTGTGCTGGTTATTTTATAGGCTGGATTTAAATACCATCATGCTGAACCAGATTATTTGATGCTTGTATATTTGATTCCAAACACTCTTGATGCTATTCCTGCAAATACTTCTTACTGTATTTGTATTGGTGCTTTAGTTTCTTGTTAACACTAGGAGTTATATATTGATGTTCTTCTATATATTGCAGCTCTTCACATTTGCAGATAGATTTAGAGGTTTATATGATGACTCCATATCTTCTGCTCAACAATTCTATTCTTCATCCGGTTACTCAGTGAGTAAACATTTATCAGTTCTGTATTTACTATTTACTTCTATTAGTATCCAATCATGTCTAAATCAACTTTTCTGGTGAAGGATGAATTGTTATGGGCCGCCGCCTGGCTGCATCGAGCAACTGGTGAGGAATACTACCTAAAGTATGTAGTAGACAATTCTCAGTATATGGGTGGAATTGGCTGGGCTATGAAAGAGTTCTCTTGGGATAACAAATATGCTGGTGTGCAGATCCTCCTATCAAAGGTAATGTTATAAAATCCATAAAGTTGTATGTGTGGAAGTGTAATGTATAATTATTATGACACCAAAGTCGATTAGTTTATTGCAATGGAATGGCTTAAAACATTGCATAATACCAATTAAGGTTCAAAGAATCAAACAATGAAATAAATGATCAAATCCAACTTGCAGGTATTACTAGAAGGAAAAGCTGGTCCTTACACCTCTACACTAAAGCAAAATATCCAAAGAAAAATATAATCATTTCATTTTAATCCTGTTGTGTTTTATATTTGCTAGGTGGCTTATTATATGTGTATGAATGGAACAACCTGCAATATGTGTCTTCTGCTGCATTTCTTTCAGTTGTTTACTCTAATTATCTGCCAGCTGCAAAAGCACAGCTTAACTGTCCGGATGGACAAGTTCAGCCTCAAGAACTCCTCAATTTCGCCAAGTCACAGGTATCTATTGGAGTCTTCCAGGCTTCTACGAATAGAAAGCAATTCTAGCTTCAAGTTTATTGTTTAACTCACTTTCACGTGAATGTATCCAAGCATAAATAGCTTTAAATTCACCTCACTTTTAAGCAAAATCAACTTTGCAAAATCAATTTTCGCCACCGTAAAACCAAACACAAACTACGTAAACTAAAACTGTGAACTTTGGTTGACGCAGGCTGATTATATCCTTGGTAAAAACCCAGAGGATATGAGCTACTTGGTTGGATATGGACCAAAATATCCTGTTCATGTTCATCACAGAGGTGAGTAATGCATAGGTGAGTAATGCATCACCAATTCACCATTCTGCACTAATTTGCTCTTTTGTCAGTTTATTTCTCTGTGAAAGCTTTAATCATTCTTCACTTGCTATCTTGACACAGGTTCCTACCAATACCATAGTGAATCACCAGTGTCCCATCAAAAAACACTAAGTGAGTAAAATAAAGGGTCTAAATTAAACTTTGAACTGCTTTTGAAAGTTTCTAGTGATACAACCTTTGCTCTATTATTCTGACATTCATTACTTGTCAGGTACAAATCTTTGGAAATTAACAAAGCCTAAAAGACAAGGTGAGATCTAATAATATAGGATCTCAGTTTCATTGTTTTCCAATCTTTTTTTTATGCAAACATGAGTTAAAATGATAAGGTACTGTTGCAGGTTCCCTAGTTGAATTCCTTCACTCACTTTCCAGCTCATGGACTGTTGGAGATACAACTTATGATCGTCACAAGGTGATTATCAAGAACATTTCTATGAAGCCAATAACAGATCTTAAGCTAGAGATCGAGAATCTCTCAGGATTGTCCCTCTCCAACAGCAGAAAAGAACACCCATGAACTACCTCAATGGCTCAAAGTTTTGAATCCTGGCTCTGAGTGTATGTTTGTCTATGTTCAAGGTGGACCTCAGGCAAAAATCTCCATTCGTAGCTTCCAGTGATCATTTTGGTAGAGGTACATAATGAATCTTTAAATAGCTGGGGATCTTGTCAAAGGCGGTAGATACAGTGAGGAAGAAAGTATGGAGCATCTAAATCTTAAATTCTTCACTTTTTTTGTGTGTATCCTGACCATAGTTGTTTTTTTGCCACAGTTCTTGCCTCTATAATACAATGTATCAAATTTTTGATTTGTAACTTGCATATCTCATTGTCATGTTGATTTTGGATGTTTTTATTTAATATTGGTGTTTATATTTTCAAACAATATACGTGGTCTGTAAAAGAATTATTACAGAAGGATCTAGAGTTGATGGAAGACAACCTCACTTTTTTTTTTTAAAAAAAAAACTTTTCATATCGGTTCCCATAGAAAACCGATGTTAAAATTCATTTTTTTTAACAAAAAAGAGACTTTTCATATCGGTTTTATATGGGAACCGATATGAAAAGTCTCTTTTTTAAAAAAAAAAGAGACTTTTCATATCGGTTTTCTATGGGAACCGATATGAAAAGTCTTTTTTTTTAAAAAAAGAGACTTTTCATATCGGTTCTAGGGGCAACCGATATAAAAACAACTTTTCATAACGGTTCAGGAACCGATATGAAATGTCCCTATTTTTTATATCTCCTTTTTCGGCATCGGTTCGGGAACCGATATGAAATGTCAATTTTAACCGATATAAAAAGCCTTTTTTCCATTAGTGAAAGTAAATGACTTGGAAAATAAATAGCAAGAATTTAAAGGGCAAGAAAGTAAATGACTTGGAAAGAAAAAGGGCAAGAAAATAAATAGCAAGAATGTAAATAAACAAGAATCATAAAAAGCATGAAGAGTAAATTGAAGTCATGAATCTTTAGAGAGCCTTTGTCATTGATTTTCTAACAAAATTCAAGCTTTGTTACAAGTGAGGATCAAGCCTCTATTTATAGGAAAATATGAGGGGCAAAAAGGTCCAAAAGAGGAAAAAGTGGCAAATCAAGTTGGCCAAGGTAGTCATAAAAAAGCCATCCTCAAGTGGACAAAGCACATGGTCATCAACAAGTGGGCAAGGCAAAGCCATCAACAAGTGGGCAAAAATATCCATCAACAAGTGGGAACAGCCAATTTCGACTGATGCAGCAGAATTCTGGGAGATGCAGTCGAATTCTGACCTGCTGAGATAGAAGCTGTCGAAATTTGGAAGATGCAGTCGAATTCTGGGAGATCCAGTCGAATTCTGGGAGACAGATGCTGTCGAATTCTAACAGATGTAGTCGAATTCTAACCTGTTGAGGCATAAGCAGTCGAAATTGCTTTAAAATAAAACCTGAAGATAAAAAGTAAACATTTGCAGTAAAATAGATCAAAAATATAATTAAATTACTAAAAAGACTTAATAAAATAACTATTAAAAAGACTCTAAAAAAAGACTTATCACAACCAAAATGAAACGATGCCCATTTGACGCCTTAGGTTCGATGGGACCAATGACATCCATCCCCCACATTGAGAACGGCCACGGTGCTATTAGGACATTCAAGGAGGTTGGTGGCACATGAATGTTGTCAGCATAAACTTGACATTTGTGACACTTCCTCACATAGTTAAAGCAATCAGCCTCCATTGTCAACCAGTAGTAGCCAGCCCTTAGGATTTTTCTTGCCATGGTATGCCCATTGGAATGAGTTCCGAACGAGCCTTCATGGATATCTTTCATAATTCTTTCCGCTTCCTCTTTTGCTACACATCTGAGGAGGACCATATCATGATTTCTTTTGTAAAGCACTTCCCCATTTAAGAAGAAACCCGTTGATAACCTTCTAAGTGTTCTCTTGTCGTTCTCTGAAGCACCAGGAGGGTATTCTCTGCTTGTGATATAATGCCTGATATCATAATACCAAGGATTACTGTTAGGCTCTTCTTCAATTGCCATACAAAGGTGCGCTGGTAATTCCCAGTGTTGGATCATGATGAATGTCAGATTCTTGTCGCAATTGATATTGAACATTGAGGACAGAGTTGCTAAGGCATCGGCCAACTGGTTTTCTTCACGTGAGAGATGATGGAAAGTGATCTCGTCGAATGGCTTGATCATCTTTTGGATGTGATCGCGATAAGGGTTCAATTTGGAGTCTCTAGCTTCCCAGTCACCCTTAACTTGGTGAATGACCAAGGCTAAGTCTCCATATACATCGAGTCTTTTAACTTTCCATTCAAGGGCCGCTTTGATGCCTAGAATCCACGCTTCATATTCTGCAATGTTGTTGGTGCAATAGAAGCTCAATCTAGCGGTGAACGGTATGGAGCGATTATCCGGGGAGATTAATATAGCTCCGACCCCGTGCCCCCACACATTGGAAGCGCCATCGAATAACATCCTCCATCTTTCATCATCTTGAGACTTTCCTTCTTCAAATAGAGCCATTATATCTTCGTCTGGGAAGTCGTATTGCATTGATTGGTAATCCTCGACTGGTTGGTGTGCTAAGTATTCAGCCAATGCACTGCCCTTGATTGCTTTCTGCGTAACATATAAGAGATCAAACTCGGATAGTAGCATCTGCCATCGAGCAATTCTTCCTGTGAGTGCGGGTTTTTCAAAGATATACTTGATCGGATCCATCTTAGATACCAACCAAGTCGTGTGGCTTAGCATATACTGCCTCAGACGACGCGCAGCCCAGGCTAGATCGCAACATGTTCTTTCTAACAACGAGTACCTTGCCTCGCACTCAGTGAACTTCTTACTCAAGTAATAGATGGCATGTTCTTTCATTCCGAATTCGTCATGTTGCCCCAACACACAACCCATCGATTTGTCTAGTACTGTTAAGTACAGGATGAGAGGTCTGTCTGATACAGGTGGCATCAGAATCAGAGGGTTTTGGAGGTACCTCTTGATCTTTTTGAAGGCTTCTTGGCAGTTATCGTTCCATTCGGTTTCTTGATTCTTGCACAACAATTTGAAGATAGGCTCACATGTAGACGTTAATTGGGATATGAATCTAGAGATGTAATTCAATCTTCCCAGAAACCCACGGACTTCTTTTTCAGTTTTAGGTGCTGGCATTTCAAGAATTGCTCTAACCTTGTCTGGATCTACCTCTATTCCCTTCTGACTGACTATGAACCCTAACAGCTTTCCTGATCTTACGCCGATGGTACATTTAGCAGGGTTTAATCTGAGTTTGAACTTCCTTAGACGTTCAAAGAGTTTCTGCAGATTAACAATATGCTCTTCCTCAGTCTTGGACTTGGCAATCATATCATCTAAGTATACCTCTATTTCTTTGTGCATCATATCATGGAATAAAGCTACCATCGCCCTTTAGTATGTTGCACGGGCGTTCTTCAATCCGAATGGCATTACTTTGTAACAGAAGGTTCCCCAGAGAGTGATGAAGGTGGTTTTCTCCATATCCTCGGGAGCCATCTTGATTTGATTATATCCGGAATATCCATCCATGAAGGAAAATAAAGAGTGCTGCGCTGTGCTATCCACCAGGACATCAATGTGGGGTAAAGGGAAATCATCTTTAGGACTTGCTCTGTTTAGGTCTCGATAATCGACGCACATTCTGACCTTCCCATCCTTCTTTGGAACCGGGACAATGTTGGCTACCCACTGAGGATACTTTGCTACTGCTAAAAATCAGACATCAAACTGCTTTTTAACCTCATCTCGGATTTTCAGTGACATGTCTGGCTTCATCCTTCTTAGCTTCTGTTTCACTGGCGGGCATTCAGGCTTTACTGGTAACTTGTGTTCAACTATGTTTGTGTCTAGCCCTGGCATATCTTGGTATGTCCATGCAAAGACGTCGACATAGTCAAATAAGAGTTGAATCAATTTCTCCCGTTCACTCTCCTTCATTGTGGTGCCTACTTTAACTTCCTTCTTATCTTCTTCCGTGCCCAAGTTAATCGTCTCAGTAGATTCCTCGTGAGGTTGGATTGCCTTTTTATCTTGTTCCATCATTCTCATTAAGTCTGGAAGGGCTTCCCAATGATCTTCAACATCTTCCTCGGTTTGGTTAATGGGGTGATCAAAGTTATGGTATGAATGATTGTCGTTGTTGTTAAGACTTTGGCAAGTGTACCAAATGTCGTCGCAAGTAATAAAATACGGTAAGTAACCGGTCGATTCCACAGGGATTGCGCGTTGAAAACAGTAGCAAAGTTGTAAATTCTTAGATTGTAAAGGTTTTGGTAATTGGAGTAATCAGTAACAGTACACAAACGTGATTTAAGAATATGAGAAAACCGACTAGGGATCGAATCCTCTCACCCCGCCTATCACATGAACCTTAGCCAATTCAAGTTAATTATTCAATTTCTAGATTCAATTCACTAATTAAGGTCAAGGGCAATTCCTTGCCTCAAGACCCCTATTACCCTAAGAGTTACCCTAATTCCTTAGGTGAGTCATGCCAGAGGGTAACGCATTAAGATTAAGAATTTTAATGAATTCACATAAGCTACCACATATTCCTATGATGATTACTAGCATGTGATCTAACTACCCAATTTCCAGCTACTAATTCATATTCCTATGCAATCACTAGCCTGGATCATCACAATTATCATATATAATTGAAAAGCATTAAGAACATAGGTATTTAGACAAAGAAAATCGAATAACAACTGAATTGATTAGAACAATGGTTCACATGATAGGGTTGGGAGATTCATCTCTCCCTAATCTAAGCAAATTAGTTACAATCCATCCTAAGAGTAGAAACCAACATAAAATAGAAAACAAACATAAAGGAAGACATTGGAACCTTCAATCCCTTGTTCCCAAGTGGTGAGAAGGCCCCAATTTCGCACCCTCCAGCTGCTCCAAATTGTGGCTCAGATCCCAAGACGAAGTCCCTGTGAAAAAATGCTGAAACTACTTTAAAAACCCTAATTTTCACGCACCATCGCGACGCGACCCGTGACCATCGCGTCGCGAAATAAGACAGAAACATCTGGCTTTGCAAAACTGCTCCTGGTCGCGTCGCGAACCCTCCTGGTCGCGACGCGAAATAGCACAGAAAGTCCTGACTTTGCCAAACTACTCCAGGTCGCGTCGCGAACCATCCTGGTCGCGACGCGATATTGAACAGAAATCAAATCCCTCCATTTTGCTGCATTTCCGGGCAAGTGTCTGGTTCGCCGAATGATGCCACAACCAATTAGAGGTCTTCAAGTCCAATTTAGCTTCAAAAGTGAAGGAATTACTTACAAATGAACTTCCTACTACAATTATCTAAAACTAGACTAAATCCCCAGATAATGACTGTGATACAATGAAAAACCTGCACAATTGGTCCTAAAAATGCATAACTTACATTATATGATTGAGAGTCAACACAACCCCAAACTTAAACTTTTGCTTGTCCTCAAGCAAACAATCAATTCAGACTGTGGCTGTTTTTTTCTATTTAGCTGTTACATATAATACATCAACCTTAAACACATCAGCACATCAACTATCATCATCAACCTAATACAGTGGCAGGACAACTGAATTGGAAATACCGAATCATAAGCAGGCAGCATTCTCAAGTTTTCTTTGTACGCACATCTCACCAGTGTTTCACTCTTGAGGTGTTTCGGGTATTCACTCAATTCACAGTACCTGCATCATCGTTTCATAGGCTTGACAGAGTTCTATATCATTCTATACAAATGAAATGCATACACACATTTTGAGGACTTTAAGGGTTATAGCGGGGCTTAGGTAAGGGTGGATACACTTGGATAAGTAGGTTGCACTTGGAGTTAGGCCTACCTCTCTTTTTGTCAATTTCACGCAATTCACTTACTCGCCCATTTTCCCAAAGCATTTAACAAAACAAAAGAAAGATTTTATTTATTTATTTATTTTCTCTTCTTTTTTTTTGATGTATATATATATACATATATATTTTTTCTTTTCTTGTTCCTTCTCTTGTATACCACCCCAAACTTAAATTGTTGCTATTCCACGAGCAACCCCAAACTTAAAAATTTCCCCACTCTCACAGCTTTTGTTACCTAACTCCAAGTTAAGAATTAACTAGGCTATGATTTTCAGAGAAACAACATACAATTTTTTTTTTAACAATAGGCTCAGAGGGGCTAGCAGAGGATAAATATTAATTAGGTGTGGTTTGAAAGGCTCAGGGGTGCCAAAAGAAATGCCTCAGTGTGTATGAAAATCAAATGCCAAAAACAATTAAGCACAATGTCAAGTTCTGCAGACTAATGCAGGCAAGGAATACACACAATATATATAAGAACGTGTTTAGGCTCAAACCTCACAGTTGGGATCGTAGAGATAAAACTTGAGAGATGCTGCTTACAGATGATAAAGAACTTCCACAACGTTTGTCATGACCCCTGCTATTACTTGATGATAAAACTTGACGTGCGAGTGTCAAAAGGAAAAATGCAAGCATGCGACCCCAAATGCCACACATCATCACCATTGAAGCTGCTTTAACAAAACAAAAACAAAATATAGGGCAGTTGTGCCTCAATATCACAGAGTAAGTTATAATAATACGTACAGACCAAAGTGCGAAATAGAGTCAAAATAGGGAAAAGTACAACTAAAAGTGCAAAATAAAAATAAAAAATGTCTGAGTAAAACAGGAAAATGATAAATGAGCCTCCTGCTCAAGGAAATGAAAAGTGGCGCTCACCAGTGGGTTGCCTCCCACCAAGCGCTTCTTTAACGTCACTAGCTTGACGCTTTTTGTCACTCTTATGGGTCTCTCAGCATGAGAACCATTTGAGGCTCTTCCAACCCGTCACCCATATATGGCTTGAGTCTTTGTCCGTTGACCTTGAAAGATCTCTGGGACTTTGGCTCTTCCACTTCTATTGCTCCGTACGGTGTTACTTCCTTGACAACAAAGGGTCCCGACCACTTGGATTTCAATTTTCCTGGAAATAACTTGAGTCTTGAGTTGAACAACAAGACTTGTTGTCCAGGGTGAAATTCTTTTCTTGCAATGTGTTTGTCATGGTACACCTTCATTTTTTCCTTGTAGATCTTGTTGTTCTCATATGCATTTAAGCGCATCTCCTCTAATCATTGAAGCTGAAGGGTTCTCTTTTCCCCACTTGATCCAGGATCAAAATTCAAGAATTTCAACGCCCAATATGCTCTGTGTTCAAGTTCAACCGGCAAATGACAAGGTTTGCCATAAACCAATTGGTAAGGGGACATACCTAAGGGTTTGCCATAATCCACCGCCACCAAAATATATGGACAAGAATGCGATGGTGGAAAGGGTCCCATGAAGTCAATGCCCCAGCAATCAAACACTTCCACTTCAAGTATAGGGTTCAACGGCATCTCCCCCCTACGTGAAATATTACCTATCCTCTGGCACTTGTCACAATTTTTAACATGATTGTGCGCATCTTTGAAGATGGACGGCCAATAAAATCCAGATTGAAGCACTTTTGCAGCTGTGCGTTCCCCATTGTAGTGTCCTCCACATGGGGAGTCATGACAATGCCATAGAATCTTTTGACTTTCGCTACCGTAAACACATCTTCGAAGAATTCCATCCGCCCCAACCTTAAAGAGAAAGGGATCATCCCACAGGTAGTGTTGGGCATCACGGAGGAACTTCTTTTTTTGTTGCCAAGTAAAGTCTTGAGGGACCGTTCCACCTGCCTTGTAATTTGCTATGTCGGCAAACCACGGTCTCTCTTCAATTGCAAACAGCTTTTCATCGGGGAACTCTTCAAGAATATCTTTTTCCCGGGCGGTCACTTCCTTATTATCCAGTCGGGACAGATGATCTGCGACCACATTCTCGCTCCCCTTCTTATCCTTTATCTCCAAGTCGAATTCCTGCAAAAGCAAAATCCATCTAAGGAGTCGAGGCTTAGACTCGCCCTTGGTTAGCAAATATTTTATCGCAGCATGGTCAGTAAACACAATTATTTTCGACCCAACCAAATAGGAACGAAACTTTTCCAATGCAAATACTTTAGCTAGTAGTTCTTTTTCTATTGTTGCATAATTTACCTAATTTTCATTTAAGACCTTGCTAGCATAATATATGGCATGAAAAAACTTCTCGGATCTCTGCCCCAACACTGCTCCCACTGCATAATCGCTAGCATCGCACATTAATTCAAAGGGAATGTCCCAATTAGGGGCTACAATGACTGGGGCAGAAATCAGTTTTTCCTTTAATACATTGAAAGCATGCAGGCATTCAGCATCAAAGACAAATTCATTCTCCTTAATAAGTAAATTGCATAGAGGTTTTGTAATCTTGGAGAAGTCTTTTATGAAACGTCGATAAAATCCGGCGTGTCCTAAAAAACTTCTCACCCCTTTTACATTCATAGGAGGAGGTAACCTTTCTATGATTTCTATCTTGGCTTGATCAACCTCAATGCCCTTTGACGAGATTTTATGGCCAAGAACAATTCCTTCTTGAACCATAAAATGACACTTTTCCCAATTCAAGACTAAATTTGTGTCAATGCATCTCTTCAATACTGCATTGAGGTTAGCCAAGCAAGAATCATAGCAGGGACCAAAAACAGAAAAGTCATCCATAAATACCTCAATAGCATTTTCCATCATATCAGAGAATATAGAAAGCATGCACCTTTGAAAAGTTGCAGGAGCGTTACACAGACCGAAGGGCATCCTCCGATAGGCGAAAACGCCAAATGGGCATGTAAAGGCAGTTTTCTCTTGATCTTCCGGTTCTACTGCTATTTGGTTGTATCCAGAGTATCCATCCAGGAAGCAATAAAAGGCCTGACCGGCTAATCTTTCAAGCATTTGGTCCATGAATGGCAGAGGGAAGTGGTCCTTCCGAGTGGCTTGGTTCAGTCTCCTGTAATCGATACACATTCTCCACCCGGTGACTGTGCGAGTAGGGATCAGCTCATTCCTCTCATTTTTAATAACGGTCATACCACCCTTCTTGGGAACCACATGGACCGGGCTCACCCAAGAGCTGTCTGAGATTGGGTAGATCATTCCGGCATCTAAGAGTTTTAACACTTCCTTCCTCACCACATCCTTCATAGTGGGATTTAACCGTCGCTGAGGTTGAATCACCGGCTTGAACTCTTCCTCGAGCTTGATCTTGTGCATGCAAAAAGCTGGACTAATCCCCTTAAGGTTGGAGATAGTCCAACCTAGTGCAGTTCTATTTAATCTCAACACTCTCATCAGTTTTTCCTCTTCCAGCTTAGTTAAAGAACTACTGATGATGGCTGGGTATTGATCATTGCTCCCAAGGAATACATACTTTAAATGAGAGGGGAGTTGTTTCAATTCGGGAGTCCCTTTGTCTGGGCCTTCCCCCCTATTCAGCTCTTCTTTTCTCTTGAAAACCTTTTCTACCTGAGAAGCTTCAAACTAGCGAATGCAGTCCTCTATTTCAATTCCCAAGTTTTCGTCCAAGCCCTCAATTGAGTTCACAATTACCTTCTCTAGAGGAGGAGAGGGTAGATTATGTCTAAAAGTTTCTTGCACTGAATCTTCAATCACATCCACCTTAAAACATTTTTCTTGGTCATTCGAGTGGCGCATAGCTTTGAAAACATTAAATATCACTTCCTCATCTTGGAATCTTAGCCTTAGCTGTCCTTGTTGAACATCTACGAGGGCCCGCCCAGTGGCCAAAAATGGTCTACCAAGGAGAAGTGGGACATCTGCATCTTCTTCCATTTCAAGAATCACGAAATCAACAGGAAATAAAGATTTGTCAACTCTTACCAGCACATCTTCCAAGATCCCATAAGGTTGTCTGATTGATTTATCGGCAAGCTGCAGACTCATCCTAGTGGGTTTCACCTCACCTCCACCTAGCTTCTTGAACATAGAAAAGGGCATCAGGTTGATGCTTGCTCCCAAATCACAAAGGGCCTTGCCTATAGTCAAGTTCCCAATGGTGCAAGGTATGGTGAAACTTCCAGGATCTTTCAATTTTGGAGGAAGTTTCCTTTGAATAATGGCACTACATTCTTCGGTCAGAGCCACCGTTTCATCTTCTTTGAACCTCCTCTTCTTACTCAACAATTCCTTCATAAACTTTGCATAAATAGGCATTTGCTCCAAGGCCTCTGTGAAAGGAATACTAATTTGGAGACTGGAGAAGATCTCCATGAACTTTGAAAATTGCTCATCCTTGTGATTCTTCTTACTCCGCTGAGGGTATGGCAACTTCATGTGGGAAGGAATTTCCTTGGGCTTCTCGTCCACCTGCAAATTTTCATTAAACAAATATTTTTTTTGGTTAGACTTCACCACTCCCTCATTTTTTTCACTCAACTCATTTTCAACTTCTTCCTTCAACACCTCCGTTTCACTACTTTCCCCTCTAGAGTTGTGCTTGGTCGCTTCAACCGGTTTAAGTTCCTTACCACTCCTCAATGAAATAGCTCCGCAACTTTCTTCCTTATGGCTCTCCACCGTGCTCTCAGAAAAACTACCCTTGGATGTCTCAGCAAGTTGCCTTGACATCTTACCCATCTGGCTTTCCAAGTTCTTTAATGAAACCTCATGGTCCCTCTCCATGCCTTGTATGACTTGTTCTTGGGATTTCAATGTGGTCTGAGTCGTTTGCATACATTGGGATAGTACATCATGCAATTGAGTCCCCTGGTCATGGAGTTGTTTTACTTGGGTAATTGTTGGGTTTCGAGACCTACTCTCCAACGCAGCTGCCACTTGTTTGGTGAGAGATTCGATTTGAAGAGACATTAGCTTTTGTTGGGCTAACACAGCGCTATTAGAATCCAGTTCCAAAATCCTCTTTTTCTGTACAGCTATACACTCATTCGGCATTCTATATTCATTTGATGTCATATCGTCTATCAATTGTGTCGCTTCTTCCCAGGTTTTGTTACCCAAAGACCCTCCTGCTGAGGTGTCTAGCATCATCCTGGTTGGAGGTTTCAATCCATGATAGAAGGTTTGTAGCTGCACAAAATCGTCAATACCATGCCTAGGACACTTTCTTAATGACAGCTTGAATCTCTCCCAGGAATCGTACAGGGACTCTTCATCCTCTTGTGCGAAGTTGGAGATTTCTGTTCTTTTTTCAATAAATTTAGAAATTGGGAAGAACCTTGTTAGGAACTTACCTTCAAGTTCACTCCAGGCATTAATAGTTCCAGGCATTAATAGTTCCTGGAGTTTTCATATACTCCCTCAGGATAGGTGGTCCCACAGATTTCATGGAAGTGGGATAAGTGTTGATTAGGGTCTTCAGTATCTGACCCGGAAAACGGCTTTGACCTTAATGCTGAGAGAACGGACGACTTGATATTAAAGGTGGCTGCCCACATTGGTTGGAAGGTGTGAGTATGTGTGCCTTGAGTTCTTCTCCCAAAATCATTGAGAGTGCGTCTGCCCAGTGGATTTTCAGCCATTAATTCAACTGAATGTACCTGTGCCCCTGTATAAACAGTTCTTTGGAAACACCACGCAAACGTCAACAGGTCCAATAAAACCACTAAGCAGCAAAATGAGGTAACTCAGAATAAACAAAAACTAAAAATCCAGAATCGACTCGTTTGCCTTGTTGACAACGAAATCAACAATCCCCGGCAACGGCGCCAAAAACTTGTTAAGACTTTGGTAAGTGTACCAAATGTCGTCGCAAGTAATAAAATACGGTAAGTAACCGGTCGATTCCACAGGGATTGCGCGTTGAAAACAGTAGCAAAGTTGTAAATTCTTAGATTGTAAAGGTTTTGGTAACTGGAGTAATCAGTAACAGTACACAAACGTGATTTAAGAATACGAGAAAACCGACTAGGGATCGAATCCTCTCACCTCGCCTATCACATGAACCTTAGCCAATTCAAGTTAATTATTCAATTTCTAGATTCAATTCACTAATTAAGGTCAAGGGCAATTCCTTGCCTCAAGACCCCTATTACCCTAAGAGTTACCCTAATTCCTTAGGTGAGTCATGCCAGAGGGTAACGCATTAAGATTAAGAATTTTAATGAATTCACATAAGCTACCACATATTCCTATGATGATTACTAGCATGTGATCTAACTACCAAATTTCCAGCTACTAATTCATATTCCTATGCAATCACTAGCCTGGATCATCACAATTATCATATGTAATTGAAAAGCATTAAGAACATAGGTATTTAGACAAAGAAAATCGAATAACAACTGAATTGATTAGAACAATGGTTCACATGATAGGGTTGGGAGATTCATCTCTCCCTAATCTAAGCAAATTAGTTACAATCCATCCTAAGAGTAGAAACCAACATAAAATAGAAAACAAACATAAAGGAAGACATTGGAACCTTCAATCCCTTGTTCCCAAGTGGTGAGAAGGCCCCAAATTCGCACCCTCCAGCTGCTCCAAATTGTGGCTCAGATCCCAAGACTAAGTCCCCGTGAAAAAATGCTGAAACTGCTTTAAAAACCCTAATTTTCACGCACCATCGCGACTCAACCCGTGACCATCGCGTACATTCAAACAGAAGGGGTGAGTCCATCTAACCATATAATAAAGAATATGATAAGCACTAAGCTAGAGTTATGACACTATATAGACCACACCACGAAACATCAAGTCAATCATCAAGGATAAAACAGTCAATTCCATCAGCAAGGGTAAACAGTCAATCTCATCATCAAGTTACTCAGCACAACGAGTCGTCACAATGTCATGCAGGAGTATGAAATGCAACCCACTCGCGGGCATATACATGAGGTACCTTTTCACAAACGTCGCTTAGCCATTATGGCCTCATCGTCACTTAGCCTTTTGGGCCTAAAAAACGTCACTGGGTTTATGCATATGGGGCATGAGACACTATGACATGCACCACTCACAAACACACAAATCACGGTCAACTATGTGACCCGTCACTTACCGAATTGCCAATTCAGAGGCACAGCACCTGTCAATCCACAATTTACACAACAACATCACTTAGCCATTTAGGCCTTAACATCACTTAGCCATTTAGGCCTCAAAACGTCACTGAGTTTCATCGTCACTTATACATAAACATCATCAACTCAAACAATAGCCACTGAGGGCAAAAACGTCATTTACTAGCCACCAAGGGCATCATCGTCATTTACACATCATTATAAATAATATTAGCCACCAAGGGCAAAACAGTCATTTAACTAGCCACTAGGGGCATCATCGTCAAAATCATCATTTTTGATACTAAATCGTTAAAACCACTGGTCATACGCAAAAGAGAAATTTTAAAGGCACCAAAACATATTTTCATTGTCACAGCAACGATCACCGGGAACAGCCACTTGGGGCGCCCAGCAACCTTCAGAAATAATAAGTTTTTATTTTTATTTTTTAAAAATGGAACACACAGATAGACAACTGAAAAGGCTTCACAACGCTTTTCGAAACACTTAAAACGGACACCCGACTCAAAAGATATAGCGAAAACAGTTTTCAATAAAACTCGGGACATCCTGAAAATGGCGCCCAGCACTCGCAACACGCAACACACACAACGCACCCACGCACCCACGCTGACACGGCGCCTGGCGCCCAGCAAGTACAATTCATCACAACAACAAGCACAATTTAGCAACACAAATTTATCAAATCACATACAACTCATACCAATAACTTCAAATCGCATATCAACCGTAAAAATAACATCACATCACAAATCAATCATGAATTCATAAAGAGTCATCAAAAATCATCCACCGAATCATTATCAAATCACAATACCATCAATGAGTATCCAAGCACTTAGCACGCAAACAACAATTTCTCAACAACGAGTTATCATATGCCTAGGGTTCATCAATAATCACTAGAAATACATAAAACGGCATACATAGAGCCTACCCCTACTTAGTCCCCATCATAAAGCCCTATTATAGAGAAGATGAGACCCACCCTTACCTGATAACGAAGCGTCTTCCAAGGCAAATCTCTACAGAGACAGATTACGAGTTCTCAAGCGTGATCTAATTCCAGTGGCATGATGTTTGACTCGAACATGTACCATTATGAAACAACAACATTCTATTAATCATTCGCTAAACAACACACAGATACTTAATCTCTCGTTTATTGAAATTAATCATATTTTGAAAAGGAATACCTATTCGTAAAGTACACAACAGTGACCACGATTCGAAAACGGAGTCGGATGATACCAAGGACTAAATCTGAATCGAATACGAGTGACGTTGTTATTCATGAAATTTTGGACAGTTCTGAATGTTTTGAAGTTGGTCTTCACGGGGAGAATCCAAGGTTTTGCAAAGCAAACATAGAATGGTGGTGCTTGGTGGAGTTGCTGTAACAGCGACCAAAGCGAGGATGGCGTCGACTGTGCACCGAAACAGTGAGACGGACGCGAGGGAAGGAGAGGGCTCCGGTGCAGACTTCATCGTAGCCCAGCGGTGTGGCTTCGTGGTTGTCCTGGTCGCGATGGGTGTCGTTTCGTGAAGGGGAGATACGGTGGTGGAAGCGACAGTGCAAGGGGGAGAGGCAGCTCGCGAAGGGGAGGAGCACAGTTTCTGGTGCGATTTCACCTAGCAAAACGAAGCCACAATCGGTGAAACTAAGGCCATAATCGAATTCAGCAGTGAATTCCGAGTGGGTGTGCGAAGTTTGGGGTTTGGCCGCGGTGTAGGGAGTGAGAACGCGATTGGAGAGCTGCTGGGTAGGTTTCAGCTGCAGCTGCGCGAGAAGGAAGAAGAAGAACAGCGAACCGGGTCGGGTTCTGGGTCCGCGGGTCGCGCGTTTGGACTGGGCTGCTGAAGGGAGCGGATCGCAGGGGTGCGGATAGTAAGAGTAGGGGGTGTGTGCGTGAACAATTGCATAGAAGTCCATTTTAAATCCTTTTTAAAAACCAATTCCATTACAACTATTATTTTAACACCTCAATAACCCAAAAATAATTTCTATAAATAATTAATATCTCGAATATAATTATTTTATAAAATAAAATAATCAACTAAAATAATCATACTTCAATTATAATATTCTATAAACAACATAAATAAATACTAACAATAATATAGTACCAACATAGTATAAAAATACGGTCTAATATCATTTAGACATATTTGATAACTCAAAAACACGTAATCATATAAAATCGATTAAATTACTAAATATTATTAAAATACATAATCACTAAGGCGCACAATATATCACAAGAATTACTATTATATTCGTGCATAAAGCAAAACGTACTAATACGAAAATCGGGGTGTTACATTACCTGCTTCTCGGTGTAACACCCCGGTATTTCTATCTACAAAAAATACCCAAGTGCACCATAGTAACACATCAGAGATATATTTCCTGCTTAGACACTGAATATCACTATAAATTTTTCGCTGAATATAACCCAAACCGTCTTATTTACAACAAGACAATATGGTCCTCAGACCATACACTATCAGCATCTATAGTATTCAGTATCATACAAGAAAGCGGAAGAAAGATGTACAATAAATACATAATGTTTTAGTATACAGACAACAAAAGGGAAATAAGCTTAAACATAAAGCTAGGCTATCAGCATCCAGTCCGAGCTCAACCTACTCGTGCCTCTTGGATTTCCGCTGTCCCTGTGTTTCTGTAAATCAACAACATTTAAACAGTGAGATACAATCTCAGTGAGTTCTACCGAGACCCCTACTAACACTCTCGGTTCATTTATTAGCTCTTTTATAGATTAACACGACACCGACTGCAAAACATTGCTACTCCCGGTATGTCGCAAAATAAACAAAGTACGGCACCGACTGCAGAACATTGCTAATCCCGGTGTATCGTACAACAAACACAGTGCGGCACCGACTGCAGAACATTGCTAATCCCGGTGTATCGCACAATAAACAAAGTACGGCACCGACTGCAGAACATTGCTAATCCCGGTGTATCGTACTATAATTTTTAACATAACACCGACTGCGGAACATCGCTAATCCCGGTGAACCCCCCTACCAATAGTACATTCTCCCATTGGCATGGAGCCTAGGGAAGGGGATCATGACTGCCCCGCCTAGTATGTTACACATGGGTCGTCACCCAACTCGATATATATAAACATATATCTACAGTACTATGAACCCACGGTCCATCAAATCAGACAATCAATGAAACACTTTAATCCACATTTTATAAAATCCAAGTTCACACTCGCACTTTAGTTGACCGTTTTTCGACACAATTTTCCATATCAAAAACAATTCATTTTGCCTTAAAAATAGAATATTCAGTTAGGCCTCTGAATAAGCTTTCCAACGCATCTTAGAACACCTCAATCGGGTTCCCGGATCAAAAGTTATCGCGAAACGAAAAACAGTGTTTGGTTGCTGAAATTCTGCCAACTGGCGCGCGAGTGGCGCGTGGCGCGCAAACGGCGCGCGAGATGACAGTAAGGTTCTGTCCAGTGGCGCGCGAGTGGCGCGTGGCGCGCAAGTGGCGCGTGGACTGGCAGTAAGGGGGTCTGTCAAGGGCAGATTTTGGCGGTTTCGCGCGAAAATCGCGATTCCGCTTAATTCCGATTCTCGTTCCGATTGAAAACAGTTTTCACACACATATAATCAGACCCAATCAACATCAAACAATCAATCAATCCAATCAAAAACTCAATCAAAACGAATCGTATTAAAACGCGACATTTTTTCAAATAACGGTTTTAAATCAAAATCTCTCGAATCAAATCACCAAAAATTCCATTTTAACGCGACGCAACCCGAGACTCGCCCCAATCGATTCCTAACCCGAATCAGACAGTATCACATAATATTCCAGTCCAGCGAAAGCGATAAAACAGTTTATCAATTAATTCGAAAGACAAAAATCCTAAACGTGAGTAGAACTCACCCTTGAAGCGTGTGCCGACACCGAGACTTCAAAATCACCGAGACTTCGCCAAATCACCGAGACTTCGCCAAATCACCGAGTAGCCACACGAACGCTCCCCGCTCCGGCGACACCCAATCCGCTTCCAAAGCTTCCCACTCGATCACGAAACCGCTTTTGACCGGAATGCCGAATTCCTCGAAATCCTCCATGGACACTATTCATCATCTTCTTCAATCTCAAACCACTATTCACCAAAAACCCCAATTTGATTTTCAATCCCCAAATCACCCAACTCGCTTCCAATCAACGATCCATCATCCTTGGGTTCGCGCCAAACTCCATCCCAAGCCATCCTTGAGCTTGAACCATCAACAAACCTCCATTTCCTTAAAAATTCGAAAATGGCAAAGTGAGAGAGAGAGAGTTGATGATGTTGATGTTGGTACCAAATCGAAGAGGGAGTAACGCTGAGCGTTTTTCGTGTTGGAAGGAAGTCGTTTTGATGAGCGCAAATCCTCCCTTTTTCCATTCTTCTTCCTTACCCTTTCTTCTTTCTTCTCTTTTCTTCTTTCTCTTTTCCTCTCTGTTTCTCTTCTCAGCTTCCTTTCCTTTCTTTCAATTCTTTTCTTTTCCTTTTTCTTTAACACTCACACATACACGTATATACATATATTTATTTAATAAATATACGGCAACGTGGTCAAATTACCATATTGATCGAAATCTCTTATTTCGATTCCGAAACTTCTTTGATCCATATTATCCGGTTAACGATCCGATGACAACCAAGAATTAATTTTAGCACTCAATAAATTTACCAGTCAAGTACTAAAATAATTCAATTGGGTTAACATCTAAATAATTCTATCAATTATTTTGCGGATGTTACATTCTCCCCAACTTAAAAGAATTTTGTCCTCAAAATTTCGTCGAGTCTTTCATCTGACTAATCGAGAATCGACATTCTCAGAAAGGTCTTAAGTTGCTGAAAAAAAAATCTCGAACTAACGAAATGAGCGTAGGAACTCTTCCCAAGTGGGCACATCAATCTCCAAGTATGATCCACTACTACCTTGATACGAACTCTCTGGTTACGAATCAACACGAGAAACTCCTCTTTCGCCTATATAGGCTCGGCACCGCATTCGAAAACACTTCCGAAGCTTCATTCCAATTATCCTCGTTTACTCCCCAACTTTGATTAATCTAACTCAAAGGGTTTAATACAAGACACTCGATGGAGATACAGGTTGAAAATGAGATCCACAAATTGGTACTCCACGGTAGTGATAAGCACAAACATGATTTTCTCGAAGGGTGTAAACACTTCCTCAACAAATCTCCTAAAATCCATAACAGTTCCTGCACACATTGAAAAATGTGATGGAAGGTCATCTGTGAAACTTCTTGGCTCGCCCCCAAGATTTCGAGACAACACTTTTCAAAAGAAGATGAAATGAGGATTTACCAGAAACGTTTATCTTAAACGTAGAAATAAACTGCGGGGACACCGAATAAATTTGAACGTAATGAAAATCACCTCTGTTGTTCTCAAAACAACTATCAAACAGAACTCAGAGCTCTTTTTCCTCTATTGCAATTTCATCACAAGGTTTTTACCAACGATGCATCCGATTCCTTTCCAATTTAGTCAATAGCGTTGAGAGCTTCCCCTCAACCTAAGTAATCCTCCTAGGATTTTCCTCCTCAATCATAATCTATTTGCCTCTTAATTCGTTCCCAAAATTAACTTTAGCATGCGGTTTTCACAAAAACGATTTTTCAAAACTATTACACCGCACGCCAAGCTTCACTTCGGAAATTTCAGTCACCTACAAGTAGATCCATCAATTAATCCTTTGACGGTTATTCGCAACGTGACAACAGTCAGCAGTTACCTCATTTACATATTCGTATTCACGTTCGACTTGTCAAACGGAATTTCGTAAGACAATCTCATTGTCAACCATCACCAAGGAGAGGTTAACAAACTAATACCTCACCACCAAAGTGGAAACTTATGGATGTACTCCAATTTAGATCTAAAAGACTCTAACAATCCCATTTCTTGCGTCATCAACTCTGTCGTATGAATGGATTTCTTACTTAGCGCATCAGCTACAACATTGGCCTCTCTTGAATGTTACATCAACAGGAATTTATAATCCTTCAGAAACTCAACACACTTCTCTGCCTGTTATTCAGTTCTTCTGATCAAAGAGATACCTTAAACTCTTGCAACCACTAAAGACTTCGAAACGAGACCCATACAGGTAATGTCTTCAAACCTTCAGTGCATACACAATAGCTGCCACTCCCAAATTATAAATTGGATAATCCTCCTCATGGGCCTTCAACTGTCTGGATGCATAAGCTACCACTTGATGATTCTGCATGAGAACACATCTCAAACTATTCCCAGAAGCGTCGCTGTAACTTTGGAATCCCAAAAACGGATCTGGAAGAATCAGGGTTGGGGCAGAAGTCAAAATCTTCAACTCTTGAGAACATTCTTCACAATCGGCATTCCACGTAAACGGATGACCCTCACGAGTTAACCGAGTAAGTGGAATAACTAACCGTGAGAATCCTTCGATAAACTTCCTGTAGTAACCGGCAAGACTTAGGAAACTTCTGATCTCTGCGACTGATGTCGGTCACTTCCATTCCACACCGCTTCCTTCTTACTGGGATCTACAGAAACTCCCGACTTGGGAAATCACATGTCCCAAAGACTTTGCTTCTGACACCCAAAAATCACACTTCGAAGGTTTCAAGTACAACTTATTTCCTCGGAGTACTTTCAGAACAATGCGGAGATGTTGGACATGCTCCGCAACGGCCTTCAAGCACATCGAGATACCATCAATGAAAACGACTACAAATTGATCTAGGTAATTGAGGAAAAACTCAGTTCAGGTAATCCATGAATATCGCTGGAGCATTAGTCAAACCGAAGGGCATCACTACAAACACATAATGTCCATACCTAGTACGGAAAGCTGTCTTCGGAATATCTAAGGCTCTAACTTTTATTTGATGATATCCTGACCTCAGATCAATTTTTAGAAAACACAGCAGCGCCTCAAATTGCTCAAGCAAATCGTCTATCCTTGGCAAAGGGATATTTATTCTTGACCGTCACTTTGTTAAGTTGTTGATAATCAATAAACAATCTCCTACTTCCATATTTCTTCTTGACAAGCAACACCGGAACACCCCATAGAGAAGCGCTCGGTCGAATGAATTTCTTTAACATCGACTCTTCAAGTTGAGACTCCATTTCCTTTAATTCTCAAGAAACCTTCAATAAGAAACAATAGATATTGGTCTCGTGCCAGGAATCAATTCTACAGTAAACTCTACTTCTCGTTCTGGAGGTTCAGAAGAAACTTCATCGTGAAAACATCCAGAAAGTCATTCACAACTTGTACAGATGATAAATCTAATACTAGTTCCAGTGGATGCAGATAACCTACTAACATGTGCTTCCGCACCTTGGAATGAAGATTGGCCGTCTAAGGTGAACTAGGTAACCGCTTCAGAATTTGTCCTAGACAATTCAACTGATTCTGAAGCGAAGCTGATAGCTGATTAATACAGTCGATTGCAACATGATTTGCAGTCATCCAATTCATACCCAAAATGGTGTCCACACTTCTCACAGGCAAACGAATAATCCTTCTACGAAAGTTCTGTCTCCTACAACACGTAGACAATTCTGACACAAAGATTGGGTCTGGACACGACCCTTAGCCGCAGTTAAGATAGTTATCAGCTCGGATAGCGAAGATAAGGTTAATCCCAACCGATTCACATGCGATCGGGATATACAGCAATAGGTTGCACCCGAATCTTATAATATACTGATCGAGTCATTGAATAGGACTCCCATCCTTCTAAGTATACCGTCAGCATTCGTAACTGTCTAAGCATTCAAAGTGTTGACTCGTCCTTGCCTTGGAGCTGCTTATGACTCCTTGGAACTTTTCCTGGCAGGGCACTTTTTACCATAGTGACCCTCTACATTACTGTAATAGCACCGATTAGATCTTCACTTGCAATCACCACTGTGAGGCTTTCCACAGTTAGAACATCTTCTAACCTTTGAAGAATCAAGGAATTGCACCTGCTTTTCCTTTGATGAAATTATCTTAGGACTTTCCATTCGGAGCTGATAATTCAACTACCTCCTTTCCTTTCCCATATTTCCTATGAGATCATCCTCGGCGACATAGGCTGATTACACTAAGGCAACATAATTGGTAGCAGTATAAGAACTGAGACCATAAATCATAAAAACACTTAGGCCCGTCTCATACTTCTGCATTCTCCGTTCGTCATCCGAAGCTTACTTTACCACTTGGTAAAACTGAGACAACTTCTCAAACTTAGCGGTGTATTCTCCCGCCGTCATGTCACCTTTCCTGAGGATGCACCGGTTGTATATTCCGATTGTGGTCGAGGATTGCATCTTGATCATCCAGTCATAATTCCGCTTATGATGCACTAAGTATTAAGTTGATCAGGCTCAATGTCTCTTAGCATCACAAGTGTAATTACAAAAAGGACTAACAAGGAATCGACTCAACCCTAAACTAAGTCCGACTAGGTCGAACTGCTCTGATACCAACTGTAACACCCCGGTATTTCTATCTACAAAAAAATACCCAAGTGCACCATAGTAACACATCAGAGATATATTTCCTGCTTAGACACTGAATATCACTATAAATTTTTCGCTGAATATAACCCAAACCGTCTTATTTACAACAAGACAATATGGTCCTCAGACCATACACTATCAGCATCTATAGTATTCAGTATCATACAAGAAAGCGGAAGAAAGATGTACAATAAATACATAATGTTTTAGTATACAGACAACAAAAGGGAAATAAGCTTAAACATAAAGCTAGGCTATCAGCATCCAGTCCGAGCTCAACCTACTCGTGCCTCTTGGATTTCCGCTGTCCCTGTGTTTCTGTAAATCAACAACATTTAAACAGTGAGATACAATCTCAGTGAGTTCTACCGAGACCCCTACTAACACTCTCGGTTCATTTATTAGCTCTTTTATAGATTAACACGACACCGACTGCAAAACATTGCTACTCCCGGTATGTCGCAAAATAAACAAAGTACGGCACCGACTGCAGAACATTGCTAATCCCGGTGTATCGTACAACAAACACAGTGCGGCACCGACTGCAGAACATTGCTAATCCCGGTGTATCGCACAATAAACAAAGTACGGCACCGACTGCAGAACATTGCTAATCCCGGTGTATCGTACTATAATTTTTAACATAACACCGACTGCGGAACATCGCTAATCCCGGTGAACCCCCCTACCAATAGTACATTCTCCCATTGGCATGGAGCCTAGGGAAGGGGATCATGACTGCCCCGCCTAGTATGTTACACATGGGTCGTCACCCAACTCGATATATATAAACATATATCTACAGTACTATGAACCCACGGTCCATCAAATCAGACAATCAATGAAACACTTTAATCCACATTTTATAAAATCCAAGTTCACACTCGCACTTTAGTTGACCGTTTTTCGACACAATTTTCCATATCAAAAACAATTCATTTTGCCTTAAAAATAGAATATTCAGTTAGGCCTCTGAATAAGCTTTCCAACGCATCTTAGAACACCTCAATCGGGTTCCCGGATCAAAAGTTATCGCGAAACGAAAAACAGTGTTTGGTTGCTGAAATTCTGCCAACTGGCGCGCGAGTGGCGCGTGGCGCGCAAACGGCGCGCGAGATGACAGTAAGGTTCTGTCCAGTGGCGCGCGAGTGGCGCGTGGCGCGCAAGTGGCGCGTGGACTGGCAGTAAGGGGGTCTGTCAAGGGCAGATTTTGGCGGTTTCGCGCGAAAATCGCGATTCCGCTTAATTCCGATTCTCGTTCCGATTGAAAACAGTTTTCACACACATATAATCAGACCCAATCAACATCAAACAATCAATCAATCCAATCAAAAACTCAATCAAAACGAATCGTATTAAAACGCGACATTTTTTCAAATAACGGTTTTAAATCAAAATCTCTCGAATCAAATCACCAAAAATTCCATTTTAACGCGACGCAACCCGAGACTCGCCCCAATCGATTCCTAACCCGAATCAGACAGTATCACATAATATTCCAGTCCAGCGAAAGCGATAAAACAGTTTATCAATTAATTCGAAAGACAAAAATCCTAAACGTGAGTAGAACTCACCCTTGAAGCGTGTGCCGACACCGAGACTTCAAAATCACCGAGACTTCGCCAAATCACCGAGACTTCGCCAAATCACCGAGTAGCCACACGAACGCTCCCCGCTCCGGCGACACCCAATCCGCTTCCAAAGCTTCCCACTCGATCACGAAACCGCTTTTGACCGGAATGCCGAATTCCTCGAAATCCTCCATGGACACTATTCATCATCTTCTTCAATCTCAAACCACTATTCACCAAAAACCCCAATTTGATTTTCAATCCCCAAATCACCCAACTCGCTTCCAATCAACGATCCATCATCCTTGGGTTCGCGCCAAACTCCATCCCAAGCCATCCTTGAGCTTGAACCATCAACAAACCTCCATTTCCTTAAAAATTCGAAAATGGCAAAGTGAGAGAGAGAGAGTTGATGATGTTGATGTTGGTACCAAATCGAAGAGGGAGTAACGCTGAGCGTTTTTCGTGTTGGAAGGAAGTCGTTTTGATGAGCGCAAATCCTCCCTTTTTCCATTCTTCTTCCTTACCCTTTCTTCTTTCTTCTCTTTTCTTCTTTCTCTTTTCCTCTCTGTTTCTCTTCTCAGCTTCCTTTCCTTTCTTTCAATTCTTTTCTTTTCCTTTTTCTTTAACACACACACATACACGTATATACATATATTTATTTAATAAATATACGGCAACGTGGTCAAATTACCATATTGATCGAAATCTCTTATTTCGATTCCGAAACTTCTTTGATCCATATTATCCGGTTAACGATCCGATGACAACCAAGAATTAATTTTAGCACTCAATAAATTTACCAGTCAAGTACTAAAATAATTCAATTGGGTTAACATCTAAATAATTCTATCAATTATTTTGCGGATGTTACATTCTCCCCAACTTAAAAGAATTTTGTCCTCAAAATTTCGTCGAGTCTTTCATCTGACTAATCGAGAATCGACATTCTCAGAAAGGTCTTAAGTTGCTGAAAAAAAAATCTCGAACTAACGAAATGAGCGTAGGAACTCTTCCCAAGTGGGCACATCAATCTCCAAGTATGATCCACTACTACCTTGATACGAACTCTCTGGTTACGAATCAACACGAGAAACTCCTCTTTCGCCTATATAGGCTCGGCACCGCATTCGAAAACACTTCCGAAGCTTCATTCCAATTATCCTCGTTTACTCCCCAACTTTGATTAATCTAACTCAAAGGGTTTAATACAAGACACTCGATGGAGATACAGGTTGAAAATGAGATCCACAAATTGGTACTCCACGGTAGTGATAAGCACAAACATGATTTTCTCGAAGGGTGTAAACACTTCCTCAACAAATCTCCTAAAATCCATAACAGTTCCTGCACACATTGAAAAATGTGATGGAAGGTCATCTGTGAAACTTCTTGGCTCGCCCCCAAGATTTCGAGACAACACTTTTCAAAAGAAGATGAAATGAGGATTTACCAGAAACGTTTATCTTAAACGTAGAAATAAACTGCGGGGACACCGAATAAATTTGAACGTAATGAAAATCACCTCTGTTGTTCTCAAAACAACTATCAAACAGAACTCAGAGCTCTTTTTCCTCTATTGCAATTTCATCACAAGGTTTTTACCAACGATGCATCCGATTCCTTTCCAATTTAGTCAATAGCGTTGAGAGCTTCCCCTCAACCTAAGTAATCCTCCTAGGATTTTCCTCCTCAATCATAATCTATTTGCCTCTTAATTCGTTCCCAAAATTAACTTTAGCATGCGGTTTTCACAAAAACGATTTTTCAAAACTATTACACCGCACGCCAAGCTTCACTTCGGAAATTTCAGTCACCTACAAGTAGATCCATCAATTAATCCTTTGACGGTTATTCGCAACGTGACAACAGTCAGCAGTTACCTCATTTACATATTCGTATTCACGTTCGACTTGTCAAACGGAATTTCGTAAGACAATCTCATTGTCAACCATCACCAAGGAGAGGTTAACAAACTAATACCTCACCACCAAAGTGGAAACTTATGGATGTACTCCAATTTAGATCTAAAAGACTCTAACAATCCCATTTCTTGCGTCATCAACTCTGTCGTATGAATGGATTTCTTACTTAGCGCATCAGCTACAACATTGGCCTCTCTTGAATGTTACATCAACAGGAATTTATAATCCTTCAGAAACTCAACACACTTCTCTGCCTGTTATTCAGTTCTTCTGATCAAAGAGATACCTTAAACTCTTGCAACCACTAAAGACTTCGAAACGAGACCCATACAGGTAATGTCTTCAAACCTTCAGTGCATACACAATAGCTGCCACTCCCAAATTATAAATTGGATAATCCTCCTCATGGGCCTTCAACTGTCTGGATGCATAAGCTACCACTTGATGATTCTGCATGAGAACACATCTCAAACTATTCCCAGAAGCGTCGCTGTAACTTTGGAATCCCAAAAACGGATCTGGAAGAATCAGGGTTGGGGCAGAAGTCAAAATCTTCAACTCTTGAGAACATTCTTCACAATCGGCATTCCACGTAAACGGATGACCCTCACGAGTTAACCGAGTAAGTGGAATAACTAACCGTGAGAATCCTTCGATAAACTTCCTGTAGTAACCGGCAAGACTTAGGAAACTTCTGATCTCTGCGACTGATGTCGGTCACTTCCATTCCACACCGCTTCCTTCTTACTGGGATCTACAGAAACTCCCGACTTGGGAAATCACATGTCCCAAAGACTTTGCTTCTGACACCCAAAAATCACACTTCGAAGGTTTCAAGTACAACTTATTTCCTCGGAGTACTTTCAGAACAATGCGGAGATGTTGGACATGCTCCGCAACGGCCTTCAAGCACATCGAGATACCATCAATGAAAACGACTACAAATTGATCTAGGTAATTGAGGAAAAACTCAGTTCAGGTAATCCATGAATATCGCTGGAGCATTAGTCAAACCGAAGGGCATCACTACAAACACATAATGTCCATACCTAGTACGGAAAGCTGTCTTCGGAATATCTAAGGCTCTAACTTTTATTTGATGATATCCTGACCTCAGATCAATTTTTAGAAAACACAGCAGCGCCTCAAATTGCTCAAGCAAATCGTCTATCCTTGGCAAAGGGATATTTATTCTTGACCGTCACTTTGTTAAGTTGTTGATAATCAATAAACAATCTCCTACTTCCATATTTCTTCTTGACAAGCAACACCGGAACACCCCATAGAGAAGCGCTCGGTCGAATGAATTTCTTTAACATCGACTCTTCAAGTTGAGACTCCATTTCCTTTAATTCTCAAGAAACCTTCAATAAGAAACAATAGATATTGGTCTCGTGCCAGGAATCAATTCTACAGTAAACTCTACTTCTCGTTCTGGAGGTTCAGAAGAAACTTCATCGTGAAAACATCCAGAAAGTCATTCACAACTTGTACAGATGATAAATCTAATACTAGTTCCAGTGGATGCAGATAACCTACTAACATGTGCTTCCGCACCTTGGAATGAAGATTGGCCGTCTAAGGTGAACTAGGTAACCGCTTCAGAATTTGTCCTAGACAATTCAACTGATTCTGAAGCGAAGCTGATAGCTGATTAATACAGTCGATTGCAACATGATTTGCAGTCATCCAATTCATACCCAAAATGGTGTCCACACTTCTCACAGGCAAACGAATAATCCTTCTGCGAAAGTTCTGTCTCCTACAACACGTAGACAATTCTGACACAAAGATTGGGTCTGGACACGACCCTTAGCCGCAGTTAAGATAGTTATCAGCTCGGATAGCGAAGATAAGGTTAATCCCAACCGATTCACATGCGATCGGGATATACAGCAATAGGTTGCACCCGAATCTTATAATATACTGATCGAGTCATTGAATAGGACTCCCATCCTTCTAAGTATACCGTCAGCATTCGTAACTGTCTAAGCATTCAAAGTGTTGACTCGTCCTTGCCTTGGAGCTGCTTATGACTCCTTGGAACTTTTCCTGGCAGGGCACTTTTTACCATAGTGACCCTCTACATTACTGTAATAGCACCGATTAGATCTTCACTTGCAATCACCACTGTGAGGCTTTCCACAGTTAGAACATCTTCTAACCTTTGAAGAATCAAGGAATTGCACCTGCTTTTCCTTTGATGAAATTATCTTAGGACTTTCCATTCGGAGCTGATAATTCAACTACCTCCTTTCCTTTCCCATATTTCCTATGAGATCATCCTCGGCGACATAGGCTGATTACACTAAGGCAACATAATTGGTAGCAGTATAAGAACTGAGACCATAAATCATAAAAACACTTAGGCCCGTCTCATACTTCTGCATTCTCCGTTCGTCATCCGAAGCTTACTTTACCACTTGGTAAAACTGAGACAACTTCTCAAACTTAGCGGTGTATTCTCCCGCCGTCATGTCACCTTTCCTGAGGATGCACCGGTTGTATATTCCGATTGTGGTCGAGGATTGCATCTTGATCATCCAGTCATAATTCCGCTTATGATGCACTAAGTATTAAGTTGATCAGGCTCAATGTCTCTTAGCATCACAAGTGTAATTACAAAAAGGACTAACAAGGAATCGACTCAACCCTAAACTAAGTCCGACTAGGTCGAACTGCTCTGATACCAACTGTAACACCCCGGTATTTCTATCTACAAAAAAATACCCAAGTGCACCATAGTAACACATCAGAGATATATTTCCTGCTTAGACACTGAATATCACTATAAATTTTTCGCTGAATATAACCCAAACCGTCTTATTTACAACAAGACAATATGGTCCTCAGACCATACACTATCAGCATCTATAGTATTCAGTATCATACAAGAAAGCGGAAGAAAGATGTACAATAAATACATAATGTTTTAGTATACAGACAACAAAAGGGAAATAAGCTTAAACATAAAGCTAGGCTATCAGCATCCAGTCCGAGCTCAACCTACTCGTGCCTCTTGGATTTCCGCTGTCCCTGTGTTTCTGTAAATCAACAACATTTAAACAGTGAGATACAATCTCAGTGAGTTCTACCGAGACCCCTACTAACACTCTCGGTTCATTTATTAGCTCTTTTATAGATTAACACGACACCGACTGCAAAACATTGCTACTCCCGGTATGTCGCAAAATAAACAAAGTACGGCACCGACTGCAGAACATTGCTAATCCCGGTGTATCGTACAACAAACACAGTGCGGCACCGACTGCAGAACATTGCTAATCCCGGTGTATCGCACAATAAACAAAGTACGGCACCGACTGCAGAACATTGCTAATCCCGGTGTATCGTACTATAATTTTTAACATAACACCGACTGCGGAACATCGCTAATCCCGGTGAACCCCCCTACCAATAGTACATTCTCCCATTGGCATGGAGCCTAGGGAAGGGGATCATGACTGCCCCGCCTAGTATGTTACACATGGGTCGTCACCCAACTCGATATATATAAACATATATCTACAGTACTATGAACCCACGGTCCATCAAATCAGACAATCAATGAAACACTTTAATCCACATTTTATAAAATCCAAGTTCACACTCGCACTTTAGTTGACCGTTTTTCGACACAATTTTCCATATCAAAAACAATTCATTTTGCCTTAAAAATAGAATATTCAGTTAGGCCTCTGAATAAGCTTTCCAACACATCTTATAACACCTCAATCGGGTTCCCGGATCAAAAGTTATCGCGAAACGAAAAACAGTGTTTGGTTGCTGAAATTCTGCCAACTGGCGCGCGAGTGGCGCGTGGCGCGCAAACGGCGCGCGAGATGACAGTAAGGTTCTGTCCAGTGGCGCGCGAGTGGCGCGTGGCGCGCAAGTGGCGCGTGGACTGGCAGTAAGGGGGTCTGTCAAGGGCAGATTTTGGCGGTTACGCGCGAAAATCGCGATTCCGCTTAATTCCGATTCTCGTTCCGATTGAAAACAGTTTTCACACACATATAATCAGACCCAATCAACATCAAACAATCAATCAATCCAATCAAAAACTCAATCAAAACGAATCGTATTAAAACGCGACATTTTTTCAAATAACGGTTTTAAATCAAAATCTCTCGAATCAAATCACCAAAAATTCCATTTTAACGCGACGCAACCCGAGACTCGCCCCAATCGATTCCTAACCCGAATCAGACAGTATCACATAATATTCCAGTCCAGCGAAAGCGATAAAACAGTTTATCAATTAATTCGAAAGACAAAAATCCTAAACGTGAGTAGAACTCACCCTTGAAGCGTGTGCCGACACCGAGACTTCAAAATCACCGAGACTTCGCCAAATCACCGAGACTTCGCCAAATCACCGAGTAGCCACACGAACGCTCCCCGCTCCGGCGACACCCAATCCGCTTCCAAAGCTTCCCACTCGATCACGAAACCGCTTTTGACCGGAATGCCGAATTCCTCGAAATCCTCCATGGACACTATTCATCATCTTCTTCAATCTCAAACCACTATTCACCAAAAACCCCAATTTGATTTTCAATCCCCAAATCACCCAACTCGCTTCCAATCAACGATCCATCATCCTTGGGTTCGCGCCAAACTCCATCCCAAGCCATCCTTGAGCTTGAACCATCAACAAACCTCCATTTCCTTAAAAATTCGAAAATGGCAAAGTGAGAGAGAGAGAGTTGATGATGTTGATGTTGGTACCAAATCGAAGAGGGAGTAACGCTGAGCGTTTTTCGTGTTGGAAGGAAGTCGTTTTGATGAGCGCAAATCCTCCCTTTTTCCATTCTTCTTCCTTACCCTTTCTTCTTTCTTCTCTTTTCTTCTTTCTCTTTTCCTCTCTGTTTCTCTTCTCAGCTTCCTTTCCTTTCTTTCAATTCTTTTCTTTTCCTTTTTCTTTAACACACACACATACACGTATATACATATATTTATTTAATAAATATACGGCAACGTGGTCAAATTACCATATTGATCGAAATCTCTTATTTCGATTCCGAAACTTCTTTGATCCATATTATCCGGTTAACGATCCGATGACAACCAAGAATTAATTTTAGCACTCAATAAATTTACCAGTCAAGTACTAAAATAATTCAATTGGGTTAACATCTAAATAATTCTATCAATTATTTTGCGGATGTTACACTCGGTCGACAATCTCCATCTTCCATTTCTTGAATAGCTCCGAACTGGCCATGAACACTTGAGCAGCCGCGTCAAAAGGATCCTCCACGTAGTGCTCATAATCAGCCCCAGTCAACTCTTCCAGAACAATCTTGGGCGACTTATTTCGACGACCTTCTTTCGTTCGTCGGGATTTCTCTGCAGGCTGGCCCGAATCCCCATCAGATATCTAGATGGCCCATTTGGGGGAACGTATCCTTAACCAGTGGGGGAACCTTAATCAGCTTCAGCGAAGTCGGAAGGTGGGAGACCATGTTCTGAAGCAACCTCAACGTCTCTTTATCCTTGCCATTGAGCCGCTCCTCCTTCACGACATTAATGGTCGGCTTCCGATTATAGTGAGCCTTCGACCACGCTATGGAGAATTAAAATCCTTCACGTCCCCGTTGGCATCAAAAGTCGCCACCATATCCACGGTGTTTTGACTTACAGGAGCAAGCCAAATGTAACTATTCTTCCACGTCTTCAAAGAGTCAGAGTATGCCTTTAAAAGCTTGTACGATATTTGGCCCTTCAAGATTAAATGCTCTCAGTTGTTTCGACTGATCCCTAACTCGCCTCGACGGCTTACGTCGAAAATGGTAAAAAATAACCTCAAGAACACGGTCTTTCAATCTATCCCATTAATAGCTCGAACGCCTTCAAGAAGCCCCACCCGTTCAAATGCAATTGGGACGGGGCGACCCCGAGAACCCGAAAAACTTGCTTCTGAAACACGGTAAAGGGGGACCTAATTCGCATTCCCGCCAGAACAACTGTGTACATTGAGAATTTTAGCTCACGGGGGAAAGTCGCGACCGACTCACTTCAAGAGACCCCCTCGAGAAGCCAATATTGATCCCGGGTACCGACCAGATGGAGAAAAAAATTGAGGTTACTCCCGGGCTGAAATATAGATTGAATCTCACGAAGAGACTCGGAGACCCAGGAATAGTCCACCGCCGCCAGGGCCCTCTCCACTCGCTCAACTTGTGCCCCATCGCCCTTAGGATGTATGACGTCATTTATAGCAACGTTTTAATTCCTCAGTCACAACACCACCTTCCAATTTGCGGGTCTGGTCCACTTCGATGTCGCCCTGAGGCGCAGATCGCGAATCTACCGACTCTGGGGAAGAGGAAGTCCCGGAAGAAGACATGTTAGTAAAAGAGCCCATAGAGCGGGTTGAGTTCCCTGAACTAGACTCCGCTCCCTCGTGAGACAATTCCCGAGAACTCGTCCTGCCCGCAAACATCTTCGCTAGTGGAACATATCGCTCCCCCGATACTCACGTTGTCTTCTTGGTTGTCTCCAGAATCTAACCTGCAGGAATGGGGGAAATAGGTCAGGTCTTGCTAACGACTTCCTAGAGGGGTCGACTAGGTCGACCTCGGACCTGACACCGCCTCCCGTAGAATCCAAATCGCGATCACGAAGGACCCCGATCCCGGAGCGCGATCTAGAAAGAAGAACAACCAGAAGGAACGCCTATAAAGAGTGTCACAAAGAAGGTACCTGATGATTATCGGTGAGCGACTTTTCTATTGTTTCCATTAGAAGGGGGTGTCGATGATCGCGAGTAAACGGATATTAACTTCTTAGTTCAACCTTAGGCGAGTAGACGGATATCAACTTCTTAGTTCCACCCTATAGATACTAAGCCTTTGTAAAGAAGTTTGATGTTAACTTTAGGAGGAATATAGTTAAGAAGTGATTTTTTGTTGTGAAATAGTAAAGAATTACCTAACCCAAATGTTGGACATGCTCTTATTGACCGACCAATCCTTCCTTGTAACTGTTGTTGACATTCATCAACTCCAAAAATGATTTGACCATTCGTATACCTTCCCAACTCTTCATAGTCGTTACCTTTTTTGGTTAGACTTATGCAAATTTTGAGAACAAAATTTCTTTTTAGGAGCGTAGAATTGTAACACCCCGATTTTCTTATTATTATGTGTGGATATATTAGTAGTCTTGTGTGCTTATTTTAATAATTGACATATTTTAATAGTATGTTATTGTTGTATTATTTTGTTTATAAATATTAGTGATGAGGTAATAATATTATTTTAAATTATAAGTTTAATGACATTAAGGCAATGTTTTATTGATATTTAATTGTATTTTATATGATATTAATAATATATTGTTTTTTTATAGGCAATGTTAGTGGGGGGGATGTTAGTTTCTGGGGTTTGAACTCGGGACCTCCTTCTTGTACTCTTAGTGCACTCCTTCGGTATCCCTTAGCTCGCCAACCGAGCTACATACTTGGGATCGTTTGATGCATTTTGATAATGTGAAGTACTTTGTTGTTGTTGTTGTTGTTATTATTATTATTATTATTTGAATTATTGTTTATTTTGGTGAAAATATTTTGAGTTTTTTTTTGTCGGAAAAAAAAGTAAAACCATTTCCTTTAGAATTGGGCTTTAGAATGTAATTAGGAGCAAGTTGGGATTTTCTAGTGATCAATTTCCTTTTTTAATGATTTTTACTAGGTTGCAACCCCCTTCCCTTATGCTATTCGCAAAGCGCACCCCCTTTGATTTAAAAGTTAAAACCCGTCGTTCCATCATTGTGTGCGCAGCTGCTGTTCTTTCAATAATACCGTTTATCTTCTTTTCAGTTCTTGTTCTCTCTTATTTAATCGCCAAAAATTACCAAACTTCATACTCCTATACAAAATCACCTATTGAATCCATTTATGACGTTATTTTGGCCATCAGAGACAGAATTATACCATATTTCGTACTATATACTTGTAATTCGGGACACCATAATCGTCGGTTGGAAAAACAGACATCACCTGCTTTTATTATTTTGGTGAATTTGAAAAACGGCCTGTCTTACCCGTAACTACAACTTTCGGTCTCATTTATGGCTACACCGGTGATCATCTTGAAGTTCGGAGACTTTCTTTGGACTCACTGAAAAGAGCGCTTTCATTATATCATATTAGATTCACAAACCGAGTCGTTTCAAAAATGGGTCCCATTATTCGTCATTCTTCACGGTTCTTCATTACCGTTGAACATTAATCAAGAGGATACGCAGTTCGTTCATTCCTTCGACCTTGATGGACATTCAAATCATCTAAGGATCCTCTACTTTTCTGTTTTTAAGTCTAACTTCGTGGTAAGCACATCTTCTTCATATTCAAGTCCTTTCTTTTAGTCTTATAAACCGTAAGAAACTATTTTTGACATAACTTCTCCTACCGATGTCAGATTCGCAATCCATTTGAAGCTACACGATCGTAACGACGTTCTTACTATTATAAAAATAATTTTTCAGCCTATCTGATCATACTTTCGTGCAAGTCCCTAATTCCTAGTTGTTTGGCCTTTTTAGTCCTTCTAGTCAATTATCTTATAACGTACCTTTGTCCTGTTTGGAGGACATGAGTTGTTGTTTCCGCTTCACACTCCCGTTCGTGATCGCTTGGATTTGAGGTAAGAATAGGGGGATGATAACTAGATGGAATAGGTTAGTTTAGGATACAATTGACATAACTGGGATGTCCCATGATCCCCATGTCTTACGTTGACTACATATTTTGTGTGTAAACCATTGTATGAGCAATGGATTTTTAGTGTTTTTTTATAAATTGTTTATGTCCTTGCAGGAGCAAGGACCCTATTAAAATATTTAAATACTTTGTGTGTTTATTCATGTTTTGTATGCCTACTTGTTGTCGTTCATGATTGTTCGTTTGTTACTGATGAGTTGTTAAAGCCTAAGGGCTAATCTCCGTAGAGGAGATATGATTGTTGTAATTAGGTAGTTATGACTGATGAACCCTAGGGTAGTTGACCTTATTGGATATTTGGTAGAGTTGATGCTGAAATCATATGGTTAGATAACTCATGGGTTGAAAACTAAAGATGCACTAATGGTTTAGATTGCCTCTAAGTTAATGAACAAGGTTAGAATGTAGAATAAAAGGCCAAATTGTTGATGCTGAAATCCCTAAGCATTTTAATGGTTAAATTAAAATTAAGAATGACTTATAATGATTGTTAGTAATAAATGAGAATCTGTTAGATTGATGTTGTTAGTTGATTAGAGCAATGGAAAGTACCTAAGATATAATTTAGAGCCTCTTAATTGGTTAAGACTAAGTTATTAATGGATTAGAACTATTCTTGGTGTGTCAAATATTAAAAATGATCTAAAAGAGCATTTGGAGCCTCTTAGTTGATTAAGACTAAGCTGTTAATGAATCAGGACAATTCTAGGTGTGGTTTGAACGATTTCGACACTTCCTAAGCTAGTTTTAGGTAACATTGACCATGGATGATGATTGAGACAATAAAAGTCATAGAAAGCCTTAGGAAATGTCAAGTAATGGGTGAAGTTGGGATTAGAGGCATTGAATCAAGATGACATATGCAATACCACGAAACTCGACTTACTGGGTCGAGAATAAATCCTAAAGTGGAATTGATTAAAGATAAGGTTTATGGTGGTAATTGTACTAACTTGATTGTTAGTGTTCTATTTAATGATAAGATTGTAAATATATTTTATGGAATCATGTGCTAATTGTGATTTTATGAGAATGTGATGTTTGTGTGATATGTGTATTTTGTTTGGGTAGAAGTGAGAAATAGAATAAAGAAATGAGGGTAGAAATAGAATTGTGAAAAACAATTCATGAGACGCACCTTACCATACACCTTCACCAAAACACTCAAGTAAGCTACAGTTATAGTATATATAGACTTCACTCAACTAAATGTGAAAGAGGGAAAAGAAAGAAGAATAAAGAGAAGGAACCTTGAAACTTAGGTTAAGCTAGAGGAAGGCTTATACTTGAATATTTAAGTTAGGGTTAGCATTTTGGAGCCCCAACTCGTGGTCCTTGGTGGTGGAGATTGAAGTTTCAAAGCTCACAGCAACTTCTGCACAATAATTGTTTTGACTACCTCTGGTATTTCATTAATACTTCTCTCCACATACTTCATTTGCATGTCATTTTTCTTTGTGTTGAAAGTAGACACGAAACCCTTCAAAATAGGCACAAGAATGACTTTATTTGATTGAGTATTGAGGGAGAAATCGTACCCACAAATGTTGTCTTTGAATTAGTCACACTTTTGAACCAGTCACATTGTTTTGGTCATAACTCCCTAAATACTTGTTATATCAGTTTGGAAATTTCATCCTCAGAAACTAGACAAAATTCCCTACACAATAGGCACTTGTTTCGATGATTTTGGTTAGAATTGAACTAAATATACCTGTTACCAAACTATCTACTGATGCTGTAAAACAGAATTGGGAAAAATCTCACTAACCACTTAATATTGAATTTTCACCCGAGTTATGGAGTCTTCAAGTGTAACACTCCCAATTTTTGAGTCTGAACTCACACTAAAATAATTAAGTTATGAAAGGACACAAGACTAGACGTAGTTTTTTAATATTTAAAAAGACTATCTAGACATGAATACCAAGAAATTCAATTTATCTATATTAGTTAGATTAATATATTTATATATATATATATATATATATATATATATATATAAAAGACAAAAATTGAAAATGTAACGAATAGTTGGATAAAGAAGGGTCATGTGGATCGGCGCATATATTATATTATAATAGTGTATTATAATTGTATTACAATATAACTCAAAACAAAAGATTAAAATATTAAAATATATGAATAAAGTAGTGGACAACAACGCATCATCGAGAATCTTCTCTTGAAAAGAAGAGGACCAAATCTATATGACTAGAGTAAAAGAAAATTAGTAAAAAAAGAAAGAAGTGGAAAAGGCAGCTGTAATGAAAACAGAGAAGAAACAGAGAAAATTAGTATTTGAAAGCTAAAAGAATGGATGAAATTGGCACATGGTAAATTGCCGTTTGAGTGCAGTTTGCTCTCACTGTGATGGGTTGTTTTCTTGAGAAAGTTAAAGAAAAGAAAAATTAAAATTGGAGGTAGTAGGAGCTTGAAAGTAGAAGGTCATGAACACTAGTACATCTTATTGGAGGTAAGAGAATTGTCATCTCTGTTATTATGGAAATACTAATGTTAGGTTTTGAATAGAAAAAAATAGAGATCTAGATATATATATTTATATATAGTGGAGGATTGTTTAGACTACTTAATATCTTGAGGGGATGAAATTCATGTAAAGACCCAATAAGTTTTATTGACAGACTTAAGTTTGAAGTGGATAATAATATGCTAGTGAGTTACAAATAGTAGAGTAAGTTTAGGTAAAGTGTTGAGAAGCTTTCAAGTTTATAAATGAAATTTATTAGTACCAAAGGAAATTAGAGATAGTTTATAGTGGAGGATTAGCATCTTTAAGTTATAATTTAGATATGGTACGTAGTCATTAAATCTAGAGTTGGCAAAAATTAGAAGGCGTTTCACATCCTTAAGGGGGACTATAACAAGTCATTTTTACTTCTTTAAACTTATTTTATATTTATTTGATTCAATCTCTATCTTATGTTTTTAAGCAATTTAAAGACTTCATTACTCTTTATTTGAAACACATTTTTGGGACATGGTAATATGATTTTATGGCTTGATAACTTGAATTTCAGGATTCTATTGGAATGTTTTGAACACTTGAATTTTAAGATTTTTATGAACTCATGTTTTCAAAAATGGATGAATATTTGGTTTGATGTTTGGGAGTAATATCTTGAAACTACTGATTCACTATGATATTTGTTGATTGAGAGGTTTTTATTAATATATGTTTATTTTACTGAAGTTTCAAAACGGTTTGGGGTAAAACTTTATCAGAACCCTGCATGCTAACAACAGTATTATTGATATTTCGAGGCAGGGAGCTTATTATTGATATTTCGAGGCGGAGAGCCTATTATTGATTTCGAGGCGGGGAGCCTATTACTGACATTTTCAGGCGAGGAGCCTATTATTCATATTTGCAGGCGGGGAGCCTATTACATTGTTGAGTTGTATGGCATCAATTAGATGTGATTCTATTGGCCTCTTTGAGGACCTATGTTGGTTCGTACAGTTGTTTTGTTGTTATGCAAGTTTATATATATATTTTTGGATTGTCCCTATTTCAAAGGAGATTCTGCCGAATTTTACTTAGAAATATAGAAAAATTTTAGGTTTTGATATGATGAATGTTCTTTAGGTTGAGTTAATTCTGTTGAGGCTTGCCAGATTAGGGTAGTAGTCTGTGCGCCGGTCATGGTCCAAATCGGGTCATGATATCAAGCTAGGAGTTGGAATGGAAGATAGTATTTGAGTTAATCGAGGTTCATATAAGCTTAATAGGAGGTTTGGGGCTGTCAAGTATGGTAAAGTTGGTGAACTACACAACAAGTGAGTTCCTTGTTCACACTCCTTCTTAATAACCTTAGGGATTCTCATACCTTGTAGTTACTAGAGATGAAAATCTGATATTGGTACTCCTTGATATGTCTGAAGTTGTTTCTAAATCAATGCATGCTATGAATTAGGTATGTTTGTGACTTAATGGTTGATTGCATTGTTGTTTGAATGTGTTGTATTGACTTTGGTGTCACTGAACTCATATGTTGAAATACACTTTTTGTATTGATTGTGGTAGATATGGGAGTACAACTCTATTATTGTTGAATGATGATTGATTTGGGTATTATAATATTAACACCACAAATAGATTGGTTAAGATTGAGTAAACAAGTGCGTGATTTAGTTAAAAGTTTGGTTAATGCTTTGTTTTGTTGGTATATCTTTGGCATAATTATATGGCAATTTGGATGACTTTGGATAATCGTTGTTATGACTTTTATGAAGATTTAATTGTTGTGTTTCGTCTCTGTCAACGAGAGAGAACACAAACATAAGCATAACACATGTACTCATGTACAATTGGATGCATCTAGAGACATATAAGGAAACATTACGAGATGACAATTATGGGATCGTCATCCCAGGAAAATGGTAGCATACTTGGAGTGGGAAGTGTCCAAGGCCCGTTCGTGCGCTCTTCTAAATGTTGAGTGGTGGTTCTCCGCTGAGATTGACAATGTATTTGTCAGATCTCTTTTGGATTATACTACGGATTAAAAGACATTAAAGGACATTAAGAGAAACCTTGAGAGGTATTGGTGAGGTACCTGTTAGGAATTCACTTAGATTTCTTCGAAATCTCATCCTTTGTGTTGTGGTTTTTCAGATAAACAAGGGAGATGAGTTATCCCAAGTGGAGAAGATATGGTTTAGTCTTTGAAGAAAGTTTATGAAAACTGTATTATATTTTGAAGGGAATACAATATTACTTATTAATTGATTTTGTAAATCAAATACCTTATATTTTAGATGAATGTACTATATTGTATTACTATTGAAGGAATACTATGTGGATGGTTTGATAATAGGGAATATTTGGTAATATTGTAAATTACTTTATTAGTGAGTTTATAGCATTTTAGTAAAGAATTAAGATTTGTGGAATAAAGGTATACAAGATTTTATCGTCGTATTTCAATGGTTTCAAATATCATTATTTGACCCTAAGTTTTGTACAAGAAATACACTAATAGTTTTGGAGAAAGGATACTCAACGTTGTTTTATGGAGTCGTTAAGAGTCGAATTTAATTCGCTCGATCCAAAAACATTTACGTGTTCTCTGATATTCAATATGAAAGTAAATACTAATCTTTGATGTCAACTAAAAGATTAGGCATGTTTCATTTGTGTATAAGAGCAGTTCGAGTCTATTGGCCTGTGGTAGAAAACCTGATTTATGGAGGGACTTCGGGAGTAAATTGTCTAAAACTCTAAGTGTGTTATTGTGGAACATTGAGTGTGGCCAACTCAGTTTTTCACAATAGGATACTAAGGACTATGACTATGACATTTGAATTCCTTAGCCTCGAACCCGTTGACCCTACCCTTTTGATTGTAAGCCGATTCTTTATCAGAGTGCGCAATAGTAGCAACTCGGCCAACGAAAAGGTTCGTTCGATGCATGAATGAAAAGTTCTTGCTAAGATTAGGACTTCTAACACATTGTGAGTTCTTTAGCCTTGTTTCGGTTATGATAATGTTTGGGTTGTAGCCCCAAATTGTGTTTGCATGTGCGTCTGATTTGAATCCCTTGCTATGAACATGGTCAAAATGAAGTGTGTCACTTATCTTTCAAATTGATGTTGAATTGATTGAATAATACTCATGAAATGATGTTGTGATGCATCTTAAATGAAAATGTTTTAAATTGGATGATTTGAATGGCTTTACCTCTGTTTGTGCTTGTGAACTTGATTGGAATTGGCAAAAAGTGTTATGGAGTTGAAAATGTGCTCCCTCAATGAAGTTCTATTTGAGCGGTCAAATATGAATTGTATGCTAAATGCCTTCTAATGGGGATGAGTTTATTGTTAAATGTTCATGGAATGAAAATGTGTTTTATCTTAATTGAATGTATTGTAAACTGCAAGTTTAAAGTGTACTTTCATTCTAATTTTTAGGAGTTACGAACAAGTGATATATAAAGTATGACGTTTTAAGCATATGTGTACTGAAATGTAAAAGCGTTAGTATGATGAAAGTTTGGTTGACATGTTTGATGGTGCATTGCATTTGTAAGAAATGACTAGGTCATGTTATAAAGAAGTTATGACTGAACTTTGAACTTTGAACTTTGAACCTTAAGATTCATATGTGAGATTTCATAACGATTGTTACATGTGATTGAATTATAGATACTTAAATTAGGAAAGTTAAGCTGCAAATGAAATGTGTTAAATTGCTAAGCTTCTGATATGTTGATATGTCACCATGTCTCAATGTGGAATTGTGTATTGGTACTCACTTGTGATGTATTAATGAGTTCTTCCTCCCACTTTGTGTGTTTGTAATGTGGAAATTTGAAATTTCAAGAGTTGTTGTTCTTAAAACACCTTTGCATGTTTGATTTGAAATCCTCTCCTATGCTACGAACAAGTCAAATATGTGATGCATGTTAAATGCTTTAAAATGAGGATGAAGTGATTATGAAATTTTTATGATTTGATATTGTGGCTAACCTTAATCAAATGTACTATAAATTGCATGTTTAAAGTTGTTTTATGTCTGTTAATGGTGGTGATTTCGGTTGAAATTGGATAAGATACAATTATTTGAAGTTAGGACATCAAAATAGAAAGATTTGGCAACGTGTAAGCTTTCAAAACTATCGACTGTCCAACACGTGTCTTTCCAGCATGCGTTGTCCTCACTTGCATGCTTTCTAGAAAACTTCCCAGAAGGTCACCCATCCCACTACTACTCCAAGCCAAGCATGTTTAACTATGGAGTTCTTAAGGAAGGGCTCCCGGAAAGAAGATGCATCTTGTTGGTATAGGTAGTCCAAATTAATTCTTTTAAGGCTTCCTTCAACTATACAGTCCCATACCTGCACAGCATCAGGATCCCTCTCATTTCGGTGCGTATTCGGTTCATTCACGTGTCCCTTCACCTAGAAGCTGCCAGAAGCCGATCTTTGTCTGTGCCAACTTTTTGAGCACCGACAATCACTCCCCGCCCTCGTCAGCCACGGATGTCACATGCCCACCAGCTTTTGCTTGGTTCGTCCCCGAACTACACCGTACCGAGAGAGGTCTGCTACTCTGATACCAAAATGTAACACCCTAAATTTCACTCGTCAACAAAATTTAGAATGTCTTACTTTTTACCGCACCAGAGTGTACGCAATACAGTTTAGATACAACCGGCGGAATCAAATTCCTGAAATGACTCAATTAAAAGTTATGATTATCCATAACACCACCGGTCATTAGACTAATTTTTAGTCAAGGGTAACTATAACGATCCAAAGTATAAAATGCGTACAACTTAATTCTAATATCATAATACAATTGGTACGCCCTCTGGATTACAATATAAATACAAAATACCAAATCCATAACCCAATAAGGGAAATGATTTCAATACATAATGCCTTATAATTATATAAAGACTTCATAAATAACACTAAAGCATCCTAGCTTCATCTTCAATCATCAAGGCTTTACCTGCTCATCTGTAAAAACCATAATATATAAAGGGTGAGATACCGAATGACACCTAACACTAATACCTCATACGGTGTTTTTTATAATTTTCTTAACCAATAGCGTAACCCTCAAATGATATAAATGCTATATCCGTAAGAGGAAACCACCACCACCCAACAATATAGAAGGGCGCATGAAGAAGTCGTAGACCTGGGCTCATGACTTCACATCCTACTTACGCCAACCATTCCTTAATCAATTTATCAATTATATATAAATAGGTAGTATAGTTTTCTCTCTCGAATTATACGAAAACACTTTCCATCCGTTGTTAATCCAATCAGCAATTTAAAAGTAATGCAAATCATATAACTGAAAAATCAACAAGTTATAGTTCATTAAGCATGCATTCATTAAAACATCAACATCCATCATCATCCACCTTTGGCTTGAGCACTCATAAACAAGTATTTATCCAATTTAGTTTTTTTTTAACTTAAACCATCATAGGATCCAAAAATAGAGTTGCAACCGTATTCAAAGCATGAATTTAAAAACGTCCCCAACATTTCTAGAGAAAGAAATGAGTGAAGAACTCACATGTCAAGGAAATTATTCTGATTTTCAAACAACTCATGCTCCTACTAGCATCAAGAGAGCTCCTAAGACTCCAAACTCAAATGTAGGCTCCCAAAACCCTCTCACATCAGCTCCTAGTTCCAAAATATGTTTCCCATTCTTCAAATCAAGCACTCCAATGTACAGGCACAGCCCAAGAATGGATTCATCACTTGATTTGTGCTCTTTCACTCAACACTAAAGAATAGCTCTTGAAGCTTTTCTTTAAGACTTGAATGAACTCAACGTAGTCCCAAAATCCCCTTTTTCTAGGTTCAACAATCTACCATTTATGATCCTTAACCCCAAATTAGCTCCTAGGACTTCATCTATCACAACAACCCCAACATGGAAAAGAAATCAAAAATGTTGTAGAGCAAGGGTTTCCAAAATTCTGTTTTGGTTGGTGAACTGGGACCCTACTAGGGGCGATTAGTTCCTTTGATTAGATGAGTACGTCACTTTTCTTATGTTGGCTCTTTGACTCAGGTGTGAGAGGCGTTGTGAGTGGCCTCGAGCTGTGATTGGTCGTGTTCGGAGCTCCCGCAGGGTGTACCTGCAATGGCACTCCAACGCCCAAGTCAGTGGGGTGAATTTCGAGCAGAGTAGTGATATGTTTTTGTGCGTAACTTTTAGCTGAGGTCAGACCCTTATATATATAGCGTCAGAGGCTCTGCGGGCGACCGTCGGATCGCATATGGCTTAATCTCCGTCGTTGATCTGTGAATCCAGGTTGTGCAGCGCTGCTTCACTTTTGGGCCGCTCGAGGCCGGCCCAGTTACTTCAGTACGCTGCGGCCCAGTCCAGAACAGTTGGTGTTTTCTAGTTCAAGGAAGGTGAGTTTACTAATGAACTAGGAATAACATAGAATGGTAAAGAGAATCCTTCAATTTCGCTGAACAAGTGAGAAGAAGAATTTCATCTCTCAACCTCTCTTCTTCTTCTCTCTCGAAAGCTTTTTTTTTCCTTCTCTATTCTACTAGCTGGAAAATTAAAAGAACATCTCCTTCTCCTTTTTTGTTTAAAACAGCTGAAGTTTTAAAAGGTATTGGGCCAAATGGGTTGGGCCATGTGCCCAGCCTAATAACAAGGTGCAACTAGAAGTTCTGCAAACACCCCCCTTTCTAGTTCACCCAATTGAACAATAAAACTCACAATTATGCATTGAAATGAATAATAACTATATCATTCATGTAAAAACATAAAATTTCATAAAAATAAGAAAATATAGTCAAGAAATTATTAAACATATTCAATATATGCAAGCAATAACTAATGTAATATCCAAAGTAATTCTTTTATTACTTTGGGTATTACCGGCCGTGTCACTACCTGTTTTCACACTTGATTCTTTGATGTTTTACCTTCAATTACTTAGTGTGTCGAACCTATTTCAATCCCCCTTATGTGTTATGATAAACATTTGTTTGAGGCTTATTTGTCCATTAAAAAGTAGGTATGACGGATCAAAGGTGATGAAGTGATGAATTTCTAATGTTATAAATTGAAGTGATGTGTTTCACAAGTTGTTTCCACAGTTAACATGCCTAGATATCTTATTGAAGTTGATATGATTTCTTATGATTATATTGCCATAATTTCTTATTGAGATGATGAGGTAAATGATTGAATTATAATTAATCTATCCTTGTGGAACTTGCGTGCAAAGATCATTCTTATAGTTAGGTGCTTGTTGGATTGAATTAAATTCACATGATTACTTGTGGAAAGATAGCTATGAACGGGATAGTTAAGATTTGTTAAGCATCAGAATGTTAGTAATTTCACTAGCAGTTCGATGTAAAAGAATATCTTGCTACCATCGAACCTAGGGAAATCGCAAGATATAATTGTAAATTTGGTTCCTGCCTCACGATACTATGAATTTTTGTTCCAATATTCTTTTAGATGTTCATATTATGATTCAGTCCTATGTACTTGATTGTTCTTTTTCAACCTATGTTTTATGAACCAAACCTTGGGAAAGATGCTCAAGCTGATTAGACAGACTCTAGGATCTTCTTATTTAAAAGTTATGTGCTGCTTCTTACCATTTAAAGATTTTATGTGTGCTGGAAGTGTTTATTTTAGGGTCAACTATGTTTTTAGTCCCTCTAAAATGTAATCTCATGTATACTTTTAGAATTTTTGAATGATATTTTGCATACACGTTAAGGATTTTAAAAATATCTCCCTCACAAAAAATTAAGATCAAAATTGGATTTTTAAGTTAACCATTTCATTAGTTTGTTTCTTGAATTTTTTACACTTAAAAAATTTATATTTAATTCATCCCTTGTTAGAAAATTCTAAGTTTTCGTAGGAGAGATGTTTATATCATGTATACAAAACATCAATGAAAAAATCAATGGGTATACATAAGTTGGCATTTTATAGGACTAAAAACAAAATTTGAAATTTAACAGGGATGAAAAGTCGATGAAAAATTTCATAGAGACTAAAGACCAAATAGTGAAATTTGATAGGGACTAAAAACATATTTAACCCTTTATTATATTTAGGCTTAAAGGTACATTTGGTCCCTGCAAATATACAAAAAATCATGTTTCGTCCCTGCAATATCAAAATTTTTAAAAAAGTCCTTGCAATTACCAAACACGTTTAATTTCGTCCATGCTGTTAACTTTTGACTAACAGCGTTAGTTCCTTGTGACGTGTCTGCCATCTTGGATGCCAAAACTCAGAATCAAAAACTCACCCAAAAACTCGGAATCAAAATCAAAATCAAAATCTTCCAAAATCAAAATCCAGAAATTCAGCGTTAACTGTTCCTCTTCTTCAATCCTTCAATCCTCAACCAGATCTGTTTTCCTTCATCTCATCCTTATCCTCTTCTTCAATCTTCAATCTTCAAAATCAAAACTCGGATCTTCAATCTTCTTATTGTTAAATTTTGATCAAGTTACCACTTGTATTGACCAATTTATTTGTTGTTGAATGCAGGTTGCAAAAATAAAAACACTGGGGTGCAAGAAACAGAAAAGCCCAGCCACACTGGCCAAAAAAAACTCAGCAGCCCAGTTGAATTCACAAAACGGTTCCTGCGGAACCCAATGGATAGAGACTGTTCAAGAGCGCGGATCCTCTTGAACCGCTCCACGACCCGGGCTATAAAAGCCAAACCCTAATTCTCTATCTCAGAAAATCAAGAAACTGTTTCTTCTTCTTGCTTCTCCGGTGCCTCTCTCTCTTCTTCTTCACTCTATTTTCTCTGAAACCCTAGCTCTGTTCGAGCTCTCACTTTGGTGATCGAAGCTTGAATCGAGCTAGGTAATGGTTGATGATGATTGTTGATGCTGATTCAACGAAAAACCTTTGGTTTTAAGTTGAATCAATCAACCCTGAAACCTCAGCACCAACTTCTCACCTTCGCGATGAACTATCTCAAGCGCAAACCCTAGTTTGCCCAGAAACGTTTGATTTCCATAATCAAACGTGTGATTCTCCTTCTCTTAGGTAAAAAAACTGAACTGGTCTGTTGTTATTCTGCTTTTGTTAGGTTCTGAATTTTTTAAACCCTAACTTGTTGTTCTTTGATCTTTCAGGAACAGATCTTGAAGGATCGGTTTCTGAGAAGATACAAATAGGTAAATCACGCTTGATTCCCTTTATCTTTTGATTTTTCTGGATATGTTGGTCAGTATCCCTTCTGATACTTGTTTCTGATGTTGTTCTCCACTGAGATGTACGAAACTGTTCTTCACGCCTTGAAGGAACAGATGCTGATTACTGGTTTTGTTCTTCCTTAAGAACAGGTAACCTTTACCCCTCTCTTTCTCTATTTTCACTTTGATTGGGAATTTCAGTCTCTGAAATTCAAATTGCTAACAGTTGCTGTTTCTCTTTTCTTTATGAGGTACACCTTCAACCACTTGTTGAAGGTTCTGTCGCAGAAGCCTCTCAGAAACCTGAACAGGAAGAGTTTTGCAATGCTAAAGAGGAAAGCAGAGAGAAACTAGGGTATAAACTGTAAATGTAAACTTTATTTGATTGTTTCTGTAATCTGTATATCTACTATTACTATTACACTTGTATTTATAGCATTCACTGGATGTATAGGAGTTGTTGCAGCTAACAACTCAGTTTGTTAAAAACTGTTTTAACAAACTAACTGAATTAGTTAGTAACCAATTTAAACAGCTGTAACTAGACTGTTACTACAGGGACCTTTTGGTCACAGAATTTCTAACAGCTATATTTCAGTTTTGAAAATATAGCTGTTAGGCATATTAGGTTTTTTTGCTTAAAACCCAATACCCTTCCTTAAGCTAAAAACCACTGAAGCTTAGAGCCCTTCCTTAAGCATAATAAGGAGTTAGGCTTAGAGACAAATCCTAATACCAGGACAACCCCCTGTTAGGCATTAATTAGTGATGATCTGGGACAAGCCCCCAGATGTTAGCTTTTAACCTAGCTGTCTCCTAAGTTTTAGTTAAAACCTTACCTTTTAGAGCCTTTAGAAGAAAGTCAGCCATCTGCTCTTTAGTTGAGCAGTGGTTCAGTGCTTCTAGCCAAGCTGCTTGAGTGGCAGCTTTGAAACCTAGAGAGTATTCTGTATTGTTGCTGGCAGAACTGCAATCTGCTTTATCAATCCTTGCTAGGACTCCCTTAGCACAATTTAGTTGTTGTAGAGTAGAGCTTTTAGGTGCCCTTAAGAACTCTAGTTCATAGCCATCACATAGAGTCCCTAAGTCTTCATAAGTGGAGTTTAACTCTTTCTCAATTGTAGTACTTCTCAGCTCTTTCCTCTCAAGAGCTTTACAGTAGTCAGTTCCTTCTGAATATGGCTTGGCAGCTTCCTTATAGAGGGAAATTTCATCTGCTTGCTGCTGTACAGCTTCCTCAGTGTCATGTTTCCTCATCATAGAGTCTTTAGTGCTGCTTTCCTCCTTAGGACAGCTTCCAAGTAGTTCAGTTTCAACCTGAAACAGTTTAAAGCATACCAAAGCTCTTTCTTTGGTTTTTATCAAATAAATCCAAGACTTTGAGTATTCATCTACATATCTTAAAACCATTTTGTTGGCACTTAATGAAAACATATTAAGTGTCCCATATGTAGATGAACATTCAATATGGATTACTTCCTTAAATTCAGATTTCAGCCATCCAAATAACAATTTGCCTATTAAACAAGTAGTGTTTGGAATATAGGAAATATTTCTAGTGAATATAACCCTTTCAACTTCCCTTTTTAACCTTAGGTTCCTTGCACCAGCTGCATTAATAGGTTCAGCCCCTATAATACCAATTTCCTTTCTAGAATAGGAGTCAATCAGCCATTCATAAGTCATGTGGCTTGGACAGCCATTGTTCAATGACCACATTCCTTCAAAAATCCTGCAAATATTAGTTGACAAAGCACAAACAGTATATTCACAGTAATTCCTTATCCTAGGATCAGTTTTAGGTATCACAGAAATTGCCTTAATTCTTGTTTCTGTTTCAGTTTCAGAATCAACAGTTTCTAAACTCACAGTTTTGAAAATCATAGATTCTGAATTCACATTTTCCAAAAACACAGTTTTTACACTTACATTTTCAAAATTCACAGTTTTTGAAAACATTGATTCTAACTCCACAGTTTCTGAAAACACAGATTTCACAGTTTCAAAATTCACCAACTTTGAAAACTCAGATTCTAAACTCACAGAAACTTCCCTAGATTCTGCTTCTAGTTTAGCCTTAGGGATCACAGAAACTTCCTTAGTCTCTGCTTTATGTTCAGTCACAGAACACACAGAAACTTCCTTAGTTTCTGCTTTAACTTTTGAGCATACAGAGACTTCCTTAGTTTCTGTTTTAGGTTCAACTATATCCACAGAAACTTCATTAGTTTCTGTTTCTTCTAAGTCATCTATTATCATGCTAAAAACTACATGATCAGATTCTGAATCTGAATCTTCTTTAGCCACATTGGCTTCAGATTCAGCTTCTTTGGGCTTAGAGTCCTTTCTAGTAGGACACTCAGTAGCATAGTGCCCATATTCATCACATCTGTAGCATTGCACTTTAGATTTATCTTTCTTAGATGCATTGCTACTTTTCTTAGTGGAATCGGATTTAGAGTTAGGTTTACCTGACTTACCTTTGCTGCCTTTTGACCACTTCTTGCCATTAGACTTGGTGAGTAGGGCCTGCTCATCTTCTTCTTCACCTTCTAGTAGTTTGATCCTTAGTTCCTTTGCTTCAAGCTTTGCTTGGAGCTCTTCCACTTTATAGTCATCTGGTAGAGTAGTATCTTCAATACTGTTGACTACCCAGCCAAACTTTTTAGTTAAGGACCTTAGAACTTTCTTACAAATCACCCTTTCTGTAAGGGTTTCCCCATACATTGCCATAGTATTAGTGATTTTCTTTAACCTTATAAAGAAATCAGAAATACCTTCACCTTCCTTCATCTTTAGTGTTTCATACTGAGCCCTTAGAGCCTGCAACTTTTCTTCTTTGATAGGGGCAGCACCAGTGTAATACCTCTCTAAGGCATCCCAGGCAGCCTTAGAAGTCTCATAGCTTCTAATCCTATCAAAGTTTGCCTCATCACACCCCTGGTGTATGAGATAGATTGCCTTGTAGTCCTTTTGTTCGTTATCATTGAACAAATTAGTTTCAGCAACAGTTGGTTCTTCACCCAATGGTTCAAAACCATTCCTAACAATTCTTAGAACACCATGGCAGCCAAAAATGGCCTTCATTTGTAGGCTCCATCTGTCCCAGTTTTTCCCATCAAGCTTTGGGATTTGTGTGTTTAGGCCTGCCCCAGTACTAGTCATCTTTTAGAACTGAAAAACACTTAAAACACTGAAATTGTTAGAACACAAAACTGCACAATCAGATTGTGCAGGTAGAACTGAAAAGAAGCCTTAAAGAACTTTAAAGAACCTTAAAAGAAAACTTAAAGAAGATAGAGTTAGAGTAAATTTTTCCTGTTTTTCCCTGGATTGTTACCAGCTCTGAGATACCATGTTAAATTTTGATCAAGTTACCACTTGTATTGACCAATTTATTTGTTGTTGAATGCAGGTTGCAAAAATAAAAACACTGGGGTGCAAGAAACAGAAAAGCCCAGCCACACTGGCCAAAAAAAACTCAGCAGCCCAGTTGAATTCACAAAACGGTTCCTGCGGAACCCAATGGATAGAGACTGTTCAAGAGCGCGGATCCTCTTGAACCGCTCCACGACCCGGGCTATAAAAGCCAAACCCTAATTCTCTATCTCAGAAAATCAAGAAACTGTTTCTTCTTCTTGCTTCTCCGGTGCCTCTCTCTCTTCTTCTTCACTCTATTTTCTCTGAAACCCTAGCTCTGTTCGAGCTCTCACTTTGGTGATCGAAGCTTGAATCGAGCTAGGTAATGGTTGATGATGATTGTTGATGCTGATTCAACGAAAAACCTTTGGTTTTAAGTTGAATCAATCAACCCTGAAACCTCAGCACCAACTTCTCACCTTCGCGATGAACTATCTCAAGCGCAAACCCTAGTTTGCCCAGAAACGTTTGATTTCCATAATCAAACGTGTGATTCTCCTTCTCTTAGGTAAAAAAACTGAACTGGTCTGTTGTTATTCTGCTTTTGTTAGGTTCTGAATTTTTTAAACCCTAACTTGTTGTTCTTTGATCTTTCAGGAACAGATCTTGAAGGATCGGTTTCTGAGAAGATACAAATAGGTAAATCACGCTTGATTCCCTTTATCTTTTGATTTTTCTGGATATGTTGGTCAGTATCCCTTCTGATACTTGTTTCTGATGTTGTTCTCCACTGAGATGTACGAAACTGTTCTTCACGCCTTGAAGGAACAGATGCTGATTACTGGTTTTGTTCTTCCTTAAGAACAGGTAACCTTTACCCCTCTCTTTCTCTATTTTCACTTTGATTGGGAATTTCAGTCTCTGAAATTCAAATTGCTAACAGTTGCTGTTTCTCTTTTCTTTATGAGGTACACCTTCAACCACTTGTTGAAGGTTCTGTCGCAGAAGCCTCTCAGAAACCTGAACAGGAAGAGTTTTGCAATGCTAAAGAGGAAAGCAGAGAGAAACTAGGGTATAAACTGTAAATGTAACTTTATTTGATTGTTTCTGTAATCTGTATATCTACTATTACTATTACACTTGTATTTATAGCATTCACTGGATGTATAGGAGTTGTTGCAGCTAACAACTCAGTTTGTTAAAAACTGTTTTAACAAACTAACTGAATTAGTTAGTAACTAATTTAAACAGCTGTAACTAAACTGTTACTACAGGGACCTTTTGGTCACAGAATTTCTAACAGCTATATTTCAGTTTTGAAAATATAGCTGTTAGGCATATTAGGTTTTTTTGCTTAAAACCCAATACTTATAACGTGTAGTGTTTTAATTTGTTGTGCCTAAAGTCATAAGGATAAGGAAAGGATGCAGGGTAACGAAGCGAGAAGAGAAAGCGGCAGTGAGAGAGGGAAGAAAGTGCTGGAAGCGGCGATGAAGAAGAAACAAACGTTTTTGAGACTTTTGAAATTTTCTCAAACCCAGAAGGATCTGCGTTCAGAAGCATTAATTTGTTATCAATACTATTTAAGAGAAGATGGGGAGAAGAGAGAAGAACGAAAACGAAATTAACATGAAATTGTTCCTGTTGTTACGAAATTGATGATAATGATTTAACTTTCCAGATCTCGAAAATGAAATTGATGTTGATGATTTAAATTTTCAGATCTGGAAATTGAAATTGATGTTGATGAAATTGATGTTGAAGATGAGATGAAGAAAAAGAGAAGATGAGAAGAAGAAGATGATAAGAAGAAGAAGAAGAATAGAGAAGATGAGAAGAAGAGAGAAGATGAGAGTTTTAGAGAAAAAGGAATGAAAGAGATCATGAGTTGGCATCCACGTCACCCAACCATTAACACTGTTAGTCCAAAATTAACGGCAGGGACCAAACTAGAAGCATTTGGTATTTGCAAGGGCTTTTTTCAAATTTTTTGAAATTGCAGGGACGAAACAGGTTTTTTTGTATATTTGCAGGGACCAAATGTACCTTTAAGCCTTGTATTTATCCAATATTGCATGATTCTACTCAATATGTTCACGTTTGAGTGCCTATGATGAAACCGTAATACGTATGCCCTATTGTAATTGGTTTTAGTAAAGAATTATATCATGCATATTAGTTTTCGATTGGTTAAAATGGTATATGCTTCTCTAATTTTAGAGTGTGCAACCAGATTATGTTTGAATTTCAATAAGGAAGTGAGGTGAGTACGTATATGTTAGTAAGGAACACCTTATAAAATATGATGAGTTTAGGGATTAGTCATCCCGATTTTTGGGGACAAAAATCCTAAGGGGGGAGTAATGTAAAGCTCCGAAACTCAACCTACTGGGTCAAAAATAAATCTTAAAGTGGAATCGATTAAAGATAAGGTTTATGGTGGTAATTGTACCAACTTGATTGTTAGTGTTCTATTTAATGATAAGATTGAAAATATATTTTATGGAATTATGTGCTAATTTTGATTTTGTGAGAATGTGATATTTGTGTGATATGTATATTTTATTTGGGTAGAAGTGAGAAATATAATAAAGAAATGAGGGTAGAAATAAAATTATGCAAAACATTTCATGAGACACACCTTACCATACACCTTACTTCACCTAAGCTGCACTTATGGTATATATAGACCTCACTCAGCTGAATGTGAAAGAGGGAAAAGAAAGAAGAACAAAGAGAAGGAGAGAAAGAATACGTTAGGGGAGAAGTAGAGAAAAGAGGAGATTTCTATTTCTTCACCTTTTCATCTTATTGAATCAACATTATCATCTTGAACCCACACTCTCTTCACATAATTACTCAAAAAACCACCACAAACTAGAACTGATATCTCACCATACACTTACTGAAATCAGTTTTGAAAACCTACACTTCATTCTTGAGAAAAATGGTTGCATGTCAAGAATTGAAGGTAAAGAAGGCTTTGGTGAACTAGCTAATGTGGTAGGGATGCTTCAACTTTGAGGAATCAAGTGAGGGTACCATTTTGAGAGTTTGATTTCTTGGTTTAAAAGGGCTGTAGGATAAGGAGAAGCTGTTCAAAATTAAGTTTAATTTCAACAACACACATTGTCTCTTGGAAATTTCTGCAGAAGAATTAACAAGGTTTTGCCATTTTTGAAGCTTTGCATGCTTCAATTAGGTGTGAAATCGGAACCTGGAAACTTAGGTTAAGTCGGAGGAAGGCTTATACTTGAATATTGAAGTTAGGGTTAGCATTTTGGAGCCCCAACTCGTGGTCCTTGGTGGTGGAGATTGAAGTTTCAAAGCTCACAGCAACTTCTGCACAAAAACTGTTTTGACTACCTCTGGTATTGCGTTAATACCTCTCTCCACAGACTTCATTTGCATGTCATTTTTCTTTGTATTGAAAGTAAACACGAAACCCTTCAAAATAGGCAAAAGAATTGAGTATTGAGGGAGAAACCGTACCCACAAATGTTGTCTTTGAATCAGTGACAGTTTTAAACCAGTCACATTGTTTTGGTCATAACTCCCTAAATACTTGTATCAGTTTGGAAATTTCATCCTCAGAAACTAGACAAAATTCCCTACACAATAGGCACTTGTTTGGATGCTTTTGGTTACCAATTGAACTAGATATACCTGTTACAAAACTGTCTACTGTTACTGTAAAACAGAATTGGGAAAAATCTCAGTAACCACTTGATATTGAATTTTCATGTGAGTTATGGAGTCTTCAAGCTAGGTGTTGGAATGGAAGATAGTATTTGGAGTAAATTGAGGTTTCGGTGCTGTCAAGTATGGTAAAGTTGGTGAACTACACAACAAGTGAGTTCCTTGTTCACACTCCTTCTCAATAACCTTAGGGATTTTCGTACCTTGAAGTTACTAGAGATGAAAGTCTGATATCGGTACTCCTTGATATGTCTGAATTGTGTTATAAATGAATTAAATGTGAAATCAATGCATGCTATGAATTAGGTATGTTTGTGACTTAATGGTTGATTGCATTGTTGTTTGAATGTGTTGTATTGACTTTGGTGTCACTGAACTCATATGTTGAAATATAGTTTTTGGATTGATTGTGGTAGATATCGGTTTACAACTCTATTATTGTTGAAGATGATTGATTTTGGTATTATACTATTAACACCAAAAATAGATTGGTTAAGATAGAGTAAACAAGTGCATGATTTAGTTAAAAGTTTGGTTAATGCTTTGTTTTGTTGGTATATCTTTGGCATAATTATATGGCAATTTGGATGACTTTGGATAATCGTTGTTATGACTTTTATGATGATTTAATTATTGTGTTTCGTCTGTGTCAACAAGAGAGAACAGAAACATAAGCATAACATTACGGGATGACAATTCCCAAGATTCATTACGGGGTGACAATCCTAGGAAAAGGGTAGGATACTTGGAGAGGGAAGTCATGTGCCAGAGTCCAAGGCCCGTTCGTGCCCTCTTCTAAATGTTGAGTGGTGGTTCTCTACAACGATTGATATTATATGTATTTGTTAGATCTCTTTTGGATTATGCTACGGATTAAAAGACATTAAGAGAAACCTTGAGAGATATTGGTAAGGTGCATGTTAGGAATTCACTAAGATTTTGAAATCTCTCCTTTATGTGTTGTGGTTTTTCAGATAAGCAAGGGAGATGAGTTATCCCAAGTGAAGATATGGTTCAGTCTTTGAAGAAAGTTTATGAAAACTGTAAGAGAATTCTATCTTGTTATCAAAAAGAGAATTCATTGTATTGACTTCTAAAAAGAATGATGACTTACATTTGGTATATATGGGTGAGACCTAGCTCAATCCCAGTAACAAACTGACTGAACCGATTAACAAACTAATTATCCTAATTAACAAACTAACAAATTTAATCAATAAACTTAATTGACTGTAAAATTACACTTATATCCTTCTACTAATTGTGTATTCTAATACCCCCGTTCAAGCTGGAGGGTGTATATTGATCACTCCAAGCTTGTCCAATAAAGTGGAGAAAATCTGAGGTTCAAGAGCCTTAGTTAAGATGTCAGCTAGTTGAGTAGATGAGGGAACAGGCAGCAAGTGAAAAAGGTGAGCTTGAAGCTTCTCTCTTACTACATGGCAGTCTATATCGATATGTTTAGTGCGCTCGTGGAAGCTTGAATTAGCAACAATGTGCATTGCTGATTTAGTGTCACAGTACAAGAGACCAGGTGTGATGAATTGGAGAGATAAGTCCTGCAGAAGATAGGTTAGCCACTGCAACTCACAAACAGTAGCAGCCAACGCACGATATTCAGCTTCAGTGGAAGATCTTGAGACTGTTGACTGTTTCTTGGACTTCCATGAAATGAGAGATTCCCCAATGAACACACAGAAACCAGTAACTAACCTTTTAGTAGTAATGCATGTGGCCCAGTCAGAGTCACTAAAAGACTTTAACTGTAATGTGGAAGATGCAGGGAAGTACAACCCTTGACCAGGTGCCTTTTTGATGTATCTTAGAACACGATGAGCAGCCTTCAAATGCATGACAGTGGGAGCAGCCATGTAATGGCTCAATTGTTGTACAGAGAAGCTGAGGTCAGGCCTAGTTGTGGTGAGGTACAGAGGCTTACCAATCAACCTACGATAGCTGGTAACATCAGTGGCTGCAGGGCCTTTTGCACTGTCAAGATTATGTGATTTTACCATAGGTGTAGCAACTGGTTGCATCCTAAGAGCCCTGTTTCAGCAAGCAGATCCATTCCATACTTCTTCTGACAGATAGTGATCCCACTAGTGTTTCTTGCAACATCAATGCCAAGGAAATATCTAAGAATTTCCAGATCCTTAATCTTAAAGGCATTATCTAATGCTTGCTTGACATGATTAATCTCATTAATATCAGGCCCAGTTAGAATCAAATCATCAACATAAATCAGCAAGGCAGTGATATTTTTATTAACAAGTTTTGTAAAGAGAGAATGGTCACATGGAGATTGTTTGTATCCCAATGTGGTCAAGAAGCTAGACAACTTGGCATACCATTGCCTGCTAGCTTGTTTTAAACCATAAATGGATTTAAGAAGTTTACAAACCTGACCATTGTGAGCCTTGTTATATCCTTGAGGGACCTCCATATATACTTCTTCATCAAGCTCTCCATGAAGGAAAGCATTATTCACATCTAATTGTTGAAGGTGCCATGATTGACTAGCTGCAGTGGCAAGCAATAGCCTCACAGTTTTCATCTTTGCAAGTGGTGAGAATGTATCTAGGTAGTCTATTCCTTCGGTTTGAGTGTATCCTTTGGCAACTAGTCTTGCCTTATATCTCTCCAATGACCCATCAGCTCTATATTTTGTTTTGTAGACCCATTTGCAACCTATGGTTCTCTTACCAGTAGGTAGGAAAGTTAATTCTCAAGTGTTATTCTCCTCAAGGGTAGCCAATTCAGAGTTCATGGCTTGAATCCAATCCTTGGATTTAACAGCCTGTTTATATGTAGAAGGTTCATTGTTGGAGTCAATGGAAAGAGCAAAGCTTTTATATGAGTGTTTAAGCTTGTCATAGCCAAAAACAGAACTAATAGGATAAAGACACTTTTGATCAGTCACATTTGCATTGCAAATGAAGTCACTGAACCTGATAGGTGGGCGAATCGTTCTACTTGGCTTACTGGTGGCAATACAGTCTTGGTTGTCAGGAACTACAGCAGCAGGGAGGTCTGGTTCAATGTCAGATTCACTGTCAGTGGTAATATCAGGTGAAGAAGGAAGGAAAGTGTCTGGTGTTTGTATCTCAGTGATAGGGGGAGTAGTGTTAGGCATGTGAGACTCATTTGTGGGAAGATTTGGGTCATTGGCAGTATTGTCACTGGCAGGGCCATCAGGGTCAAAAGTGATCAGGTCATAGGAGTTCAGAGTAGGTCTTGGTTGGCTTTTGTGCTGCCAGAAAGCAATGTAGGAGAATGTATCTTCATAGAAGAGAACATTCCTTGACACAAGGATTTCTCTGCTCCTTAAGTCCATCACAATGTAGCCTTTTGTTCCTGGTTTATATGCAAGAAAAACACCATTTTTGGCTCTTGGGTCTAACTTCCCTCTTCCTTGTAGGATAGTGGAAGCAAAGCTCAGACATCCAAATACTCTTAGATGTTGCAGATCAGGAACTTTGTTGTATAACATCTCATAGGGTGACTTGTTCTTCAACACTGCAGTGGGAAGTCTGTATATTAAATGAACACTGTGGACAACAACATAAGACCAGAAAACCTTGGGCAAATGAGATTGAAACATTAGAGCTCTTGTCATGTTGAGGATGTGCCTGTGCTTCCTTTCTGCTACAGCGTTTTGCTGGGGAGTTTCAACACAAGTGGCTTGGTGGATGATGCCTTCTTGTTGATAGAACTCTGTCATCATGAACTCCCTCCCATTATCTGTTCTAATCCCTTTTATTGTGACTGCAAACTGATTTTGAACAAGCTTGATGAAGTTTTTGATCAAATCCCTTGTCTCAGACTTGTTTTTCATGAGAAACAACCATGTGTGTCTAGTGTAGTCATCTACAATAGTAAGAAAATACAAATGGCCATGGACAGATGGGGTGGAAAAAGGGCCCCAAATGTCCATGTGGATTAGTTCAAAGGCATTTTCAGTCACAGAATCACTAATGGGGAAAGGGAGTTTGTGTTGCTTTGCTAAATGACATGAATCACAAACTTTATTAGCAACAAATTGTACATATGGAGATGAATTACAAACATTTTTAAGAACATTGGGAGAGGGGTGACCTAGTCTATGATGCCATAGAGCAAAATCTTCAGATATTGTATGATTACATTGATGACTGTCAGACAAATTCAAGTAAGAAATGGAAATAGAGCTATTGTTTTCAATAAAAGCAGACAGGCATTTTGAATCTTGATCTAGAACATAAAGGGAGTGAAAGGCTCTAGCGTGCCCAATCGTCCTCAATGTAGGCTTTTCCTGTATAGTGCAATCATCATCATCAATTATTATTTTAAATTTTAGAAAGTGAGATAACTTGTATCCAGATATCAAGTTGAAACCAAATTCAGGAACATACAGAACATTATGCAATATTAAATCAGAATTGAACATGATAGTGCCTGCAAATTTAGCATAGGTTTTTGTTCCATTAGGCATCCTAATGCTAACAGGTTTAATTTCATGATATGAATAGTATAGAGACAGGTTATTGCAAATGTGATCAGTGGCTCCTGTATCAACTATCCATATAGTGTAAGTGATATTACCTGATGCATCTTGAGTCATATTAGATGCAATGATGTGATGTGTTTGACTGACTCCTCCCTCACCATTCTTGTTCAAGATTTCCATGAGTTTCTGATACATCTCTGGTGTTATGCTCACTGATGACTCATTGGTATGGTTGGCAGCAGTCTCTTCTTGATTGTTGTTGGCATCACTAGCAACATTGTTGGTAGCATTCTCCTTATCACGAAACTTGAAACCAGGAGGGAAGCCGTGTTTGAAGTAGCAGACCTCCTCAGTATGACCTTGCTTTCCACAATGACTACATACCTTTCCAGAGTTGTTGCCTTGAGTTCTTCCTGGGAACTTTCCACGTCCTCTACCACGTGAACTTCCATTCCCCATTCCTTGAAACCCTTGATTGGAAGCGATGTTAGCAACCAATGTGGTCTTGGAAGCTTCACTGATGGCACTTCCATTCAATTGCCTCTCTTGTTGCAAAGTTAAAGAGAATACCTTGTTGATTCCGAGAAGAGGCTCCATCATCATGATTTGAGTCCTTACCGTATTGTATTGATCATTCAATCCTTTTAGGTAGCATATTACATACTTTGCTTCACGTTGTTTCTTGATGTTGTCATCCAGTACTCCACACACGCAGGCATTGATAGGCCTCAATGTCTCAAGATCTTCCCAAATTACCTTAAAATCTGTGTAATAGTTGCTGATGCTCCTTTCACCTTGTTTGATTGAATGGATTTCTTGCATTAGGTCAGACATGCGAAACGCATCCCCTTTGGAGAAGCGAATCTTCAATTCATTCCATAGATCGTGAGCATTCTCAACGTTCTCAACGCTTTCCGCTATTTCCGGTGCCAGCGAAGCCGCTATCCAAGAAACCACCGTACCGTTGCAGCGTTCCCACGCCTCGTACAAATCGTCGTATTCCGCTGGAGAACTAATCTTGCCGTTGATGAATTTGATCTTATTCTTTGTGAGAAGAGCCCTCTTCATCTTCTTGCTCCAAGTATCGTAGTTGTTGGCATTCTTTGGAGGCGCAACAAGCACTGCGCCTGGGTTCTCCGCAGGATGAAGGTAGTAAGGGCTTGTGAGGGACGAAGCAGGGTTCTTGTTCTGATCGTTGTTCAGATTGTCATCTTTCCTCGCTCGCGGTGATGATTCATGATCTTCCGCCATCGTTGGGATGACTTCCGCCATTGATGACGGTCTTTCGAATGGAAGAGAGATTGGGCACGCAGAGCAGAATTATTCTGCTCTGATACCATAAGAGAATTCTATCTTGTTATCAAAAAGAAAATTCATTGTATTGACTTCTAAAAAGAATGATGACTTACATTTGGTATATATGGGTGAGACCTAGCTCAATCCCAGTAACAAACTGACTGAACCGATTAACAAACTAACTATCCTAATTAACAAACTAACAAATTTAATCAACAAACTTAATTGACTGTAAAATTACACTTATATCCTTCTACTAATTGTGTATTCTAATAAACTGTACTATATTTTGAAGGGAATACGATATTACTTCTTAAATGGTTTTGTAAATCATATACCTTATATTTCAGATTGTATGTACTATTGTATTACTATTGATGGAATACTATGTGGTTGGATTGATAATGGGGAATTTTGGTAATATTGTAAATTACTTTATTAATAAGTTTTTAGTATTTTAATAAAGGATTAAGATTTGTGGAATAAAGGTATATAAGATGTTATCCTCGTATTTCAAAGGTTTCGAATATCATTATTTGACCCTAAGTTTTGTACAAGAAATACACTAATAGTTTTGGAGAAATTATTTTATATAATTTCAAAGAGTATTTGTTACTTTCAAAAGTTCCGAAATTGGTTTTCTAAGGAACTTATTTTTGGATTCAAAAAGTTTTCTTATTTATTACGTAGATATTTCATACTTGGAGGATTTATATATGTATATATGTCGGTTCCTATCTATATGGATTCTTTGATGGACTTTTCGACTCTAACGATTTCATGAAAATGATTTCAGGTTTAGTATCGGAAAGGATACTCAAGGTTATTTTATGGAGTCATTAAGAGTCGAATTTAATTCGCTCGGTTCAAAAACATTTACGCATTCTCTGATATTCAATTTGAAAGTAAATACTAATCTTTGATGTCGACTAAAAGATTAGGGATTATTCAACATATGAATATAAGGTTGACGTTATTATATAGGATTAGCGGGGACTTGGGTAATAGCTACGACTAGAGATGATGGCTATAGGACAAGTTACCCCGAGTTGTAAGGCAATACCCAAGAAGATGATTATAGGACAAATGACCCCCTAGTTGTTTGACGATACCCTCGAACTTAGGAGTTCTTAGGGAAGCTGATGATGATGATGGTTAACGGGTTTGCCCATTTAAGGAACCTTGTCGCAGTATGGACAAGCACTCGTCACAGTATGGGTGAGCCGTACCTAAAAGGATGGTCATGATGATAGGTGGGGTGGTAAGCAAACGATTATGGGAGTAGTAATAGAGAAGGCCACGACCCGGCCTTGCGGGTAGGCCCAGTGGGGGGGTCCTAAGTGGGGCACTGTGATAACTCGCAGAAATGTGAGTTATTTATGCCAAAACAAATGAGAATTATCTTGATCCAAGAGTAATTTATGTGAATAAATGTGGAAATTGTACAAAGTTAGCTACAAGTGTATTTAGTTGTGAAAATTATAGTTTGGGCACGCAAGTGCCATTTTGTTGGATCTAACTTGTGTGATAGCGTGCAAGATTTTTAGTTGAATTAGTGATGTGGTTAGTGCTATGGTAGCATCGTGGCAGACAACTGGTGATAGGAACAAAATTAAAGGCATCTCAGGTGGTACAAGCAAGAAAATGGTGTTTGGTCCTTTGTAAGCATGTGCATTGGCATGACAGCGCATTATTGGGCCACTTAAAGACAAACAGTCCTTGATTTTAGGGTTGGCAGCACTGTACCCGATTTGCATTGGCCCAATTGGTACTACAAGTGAGAGAATATCCTATAAAAACGCACTTTAACCTAGAAAAGGCATGACCGATAGTACAGATATCAGCCTCCACCATTCCCTAGGTCAGAGAGTAATGTTCCATTCCTTCCATCACTGTACTTCGTCTTCCCCAACCATCTTTCCACCATTTTCAATGCTGGAACTCCATTGTTGAAGCTGAAAACTCAGAATTAGCAACACAGATCTTCATTCTCGCAGCACAGAAGCTCTGGAGCAGACCTACAGCATCTGAAGCTTGCTTTAAGCTTCATTTTGTTTGTATAATTCTACATTCATCTGTATACACTATTTTTAGTGCTGTTACTGTTTTGATGACTTCATTTTTGGTAGTTAGGTTCTATTTTGTCATGTCTAAACTCATTATGAGTTAGATCTCTTTATAGTCAAGACTATGGTGATGTAATTAGTGTAACACCCCCTTTACTAATAACTATTATTTAGTTAATTTAAAAATCAGAGTTCGCAAAAACCGTTTTAATGCAACCACAAGAGGGTGCCACATTTAAACACCAACGTATTATATCTCTGAAAATAATATATAAGGTCATGGGGTGCGTAATACATAGCACCACAGTCAATATAAAATTAAAAAAAACATCGCGGCGGAATAATCACAAAAATTCACCATATCAAATTACATCCCGAAAATAGAGTTCAACATCAATTAAAATAAATCAGTAAGCTAAAAACGCCCCACCCCGGTGCTACGTATCAGAGCTGACTCGACCCACTGGAGAGAAGGTACTAGATCACCTTCACCCGCTATCACCTGCACGTTGCCGACATGAGAAGCAACATAAAAGCAGTAGGGTGAGTCTCATTTCATAAGTAATAACATATAAGATCAACAATATATAGATCAGGCAACGAATAGCACCACTTCACATTAATAATAGCACGCCATCATTTCACATCACTGAGACACAACACCCACACACACGCAGCTCTAATAGCACACCGTCACTTTATTCATTCGCAGACAACAACGAGGGTATATGACATGTATGCAATGCGACCCAACTCCTAGACGTATGCATGTGGATCCATCAACACCAAAAACTTGCCTTGAGGGCACTCACCAAGATAGGCCGAAGCCTCTGCTCACCAAAATAGGCCGAAGCCTCTGCTCACCAAAATATGCACATGATAATGTGACGCCATGACCATGCACCATACACACCAACACATGTAAACACACCCCATAATTAACATACTCAACAATTACGCCTTGTGGGCACATCACTAACAAGACCGAAGTCTTCTGCTCGCCAATAATTCATAATAAGGTCGAAACCTTCTGCTCACCCAAAATATCATATTAACTCTCCAATTATATCTCCGCTCACCAGTAATATTATATTAACTCACCAATACTTATTCAGCTCACCAATCATATTATAACAACTCACCAATATTTATTCAGCTCACCAATCATATTATGAGGACTACGCCGCACCGTAAAGACTAAAAACACACCAAGGGCCAAAGCTTCACCATAAGGACCAAACAGCACCAAAACTAGGCAATAATATCCTAGACACCGACTAAGGCAGGATTGAGTCACAGGCTTAGACGCGCACCTAGACGCACCTAGACATCACCGGGACAACTCACAAACGACACGGGATAAAATGAAATCGCTCTAGCCAAAACGTTCACAATAAAAAGTTGCTCGGTCAATACAAAATTTGGCTAGGGAAAAAGTGCTCAGAAAATCGAGTTTTCCACAAAAAACCATTTTTTAACAGTCTTGACAGCAACACTGCACAGTGGCAGCAACACTGTCACTGTGCAACACACACATAAACCAAAACTTGCGCACATCTCCCAAATGGTGAGTGCTACAGAAGATCCGCTCGAGCCATAACGTTCACAATAAAAAGTTGCTCGGTCAATACAAAATTTGGCTAGGGAAAAAGTGGTTAGAAAATCGAGTTTTTGACGAAAAACACATTTGTCACTGTTCTGCCAGCAACACTGCAGCAGAACAGCAACACAGCAAGCAACACACAGCAACTGTGCAGATTTTTCCTGCAGCAGTGCGCCTACTTCGGCGAATTAATTAAAATAGTAAACGATAACGGATTTCAACAAAAGACCACTCATTGGAAAGCTCTTTGAGTGTAGTTTCAGCCTGTGATTTTCATTTTTCAAAATAAGTATCCAACTGGTACAGTTTTTTAAATTTCTACAGAGAGGTACCAATTAGGACAGAATTTTGTGACCCGACTTTGGAGACTTATAACTTGAGCTACACAACTCCGATTTAAACGAAACCAGTGCCAAAACGACCGGCGTTAAGTCTACTTTCTAACGCAATCAGCCACCAATTTTTCGAGTCGACCAAACAGTGCCAGTTTACGAAAACACGAAACAGTGTTCAGAAAATACACAACACGACACATCAATTTTTGACCCCGAAACTTGTCACGCTCCCAATTCGGGTTTAAGGCCACGTCATGCCACGCGAATACCAACATAAACTCCAAAATATAAGGCGTCCCGATTTCATCAAACCCCAACATACATAATAATCTTCACATATTATAAATTCACACCACAATTAATTTCAGCAACATAACGATTCAATTTAACAATCACCCATAATACCAACCCCTAAATTATTAATCAAATAGGTTATTAGAGATGAAGGAGAGCCCCCTAACCTTATTAATTGAAGAACACCTATCTCTTGGTGAGCAAGCTACCATCAAAATTCAGCAACTAAGATCCTCCTCTCCCTCCTTGGTGCATGCGAAATCTTCCTCTCTCTCTCTCCTCTAGGGTTTTTGCGCCCTTCTTCTTTCTTCTCTCTCTTAGGGTGTCACGCCTCTCCTCTCTCCAAGCCGTCCCACTCTCTCTATTTTTTTCTAAAGTGTTGGAATGAATCACCAAACCCTAAGATTGGCATCATATAGGCGCCTAGCTTAATGGACATGGGCTTCCACTTAATGACCTAATCATGGGCTTCTCCTAATCCACTTCAACTTGCCACCACCTATCTACATATACTAACAACTAATTATTTCTAATATTCTATCACATAAAATCCCTAAATTATTATTCCTATCATTTTATTTTATTTTTTCTCAAACACAAACCCTAGATAATTAATTAAATAAATTAACTAATTATTTTGGGCTGTTACAACTCTCCCCCCCTAAAAAGAATTTCGCCCTCGAAATTACCCGCTAAAACTAACACTCTCCCACTAACAATCACACACAGTTCACACAGCAGGGAAGGTCAAAAACAAACCAGACAACAGCACATAGGGATATACAAAACACATAACACTAGTAGGGATGTCTCCCCCACTAGATCACTTACCATTGGCAACTTTTGATGTACCTGCAACGCAAACATTGGTTAGCACTAAAAAGACAACAGTTGGTCGCTAACCGACACAACGACTCGATGACTTGGCCGGACGGACCAACCATTGCTCTGATACCAACTTGTAACACCCCCTTTACTAATAACTATTATTTAGTTAATTTAAAAATCAGAGTTCGCAAAAACCGTTTTAATGCAACCACAAGAGGGTGCCACATTTAAACACCAACGTATTATATCTCTGAAAATAATATATAAGGTCATGGGGTGCGTAATACATAGCACCACAGTCAATATAAAATTAAAAAAAACATCGCGGCGGAATAATCACCAAAATTCACCATATCAAATTACATCCCGAAAATAGAGTTCAACATCAATTAAAATAAATCAGCAAGCTAAAAACGCCCCACCCCGGTGCTACGTATCAGAGCTGACTCGACCCACTGGAGAGAAGGTACTAGATCACCTTCACCCGCTATCACCTGCACGTTGCCGACATGAGAAGCAACATAAAAGCAGTAGGGTGAGTCTCATTTCATAAGTAATAACATATAAGATCAACAATATATAGATCAGGCAACGAATAGCACCACTTCACATTAATAATAGCACGCCATCATTTCACATCACTGAGACACAACACCCACACACACGCAGCTCTAATAGCACACCGTCACTTTATTCATTCGCAGACAACAACGAGGGTATATGACATGTATGCAATGCGACCCAACTCCTAGACGTATGCATGTGGATCCATCAACACCAAAAACTTGCCTTGAGGGCACTCACCAAGATAGGCCGAAGCCTCTGCTCACCAAAATAGGCCGAAGCCTCTGCTCACCAAAATATGCACATGATAATGTGACGCCATGACCATGCACCATACACACCAACACATGTAAACACACCCCATAATTAACATACTCAACAATTACGCCTTGTGGGCACATCACTAACAAGACCGAAGTCTTCTGCTCGCCAATAATTCATAATAAGGTCGAAACCTTCTGCTCACCCAAAATATCATATTAACTCTCCAATTATATCTCCGCTCACCAGTAATGTTATATTAACTCACCAATACTTATTCAGCTCACCAATCATATTATAACAACTCACCAATATTTATTCAGCTCACCAATCATATTATGAGGACTACGCCGCACCGTAAAGACTAAAAACACACCAAGGGCCAAAGCTTCACCATAAGGACCAAACAGCACCAAAACTAGGCAATAATATCCTAGACACCGACTAAGGCAGGATTGAGTCACAGGCTTAGACGCGCACCTAGACGCACCTAGACATCACCGGGACAACTCACAAACGACACGGGATAAAATGAAATCGCTCTAGCCAAAACGTTCACAATAAAAAGTTGCTCGGTCAATACAAAATTTGGCTAGGGAAAAAGTGCTCAGAAAATCGAGTTTTCCACAAAAAACCATTTTTTAACAGTCTTGACAGCAACACTGCACAGTGGCAGCAACACTGTCACTGTGCAACACACACATAAACCAAAACTTGCGCACATCTCCCAAATGGTGAGTGCTACAGAAGATCCGCTCGAGCCATAACGTTCACAATAAAAAGTTGCTCGGTCAATACAAAATTTGGCTAGGGAAAAAGTGGTTAGAAAATCGAGTTTTTGACGAAAAACACATTTGTCACTGTTCTGCCAGCAACACTGCAGCAGAACAGCAACACAGCAAGCAACACACAGCAACTGTGCAGATTTTTCCTGCAGCAGTGCGCCTACTTCGGCGAATTAATTAAAATAGTAAACGATAACGGATTTCAACAAAAGACCACTCATTGGAAAGCTCTTTGAGTGTAGTTTCAGCCTGTGATTTTCATTTTTCAAAATAAGTATCCAACTGGTACAGTTTTTTAAATTTCTACAGAGAGGTACCAATTAGGACAGAATTTTGTGACCCGACTTTGGAGACTTATAACTTGAGCTACACAACTCCGATTTAAACGAAACCAGTGCCAAAACGACCGGCGTTAAGTCTACTTTCTAACGCAATCAGCCACCAATTTTTCGAGTCGACCAAACAGTGCCAGTTTACGAAAACACGAAACAGTGTTCAGAAAATACACAACACGACACATCAATTTTTGACCCCGAAACTTGTCACGCTCCCAATTCGGGTTTAAGGCCACGTCATGCCACGCGAATACCAACATAAACTCCAAAATATAAGGCGTCCCGATTTCATCAAACCCCAACATACATAATAATCATCACATATTATAAATTCACACCACAATTAATTTCAGCAACATAACGATTCAATTTAACAATCACCCATAATACCAACCCCTAAATTATTAATCAAATAGGTTATTAGAGATGAAGGAGAGCCCCCTAACCTTATTAATTGAAGAACACCTATCTCTTGGTGAGCAAGCTACCATCAAAATTCAGCAACTAAGATCCTCCTCTCCCTCCTTGGTGCATGCGAAATCTTCCTCTCTCTCTCCTCTAGGGTTTTTGCGCCCTTCTTCTTTCTTCTCTCTCTTAGGGTGTCACGCCTCTCCTCTCTCCAAGCCGTCCCACTCTCTCTATTTTTTTCTAAAGTGTTGGAATGAATCACCAAACCCTAAGATTGGCATCATATAGGCGCCTAGCTTAATGGACATGGGCTTCCACTTAATGACCTAATCATGGGCTTCTCCTAATCCACTTCAACTTGCCACCACCTATCTACATATACTAACAACTAATTATTTCTAATATTCTATCACATAAAATCCCTAAATTATTATTCCTATCATTTTATTTTATTTTTTCTCAAACACAAACCCTAGATAATTAATTAAATAAATTAACTAATTATTTTGGGCTGTTACAATTAGGATCTATTGATGTTTGATGTGATTAATGCTTGATACTTCATTAATTGGCGTGAGTAAATGTTGTACATCATTCTTAAACCTGATCAATTTAATTTGGATAACGTGCTACTATTTTTTGAAAGAAATCTAAGTGCTGATTTCGCAAATTAACATAGTTTGAAGAGTAATAGGAGTATTACCCTTTCCTAGTGAAGAATAGGAATATGAAGCTAGGGCTATGGTGTGAACTGAAACATGCTTTTCAACCTACGGAATGAACCTCATGGGAGCTTAGGAATAAGGAAACCTTGACAACATTTCGTTTCACAGAGATAGGATTATCCATATACATTATGCACACTGATTGCTGTCGTAGCATTAGTCACAGCATTCCATCAATAGTGATTAATTACAGATCATTGTCTTGGCTATACTCATCTCTCTGATTTTACCCCTTTATTTTACTGTTTTACTATCCTCAACCATTTAGTTTAACCGTTGCACAACAATGAATTTGTATCATGCTTTTATATTTACTTTTTACTCATTATTTCAAGTGCTATCAAGTAGAGTTAGTTATTAAACATTAATTCTCGAGGGAACGATCTTTCTTATCACTTTATTACTTATTTGACTGTGTATACGTGCACACGTTTTTGCACAACAAGTTTTTGGCGCCGTTGCCGGGGATTAGTTGATTTAATTTCTAAGTCTTTTTTTTGACAACGATAATTTCTAAGTCTTAGTTAGTATTTGTTTTAGTGAGTTTTTGTTTTCTCACCTTTATGTTGTGAATTTCAGTTTTAAGAGAGTTGTATGCGCAGAACTCACGATCCAGAGCATCCTCTTGATCTTGAGATTGAAAGAACAGCAAGGAGGTTGAGAAGGGAGGCTAGAGAGAGACTTGAAGCACTAAGAGCAGCTCAAATGGCAGAACCAATTCCTCAAGTGATACCTGTGATCCAGGTAGATCCAGAGGGGCATGCCATTATTGTTCAGGCACCAACAAACATTAACATGGCTAATGATAAGGAGAGGCCCATGAGGGATTATGCTGTATTTGACCCTACCACCATGGACATTGGCATTGTGACACCCGCTATCATTGCTGCCCACTTTGAATTCAAGGCAATGATGTTTCAAATGTTGCAAACAGTAGGGAAATTCGCTGGAAGACCCACTGAAGACCCTCACTTGCAGTTGAGACAATACCTTGAAGTCTGCAGCAACTTTAAGATGCCAGGGGTGACTGAGGATGCATTCAGGCTAAGGCTATTCCCTTACTCATTGAAGGATAGAGCCAAGGCTTGGTTGAATTCTCTAGAACCCAATTCGGTGGATAGTTGGAACAAAATGGCTGACAAAATTTTGGTTAAATATTTCCCTCCTGTCAAGAATGCTAGAATGAGGAATGCTATCACATCTTTCAGGCAACAAGAGAATGAATCCTTATATGAAGCCTGGGAGAGATTCAAGGAAGTGCTCAGAAAGTGCCTACATCATGGCAATCCTTTTGCTATCCAACTGGAGACATTTTACAATGGTCTAGTTCCTCAATCTAGGCTGTTGTTAGATGCTTCTACAGGAGGTGCTATTCTGAATCATTCCTATAATGAAGCCTATGATCTGGTGGAAACAATTGCTGCCAACAGTTATCAATGGCCCACTGCCAGAGTAAGTGCTGCCAAGAAAGTTGCTGGAATTCATGAAGTGTCAGAGATGACTGCTCTGTCTGCACAAGTAGTTTTCCTTACCAATATGCTGAAGAGTTTATGTACTGCTCCTGCAGCACCTGTAACGCCCAAATATTTAATTAAATTATTTAATTAAATATTTAGGTATTCAATTATTTATTTTATTTATTTTAATAGATATAATTGAAATTAGAAAAATAAAATATATTGAGGTGTGGTGTTGAAGCAGGAGGTGGTGTTGCGAATTAAGCTGGGCTAAGCTGAGGGAAAAGCCCGTGATCCAGGCCCGCTAACCTAGGCGCATATTTAAGCTAAAAATTTTGGGTTTGGCTCATTTTGTGCAAAAGAAAAGAAAGGAATTGCGAAGAGGAGAGAAAGAGAGAAGGAGGGGCGGCGATCTCAAGGAGAAGAGGAAGAGGCGAATTTCGCAAAGTCAAGGGAGCAGAGAAGAGAAGCTGTGTTGTTGTGATTACTGTTGGTGATTTCTCAGAGGGTCTTCTATTCCTAAGAATTAAGGTAAGGGTGAGATCTCTCTTTCACTATAATGGTGGGTATGATGGGTATTAGGGTAGGGGCTTAGATCTATGTTGCCATGATCCTGTGTGATTGTTTGATTTGTAGTTGATTGAAATCCTTGATTGATGGTTATTACGAAATTGATGTTTTGATGATGATTATTATGAAATTGGTGTTTTAATGATGATTATTATGAAATTGGTGTTTTGATGATGGTTGTCATGAAATTGGTGTTTTTATGTTGTCATGGTCGTACATGAGGTGTTTGATGAATTTGGTTGCGTTGTTGTTCAAGTCCTAGGCGCCACAAGCGCCATTGTTGCTGCCATTGTCATGCGTTGTTGCTACTGTCTGGGCGCCATGGGCTCCCGTTGCTGTCTGTGTTGCGCCTCTGTGTTGCTGTCTGGGCGCCATGGGCGCAGGTTCCCTATGCCTGGGCGCCAAGGGCGCCTAATTTTGGCTGCCCGTGTTGCGTTCCTAAGTTGTGTTTCTGTGTAGTTATGTTGCCTGGATGTCATTGGTGCTGAGTTTTGGTCGTTAAGTTGCGTTTTCTGAAATGTCATTGGGATCCCCTCCCCTGGGCGCTAGTTGTTGCCTGCGCCAGTTTTTGTGTTGCTGCCTGTGTCTAAGTGCTGGGCGCCAGGATCCCTCCTGCGCCAGTTTTCTGTGCTGTTGGGCGCCAGGATCCCTCCTGCGCCAGTTTTCTGTGCTGCTGGGCGCCAGGATCCCTTCCTGCGCCAGTTTCTGTTGCTGGCCAGTTCCCAGCGTGTTGCCTGTCCGGCGCCCAGTGCCTGGGGGCCATTTTCAGGATGTTGCCCAAATGTTCCCCGGTTTTGTTTATGTCATATCTTTTGACTCGGGTGTCCGTTTTAAGTGTTTCAAAGTGCGTAGCTTATTCAGTTTTCTACCTGTGCTCTATTTTAAGGTAAAAATTATTAATTTTCTGACAGTTTCTGGACGCCTCAAGTGGCTGTCCCCGTTGGTCGTTGTTGTCGGTGTCGTAAAACTATTTCGGTGTTTAAAACCCCCTTTTGTGTCCTATTGGGTATCGTGAGCTGAAGTAAAACCTTTTAATGTAATCAGTAATATTAGTGTCCCGGTGTCAATAAATGTGTTGATGTTTTTGACGATAATGCCCCTAGTGGCTATTACTTCGATTACGATGATATTGATGATGAATAAAAGCTGTGGTTTTATAAGTGACGATGATGCCATAAAGGCTATTAGCGACGATGATGTTAATGACGATGAATGTGAGTGGCAAATATATGTGTGACAATAACTTGACAGGTGATGTGCCTTTCATTGGCAAATTGGTAAGTGTTGGGTTGTTAAGTTGACTGTGTTTGTATGGGACTGTCTCTAGTGCATGTCATGGTGTCTCATACATCTCATGTGCATAAACAAGTGACGATGATGCCATAAAGGCTATTTAGCGACGATGATGCTGTAACATCCCCTAATTAGCTAATTAGATTAATTAAATTAGCAAGAGGTTGAATTAATTAATTAGCGTAAATTAATAAATTATAGTTGTGCATAATTGAGATATTATGTTAAGTTAGTGAGTTAAGGGATTAGTGTGGTGTTAGGAGTAATCTAAGAGATTAATAGAGAGTAGGGGTATTTTGGTCCTTTCACCTCATTAAATGAGGCTTCAGCTGACCAAAACACCACAACACACTTCACTTCCCTCATTTTTCTAAAAACAGCAAGAAGTAGGGAGGAGGAGGAGAGAATTCGAGAGAGAGAGTGGAGAAGAAAGGGGAGGAGCCCTACCTCCATGGTTCATGCATGTTGAATCCAAGACCACCATTGTTCATCATTCTTCTTCCTCTATACATTGATGCCCAGAAATCTCCCATCAACCCACTTCATCAAAAATCACCATTGGTGCACCTTTGAAGCTCCAAGCTCAAAAATGGAGTGTTGATACTCCAAATAGTTGCATGTCCTTGTTGTAGTCCTATATTCAGTACCAAATCCCTCATCCAAGCAACAAACCTGTTTGAAGCTCATTTGAATTGCTGAGTTCGAGTCTTAGATCCTTTGAAAAACCCTTGTCACGTATTTCCGTTAACGAAAGGAAACTATTCGAAAACCGTTTTCTAAAAAGGATTGTGACTTAAATCATGTATTGTTTGATTGATTGTTTGGGATTGCTATAAATCACTGTTTTCAATGCATGCTTAAGTTGGGTTTCGATCGGAAGGGATTTTGGAATCGGAACGGAATGGAAAAACTTATGAAAAGCCTGTTTTCTGAAAAACAGATAGAGACGCACGGATCGTGTGCCTATGAGCACGGGTCGTGCGCCTCCATCTGATACGACAGGAACTGGATTTTAAAACACGCACGGATCGTGCGCCTAGTCGCACGGATCGTGCGTATGTCTCTAAAACTTTCTAAAATTTCAGTGGATAACGCACGGATCGTGCGCCTAGTCGCACGGGTCGTGCGTATCTTTCTGGAAATCTTCTGCAAACTGTTCAAAAGCGCACGGGTCGTGCGCCTACACGCACGGGTCGTGTGAGACTTTCTGACCTTCAATTTCAAAGTGCCCTTTTATCCATTCCAAATGATACCAATCCTCTTCTAATCCATTCCCCAAGGTTTCACAACAATGTAAAGGTAACAATGGTATGAGATTGAACATGTTCGATAGAAAGTTTGTGTGTTACGAATAAAATGGAAAACCGCACTTAGAGAACGCGAGAGTGCATATGTCAAGAATGATAATAATACACGGTATTTGACTGATATTATACACTGTAATTGACTGATATGGTACATGGTACTTGACTGAAATGACTAACAGCCCATTGCGGGTACACAGATTGAAAAGGTATAATAAATACAAGAGGAAAAAGGGTGACGACCCTAAGAGGTTAGCATACTAGGGGAGGGGAAGTCATGAGCCCCAAAACCTAGACTCAAGAATGTTTCCCCCGCTAGAAATAGCGGGATGGGTTCACCAAAGTCAAGATATGCCTATAAAATAGGTAGACTGAGGTGTTATGCTAAAAACATGGAACAATGATTGCATGCTTCATGTCTCGCTTAGGAGGGCCATGAGCATGAAGGTTACCGGAACTAAATGTATTTCCACGTGGTTGCTTTTTAGGACCATGAGTTCAAAACAAGGCATAATAAACCGCTAGAGTAGTAAGGGGTCTCGATAGGACTCACTGAGATAATGTTTATCTCACCCTTCATATTTGTGGGTTTTACAGAGAAACAGGGGAAAGCAAAGGCGGTAAAGCACGGTTAGCTGGTGTGACTCTCTGAGTCATTGAAGACCTAGTTTCATGTTGTAGACCTTTGTCCCGTTTATTGTTTCTATGTTCCGATTGTATAACTTTTGATGTTAAGTTGTAAAATCGTTTCCGCTACTTTATGTTTTGAGTATTGAACACCAGGATTATGTACAAGTCTTAAGTTTTGGAACTTAAGCATTTTCAGAAAATTTATAAGGTTCAGAGAACCAGTTGGTATGTATTAAAGAAAGTTTTAGATGTGTTCAATATTTCAATAACAGGAAGTTACTCTGATGTATGCCATTTAGTGCATTTCGGTGATTCTAAATTTTAGAATTTATCGGGGTGTTACATTATGGTATCAGAGCAGTTCGACCTAGTCGGGCTTAGTTTAGTTTAGGGTTGAGTCGATTCCTTGTTAGTCTTTGTTGTGATTACACTTGTGATGCTAAGGGACATTGAGCCTGATCAACTCAATACTTGGTGTATCATGAGCGGAATTACGGAAGGATGACCAAGACGTAGTCCTCGACCAAGACCGACATTCCTTAAAACCCGTTTCATCTTAGGGAATAATGGAAAGGAGAAGGTAGTTAAGCCATCAACTCCGAATGCAAAGTTAAAAGGCAGCCGATCAAGGGAAAGAAAGTGCAGTTGTATGATTCCTCAAGATTCTCCAAGTGTTTTGCTGGTAGGAAGCCCAAGAGGTGGATGTCGTCCTAGTGCGACTCAATGGTAATATTTTATGAAAAAGGGTCACTCAATCCAGAGTGCCCAAAAAGAGGAAAAGAAAGAGTCAGATCAGCCTACTTCAGCTCGAGAGAGGGTCTACACTGCAGAGTCTCAGAAAGTCAAGGCTACAGACACTCCACCGAGAATGTGGATATTGTCCTAGGTATGAGATGAACGATTGCAAACCATGTGAATGTTGATTGTTTCATCGGACTATCGGTTTCGCCTCCGAGTCAGTGGAGCTACAGCCGACCAATTCTGAAGTTGTTATCTCATTCACTTCAGCCAGTGACTGTTTGTTTCAAGGCACAGAAGCTTATGTCATGACGTTGTCTGCATCCACTAAGACAGGCCTAGATTTATCTTCTGTGCAAGTTGCTAATGAATTTCTTGATGTGTTTCCTGATGAAGTTCCTTCGTTTCCTCCGGATCGTGAGGTGGAGTTTTCTATAGGGTTGGCTCCAGGCACTGGACCAATTTCTATAGCCCCGTATAGAATGTCGCCGTTAGAGTTGAGGGAATTGAAAGTCCACTTGGAAGAGCTAATTTCCAAACGGTTTATCCGGCCGAGTGCCTCACCATGGGGTGCTCCAGTGTTGCTTGTCAAGAAGAAGGACGAAAGTATGAGATTGTGTATTGATTGTCGTCAGTTGAATAAGGTGACTATCAAGAACAAGTACCCTCTACCGAGAATTGATAATTTGCTAGACCAATTGAGGGGAGCTTCTGTATTTTCAAAGATTGGTTTGAGGTCCGGCTATCACCAAATCAGGGTTCGAGCTTTGGACGTCCCGAAGACCGCTTTCCGTACGAGGTATGGACACTATGAATTTGTAGTGATGCCCTTCGGTTTGACCAATGCTCCAGCCATATTCATGGATTATATGAATCAGATTTTTAATCCCTCTTTGGACCAGTTTGTGGTAGTGTTCATTGATGATATCTTGGTGTTCTCTAAGACGATTGAGGAGCATGTGCAACATCTCTGAATTGTTCTGAACGTACTCCGAGAAAAGAAGTTGTATGCTAAGCCGTCCAAATGTGATTTTTGGATGCCCGAAGTTAAGTTTCTGGGCCATGTGATATCTAGGATTGGTGTTGCAGTGGATCCCAGTAAGATTGAAGCTGTGGTAAACTGGGAACAGCCGTCTACAGTTACTGAGGTAAGAAGTTTCTTGGGATTGGCTGGGTATTATCGAAGGTTCATTCAAGGATTTTCCCAGTTGGTTCTTCCACTCACTCGGTTAACTCGCAAGGGTCAGCCGTTTGTTTGGGACTCAGACTGTGAAAACTGTTTCACGGAATTGAAGGGTCGTTTGACTTCTGCACCCATCCTGATTCTTCCAGATCCATCCGTAGGATTCCAAATCTATTGCGACGCCTCTGGTAAGGGTTTAGGATGTGTCCTAATGTAGAATCAACAAGTAGTTGCTTATGCCTCCAGGCAGCTGAAGCCGCATGAAGAGAATTACCCAACTCATGATTTAGGGTTGGCGGCAATTGTGTTTGCCCTAAAGATTTGGAGACATTACCTGTATGGGTCTCGTTTCGAAGTCTTTAGTGACCACAAGAGCCTTAAGTATCTGTTTGACCAAAAGGAGCTGAACAACAGACAGAGGAGATGGGTAGAATTCCTGAAAGATTATGATTTTGAATTGAAGTACCATCCTGGTAAGGCTAATGTTGTTGCCGATGCTTTAAGCAGAAAGTCTATCCATACTGCAAAGCTGACGATGCACGAGATGTCATTGTTGGAATCATTCAGAGACCTCAATTTGAGAGTTAAGTCAAGAAGGAACAGGTTGGTGTTGAGTCACATTCAGATTTCAAGTTCATTGAGGAATCTGATTCGCTCAGCCCAAGAAGGTGATGTAGAGCTGCAATCGCAGAAGAGATTGCCGAGTTACACCGAAGACGGTGATGGAGTAATTTGTTTTGATGGCAGAATCTGCGTGCCGAATGATGAGGATGTCAAGAGGCAAGTTTTAGTGGAAGCTCGTAAGAGTCAATTCTCAATACATCCGGGGTCTACCAAGATGTATCGAGATTTGAAGCAATTATACTGGTGGCCGGGCATGAAAGTGGATATTGCAGAGTTTGTGTCTCGATGCTTGACTTGTCAAAAGGTTAAGATAGAGCACCTGAAGCCAGGTGGCCAGTTACAACCGTTGAATGTACCTGAATGGAAATGGGAGAGCATATCTATGGATTTTGTCATGGGATTACCACGGTCCCAAACCGGAAATGATTCTATTTGGGTAGTGGTGGATCGCCTGACCAAGTCCGCTCATTTTATTCCAGTGCGTTCGACTCACAAGGTTGCTAGGTTAGCAGATGAATATCTCAAGTATATTGTGAAGTTGCATGGAATCCCTACGAGTATCATCTGTGATCGAGATCCCAAGTTTACATCTCGATTTTGGAGAGCATTGAATATGGCGTTGGGAACAAAGGTGTGTGTTAGCACCGCTTACCATCCTCAGACAGACGGGCAGACTGAGAGGACAATCCAGAGATTGGAGGATATGTTGAGATCTTGTGTACTTGATAGTGGAGGCAGATGGGAGGATCATCTTCCATTGGTGGAATTCCCATACAACAACAGTTACCATTCTAGCATCGGAATGGCTCCATATGAAGCATTGTATGGAAGGAAGTGCAGAACACCATTGTGTTGGTGGGATGTTGGTGAGCAGAGATTATTGAGACCAGATTTAGTCCGTGAGACTACGGAGAAGATCCGTCAAATAAGAGAAAGGATGAAAGCCGCGCAGAGTCGACAAAAGAGTTACGCGGATAAAAGAAGAAGGCCGTTAGAATTCGAAGAAGGAGACCATGTCTTTTTGAGACTTTCTCCAACCATCGGAACCGGTATTGCTTTGCGAGCGAAGAAGCCCAGTCCTCGGTATGTCGGACCCTTCCAGATTGTCGAGCGAGTTGGGCCGGTAGCGTATCGCATTGCATTACCTCCAGAATTGTCCAGATTACATGATGTGTTTCATGTATCGCAGTTAAGGAAGTATATTCATGATCCGAATCAACCCTTAAGTTATGAAGCGATTGACATCAGACCGGATTTATCTTATCAGCCTACTCCAATCAAGATCATCGAACATGGTGAGAAGATGCTCCGGACGAGATCAATTCCTATTGTCAAGGTGCTTTGGGACGGTGCGTCACCTGACGAAGCGACATGGGAAGTAGAGGAGAGCATGCGGGACAAATATCCTTATTTGTTCGAATAAGGTACGTTTTGTCAATTTTGAGGACAAAATTTTAGAAGTTGGGGTGATTGTAACATCCCCTAATTAGCTAATTAGATTAATTAAATTAGCAAGAGGTTGAATTAATTAATTAGTGTAAATTAATAAATTATAGTTGTGCATAATTGAGATATTATGTTAAGTTAGTGAGTTAAGGGATTAGTGTGGTGTTAGGAGTAATCTAAGAGAATAATAGAGAGTAGGGGTATTTTGGTCCTTTCACCTCATTAAATGAGGCTTCAGCTGACCAAAACACCACAACACACTTCACTTCCCTCATTTTTCTAAAAACAGCAAGAAGTAGGGAGGAGGAGGAGAGAATTCGAGAGAGAGAGTGGAGAAGAAAGGGGAGGAGCCCTACCTCCATGGTTCATGCATGTTGAATCCAAGACCACCATTGTTCATCATTCTTTTTCCTCTATACATTGATGCCCAGAAATCTCCCATCAACCCACTTCATCAAAAATCACCATTGGTGCACCTTTGAAGCTCCAAGCTCAAAAATGGAGTGTTGATGCTCCAAATAGTTGCATGTCCTTGTTGTAGTCCTATATTCAGTACCAAATCCCTCATCCAAGCAACAAACTTGTTTGAAGCTCATTTGAATTGCTGAGTTCGAGTCTTAGATCCTTGGGAGGTTCGGGTTCAGTTTTGGAGCAAGTTCGAAGACGGTTCGTGAGGATATTCGAACGTGTCGGCTGTGAGATTCGTCGTTGAGTGATTTTCATCACTTCTGAGTCTTTACTCTTTGAAAAACCCTTGTCACGTATTTCCGTTAACGAAAGGAAACTATACGAAAACCGTTTTCTAAAAAGGATTGTGACTTAAATCAAGTATTGTTTGATTGATTGTTTGGGATTGCTATAAATCACTGTTTTCAATGCATGCTTAAGTTGGGTTTCGATCGGAAGGGATTTTGGAATCGGAAAGGAATGGAAAAACTTATGAAAAGCCTGTTTTCTGAAAAACAGATAGAGACGCACGGATCGTGTGCCTATGAGCACGGGCCGTGCGCCTCCATCTGATACGACAGGAACTGGATTTTAAAACACGCACGGATCGTGCGCCTAGTCGCACGGATCGTGCGTATGTCTCTGAAACTTTCTAAAATTTCAGTGGATAACGAACGGATCGTGCGCCTAGTCGCACGGGTCGTGCGCCTAGTCGCACGGGTCGTGCGTATCTTTCTGGAAATCTTCTGCAAACTGTTCAAAAGCGCACGGGTCGTGCGCCTACACGCACGGGTCGTGTGAGACTTTCTGACCTTCAATTTCAAAGTGCCCTTTTATCCATTCCAAATGATACCAATCCTCTTCTAATCCATTCCCCAAGGTTTCACAACAATGTAAAGGTAACAATGGTATGAGATTGAACATGTTCGATAGAAAGTTTGTGTGTTACGAATAAAATGGAAAACCGCACTTAGAGAACGCGAGAGTGCATATGTCAAGAATGATAATAATACACGGTATTGGACTGATATTATACACTGTAATTGACTGATATGGTACATGGTACTTGACTGAAATGACTAACAGCCCATTGCGGGTACACAGACTGAAAAGGTATAATAAATACAAGAGGAAAAAGGGTGACGACCCTAAGAGGTTAGCATACTAGGGGAGGGGAAGTCATGAGCCCCAAAACCTAGACTCAAGAATGTTTCCCCCGCTAGAAATAGCGGGATGGGTTCACCAAAGTCAAGAGATGCCTATAAAATAGGTAGACTGAGGTGTTATGCTAAAAACATGGAACAATGATTGCATGCTTCATGTCTCGCTTAGGAGGGCCATGAGCATGAAGGTTACCGGAACTAAATGTATTTCCACGTGGTTGCTTTTTAGGACCATGAGTTCAAAACAAGGCATAATAAACCGCTAGAGTAGTAAGGGGTCTCGATAGGACTCACTGAGATAATGTTTATCTCACCCTTCATATTTGTGGTTTTTACAGAGAAACAGGGGAAAACAAAGGCGGTAAAGCACGGTTAGCTGGTGTGACTCTCTGAGTCATTGAAGACCTAGTTTCATGTTGTAGACCTTTGTCCCGTTTATTGTTTCTATGTTCCGATTGTATAACTTTTGATGTTAAGTTGTAAAATCGTTTCCGCTACTTTATGTTTTGAGTATTGAACACCAGGATTATGTACAAGTCTTAAGTTTTGGAACTTAAGCATTTTCAGAAAATTTATAAGGTTCAGAGAACCAGTTGGTATGTATTAAAGAAAGTTTTAGATGTGTTCAATATTTCAATAACAGGAAGTTACTCTGATGTATGCCATTTAATGCATTTCGGTGATTCTAAATTTTAGAATTTATCGGGGTTGACTGATAAATTACTGTGTTGACTGAACAGGTGTTTTTGGGTTCGTCCCTTTAGCAGGATGTTATGTATCGCATTTCCTTTATACAGTGAATTTTATGATTGACACTGCTATTTGCGAGTTGTGATGTTTTAAGTTGAAATGTTACATTCCTTTAGCTGACAAAAAAAAAGAGAACTCTGATTTTATTAATATTTTACCGGGTAGAAAAAGGGGTGTTACAGCACCTGCTGCTACTGTTGTTGCTGCTTCTGCATCTGCAGAAACAGCATTTGCAGAAAAAACTGATGCACCTAATTGTGTGTATTGCAATGGGGGATATTTGTTTGAAGAATGCCCAGGGAACCCTATCTCTGTTAATTATATAGGGAACTTCAGCAAAAAAAATAACCCCTATTCCAACACATACAATCCAGGGTGGAGGAGCCATCCAAATTTCTCATGGAGAGACAAGGGAGAAACAAATGCAACACCAGCTCAAGCTAAACCTGTTACACCACCAGGATTTCCAGCACAACCTAGTCTCAAGCCCAATGCTGACATCAAGCCCAGTACCAAAGCCAATGAGCTGCCATCAAGAATTTATAAAATCAAATTGGTCAAATTGCAACTGTAATTACAGCTAGACCAAGTGGTACTTTGCCAAGCACTACGAGCCAGCAAACCCACCTGGTAATGAGCAAGTTAAGGCCATTACACTCAGAAGTGGTAAGGAGACTGCTGCCTTGCCCAAAGCTACTGATATAGGTGTTGTTCCAGATGCTGCTAGCACTGGTACAGAGCCTGTTGTTGTGAATTCTGATGCTACAGCAGATGCTGCCACTCCAGCAGTAAATACTCCAAAGAAATTAATTCCTGAGAGCCCCCCCCCCCACCTTTCCTCAAAGGTTAAAGAAGGTTAATCATGACAAACAGTTTGGGAAGTTCATGGAGATTCTCAAACAGCTCCACATCAACATTCCATTGGTGGATGCTCTGCAACAAATGCCAAACTACACGAAGTTCATGAAAGATGTTTTAACTAAAATAAAGAGACTTGGTGAGTTTGAAACTGTGGCCATGACTCAAGAAACTAGCATGCTGCTACAAAGTAAGGTACCCCAGAAATTGAAAGATCCAGGTAGTTTTACAATTCCTTGCTCCATTGGAAGTAATTATTGTGGTAGATCTTTGTGTGATTTGGGTTCAAGCATTAGTTTGATGCCCAAATCTATTTTTCAAAATCTTGGAATTGGTGAAGCAAGACCTACCACAGTAACCCTTTCATTGGCTGATAGATCAACTGTTTATCTTGAAGGTAAAATTGAAGATGCTTTAATTAAAGTTGATAAATTTGTATTGCCTGTGGATTTTATAATACTTGATTTTGAGGCTGACAAGGATGTGCCAATTATCCTTGGAAGACCATTTTTGGCTACAGGTAGGACCTTGATTGATGTTCACAAAGGGGAGCTGACTATGAGAGTCAATGACCAAGAAGTCACATTCAATGTGCTCAATGCTATGAAGTACCCAGAAGACAGCACCAGTAATGCAGAGTGAAACTTTGTTTCTGCTGTTGACAGCTTAGTGCAGAAACAGTTGCTGCAACAACATGATGTGCTGAAACAAGAGCTTGGGCATCTGAAACTGAAAGATTTGAAAAAATAGGGGCTGGCCGAACTCAATGTCGATAAACCAGAGGTTCAAAGATGGGCAAAAAGATATGAATCTTTGGAGCTAACGTCTGAAAGCTTCAAAGATAACATACCTTTTATTGTGAAACCACCCAAACTTGAGTTGAAACAACTTCCTCCACACTTGAAGTATGCTTATTTGGGGAGTGAAGACACCCTCCCTGTGATTATTGTTGCTGGGCTAAGTGCTACCAAAGAAGAGGAACTGTTTGGTTCTCTGAGAAAGCAAAAGAAGGTTATTGGCTGGCAAATGTCTGACATTAAAGGGCTAAGTCCCACTCTGTGCATGCATAGAATCTGCTTGGAAGAAAATTCCAAGAATAGCATTGAAGCACAGAGAAGACTGAACCCAATAATGAAGGAGGTTGTCAGGAAAGAGATCATCAAATGACTGGATGCTGGATTAATTTATCATGTTGCTGACAGTAGTTGGGTAAGCCTTGTTCAGTGTGTTCCTAAAAGAGGAGGAGTTACTGTGGTTCAGAATGAAAAGAATGAGTTGATTCCTACCAGGACAGTCACTGGTTGGAGAATTTGTATGGACTACAGGAAGCTCAACAAAGCCACCAAGAAGGATCATTTCTCTACCCTTTCATTGATCAAATGCTTGACAGACTTGCAGAGAAGGAGTTTTATTGCTTCCATGATGGCTACTCGGGTTACAACCAGATTGCTATTGCCCCAGAGGATCAAGAGAAGACCACATTCACCTGCCGTTATGGTACCTTTGCCTTCAGAAGGATGCCCTTTGGGTTATGCAATGCTCCAGCTACTTTTCAAAGGTGTATGATGGCCATCTTCTCTAATTTCATTGAAAAATCTATGGAGGTATTCATGGATGACTTTTGTAACACCCTAAATATTTAATTAATTTATTTAATTAAGTATTTAGGAATTTAAATTAATTAATTGGATATAATTTAATTATTTGAAATTATATTAAAATGTGTAGGTGGTATTAGGAGATGAAGGCGCCAATTAGCTAGACTTGGGCTTAAGTGAAAAGCCCAAGCCCATGACCCAAGTAATATGCGAATACACAAGGGTCTTGTGAGTTAGGGTTTTGTGTTGGCTTTTGCGAAATTGAGAGAGAAGAATAGAGAGGAGAGCGCCGTAGAAAGAAAGGAGAAGAGGGAAGGAGGCCGCGAGCTCAAGAGGAAGCAGGACGTGATCGTGTTGCTGTGGTTTCGATCGTGACTGTCTCTAGGGCTTCTATCCTTCAAATTTGAGGTAAGGGGATGTCCTATCAATTTATATAATAGATCCTATGATAGGTCTTAAGTAGAGATGGCCTAGATTTAATCCATGAGCATGATTATGCGTGATGTCATGTTGTGATTGCGATTAGCATGTTGTTTGATGAATTCGATGCTCAAAGATCCGTTATTAGTGTTTGGGGCGCCTAGGGCGCCATGTTTGTGCTTGGGATGTTGTTGAATTTTGATGGTTGGTGTATGATTTTTGATGATTTCAATGTGTCCATGATTGTTGTAATTAGTGTTGTAATTGATCATGTAAAAATTTGAAGAAAAAAAATATATGTGCTGAATTGTGCTGAATTTGTGTTGCTGAAAGTGTGTGGGCGCTGGGCGCCCATGGGCACTGTGCGCCGTGTTGCAGTGCGTGTGTGTGTGTGTTGCGCTGGGCGCTGGGCGCCAGAGTGTGTGCGTGTGTGTTGCGCTGGGCGCTGGGCGCCAGTGTGTGTGAGTGTGTGTTGCGCTGGGCGCCAGGCGCTGGGCGCTGGGCGCCAGTGCGTGTGTGTTTCGTGTTGCTGGGCGCCAGGTGCCAGGCGCTGGGCGCCCAAGGCGCCATTTTTCAGGATGTTCCCAATTTTTTTTTATGAAAACTGTTTTCGCTATATCTTTTGACTCGGGCATCCGTTTTGAACGTTTCAAAAAGTGTTGGGAAGCTTTTTTAGTTGTCTATCTGTGTGTCCCATTTTTAAAAATAAAAACTTATAATTTCTGAAGGTTACTGGGCGCCCCAAGTGGCTGTCCCCGGTGGTCGTTGCTGTGACATTGAAAAATTGTTTTGGTGTCTTTAAAAATCCCCTTTTGTGTATAACCTGTGGTTTTAACGTTTTAGTGTCAAAAGTGATGATTTTGACGATGATGCCCTTAGTGGCTAGTTAAATGACCTTTTTGCCCTTAGTGGCCAATGTGGTTGATATTGATGTGTAAATGACGATGATGCCCTTAGTGGCTAGTTAAATGACCTTTTTGCCCTTAGTGGCCAATGTTGTTAATGATGACGTGTAAATGACGATGATGCCCTTGGTGGCTAGTAAACGACGTTTTTGCCCTCAAGTGCTATTGTTTGAGTTGATGATGTTTATGAATAAGTGACGATGAAAATAAGTGACGTTGAGGCCCAATAGGCTAAGTGATGATAAGGCCCAAAAGGCTAAGTGACGTTGTTGTGTGTAAGTTGTGAATTGACAGGTGCTGTGCCTCTTATTTGGCAAATTGGTAAGTGACGGGCCACATAGTTGACCGTGATTGTGTGTTTGTGCGTGGTGCATGTCATAGTGTCTCATGCCTCCCATATGCATAAACCCAGTGACGTTTTGAGGCCCAAAAGGCTAAGTGACGATGAGGCCATAAAGGCTAAGCGACGTTTGTGAAAAGGTACCTCATGCATATGCCCGCGAGTGGGTTGCATTTCATATGCCTACATGACATAGTGATGAGTTATTGTAGTGATGTAATTGATGATTGTGATGTGATTATTTTAGAGCTGTGACTTGACTTATCGCTTATCATATGATTTATTATATGGATTGAATTGGACTCACCCTTCTGTTTGAATGTTACCCCTATGCGGTAACGTGCAGGTGATCACGAGTGAAGGACTAGGTACCTTCACTACTTCGAGTCGAGTCGTCACGCTCTGATACGTAGCACTCAGGGGGGGACGAACTTGATGTTTATGAATGATTTCGGTTGTTATGTCTTTGTTGACGATTCTGTTTTATTTTGTTATTCCGCTGCGTAGTTGTTTTCTTTGTCGTTAAGTTTTAATTGCGATGATAACCGTGGTTTGAGGCTCTCCTTTTAGTGACGTGCTACGTGATGCATGATTATTGTGCTTGAGCTGTTTTATTGAGAAGCATTGTTTTATTGAAGTATGTGTAACATTCCTCGTGCGAAACAAATTTTTGAAAACTCTGATATTTTTCCAATTAAATTAACGGGTAGAAAAGGGGTGTTACATTAGTGGTATCAGAGCAGTTCGGTCTGTCCGGCCAATGTTGTCCTGTCATAGTGTCTTATGACAATAGATTAGTACTAAATTCTTGGTTTGTGCTGCAGTGATAATTTGAAATGGCTGGGAGAAACGACGCTGCTCTTGCTGCTGCATTGCAAGCTATGGCTCAGGCTGTGCAGGGTCAGCAGAATGCTGGGGAGAACGCTGGTTTTCGGAGTCTGACTACTTTCCAGAGAGAGAACCCGCCCACCTTTAAGGGCAAATATGATCCAGATGGTGCTATGGCTTGGTTGAAGGAGATCGAGAGGATTTTCAAGGTGATGGACTGCACTGTTGAGCAGAAGGTCCGTTTTGGTACCCACATGCTAGCCGAGGAGGCTGATGACTGGTGGTTGGCTACTAGGCAGAGGTTGGAGGCTATGCAGGAAGAGATTACTTGGGAGGTATTCAGCAGGGAATTTCTGAGAAAATATTTTCCTGAAGACGTCCGAGGAAAGAAAGAGATAGAGTTCCTGGAACTGAAGCAGGGTGGTATGTCTGTGACTGCATATGCGGCGAAGTTTGTGGAATTGGCAAAATTCTATCCGCACTACAGTGAGGCGACAGCTGAGTTCTCAAAATGCATCAAGTTCGAGAATGGGTTGAGGCCTGATATCAAAAAGGCCATTGGTTACCAGAAGATCCGTGTGTTCGCTGATCTGGTTGACAGTTGTAGAATCTTTGAGGAGGACAATACTGCTCATTACAAAGCTACGTCTGAGAAAAAGGGTAAGTTTCCGAGTCGAAGCAAGCCGTATGAGGTTCCTGCGGGTAAGAGTTATCAGAGGGCTGCTGGAAGTAAGAATTCTAGTGGGGGAGATGCCCCTGCTAGCATTGTCTGTTATAAGTGTGGCAAGCTTGGCCACAAGAGTACTACATGCAGGTCTGATGAGAGAGTTTGCTATCGTTGTGGTAAAAAGGGTCATATGGCGGCCGAGTGTAAGGTCAAGGATGTGGTGTGCTTCAACTGTAGTGAGTCTGGGCATATCAGTACAAAATGTACAAAGCCGAAGAAGGAAAGGTCTAGTGGGAAAGTGTTCGCATTGGCAGGAGAGGAGCCTGATGAGAAGGATGGTCTGATTAGAGGTACGTGTTTTATTAACGGTACTTCTCTGAAATCTCTTATTGATACGGGTGCTACCCATTGCTTTATATCTATTGATTGTTGTAAAAGATTGGGTCTTGTTTTATCTACTATGTGTAACACCCCGATAAATTCTAACATGTAGAATCACCGAAATGCACTAAATGGCATACATCAGAGTAACTTCCTGTTATTGAAATATTGAACACATCTAAAACTTTAGATAATATATAAAAACTGGTTCTCTGAACCTCATAAACTTTCCACAGTATGCTTAAGTTCCAAAACTTAAGACTTGTACATAACCTGGTGTTCAATACTCAAAACATAAAGTAGCGGAAACGATTTTACAACTTAACAATGAAAGTTATACAATCGGCAACATAAAAATACAAAGGGCTAAGCGGAAATCCAATCTCCACTAGTTCCAAGAGTCGCACCAGCTAACCGTGCTTAGTCGCCTTTGCCTTTCCTGTTTCTCTGTAAAAACCACAAATATGAAGGGTGAGATAAACATTATCTCAGTGAGTCCTATCGAGACCCCTTACTAACTCTAGCGGTTCATTATGCCTTACTTTAAACTCGTGGCCCTCTAGAAGCAACCACGTGGAAATATATTAAGTTCCTGTATCCTCTATGCTCATGGCCCTCGTAAGCGACACATGCAGCATACAATCTTTTGTTCCATGTTTTTAGCATAACACCTCAGTCTACCTATTTTATAGGCATCTCTTGACCTTTTGGTGAACCCATCCCGCTATTTCTAGCAGGGGAAACATTCTTGAGTCTAGGTTTTGGGGCTCATGACTTCCCCTCCCCTAGTATGCTAACCTCTTACGGTCGTCACCCTTTTTCCTCTTGTATTTATTATACATTTTCAGTCTGTGTACCCGCAATGGGCTGTTAGTCATTCCAGTCAAGTACCATGTACCATATCAGTCAAATACAGTGTATAATATCAGTCAATGTACCGTGTATCATATTAGTCAAGTACCGTGTATCATATCAGTCAAGTACCGTGTATCATATTATTATTTCTTAACATATGTTCTCTCGCGTTCTCTAAGTACGGTCTTCCATTTTGTTCATAATACACAAGTTTTCTAGTAAACATGTTCAATCTCATGACATCGGTACCTTTACATTGTTGGGGGACCTTGGGGAATGGATTGGAAGAGGATTGGAATCATTTGGAATGGATAAAAAGGTACTTTGAAATCGAAGGTCAGAAGGTCTCACACGACCCGTGCGTATAGGCGCACGACCCGTGTGTGGTCGAACAGTTTGCAGAAGATTTCCAGAAAGATACGCACGACCCGTGCGACTTGGCGCACGATCCGTGCGTTATCCACTAAAATTTTAGAAAGTTCCAGAGGCATACGCACGACCCGTGCGACTTGGCGCACGATCCGTGCGTGTTTTAAAAATCCAGTTCTTGTCGTATCAGATGGAGGCGCACGACCCGTGCTCATAGGCACACGATCCGTGCGTTTCTATCTGTTTTCCAGAAAATAGGTTTTTCATGAGAAATTCCATTCCGTTCCGATTCCAATTTCCGTTCCGATCGAGACCCTAACATAACAGTTATTATTCCAGACCAGCGAAAGCGATTAAACAGTCCAACAACATATATCATAATTCAACAATCCAATCAATTCGAGCAATTATGCAAATTACGGTTTTTCGATAAAACATTTTCGTTAAGTTTTCGCAAAGCGGTTTTCCATAATATCGTTTCAGGAAATAACATGACTCGACAACAAAACGTCCCTAAGCGAGTATAGAACTCACCGATTTGACGACCTCGCGAGAAATCACGTCCTCACGAACCGTAACCTCTCGAACAATCCCCGTAATCACGTACTCGCACCGAACTCGTCCGATTCTCGAAACTGAACTTCGGAACAGCGACCAATCACAAATCTAGCTACTGAACTTCCTCCTTGACTACGGAATTGGCGTCTCTCGAACTTTGGCGATTCGATCCGAAATTTGAGGAACCAACACTTCCAATTTCGCATCCGTTTTCCAGAATCAGTGAGCAGTTTTGTAACACGCGTATCTTGGTCAAATCGTGGCCAAAACCCTTCAAACCAGTGCCCATTCTGTAGATAATTTTGTCTACTTTCCAATGGTCAAAGGATCACACGCATGCACCCAGTAACTTGGGAGATAAACCCGAAACAAGGTGACTGGTCCAGGACATTTCTTGATTCTGAACCCGAAACTTGGAGACATGATATCTCCTTCATTTCTCCATGAAATCATACGGTTCTTGTGCCCAAAATGAAGCTCTTCGAGTCTAGTTTCCAGAGGGACAAGAATCACGATCATCGGAGCAGTGTACCGTGAGATACGATGAAAACAATGGAGATAGGTCATACGGGTTTTCCAGCAGAAATTTCTGTTGCACTTGTTGTTTCATCTTCAACCATGTGTGACCATGCATTTGAGCTCTAAGCTGGACCCAAGCTCTACACACTTCGAAACCATCACTGAATCACCTCCAACTTGCTCTCTATCAACAATGTAACTTCAGTAGTTTGGTTCTACCACTCTTCATAAGCTTCTATTACCACATGCAAGCAATGCTACTCAAGTTTGGTCAAATGGAGCTTGAATGTTCAACAATGGCGAAATTAGCTGGAGAAGGGTGTTGAGGATGATGTTTATATCAGAATGTAGAGGAGAAGAAATGGGAAAGAATGGTATAAAAAGATTGGACATGCATGAAGGGATGATAGAGATCCTTCCTCTCCTTCTCATCTCCTCCTTCTCTTCTCCCTCTCACTCTCAAGCTTTTCCTCTCTTTGAAGTTTCTGTTTCCAGCCACTATGAATTCTGAATGTATAGTGTTGTAAGGCTTCAGCTGAGATTCATTAAAAGGGCGAAATGACCATAATGCCCCTATGTCCAAATTTTGCTTAAACTTCCTTAATTTCTTCTTAAGTCAATTTTAATCAAACAATACTTATACAATAATCACATATTGCATATAGTGATGTTCTGTGGAGGATGGTTTAGCCGAAACTCATAAATATGTGGAAAAGACGAAAATACCCCTGTGCTCCTATTCGCTTAAAATCCCAATTAACTCGCCGTATGATAATTAATCAAAAATGCTAATTAATCATCTTGACCTCTTGCTAATTTATATAATTAAATTAGCGGAATTTGGGATGTTACAATCACCCCAACTTCTAAAATTTTGTCCTCAAAATTGACAAAACATACCTTACTCGAACAAATACGGATATTTCTCCCGCATGCTCTCCTCTACTTCCCATGTCGCTTCGTCAGGTGACGCACCGTCCCAAAGCACCTTGACAATAGGAATTGACCTCGTCCGGAGCGTTTTCTCGCCACGTTCGATGATCCTGATTGGAGTAGGCTGATAAGATAAATCCGGTCTGATGTCAATCGCTTCATAACTTAATGGTTGATTCGGATCATGAATATATTTCCTTAGCTGCGATACATGAAACACATCATGTAATCTAGACAGTTCTGGAGGCAATGCAATGCGATACGCTACAGGCCCAACTCGCTCGATAATCTGGAATGGTCCGACATACCGAGGACTGAGCTTCTTCGCTCGTAATGCAATACCAGTCCCGATGGTTGGAGAAAGTCTCAGAAAGACATGGTCTCCTTCTTCGAATTCTAACGGCCTTCTTCTCTTATCCGCGTAACTATTTTGTCGACTCTGCGCGGCTTTCATCCTTTCTCTTATCTGACGGATCTTCTCCGTGGTCTCACGAACCAAATCCGGTCCCAACAACCTCTGCTCACCTACATCCCACCAACACAATGGTGTTCTACACTTTCTCCCATACAATGCTTCATATGGAGTCATTCCGATACTAGAATGATAACTGTTGTTGTATGAGAATTCCACCAATGGAAGATGATCCTCCCATCTACCTCCACTATCCAGTACACAAGCTCTCAACATATCCTCTAAAGTCTGAATTGTCCTCTCAGTCTGCCCGTCTGTCTGAGGATGGTATGCGGTGCTAACACACACCTTTGTTCCTAACGCTATGTTCAATGCTCTCCAAAATCGAGATGTAAACTTGGGATATTGATCACAGATGATACTTGTAGGGATTCCATGCAACTTCACAATATTCTTGAGATACTCATCTGCTAACCTAGCAACCTTGTGAGTCGAACGTACTGGAATAAAATGAGCGGACGTGGTCAGGCGATCCACCACTACCCAAATAGAATCATTTCCGGTTTGGGACCGTGGCAAACCCATGACAAAATCCATAGATATGCTTTCCCATTTCCATTCAGGTACATTCAACAGTTGTAACTGGCCACCTGGCTTCCGGTGCTCTATCTTAACCTTTTGACAAGTCAAGCATCGAGACACAAACTCTGCTATATCCACTTTCATACCCGGCCACCAGTACAATTGCTTCAGATCTCGATACATCTTGGTAGACCCAGGATGTATTGAGAACTGATTCTTATGAGCCTCTTCTAGAACTTGCCTCTTCACATCCTCATCATTCGGCACACAGATTCTGCCATCAAAACAAATTACTCCATCACCGTCTTCGGTGTAACTCGGCAATCTCTTCTGCGATTGC